>OZ005744.1:83308875-83938875 GCA_963930735.1 Dioctria linearis
ATCAATCGAATACAGTACGATTTCGATTGCAAGAAGATAGACAAAAAACATTATCCCATATTATCCAGTCTATAGATAATAATAATTCACTTGCAACTGCAACTGCAACTCGTTGCACAAATATTGGGATGATTTTTAAGAAACACACAATGAAATAATCTTGAATGTTGGCCCAAACGACAAAGACAGCGAATACTTCGCAAAAATCATCATCCTCAGATACTGTAATTGCGCTGCAAGAACTCTCGATTCCAAATGTGACGAATACTACAAATAATTCCACAGAGCATCACCACAATGTCTCTTTCAGAGACCATTCAAGTTTTTTCCCATCTGAAGCGAAAACATTAATTCCAAATTACAATGGAAATCCGAAAGATATCCACAAATTTTTTTCAAGTTGTGATGACACATACGCAAAAGCAACGACGGCGAACGAAAAACACTCCCTCCTTAGCTTAATAGTAAATTATCCGCAGAGGCATACGACGTATACAGATACAATCAAATCTCAGATTGGCTTGAGTTAAAATCGCTATTGGCCCAAACTTTCGAAGTCAAAACCCCTAGGTCCACACTACAATCTCAATTGACTAACTCCAGACAAAGAAGAGAGGGAAGTGTAAAAGACTTTTTGCAGAGATTAAATATAACACTGTCCAAGCTAAATGAAGCAACACATTCCTATACAACGGACAAGGTGCTCCTACGGTCTTTGTTAAGAGATAATGTGTTTCAGGCTATGAGAGTAATTGAAGATGGGTTATCCAATCCACAATTACAGACCTTAGCCAAAGTGCATTCCGATAAATCCTTTTCTGCTTTAAAATCACACATCTTGGAGCGTGCATCACGTTTACAGCAGAAACAACTTGTTGCCCAAGCACAAAACAAGATTAATCAAACTCCATTTGCGCAAACAATAAATTCAAATCTTCGTTGCTTCAAATGTAATAGACTGGGACATGCTGCATCAAGTTGCCCAGTCATTCAACGCACCACGCAAAATTTCAATGCAGTTCCAAAGCTAAACCCCCAATTACAACGCTCTCCAGATTTTAATAAAATTAAATATCCATCACAATCTCCTTCATGTCGATATTGTCATCGGATGGGACATACAATCAAGGAATGCCGGACAAGAGCCGCGAACAACAGCGTTCTGGCTACAATCAGGGAAATCAAAATAATTTCCAGAAGGTGAACAATGCTCCGCAAACAAACACGGCTGACAGACAACCACAAAATAGGAACTGGCAGCAGCCAGTATTCCGAGAAAGTCGAACTTCACCGCCGAGATATAATAATGCCAACATCTCGGCTAGATCACCATCTCCGAACAGGAAGAATAACAAAACTCCATCGGCATCCAGGCAGGGAAACTGGATGCAGCGGGGGGTCTCATTCGGCAACCCCTCGCAAATAGAAACAACGGCGCAAGTTCATCGCAATCCCGAGACAATATCGACGAAAAACTAAACAGCAAAAAAATTAATAAAAATTCTCTAACGCTTTCTTTGCCTGTTTATATATGCTCTGCTCCAAAACTTACTTTTTTAATCGACACAGGAGCAGAGATCAGTTTAATAAAACTACATCCATTAAGGCCAGACAGTATCTGCTACAGAGATGCTATCTGCAATAAAAACACATTATTCACAAAGTCTACTTCAACGGAAGGACTCATTTTAGCGAAATTAACTCTGGAATCTGCACAAAATAACTCCATCCTAAAACACCCATTTCAAATAGTGGGAAAGAACTCCATCCTCTCATACGATAGCCTACTTGGTCATGACTTTTTATCTCGATACAATGCGAGTATCGACTATAAAAATAAAATCATTTCTCTGGAAGTCAATGAATCTGATTCAGCTTATCCGTACGAAGAATATTATTCCAATTATCCATACGTTTATTTGAAAAGCGAAGGCCCAGAAAAGAGGTCTCAAACAAAGAGTCTGTTATATACAGGGATAACAGTCTCCAATAAAAATATTAATACGAATCTACCTCCATCAATTGCTTCGAAAAGCAATGCAAATCGATCGCCAGCACATGCTTCGCAAAAAATTAAGCATAAAGGTAAAAATCTATCTCCATCTATAGCCACACAAGAGGCTGAATTAAATAAAATTCTATCTCCATTTCAAAGCTTCACAAGATATGAAGTAAGAACGTAAAAGTATATCTCCATCTACAGCCGCACAAATGGCTGCATCTAGTAAAATTCTGTGTCCTTCATCAATAGATTCACAAAAAGTGAATTCCAAGATAAAATCAAACAAGTCAAAGAATTTCAATAAAGTTTTATCTCCTTCAAATTCTATCGACTCGGAATCGTCGAATAACTCCTTCCAAATTCCACAAAAGTTGGAATCATATCTCCTTCCTACCAATCATCCGAAAGAATCGGATCACTTAAAAAAAGTCAAAATTCCGGCTCGATCAGAATTCATCATTAAAATTCCAACTCCATCTATTCAAAATCAATCGGTCGGAAATAAGGCCAGGTTTGTTTCTTGGAAATTCGATAGTCGAACCAGTCAACGGTATGGCAAAAGTACTAATCCTCAACACAAATGAGGAGGACAAAGTAGTACTAAATCTATTCCTGGTAGCCCTAAGAAGGCATCCAGCCAGCTTCACTGGTAATCTATAGGATATCGCGAAGCCCTCCTATTGCCTCGTCAATGGTGGGTGATATACCTGTTGGAATCCATTCCTGTATACGGCTGTCAGAATGTCACTACTTCGACGAGCCTTCAGGGGTGTGTCCTCGATGCGTCATCGGTCAAGTAGAGTAACGTGAATAGAGCACTAGTGTTGAGGAATACGCATTGGGTCGTGGGTCGAGACACACATTGAGCGCCCGCAGCGATGAGGTCTATGTTTAAGATCGGCTAGCTCAGACGGCCATTTTTCAGCGTTGTCTGAACCATGGGGGGTGCAGACCACACTGCCCTGTTATGGTCGTAGCGTATTGCATATAGCAATATGCTACACGTACTGCAGCGTGTATGTCGGCTGCTGTCCATAGCGAAAAGCTCGAACGCACCGCGACCGAGAGAAATGCGCTTCCTCTAGCTAGAGTGACATGTTGACAGTGGCGACAAAGAAGAAGAAGACAATCAATCTGTCTTACTTCTCGAACAAAGTACGCGCGTGAAAGAAGTCCAAAAAAAGGATCATCGAAAATTCTCCACGACATCTTGGGCGAAAAGAATTTCCAATTGATGCTGGAAATTTGGAAAAACAAAAAGAGATTCGAAATCGTCTCAAGTGTAAATCATTTAATTGGTTTATGCAAGAAATCGCAGTTGACTTATTGAAAAAGTATCCCCCCGCCGAACCACCAGATTATGCTCATAGAACGATAAGAAGCAAAGCAATTCCATATCTTTGTGTTGATAATCTCAACCATAAGCACGACGGTGAGGTAGGCTTATTTCAATGTGCTACAAACAACGTTAGGCCACATGGAAATCAAAATTGGGCCCTCAGTTGGCATAAAGATACCCTCCTGAGCACAGAGGAATCGAGATTTCTCGGGATCGTGAGCAGACACCCAATACGCCCATATGTTTCAACAACATCTTCTGGACGTAGGCTAAGAATTAGTAAAACTCTCAGATAATTAAATAATTCTCCCTCTAGGTAGTGTAAATTTGTACTCCTGTGTAGAAAGAAAAATTGTTTAAAAAGAAAGGAAAAAGGGGCACCATAGCTATAATAAGCAGGGTGAAGGCCCAATTGCCCACATACTTAACAAACGACAACGGGCTTCACCCTAAAGAAATAAATAAGCGGATGTGATAAAAAACCTCGCCCAACTGGAGCGAATTGTGCATCTATATATATATTATGATGAAAATTTATTATTATTAGTTTGAAAATTTTTCATACAGACAAGCTAGACATCCTGGAGGCGCCTCTTCGATGGAACCCTGAACAAGAAAGACAAATCGTAAGTGTTGCATTAATGAAATTTTATAATAATTGTGTTTACTGTGAGCGAAGGCAAGCGGAAACTGGCAGCAGAGTTTGTAATAGATGACCACATAGATACCGTAATAGAGAAGCTCAACGAAGGGCCCAAAATAATCAAGAAATATGTTGATGACCTAATTATTCTCCTGAAATCTGAACAAATAGATGCAACAATACAAACTTTCAATGATACACATGAAAATTTGAAATTTACCCTGGAACGAGAAATAGAAGGCAAAATTAATTTTTTGGACCTGACACTTAAGAGAAGCATAAATAACATAGAAGTAGACTGGTACATGAAACCGCTGGCATCAGGAAGAATCTTAAACTACATCTCTGCACACCCGAACAGCATGAAACAAAACATAGGATATGCCCTAGCCAACAGAATTATTAGGCTAAGCGATACGCATCTACACGCAAAAAATTACTACGTTATCTGCCAAATACTTCGCGCCAATAATTATCCACAAGATATCACCAGACGCATCATCAATAAGGTCAAATATAAAAAACAAACGTTGGCAATAAATAATGGACAAGATCCATTCGGAAATGAACAACAGGAAACCGTAACATACAAATGATTTCCATATATCCCGAATGTCACAGAAAACATAGCAAACAAATTAATGAATATTAATAGTAACATCAGGCTTGGGTTAAAACCAACAAGAAAATTAAATAATCTCTTTAGTAACACTAAAACTAAAATTGATACACCTTGCTGTGGCGTCGTTTATAAGGTGAACTGTGAATGTGGACAGATATATATAGGGGAGACAGGTAGAGATATAAAAACTAGGATCAGGGAACATAAAAATGACTTTAAGTCAGCCACACGCCAAATTGATAATCAGGCACCCACATATTATAAGACAGCATGCCTGCAACATGCCATGGATAAAAAACACCAGTTTGATTTCGACAAGGTAATGATTCTGAGTAAGGAAAAATATTGGAGAAAAAGGAAAAACTTAGAATCCCTGCACATACAATATCACAAACCAGAAGCAGTTAATTTTAAACATAAATTTTTTTTAACAAATGTAAGTACATATTTTTTTTTAAATTTAGAAATAAGCCCATGATGCTGAAATACTTTGTTACAGTACTGTATGCCCTGAAGATGGCCCAATCAAGGAACCGAAATATAGGCTATTGAAAGGAAAAAAATAAAATGGTTTTAAGGTCGTAATACCCAGGTTCTTCATCCCCTTATAACTTTAAAACGACCAGGATTTATCGTATAATATTAATAATAACGCGGGATATTGCGTTTTCTACACATACAAGCAAAGTAATACAAATTATACTAGCATCATGGTGCGAGAAAATATCACAAACTCATTTTTCACTAATATTCGCAACAATTTCGGCGAACATACGGTTCAACAAATGAAAACCTATTCATACACAACTGAAAAATTAGCTAAAAGTAAAAACAGACTCATCCATCTTATGCAATGTAAACATAATGGCTTAATTCCTAAGTTCATCACAGATAAAACGCACTAGGTTGGGCCTAAGGAATATGAGAAAAATGCTGATTTGATTGGACTGTAATCGAAATTTTTAAATTTGTTCTTCGGGTTTAATATTGTTACGC
The DNA here is from genome assembly GCA_963930735.1 of Dioctria linearis. Lineage (NCBI taxonomy): Eukaryota > Metazoa > Arthropoda > Insecta > Diptera > Asilidae > Dioctria > Dioctria linearis. Next base: position 83,314,478 of record OZ005744.1, read on the forward strand.
GCCACAAAGTGATACAAGCGACATCTATTGGAAATGGAAACAACTTTAGGTTAGTGACATCCTAGTAAACTGGGTTTGGAGAATGGAATATTCAAGAAGATTCTAGGATAATTCGTAGAGTATAAATACGGCGCTGCTCACATCCAGGAGGCGAGTATTATTTCAGACAGCGAAGTAAACGAAGTAAACTATTTGGATTGTGATAATTAGAAGTACAGTACTAGCGATAAATAAAGAGTTGATTTGATAATTATTTGTGAATTAGTGAGAGTAAACAGTAAAGTTAAATAAAGAAGGAACTTTTGAATTATATCTGAAATATTGTGTTTTAAATAACGAACTAGGGCCACGCTCGTAACAACTGGTGTCAGAAGTAAAATAAAATCGCGAAATAAAGTGGTGGCATTTGAATTTGAAATTCAAAGAGTGATTAATTTTGTGAATTCGTGTGTAAAAATTCCGAAAGATAATTTTATATTAAACTGTGAGTGAATTACAAAAGACGCAAGAATGGGACGCAAGCTAGAGGAGCTTCGCATACAGGAATTGAAAGTGGAGTTGGGGAAGCGCTCATTACAAACGACTGGCCTAAAGAATGTTCTAGTCGAGCGACTTAGACAAGCTTTGATAGAGGAAGAAAAGAATCCTGAGACATTCGTTTTCGAAGAAGAACCAGAAATTGAGGAAGAGCCTGCAATGAACATAGAACAGCTTTTAAGTACTTTAATGAGCAAAATGGAAGTCCGTTTTGATGAACAAAAGAATTCTCTCCAGGAACAAAAGAATTCTCTCGAGGACCACAAGAAATCTATGGAAACCCGTTTGGATGAACAAAAGAATTTTATGGAATCCCGTTTAGATGAGCAGAAGAATGCTTTGGATGAACAAAAGAATTCCATGGAGTCCCGTTTAGATGAACACAAGAAATCACTGGAAACGCGTTTGGATGAACAAAAGAGTTCTCTGGAGAATTGTCTAGAAAATCGCTTAGAGGAACAAAAGAATTTCCTGAAAAACTCGTTAGACGAACAAAATTTAAAAATTGAAGGAATCGAGCAAGAAGTGGCGGAAGTTCAACAAAAAGTGACCGAACAGCTTGACAACTTCAAATCAGATTTGGAGAAGATGAGGCATCGACAACCATGGCACGAAGGAATTGAAATATCCAATGCAGGCAGAATGAAACCTCCAATATTTGATGGACAAAATTCGTGGCATATTTTCAAGAGACAATTCGAGGCTGCTTCCGAAGTAAACGGATGGAATGATGCAGACAAAGCTACAGCTCTGGTATTAGCACTACGAGGTTCTGCATCAGAGCTTTTACAAACTATACCGATAGAAAGGCAACGTGATTATACTTCATTAGTACAGGCGATAGAGTTACGATATGGAGATGAACACATGCAGCAAGTATATCGCCTACAGCTACGCAACAGGATTCAAAAGCATGGCGAATCACTACAACAACTGCAGGGTGATGTGGAAAGATTAGCTTATCTCTCACACTCTAGCGTAAATGCGGATTTCCTTAATGAAGTGGCAACAGAAGCATTTGTGAACGCTATTGCAGATCAAAATTTACAACAAGCTTTGAGGCTAGCAGGAAAGAAATCAACAGCAGAAGCACTAGCCTATGCATTAGCGTATGAATCTGCCAGGCAAGCTTCCCGAAGTGCAGTACGAGTGAGAGAAATTTCGGTGGAGGAATGTACTTGTAATAGACTGCAGCCATCACAGAGCAATTCTTCACGTGGTATTCTGCGATGCTGGAATTGTAATAGACCAGGACACCTCCAAAGGGACTGCAGAAAACGCCGTCGAACAGAATCACCAGAAGAGGAGGACAGAACAGAATGCCAAAGATGTCGAGCCAGGGAGCAAGCTATTCGGGGAGAGCCTAGAAATCAAACAGCGACTAGTCGCATCAGCTCCCCTGTTCAGCAGTCGGAAAACATGTGAAAACCAACTTCGGGGGGCAGAAGTTGGTTGGTAGAGTCGACAGCCCCGAAGTCATCATTCAGATAGCCCAGTTGCAGAGAAATAATAGCAGTCTTGTTATATATGGAAGTGTAGGAAAAAATGACTGCGTTGTCACTATCGACACTGGAGCTTCGAGATCAATTATTAGAGCGGATCTTGTCAAGAACAAATGGCTTCACAATACCACCAAATATTTACTAAGAACAGCAACGGGAGCCGCAGCACAAGTTTTTGGAGAAATAACTTTGGATATTCAACTAGGTGAACTACTATTTGCTCACAATTTCCTAGTTTCAGACATAATGGATGAATGCATCCTTGGAGTAGACTTTATGACCACATATATAATAAATTTAGATGTCGGAGAACGAATACTCAAATATGGCAACATAGAAATTCCTATGAGACTAGGAGGAGGAACAGATTATCCTGCAAAAATAAGGACGATGGTCTGTGAGAATATGACTCTCTCTGCATTCTCGGAGACGCTAGTATGGACAAAGCTTACTGATGACATCGGGACCTGCCGATTCTATCTGGTGGAGCCTAACCCTACAAAAGTAGCATCGAACATCATCGTTGGTAAGACTTTAGTGAAGACAGAAGGCGCAACATTAATTCCAGTCAGAGTGCTCAACACATCCGAAAATGAGGTACAACTAAAAGAAGGTGCTATAATTGGAAATTGTGAGCCTGTTTATCAGATTGTTAATTTGGAAAATGGTAGTAATATTAAGGAGGCAATACGTATACCAGCTACTACTCAACAGGTTCAGAAACTTCTTTCATCTAGTGCCTTAAGTGAACAGCAATACAACGATGCCAAAGAGATGATCGATGAATTTTCGGAATTATTTGCAATGAATGATGATGATTTCGGCAAAACAAATCTTGTCCAGCATCGGATCACAACAGGAGATTCTAGGCCCATTCGGCAACCACCACGAAGACTACCATTAGCCAAACAACCAGAAGTTGCAGATATGATAAATTCCATGAAAGAACAAGGCATAATTGAGGAATCTAACAGCCCTTGGACATCGCCAGTTGTTTTGGTCAGGAAAAAGGATGGCAGCACCCGATTCTGTGTGGACTACCGCCAACTAAATAATGTAACAAGAAAGGATAGCTATCCGTTACCAAGGATTGATGACACATTGGACACCCTTTCCGGAGCGCAATGGTTTTCCACATTGGATTTGAAGAGCGGTTACTGGCAAGTGGAAATACATCCCGAGGGCCGAGACAAAACTGCTTTCTCAGTTGGAAGTGGATTATGGCAATTCAAAGTTATGCCATTTGGATTATGTAATGCTCCAGCCACATTCGAACGACTCATGGAATGTATTTTACGAGGATTAACCTGGAAAACATGTCTTGTCTACTTAGACGACATAATTGTGATCGGAAGGACATTCGAGGAACATAAAAACAACTTACGGGACGTACTTCAAAGACTGAGAGATGCGAAACTGAAGCTCAGTACGAATAAATGTGCTCTATTCAAGAATGAAGAAAAATATTTGGGGCATATAGTTTCATCACAAGGAGTAAGAACTGATCCAGAGAAGATAAGAGCTGTGAAAAATTGGCCTGTTCAAAAGGACAAACTTCAATTAAGGAGTTTTCTTGGATTACCTACCTACTACAGGCGATTCGTAAAAGGTTTTGCAGATATAGCAAGGAGCCTACATCAACTTACAGAAAAAGGAAAGCCGTTCATATGGTCAGATAAATGTAACGAGAGTTTTGCAAATTTGAAGCAACAGCTCTGTGGAACTCCAGTGCTTCACTATCCAAAGCTAGGAAAAACTTTTATATTGGACACGGATGCCAGCAATGTAGGTATTGGTGCAGTGCTTTCACAGGAGGAGGATGGTCAAGAGATGCCAGTAGCTTATTTTAGCAAAGCACTCTCAAAATCAGAGAGAAATTATTGTGCTACAAGGAAAGAGCTACTTGCCATTGTAAACTCAACCAAGCATTTCCATCAATATCTCTACGGGCAGAAATTTATCCTCCGCACTGACCATGCTGCGCTTAAATGGCTTTTGCAGTTTAAGGACCCTGAGGGGCAAGTGGCGAGATGGATAGAGCGACTCCAAGCTTATGACTTTGAAATCCAACACCGAAGAGGACGTATCCATGGAAATGCAGACGCCCTTTCACGACGTCCATGCAAAGTTGAATGCAAACATTGCGTTCGGCTGGAAGAAAAAGAAACGGAGGCAACTATACAGGTGATGACGATGGAACCATCGACTGGTTGGAACAACGAGAGCTTGCGAACAGCTCAACGGGAAGACCTAGACATAGCACCTATTCTTGCTTGGAAAGAAGACATGGAAAGACCACAATGGCAAGATATTTCGGAGAAGAGTGAGAAACTGAAGAGCTACTGGGCTCAATGGAACTCTCTTCTCGTTGAATGTGGTATATTAAAGCGCAAGTGGGAATCAACTAACGGCGAGTCATTCCGAATGCAAATAGTCGTGCCAGCATCCCAGGTCAAAGATGTTCTAGAAGAAATGCACAGTGGAGCATCTGGAGGACATTTGGGGGTGAATAAAACAATTTCCAAAATACGTGAAAGGTTTTATTGGTTACATATGCGGGAGGATGTTGAGGAATGGTGCCGCACATGCACTATCTGTGCTTCTTGCAAAGGACCACCACACAGAAGTAGAGGAGAAATGCATAAGTATAATGTAAGAGCCCGAATTGAAAGGATAGCCGTAGACATCGCTGGACCTTTTCCAGAAACAGATAACGGTAACCGTTATATATTAGTTGCTATTGACTATTTCAGTAAATGGCCTGAAGCTTATGCAATCCCTAATCAAGAGTCTACCACAGTAGCGGATCAAGTAGTAATGAATTGGGTCAGTAGATTTGGTGTTCTTCATTCTTCATTCGGACCAAGGACGGAACTTCGAATCACGGACTTTCCAAGAGATGTGTAAAATTCTGGGAATAAGAAAAACCAGAACAACTCCTCTGCATCCACAATCTGATGGCATGGTAGAGCGCTTCAACAGAACATTGGTCGAGCATCTAAAGAAGTAGTCGACTATCACCAACGCGATTGGGATCTACATATTCCCATGTTCTTAATGGCCTATCGATCAGCTGTACACAACACGACCGGACAAACTCCAGCAAAAGTGATATTCGGAAAGGAGATGCGTTTACCTAGCGATCTCAAGTTTGGTACACCCAGAGGTGAACAAAAGTTACTAGACGATTATGTATCGGAACTTAGACAACGATTAGCTGATGTACACGAAGTCACGAGAGCAAAATTAGCAATAAATACCGATCGCATGAAGACCCGCTATGACTTACGTGCTAACTCAGCAGGATTTAATGAAGGTGACCTTGTTTGGCTGTACAACCCGAAACGACGTAAGGGACGTTCTCCCAAATTACAACAACACTGGGAAGGACCGTATTCAGTAGTGACTAGAATAAATGACGTAGTATATAGGATTCAGCGGGGTACAAGAGGCAAACGGAAAATCGTTCATCTAGATCGTTTATGTCAATACTGCGAGCATCAAGACCGTGGATCACCTGTTGTTCGGGACGAACAATTTTAAGGAGGGGGCAGTGTTACGCGCCACAAAGTGATACAAGCGACATCTATTGGAAATGGAAACAACTTTAGGTTAGTGACATCCTAGTAAACTGGGTTTGGAGAATGGAATATTCAAGAAGGTTCTAGGATAATTCGTAGAGTATAAATACGGCGCTGCTCACATCCAGAAGGCGAGTATTATTTCAGACAGCGAAGTGAATGAAGTAAACTATTTGGATTGTGATAATAAGAAGTACAGTACTAGCGATAAATAAAGAGTTGATTTGATAATTATTTGTGAATTAGTGAGAGTAAACAGTAAAATTAAATAAAGAAGGAACTTTTGAATTATATCTGAAATATTGTGTTTGAAATAACGAACTAGAGCCACGCTCGTAACAATATCTAGAGGCGATTATTTAATTGGCAATTGTTTATAGAGGCAAGGACGAATGTGTACAAAATCGGAAGATTATTGAATTAATTTTTATGACATCTGAAATTACAGTAATAGAAAGCGATTAGCGATAAGTCATCAATATATTGTAAGCTTATTGGTAGTTTATTCACCAGCTACAACAACTATATAAGATCCTTAGAAAATATAATACCTGGGAATTCCTTTCGAAAGTGCTAAAATCGTTCAAAGCTTTTTTTAATCGTCAGCCAGAGGCGGAATAATTCCAAGAGATTGCAAATGCATACACAGCAGTATCTAGTAGAATAAGTGATTTTCTTAAATCAAGGAAACTGAACTACCTAGAAAATTTTCTACAAATCGAAAGAATTCTATAGTTCAAAAACGATGAAAGCTTTCTACAGAGCCTGTTATGGTCGTAGCGTATTGCATATAGCAATATGCTACACTGAGAAATACTGTAGCATGTATGCCGGCCTGTGGAAACCGACAGTTGAACACACCCCAAACTCGACAAACGAGCTCGCTGTGGAATGCTGGTTGTGACAAGGAAGGAGCAGACAATCTTCTCTGTCGTGTCAAAATTTTGTCAAGTGGAAACATCAAGGAGTTGATAAAAGAAGAATTCCGTAGTCATCGGCGAGGAAATAAATCTTGTAAGTAAGTTTAATATATTTCTCAACCCAAATGCTAACATATTTTCGTTTATGAAGAAAATTTTCCGCATTACCCTAAAGATATACTCGAAAGTACTTCAGGTTGAATCTGTGAAGCATAAGCAACTGCATGGAGACGACATAGTTCCTGAATTAAATGCAATATTACATTAAGAACCGATGGATAAGTTGCGGAATGTCACATAATTTAATTGGGTGCCTTAAAGATCGCATCGATGAATTGGTCGCTGATCGACCGGATACTGCGCTACTATCGTCCGTAGAGGTTGCTCTAAACGTAGAAACACTTACCATTAGTGATAATCCTGGAAGTCTTAAACAACAGAATATGGTCAGAAGGTCAATTAGCAACAACTAAGTACCGTGAATCCTTCCGGTAATATTATTAAAGATTTGTGCAATTTGCTGTCATGTTGTACGTGTATACTGAAAGCAAGGGGTCTCTGAAAGGAATACAAATTGAAGCGGTGTAAATACAGAGAAACTATAGGAAAGGAGTAATATTTCTGGATGATTAACCACATTTATTAGTCGGTATATATACAGCATATACTTGTGTAGAAAATTTTCTTATATAAATAACATTTCTTATAGGATAAGCATAAGTAGCCTCAGCCTGTAAGTAAGACTTTAAGGTCTACTTCTTCTTTAACGATAGAAACAAAACCAAAAGGATACGCTTAAGAGTAATTAGAAGTTCGTATAATTGATTTCGTAGAAAAATGATGGTGAACTTTTGAGAATATTGCTGGAATGGATAGTTATTCTCCCAAAATGTCGTTATTTATTATAATGTTGTGATAAAGTTTTAAATGTCGTAAATTTTGCATTTAAATATAAAGCAAGTAAACAGGGGCTTAACAGGACATCCTCGGAGGCGCCTCTGCGGGGGAGCCCATCAACATTAAAACATGTGAGTTGTTGCTTTTTGATTATATAATTATAAATTTTTCATATATATATATAGATTTTTTTGTGAAAAAGAAAAAAAAATAAAAATAGAACCTACATTTAATCACCCCTTCTGGGTTAAACTACCCTAGGGTTCTGTAAATTACTACTTAACTTGTCCTTTGATGATTGAATTCTTTTACATTTGCCATACTTATTTTAATTTGCTAATTAACTTATCCTTTTGATGATTGAATCTTTTTTTGCAATTATTGGGTAAGCTAAACTGGAAGTGTAGCAGGTTTAGAGCGGGAACTGAATAAGTTTTTAGTTGTTAAGACGGGGACCTTATCTGAAGGAAGGAAGAAAAGGGAAGATATAGAACATAACGAACGAAACAGTTGTATTCGTGGTGCAACCCAATTCCATAGGAATGGGACTTTTGCTCATGTGTAGATTTTTTTATATATAGTCCACTGTGAAAAAAAGAATTAAGGCAGTGTGAATTTGTAAAGCTTCTTCCTTCCCTTGTGTTTTAAAGTCGTCGTATCGATATTCATCACAGTAGGATATTTTTCGGCTATAGTCCATTTCAATGGTAGGACAGATTAATAAAGTCTTGGTATAACGTGAACGTGAATTATTGAAAGTTTTTCTTTTCTCCTTCACTGTTCCGGAGCCCTCTCGCATGAAGGTCGCCTCGGTCCGCCTAGTCTCTCTATTTGCAGGTCTACAAGGGACTCTGAAAATATCTACCCTCAGAGTCAGTTGGGTGGTTGAGGCGTGCAATGAAGGCATACTATCTGCGCCTTCGATTTGGACGTAGGTAAGTGACGAAAGGTCCCTTCAGGACTGAATGTGTGCCGGCGTTTTTGGTTAAAGGCACGAATTTTTTTGATTATGGCAGACGGCAGCGGCAGGTTTTTGTGGAACCTCCCCACACTCTCCGCCAATAATCGAGGTGAGCTAGCGTGCCGCCCTGCAGTCAACGCTGTCTGTCGAGTGATCTGTCAGCTCATGCCGGCAATCTGGACTTCACGTCCAAGCCAATCACTCTACATACTCCATAACAAAATGGCGCCCAACGTGGGGCCACCTCAGTTAGACTTCTGTGGTCTGAATGTAAATTTTACTGGGGACTGGGACTTAGAGTGAGATGGTCATTTGGCACTTTGCTAATTGACTGACCTCAAGTCTCATATCCAGTGGAAGTTACATGCGGACCTGAGTCTAATTGTTTGATATTTGAAATTTTTGGTAGAGTAACGTTCGAGTTTTTAAAGTTTTGGGATTTTTGAAAGTTAATTGAGTAAAGTAAAGTAACGTAACGTTTGAAAGTTTTGAAAGTTTTTGTGGAAGTTTGTAAGTTCGACTTTAGGTTTGACTTTATTCAAGCCTCAAGTCTGAACAGTTGTAAGTTTTTTTGAATTTTTGAATCGATCTTTCCCACTGGCCTTCTGCTATGGAAATAGTAGGTGGCCTCACAATTTTTTTTTTTTATTGTGTTCTCACGGAGACATGTCTCTGTTGGCCAACTGGCTGGACAGAGTCGTGAATCTGTGAGACGACTTTTGGGTTTCAGCTAACTAGTTGTCCAGGTTCATGACTCTGCCCGGTTGGAAGGTTAGTTAGACATGACAATAAGGTGAAGAGGAAGGAAAGAGTTGTTGGAGGATGAAAGTGATGCTGGAGACCTTCAGTAATCAGGAGTTGGCATACTGCTAACTGCCTGGCTGAAGAATCTCTAGTATCATTTTCAGTCTCTAGCTCCTTCAACCCGACTCTTCCCAGATTTCTGTGAGAACCCAAGCTTTTCATGCACACATTCACGTCGCTTGCTTACGTCATTACGACTGACCTGATTAGAGAGAGGGGCCTGGAGATTTTTATGTGGAGGGTTAGCTCTTAGAGGAGTGGGGGAGAACTTTGTATGCTTTTGGATTTTTCATATTGGTATTTTGAGCTTTCCTATTATAAAGTATAAGAACGGTAGTTTTGCAACAAAGATTGAGTATAGCTCATAATTGATTTTGAACGAACTTTCTTGTCGGTACGAGATTTTGAGTCCAGTCAATAAGCAAGCGTATGAATTTTTGATTCTTTCTATAAGTTAGAGTTCAGCCCTTAATTGATTTTGAAGAACCCTGTCGATTGAGGTCAGTAACAAGAATTAATTGTTGGAGCTTTCATTCTTTTCGGATAATTTCGCGAATATATTAAGCACATATTCTTGAATTGAGTGCTTATATATAATTAGAAATATAAAAATACGTTATAGAGCAACACTGAAGTTGCACACTAATCCCTAGATTATACATCAACCTTCAGTTGATGAAAGCTTGAATTTTTACATTATTTTAAAAGACGACAGCCTGTACATTTCCTTTACTTCCAATATTCTTTCGAGTTTTGTCAAATTTCTGCGCGCTGGCAGGATTATACTCTTCCCAAATACAGACTGAGAAATAGTAACTGCTAATTAGTGTATCGAGACTCGTACACACACATTTTCATAATGGCTACATTGCGAACACCACCCTTCGGTGAGGTTCCCGTATCTAGACCAGATCATTGTACCATCTGCCAAGATGGAGATTGGTCTGCGCACAGTTGACCAGTTCTGACCCTTTGCGGACTCCTATTCCACAAAGCGTGCTTGCGTACATGGATAGGCGAGCAAGGGAATTGCCCGAATTGGAGGTGTACCCTTATACAAAAAGATTTCACCATGCATACTGGCACCGTTTCGAAAGGAAATCAGACTCGACAGGATAGCCAGATTAATACCTCCTATCAGCTCCCACAACTGAATCTACCACAACCGACAAATCCTCCTTCGATTCGTAGATCCTTATCTCCTGGCTTACAGTCAGTAATGGCGTCCTCACGTTAGTTCACGCATGAATAGTCCAATGCCTGCTACCAATGGTGAAGGCTTGGTAGCGTCAGAAGCGTTAATGGCTGGCTTAAGAATACAGATGCAAGATCTTATCCGAGAGGGAGTATGAACACCCTACGGTACAAACTCTTTAACAACTTTCCTCGACCAGCTCCTGTCGCGCCTCCAGTAGACAATCCTAGACCACCACCACGGATAGGACAACCTAGACCTTCGACAGAACGGTTCAGACCAGTTGATGAACAACATCACGCATCAGGCAATCAGGATAGACCAGATAGTCCTCAGAGGCCAGGACCTAATCATATTCCCCAAGCACAGGCGTTTCAGAATGACAGACCTCAACGAAATGCATGGTCAAGACGTTCTGGAAGCCCTATATGAAGATGGAACATCTCGTATGGTGGAGATAGTTCCAAACTCTCAGTGGATGAGTTTGTCTTCCGAGTTGAAGCGCTCACTTACTCAGCTCTCGAAGGAGATTTTGACCTCCTAGTGAGGAATATGAGTACACTGCTCGCAGGTCCGGCCATGGATTGGTATTGGTCCTTACTTAGACTGAATTCCACACCAACCTGGGAATATATTAAAACAGCTCTCCTAGCTGAATGGGGGGTTCCCAAAGACGATCTGAAGGTGCGGGTCCATCTAATGTCCGCAGGCAAAAATCTGGAGAATCTTTGGCAGCATACCACCAAAATCTAGTGCAGTTGCGTGAACAACTGCAGACTCTAATTTTGGATAATGAGTTCTTGGAGATAGTCAAATCCAATCTATTGCCAGACATCCAGAACAAAATATGCTTGCACCCCACCTATACTATCGGCCAGTTGAGATCAATTGTCACTCAAATACAAGCGACACAGCTGCGAAGGGCTGGAGCTCTTACCGGAGCCAGCGAGTCAACGAGATTAACGACTGGCAGTCTCCATGCTCAGACTTGTCACTAGAAGCAGGCCGTGACACCAGCTTAGGCGACGTGTCAGGCATTTCAACCAGATATGCAGTAATGTGCTGGAATTGTGATCAACAAGGTCACTTTTACCAGGACTGTCTGCAAGAGAGACAACAGGTGTTCTGTTATGGATGCGGACGCAAGAATGTCTTTAAACCAAATTGCAGACCCTGTGCAGAGAAAAACGAGAGACGGGTCGGGAATCCCAACACCTTTTCTCCACCAGTCTCAGCGTCTCGGACGGCAACGGCAACTACTATGACCACTCCAGTTCAAGTTTTGAACCCGGAGCAGGGTCCGCTCCACCAGCAGGCCCCGATGACGAAACATTGACTTGTCCATTGATATCATTCAGTGACTCTGATGATACCAGTACTCTCCTTGATTGTACGAATACTTCACTGATAGAGACGGAGAGCCTGATAGATTTCGCCGCAGATCTTCAGGCTCCCATTTCCACTTCTGGGGAGCCCATGACACTATTAGACGCTTCTTTTGAAGAGTCTTTAATTTTTGATGTCCCGATAACACCGAGAGCACCTTTAGCTGACAAGCATGAGAGTTGGCCTCATGGCATTTCTGTATTAAAACGGCCACCAAGCTCTGTTATGGCGAGTGGGCGTGAGCCTATTTTACATCCGCTGACGCCGTATCACACGCGTCTGTAGAATTATAATGCAGTAAGAGACCTAATCTTCTCCTCAGTGGCGGTGCTAGCTGACATTATGTATCTTGACCTGGATATTAGACCAAGAAAGAAAAGATCTACCGTTCGTTGGCGGGAATACTGTCGACGGATAAGACTGGAAAGGAAAAAACTGGCACAGATTTACGTGTCGATGCCAGACGACATTCGACCGTATGCCGAAGTAAAGCTGCTCGGGCGACCTCAGAAGGGATTACTTGACAGTGGTGCCACTGTCATTATTCTAGGCCAGGGAGCTCTAGAGAAGCTTGCAGAAGCAGAGGTTGAATGGAAGAGGTATCGGACACAGGTACAAGTAGCGAATGGTGCCATGACGACTGTGCATGGTCATGTGAACTTGAACATCACTTTCCCTGATAAGACCCAAAACGTGCGTTTTTACGTGGTTCCTGGGCTCACACGCACTATATCTAGGAATATTTGGGTTGGCTCCAGATGTCCTGGGTATAGTTGCAGAAGTGACTCCAAGTCTAATTGCTACCTCTGACACCAGCCGCCATATTCTTTCCAGTTTGGATCAACAGCGTCTAGAAGCTACTAAGCAGCTTTTCCCTTCTTTCGCTTCTTTAGGCCTGGGAAAGACATCTTTGGTCACTCACAGGATCGAGACGAATGACGCATAAAACAACACTTTTATCCGATGTCACCAGCCATACAGAGTTTGACGGATGCTGAATTAGAGCGAATGCTATCACTGGGTATGATAGATGAGAACCAGAGTCCTTGGAGCTCTCCAGTTGTACTAGTACGGAAGCCTGGGAAGGTTCGGCTTGGTTTTGATGCCAGGAAGGTCAACTCCGTTACGAAGAAGGACGCCTATCCGCTACCGCAGATAGACGAGCTTCTGAGTCGACTTCCTCCGGCAAACTACATTACAAGCCTGGACCTGAAAGACGCATTCTGGCAGATCCCACTTGACACTGATCCCAGAGAGAAGACCGCTTTTACTGTGCCTGGTCACCCTCTCTATCAGTACACGGTGATGCCATTCGGCCTATGCAACGCTCCACAGACGATGTGCCGCCTCATGGATAAAGTCATTCCTTTTGATCTTCGTGAAAATGTTCTCGTCTACTTGGATGATTTAGTGATACTGTCATCAGACTTAGACTCTCATCTGACATTGCTATCCCGTGTAGCGGATTGTTTGAGGAAAGCTGGCCTCACTATCAATGTTGGGAAGAGTAAGTTTTGCATTAAGGAGACTAAATACTTGGGTTTTATAGTCGGGAAAGGAGGAATCAGGACTGACCCAGATAAGATCTCAGCCATAGTTGACTATCCGTCACCTAAAACGTTTCGTCAAGCCCGACGCGTACTAGGTATGGCGGGATGGTATAGACGGTTCATCCCGAACTATGCTGATTTAACTGCCTCCATAACTGACACCTTGAAGAACCCTAGTCAGTTCAAGTGGACACCTGAAGCCCAGAAGTCTCTTGATTTATTGAAGCAAAAACTTACTTCTGCTCCGTTGCTAGTGAGTCCAGATTTCAGCAAGCCGCTCATTAGACAGTGCGATGGAGCCAACAATGTATGGTGGAGTGCTGTTTCAACTAGATGACGATGGCCACGAGAAGCCAATAACCTACGTCTCGAAAAAGTTGAACTCAGCACAAAGAAATTATACCGTCACAGAGCAGGAATGCCTAGCTGCAATCTTAAGTGTACAGAACTTCCGGCCCTTCATAGAACTTACGCCGTTTAAGATAGTGACTGATCATGCGAGCTTGAAATGGCTGATATCTCAAAAGGACCTCAGCGGTAGACTTGCTCGGTGGAGTTTGAAGCTTCAGGGTTTCGACTTCACTATTGAGCACCGAAAAGGAAGACTGAATGTCTTCCCTGATGCGCTGTCACGCATTCATTGCGACAGCCTGTCCACAAACGAAGATCCTGGCCCGGAAGTTGACCTTAGTTCGCCATATTTCAACTCGTTGGAATATGAGGAAATGAGGCATAAAGTTAAAACGACTTCTAGCAAACTACCAGATCTTTGCGTCAGGGATGGCTTCGTTTACATTCGGACTGTTCCGAGAACAGGCGATCCGATTCAGGAAAAAGAAGCTTGGAAGCTTTGGATTCCACGAGGGCTTGTCTCCGACGTTATTTCAAGAGCTCATGATCCGCCACTAGCTTCTCACGGAGGTATAGAGAAAACACTGGAACGACTGAGAAGACACTTGTACTGGCCACGAATGACAGTTGATGTCAGAAACTACGTAGGCGCCTATGACGTGTGTAAAGAGATTAAGACCCCCAATACTATTCTGAAACCACCGATGAGAGTCCAGTCTGTGACAGAATGACCATGGCAAAAGCTGTACATCGATTTTATGGGTCCATATCCTCGGTCAGTGAAAGGAAATGTCTGCATCTTAATAGTTCTTGACCACTTTTCAAAGTTCCCGATTCTCAAACCTATGAGAATAGCATCTACACTCAATGTGTGCCAATTCATCGAAGCGGAAGTGTTCCATGTGTTCGGAGTCCCGGAAAGATCGTCTCAGACAATGGAGTCCAGTTATGCTCGACTCAGTTTACCAGATTACTGGACAAGTATGGGGTGAAACACTTGCGAACGGCAGTTTACTCGCCGCATATATTCGGAAGGAACACACAAAATGAAATAAGAAGCTGAGCCAGATAGCTAGTTCCCTCAGGAGCTCTTTACACCAAGCAACTGGCTTCTCTCCTTATCGAACACTTTTTGGTCAGCAAATGATTGAACATGGCAGCTCCTATGCCATCTTGAGGGGTCTTGGGACTCTTAATGAGCCTTTGAGAGTGGATGCTGAAGACAAAATGATCCGTGTGAGAGTGCAGGAGAACTTACACCATGCGTTCGAACAGAGTTCAAGAGCCTATAATCGCAGGGCGCAGCCTGTTGAGTTCAGAGTGGGTCAAGAGGTATTCAGACGGAATTTTGCCCAAAGCAACTCGCAACAGCAGACTAGTGCTAAACTGAGACGAAAATTTGTCAAGTGTCGGGTTAAAGCCAAGAAAGGAAACTCCTTATACGATCTTGAGGATCTGCAGGGGAAACCCTTGAGGGTCTATCACGCCAAAGACATCAGGCAGTGATAACCATTCTAGAAGCGTCATCTATCTACTGTCACATTTATTCCCGGTAGCCCTAAAAATGCATTCAGCCAGCCTCACTGGTAAACTATAGGATATCGCGAAGCCCTCCTATTGCCCCGTCAATGGTGGGTGATATACCTGTTGGAATTCAACCTCGTCAACACATCTCGACCTCTTATGAGTAGATAAACTTTTTACAGTCCCTTCCGGATCGGCCTCATTAGGAGGATTTTTCTTTGCCTGTCAGTCTACAACGTTTCGTTAATCGGCAACCGTCGGACATGGTAGTACCAAATCTAGATCCTGGTAGCCCTAAGAAGGCATCCAGCCAGCTTCACTGGTAAGCCACAGGATATTGCGAAGCCCTCCTATTACTCCGTCAATTGTGGGTGATATACCTGTTGGAATTCAACCCTGTATACGGTCTTTATCAATCTAAGGGATGAAATCGGCAACGTCACTACTTCGACGACGCCTTGGAGACACACCCTTGAACAATCGCCGGTCTGAGATCGGAGTGAGATACTGTGCCGGCAAAGCTTAGCGATCAGTTGGTTAGGTTACGGATCGCGGGGTCTTCTCGGAATCTCGGTGGAGGACGGCAGAGGGACATCGATCGCCTGGATTTTTTAGATTACCAGCTTGTCGATGTACTTTTGGTTTCCAACGAAGGGTGTCGAGGTCTGATCAAGGACTGACGAGACTTCGGGGATGTGTCCTCGATGCGTCATGGGTCAAGTGGGGCGACAGTCGTAGTCGAGTACAAGTAATGAGGAACGCTCATTGGGTCGTGTGTCGAGACACACTTTGGGCGCCCGCATCGATGAGGCCTATGTTTAAGACCGGCTAGCTCAATCGATCATTTTTCAGCGTTGTCTGAACCACGGGTGGTCTAGACCACGCTGCCCTGTTATGGTACACTGAGAAATGCTGTAGCATGTATGCCGGCCTGTGGAAGCCGACAGCTGAACACATCCTAAACTCGACGAACGAGCTCGGTGTGGCATGCTGGTTGTGACAAAATCTTATCAAGTGGAAACATCAAGGAGTTGATAAAAGAAGAATTCAGTAGTCATCGGCGAGGAAATAAATCTTGTAAGTAAGTTTAATATATTTCTCAACCCAAATGCTAACATATTTTCGGTTAGGAAGAAAATTTTCCACATTACCCTAAAGATATATTCGGAAGTACTTCAGGTTGAATCTGTGAAGCATAAGCATCTGCTTGGAGACGACATAGTTCCTGAATTAAATGCAATATTACATTAAGAACCGATGGATAAGTTGCGGAATGTCACATAATTTAATTGGGTGCCTTAAAGATCGCATCGATGAATTGGTCGCTGATCGACCGGATACTGCGCTACTATCGTCCGTAGAGGTTGCTCTAAACGTAGAAACACTTACCATTAGTGATAATCCTGGAAGCCTTAAACAACAGAATATGGTCAGAAGGTCAATTATCAACAATTAAGTACCGTGAATCCTTCCGGAAATATTATTAAAGATTTGTCCAATTTTCCGTCATGTACGCGTATACTGAAAGCAAGGGGTCTCTGAAAGTGATACAAATTGAAGCGGTGTAAATACAGAGAAACTATAGGAAAGGAGTAATATTTCTGGATGATTAACCACTTTTACGTAGTCAGTATATATACAGCATATACTTTTGTAGAAAATTTTCTTATATAAATAACATTTCTTATAGGATAAGCATAAGTAGCCTCAGCCTGTAAGTAAGACTTTAAGGTCTACTTCTTCTTTAACGATAGAAACAAAACCAAAAGTTTACGCTTAAAAGTAATTAGAAGTTCATATAATTGATTTCGTAGAAAAATGATGGTGAACTTCTGAGAATATTGCTGGAATGGATAGTTATTCTCCCAGAATGTCGTTATTTACTATAATGTTGTGATAAAGTTTTAAACATCGTAAATTTTGTATTTAAATATAAAGCAAGTAAACAGGGGCTTAACAGCACATCTTCGGTAGTGCCTCTGCGGGGGATCCCATCAACATTAAAACATGTGAGTGTTGCTTTTTGATTATATAATTATAAATTTTTCATATATATATATAGATTTTTTTATGAAAAAGAAAAACAAATTTAAAACTGGAACCTACATTTAATCACCCCTTCTGGGTTAGATTGCCCTAGGGTTCTGTAAATTACTACTTAACTTGTCCTTTGATGATTGAATTCTTTTAAATTTGCCATACTTATTTTAATTTGCTAATTAACTTATCCTTTTGATGATTGAATCTTTTTTTTTTGCAATTATTGGGTAAGCTAAACTGGAAGTGTAGTAGGTTTAGAGCGGGAACTGAATAAGTTTTTAGTTGTTAAGACGGGGACCTTATCTGGAGGAAGAAAGAAAAGGGAAGATATAGAACATAACGAAAGGAACACTTGTATTCGTGGTGCAGCCCAATTCCATAGGAATGGGACTTTTGCTCATGTGTAGATTTTTTTATATATAGTCCACTATGAAAAAAAAACAATCAAGCCAGTGCATAGAGTTGCTATAATGAAACGAAGCAAATGGTAGGACAGATTAATAAAGTCTTGTTATAACGTGAACGTGAATTATTGAAAGTTTTTCTTTTCTCCTTCACTGTTCCGGAGCCCTCTCGCATGAAGGTCGCCTAGGTCCGCCTAGTCTCTCTTTGCAGGTCCTCAAGGGACTCTGAAAATATCTGCCCTCAGAGCCAGTTGGGTGGTTGGGGCGTGCAATGAAGGCATACTATCTGCGCCTTCGATTTGGATGTAGGTAAATGACGTAAAGGTCTCTTCAGGACTGAATGTGTGCCGGAGTTTTTGGTTAAAGGCACGAATTTTTTTGATTATGGCAGACGGCAGCGGCAGGTTTTTCGTGGAACCTCACCACACTCTCCGCCAATAGCCGAGGTGAGCTAGCGTGCCGCCCTGCAGTCAACGCTCCCGTCGATTTATCTGTCTGACAAATTTATACATTTCCATTCTGCTGCTACGTGGCGGCCCTTTGAAAGAAGAACACACAGTGCATCTGCTACACCACTTCTCTACATCCTCCCGCATATGTAGCCAATAAAACTTTTCTCGTATTTTAGAAATTGTTTTATTGACTCCCAAATGTTCTCCAGATGCTCCACGATGCATTTTACCTAGAACATCGTTGACCTTTGATGCCGGGACTACTATTTGCATTCGGGACGATTTACCGTTAGGTGCTTCCCACTTGCGTTTTAATATACCGCATTCAACATGAAGAGAATTCCATTGTGCCCAGTAGCTTTTCAGCTTTTCACTCATTCTCGAAATATCCTTCCATTCTGGTTTTTCTATGTCTGCTTTCGAAGCAAGAATATGCGATATGTCCGGATCTTCTCGTTGTGCTGTTCGCAAATTCTCAATGTCCCAACCTGTTGATGGCTCCACGGTTACTAACTGTATAGTAGCTGTTTTCTCATTTCCTTTCTCCCAGCCGTAATGATTACATTCAGGTTCCCATTGACGTTGTACCAAGGCTTCTGCATTTCCATGGATACGTCCTGTCCTGTGTTGGCTCTCAAAGCCATATATGGTTGGATTCTAGTCTCCATAAGAATAGTTTGCTCTCTAGCTCGCCAACTTGGACATTCTTCTCTCCCTTTATTTTCTGTTGATTTCTTTCGACGGCGTTTCCTGCAGTCGCTTTAAAGGTGTCCCAATTTATTACAATCTCAACATCGAAGAACACTACGTGAATGGGTGCTCAGTGATAACTGTAATCTATTGCAAGTCGTCTGCTCAGCTCGATATCTTTGCAATTCCACTTTCCTCTCTTCATCTAGAGATTCTACTCGTCGGCGTTTTCTGCAGTCTCTTTGTAGGTGTCCTGGTCTATTACAATTCCAGCATCGAAGAATACCACGCAAAGGTGAGCTCTGGGATGACTGCATTCTATTACAAGTACATTCGTCCACCGAAATGTCTCTCATTCGTACTGCACTCCACGAAGCTTGTCTGGCGAATTCATACACTAATGCATAGACTAGTGCTTCTGCTGTTGATTTCCTTCCTGCTAGCCTTAACGCTTGTTGTAAATTTTGATCTGTAATAGTGTTAACAAATGCCTCCGTCGCCACTTCATTGAGAAAATCCGCATTCACGCTAGAGTATGAAAGATGCGCTAATCTTTCCACGTCAGCCTGCAGTTGTTGTAGTGATTCGGCATGTTTTTTAATCCTGTTGCGCAACTGTAGGCGATATACTTGCTGCATGTGCTCATCTCCGTAACGTAATTCTATCGCCTGCACTAATGAAGAGTAATTACGTTGATTTTCAATCGGTACAGTTTGTAAGAGTTCTGACACAGGACCTCGAAGTGCTAACATCAGAGCTATAGCTTTGTCTTCATCATTCCATCTATTTACCTCTGAAGCTGCCTCGAACTGTCTCTTGAAGATATGCCACGAATTTTGTCCATCAAGTATTGGAGCTTTTATTCTACCTGGTCCGGATATTGCAGCTGCTACATTTAGCGGCTGACTATACTTTATTCTTTCCAGATCTGATTTAAAACTATCAAGCTGCTCGGTGACTTTTTGCTTAGCTTCCGCCACTTCCTGCTCGATTCCTTCAATTTTCAAATGAGTTTTTGAGGAAAGTCTTCTGTTCCTCCAAACGAGTTTCGAGACAATTCTCCAGAGAGATCTTTTGTTCGTCCAAACGGGTTTGCAGAGATTTCTTTTGTTCCTCAAAATCAATCTTTTGTTCATCAAAACGGGCTTCCATAGATTTTTTCTGCTCATCTAAACGGGATTCCAGAGATTTCTTTTGTTTCTCAAGAGAATTGCTTGTTTCCTCAAAAGCATTTTTCATCTGCAGAGCTAATGAAAACAAATGTCTCAGGATTCTGCCCTTCTTCTATCAAAGCTTGTCTCAGTCGCTCGACGAGAACATTCTTTGGTCCTGTCGTTTGTAACGACCGGTTCCCTAACTCCACTTTCAAATCCTGTATCCGAAGCTCCTCCAGTTTGCGCCCCATTACTTTAATAATTCTCTTACAGATGAATATAAATTATTTTCCAGAACTTTCACAATTTAACACAATTTCTCAAAATTAATCACACTTTGAATTTTTAAGTCAATAGCCACCACTTTATTTCTCAAATTTATTTCACTTCTGACACCAGTTGTTGCGAGCGTGGCCTTTGGTTCGTTATTTAAAACACAATATTAAATAATTAATATACAAGTTCTTTATTTCACTCTAATCATATATCACTTCTGATCATATAAAATTCACAAACATTCATTTTAATCAACTCAACTTTAATTATCGCTAACACTGTACTTTCAATTATCGCAATCTAATTACACACTTTCGCTTCTTTATTACTGTCGCTTGTTAACACTGCAACGTCTAAGACAAGACTCTTTTTCTGGCGGTAACAACTGTTATATTTATACCCTAGAAACTCTCCGGATTATTCTGGAGTGTTCTATTCCATAAGCTTCTTGACTGTTCTATTCATTCTTATCCATAATCGATTCTCCGAACCTGAAGTCGTTTCTCTCCATTGCCAGTAGATGTCACCAGTTGTCTCTTTCTATTGCACGTAACAATACTATTTTAGGCTTAAGGTAATATTCAGTTAGTTCTCCAAGGTTGTGGACACACAAAACAACAAACGAAATGAAACCTTTATTCATCCAGATGTTATTAGTACTTCGCGCTGAAGTGCCTCTGTGTGTTACAATGCAATAAATAACATAATTAGTTTTTTTCCAATCATTATCTCTATGACAACCTGGAGGAAAGAAGTGAACACGAATTAAGTTTATCATTTTGACATACTAATTTATGTTGAATTAGGTTGTGATCAACTAAGAAATCATCCGTGTCGTCCTGTTATGTTAACGTTTTTTTTATAATTTTTCGCGACTATATGTAGCATACTAGTCTATAGCAATATTATATTGAACATAGTGAGCTAAATTTTGTATTTTGTTGAGACTATAGTATTATTGAACTGAGTATAGCAAGCTAAAACCTTATACTTTTGTTAGATTCCTCCTTTTTGGTAAATATAAGTTCTCGCTGTTACTTTGTGATAAATCGTTGAGGTTCAAGTTAATTAAAATAAGAATGTTATAACGTAATGGCGTACTGAGAGCCCTTGTTTTCTCCTTTCACTCTCCTGGAGCCATCTTAGTGTGATGGTCATCTAGGTCCGCTACTCTTCTCTTTTCAGCCAGCACAGGGACTCTGAAAATTATCTACCCCCAGAGTCAGTTGGGTGGTTGGGGCAAGCGCCTTCCCAATGGATGTAGGTAAGTGATGTAAGGGCCCTTTCAGGACCGAATGTGTGCGACGGCCTTTGGTTTGTCTGGCACGATTTTTTTTTTGTATATGGCTGATGGCAGCGGCAGGTTTTCGTGGAACCTCCCCACACTCTCCGCCAATAGCCGAGTCGAGCTGGCGTGCCGCCCTGGAGCCAACGCTGTCCACCGAGGAGTGATCTATCAGCTCATGCTGGCAGTCTGGACTTCACGTCCAAGTCAAATCACTCTCTACATACTTCCATAACAAAGAATTCACCATAAGACAAATAGCTTCTATAAGCAAATAGTCCAAGTCATAGATAATACTCCCGCGTGTATAAAGAACTACCGATTACCATACAGCCAAAATGAGGAGATAAAGAAATAAGTCGAGGAGTTAAGTAAGTATATAAATAAATAATATTTATTAGGAATAAATCATGCTTTATAATAATCATAATATTAATAATGTACCTTTCTTTCTTATTTTTTATACTGTCGAACCGGATAACGTTTGCGTATAAATTCTACAATTTTCTTTTTAAAAAACCTAAAATTGTTTTCATTTGTCCAATCACTTGGTATAGTATTATATAATTGAAGTCCTTTATACATTATTGTATTTTTTGCCCTACTCATTCTCAGTCGTTCCAAACTGAAGTCTTCCAAGTTGCGTAATCGATAAGGTTGCATATCTGCTACATACTGGAGTTCCCAGCATAAATACTCTGGCAGAAGATTATTTTTCATTTTGAACAACTCGTTCGCTGATTAGCTGACATCCATTTCACAGTATTTACATTGTACTAATTGGTGTTCTTTTATGGCAAAATAATATGCTCCTCATTGCCCTGCTTTGTAATTTTTGTAACCTGTTCCTTCGTACACATAAAGAGAATTGATTGGCAATACTCTAAATAATAATAAATAAATAATAATAATAATGAATAATAAATAAATTTTTATTTGTTCATATAAAAGCATATAAAAGCTTGTACATTTCCAATGAATTGCTTCATTAAATCGATAATAAATCGCTAATACATAAAATATTCACACAAAAAAACAATCTAGTAATTAACAAATAACATCATGCCAATAGGACATCTAATTTAGTTTTTATAAATTCAATACAATATCTTTTAAATGCTCCAAAGTTTTCATGATTTCTGCAATAGTTAAGCTTATTATACATTTTTAAAAATGTATACAGCAGTGAATTTTGCGCTCCTGTTGTATTATAATTATTTAATCTGAATTCATTTACATTCCTGAGATTAAATGGTTGAATGTCTCCAACAAATCTTAAATACCTATGTAAATATTCTGGTAGAATCTTACTTTTTATCTTAAATATAAACAACAATACATTCAAGACTATTCTTTCCTTTACGCTCATCCACATTAGTGCCTTAAGCATTGATAATATCGGTGTAAATCTACTGCAACGTAATATCACCTGCATCGCCTTATTCTGCAGCTTCTGCACTCTCTTTCGTTCCAAGAAACATAACTGTTTAATTATCACGTTATATATATGTAACTATAGCTGTCAGTAAGGACACTTTGCTCCTGATTCTTCTCAGAAAACCGATTTGCTTTCCGATTTTTTTGCAAATATAATCAAAATGTCTTTTGAAATTTAGTTTTCTATCAATCACTACACCCAAATACTTAATTTCACTTAAACATTCAATTAATTCTCCACTCATACTAATTCCATTATTATAATCACTGTTTATTGCCATGTATTTAGTTTTATTTATATTTAATGTTAGTTTGTTTACCCTTAACCACACATTTACTGAACTCAAATCTTCTTCCATTCGATTAATACACTCCTGAATATCATCGCACGCAATGTGAAGAAGTGCATCATCCGCGAACAACACAATACCAACATTTTTTAAAGTATCTGTTATGTCGTTTATATAAATAAGGAATAGCAGAGTTCCCAATACGGAGGCTTGTGGGACTCCCAATTTATTCTGTCGTCTCTGTGAATTATACTCATTAATTTTCGTCCTTTGATTTCTATCTGATAAATATGACTCAAACCATCTATATTCTTTTCCTTGTATTCCATATTTATATAGCTTCTTCAATAAGATCGACCTGCCCACTGTCTCAAACGCTCTCCTTAAGTCCAAGAAAATCGCTAATATTTTTCTTTTACTCTGAAGCTCTTCTTTCCACTGAGTTATAATCCAGTTTAGCGCCGATTCACAGGAATGCCCTTTTCGAAATCCAGACTGTTGTTCTACCAAGAGCTTGTTGGATTGTAAGTATTTTTCCAAATCTTGTTGAACTACCTTCTCTAAATTTTTTTCATATTAACTGCCCTAAATTCTTCGCATCTCGTTGTGTTTTTAATTTTTTGGATCGGAATAACAATAGACTCCTTCCATGTGTCACGAAACGAGCCCTCAATTAAAGATTTATTAATTAGATTACATAAAGGAAGTCCCACATCTTCCCAATTATCCAAAAACATTGTTGTGTTAGTTTTACTGTAATCCCGTTTAGAATTCATGTCCTTAATTATTTGTCGTAATTCCGTTTGGGAAATGTGCCCGAAAACAATTTTTTTTTTCAATCTGTTGAAGGTCATCACTATATATCATATTCGGGATTGACTGATGGATCTGTTCTATACCTTCAATGAAGTAGTTATTGAATTTTTCAGCTATTTCATTATCGTTCAAACAGCATATAGATCCAAATTTTACCTTTTTTATTACTTTTTTAGAGTCCTTCATTACATACGTTTTACTTGATCTCCACATTTCCTTCGGGTTGTTTGCTTCATTTATAATTCCTTTAATATAATTGTTCTTGGCTTGATGTATCAGTTTTGCATATTTATTTCGAATTAATTTATATTCGTTCCAATCCCTGTCACATTCCGATAGAACAGCTTTTCTGTACCTCAGTTCTTTTTTTGTTCTCATACTGCGAAGTGTATTATTGAACCATCCGTTTTCTCTCTCTTTCACCAGCTTTCTCTTTGTAAAATCATTCACCACACTATTCTATTTATTCTCAAACATTCGCGCACGATCGTTCAAGCTCTTCAAGGAATTCACCGATTGCATGTCAAGGCTTCTTAACTTAATACCAAAATCTCTCTTATTGTATCTGAAACAATTAACGAAAGTTCCCTTTTCACATATAAGGACCTTTTTATCTATATTTATTATTAATGTTTCGTGATCACTAATCTTTAAGCTGCAATCCGATTTAACTGTAATACGACTCAAATTTGTCACTACATAGTCTATTAACGTTTTTGATAGCCGCCCTATTCTAGTATATTCATTAACAATTTGCTTAAAGCTTTTGTCCACTATTATTTCTTTAACAATATTTGAATACGTACCATTTTCAAGGTAATTGATGTTAAAATCACCCGCCAAGACTTTGTTTTCATTCATATCTGCTAAACTAGCGCCATATTCGGCAAAAAACTCACAAAAATTTTCTTTCGGATGAACTAGGAGATCTATAAGTCAACGTTACCAAACAAGACCATTCATGAAACCAACATCTAACCACTAACCACCATATATCTTTATTAACCACTACCTTAGTTACCTCTTCAAACTGCCATTCATTTTTTAAATAAATCACTTCTCCGCCCGTTCTATTAGACATTGAATCTAATCAAATAATATCCATTCATATCCACTTCACCATCTTCGACATCCTCCGTTAAATGGGTTTCTGATAGCATGACTATATCAAATTTATGATTATTCACAGTCTCCTCCATTTCTTCAGTTATTTATTAGTCCTTGAATATTTAAATAAACTCCATTTATTTCCTTTAATTGCTAGTACGCTATTCTATTCTTTTCCACCTTGAGCTTTCGTTTATATACTGGACATTCCCCACTTAGTGTATTATTATTAGTATCCAGATTATGTTATTACTTTTAATGCAGTTAACACATTTGTTTTCTACATTATTTTTACACTCCCTTGTATTATGATCACCCGTACATCTAACGCAGATAGCTTTATTGGTGCATTCAGTCGATTTATGGTTAAAACCTTGACACTTGAAACACCTCAAAACATTAAGAGATTCAAAAACGCTACACTGGTCCCATCCAATGTTAAGCTTATTTATTATTTTTAGATAATTCGGTAATTTTTAATGCCGTTTGATCAACCTTGTTTCTTAAATCTTCTTTGGTTTTTTCACTATTCTGCTTAGATTTTGGTTTTAGCAACAATGGCACAGTATTCTTTATAATCGGAGACGCACACCTCAAATTATCCGCATAAGATGCTTTATTCTCACCTCCTTCATTCATCATATTTGCCATAAAAGCTCTAAGCTCTTTTTCCTGAAATACCATCTTCTCCCTACAGTCTTTAATTCAAATACCGTTTTTTTGTAATCCAAGCAATTATCACACATAAATATAACGTTATTTTTTGTTAAAACCGTATTAACATCATACTCCGGTAAATCGCAACATTTTCCACAATATTTTTTACCACAAGTACCATTACATGATATACTAATTCCTTTTCTCAAACTTTGCGAGCAGTTGCCACAATTTACCGACATTTTCACTGTTTATCATTCACTGTAATAATCACTTATTATTGGGTTTATTTCCCTTATTGTACAAAAAACACCTGTATAAACTATAATTATTCTATATATTACGATCGAATATTACAAGATTCCATTCTGATCACCAAATTTATGTAAATTAGATAAAAAATTTCCGTAACGATTTGATAACACGTCCGCTCTCTATGACCGTATCGCTGTGGCATAATTATGCTATTATGATTATTAATTGCACTTTCCGTATAATTTCTTTCTTATTATTTTCATAAATCCAACCTTTTTAGCTATTTTTGCACATACATAGCTAGTCCACATGAGTTTGGGAGTTAAGTCTTTCATCAATAATAACACCTAAGTATTTCATTTCATTCACTTGTTCAATCAACACATTATCCATAAACACATTAACTCTTTCATCCGAATTCAGAACTATACATTTAGTTTTTGTTATATTCAGATAAAGTTTATTTATTGTTAGCCACATTCAGATTTCCTAAGTTTTCATTCAAATTTACAACTCATTCATTTACGGTATTTCCCGATATAAAAATTAATGTATCATCTGCAAAGTCTTATCTCGGAATTCCTTAGCACGCCCATAATATCATTTATATATACTATAAAAGAAGTGTTGCTAACACTGATCGTTGCGGTACTCCTAGCTGATTACATTATTAATTGATATTTCACTATCCACCTTAGTCCTTTATGTACGACCATCCGAAAAACTCTTAAACCACTTTAAGTCTTCCGCGAATCCCAATTGCTTCGAGTTTATACTTTAAAATTTGTCTATCGATAGTTTCGAAGGCTCTTTCTTTCGACTTCACGATCAACCCAGTTAAAGTAGATTCGCATGAATGGCTAGATCTAAATCCCACTGATTTTCTGATAAAATCTTATTTAATTCTAGGTATCGTGCAAACTGTATTTGTGCGACTTTTTCTCTCTGTAGGTAGCATATTCACAGGCCTACATTCCTCGCATTTTTTTAGGAGTTAGAGTCAAACTATATCGTTGAGCCATCTACTAGAGTTCAGGGATATGAACGGCAAAATAGTTAGCGGCAAATTCATATTAACTGGATCAGAAGATATTCTAGTTAAGTTAGGAAGCGCTCTTCCTATTTGACAGCTCTTGACATGACCTGTTCATTCCACCAGATCGAATTTGGAGACCCAAGACCCCTCAAAGCATTTTCGACAAAAAGTGATCATTTTCAGTTCAAAGGATTACCTTTTGAATTAAAAGTATCTTCTAATAGCTTTCAGAGAATGTTGACCATTGCTCTTACCGGGCTTAGTTGTGAAGCATCCCTTTATGTAGACGATATAATACTTTTCGGTTGAAGGTACGTACCTAGTGTTAAACACGAAAATACAAATTTGTGTGGTGTTTCAGAGATTGCTCAAATACAATCTTAAGCTCAATCCGAGTAAATGCC
The DNA here is from genome assembly GCA_963930735.1 of Dioctria linearis. NCBI lineage: Eukaryota > Metazoa > Arthropoda > Insecta > Diptera > Asilidae > Dioctria > Dioctria linearis. Next base: position 83,341,989 of record OZ005744.1, read on the forward strand.
AATTCCTTAAAACGGAAGTTGTATACCTACCTAGGGCATTTGATAACAGGTTAAGGCATAAAAACCCATTCCTCCAAATACGAGGCAATCAAAAATTATTCAATATCCAAAAATGCCGACGAAGTTCGTAACTAACTTTCTGTAAATAGTTCCCAGTTTTGTAGACAGCAAAGAGCATAGCATTTATATGGGGTGAACCTTGCCAAGCAACATTCAAAACGTTCTGGCAGTTCGTGCGACATATAGTTGTGGTGCCATCTGTGCTTTTATATAGCGATTTTTCGGTCGAATTCTATTCGAGAAAGGTAAGGAAAGGACAGATTTGATTTAATGCTGAAATTTCGTTTTGGGCATTCGGGAGATTGCACTCAGTTCTGATATCAACGTTGAAATCGCCCAAATATGATTAAAAAAATTTACGAAAAAATGGTTACGTGGTAGACTTGTTTTAGTTAAGATTAAAAAATATATACATACACGATTTTTTTCAATTATAACATAGTTTATTACGAAAATTACCATATACACAAACGATCTATAATTTTTATGATATTAGATCCTTAGCTTTTAATATATCACCGGCGACTCTAATTAAAATATCTTTTGATTCAGAGTGAGCTTCCTCATTTTTTACTATTTTTATGAATTGCATTAACGCGTCACTTTCTTCAATCAAACTGACTCGTTGCTGCACATAAAATCTTTTTAAGGAGTCATCCTCTTTAATCGATTTTAAATTTATTAAATCCCTGTTTGATTCAAGGAAGTGGTTTTTAAGGTCATTTAACTTACACTTCATTCGAGCATATTCTTCACCAGAAGCTTTGATAATATATGACAAGCGTTCATTGATGTCATCCGAATTGAAATAACAGTCGTCTCTGCAAATTCTAGAGTTGGGATTTTTAACACTGGTTCGACTGGAACTGGAATATTCAGTATCAAGATTCCCTTTCTCTGAGGAAACAAATTGAGCCGCATCTTCCTGAGAACAGTTTTCGTTATTAGCTGCAAGCTCTTGAATATTACTCGCATTTGCAGTACTTGTGCAAAGTAAAACCTGCTCATCATTCTGCGCAACAGAACAGTCAATAAGCAAATTATTAGGGCCTGCATTGTCCAATATTGCACTAGTTTCCACAGAATAATAATTAGTTGATAGACTTTCTGAATCATTGGAAGTTTGATCAAAGTCATCATCATCTAATATAATAACATCATTCTGGACATTATCTGCCTTTGCACTGTTCGCCTCCGAAAAACAAAGCAATGATGCTAAAGAAGGCTCACCTGTTTCCGGCTCATTATGTGCTGAATTATATAAAGTTACTAAATCATTTGCATGGTCTCCATTAACAGTATAAAATTTGTTTCCCAATAAATTCAAAGCTATTTCAGTAAGCAAAAATGAAGTCATCGTCACAAATTTTCAATACATTGCTTGCTACAACTAAAACCTACTAAAATTTTTGACTTGTTTTCTTCTATTCTTCTTCTTCTCTTGGCTTCAGAGTCGAAACGGTGGGCTCCAATAAATGGGCCAACCCACGGTACAGCCCAATAAGCAAAAGTTCCAGCCGTGCGTTCAGGTGTCACATACCGATGTGCTTTGAAGCGTTGTGATGTGCATGTCACGTGACTTGAAAAAGTAGGGATACACACCGCACATCGAATTGTAAACTGAACGGCTGCCGTGCGTTCAGGTGCACGCAGAATGTCACATAATGTCACATTTTTACACACCATCTCGTTCAGGCGACCGAAGCTTAGAATATAGAGAGTACAGGAAGTGTGATAAGCCAAATTTGGTGTAGTCAAATTCTGGTTGGGTTAGTATCTGTTGCCCCTGTAGTGAACGGTCAGTACAGCCGTGTAGTAGAATCAATATAGAGAGCGGGGCAACAAGATATATGGTTGAAAATATTACGTTTGCTCCCATCGAAAATATACTTATTCACTGTCACTACGCCATCATACTCAGGGAATTTCGCAGCTGTCACAAACGTAAACAAATCTCGGTGGAGGAAGGATTTTTTCGATATTTCGACAGCTAAACATAGAGTTGTCTCTTTCTTGAATATAATGCTGAGCTACTTCAAAATACTCTGAAAAATCCACGCTCATGCACACGAATTTTACAGGTATCAACACTTCCTGTTGTCTCTATATTCTAAGGACCGAAGCGTTGTCATTTCCCCAGCACATCGATGTGTACATTTTACGCTACGGTCTGGTAGCGTAGTGTCCCGGTGCGCTTTGTAGTTTTGACGTTTAGCGTAGTTTTGTTCTTAGAGAACTTTCAAAATTGACATTTCGAATCGAACTGCACACCAACCGTTCAGGTGCTATCCCTACTTTTTCAATGATGTGATGTGCACACCGACGTGCTGAAAAGCACATCGGTGTGTACACCTGAACGCACGGCTGGTGTACACTTCGATCCGAAACGTCACTTTTGAAAGTGGTCAGTGTAATTTAAAGTGAAGATTTTGCAAATAAAAAAGGGAAATGAATAACAAAGTTGCATTACTGGGTGCAATTGAAACCTCAAATGAGTTTTTAAAACGGATTGCCTCTTTTCAGGTATGGTAATAATTACGAACTCATTCATGTAAATAATAAATTTGTGAAATTACAAAGGTATCTGCTATTCAACTGGACGACGATGATGATAATGATATTATTATGAGAGCAGGAATTGATTCTTTACAAAGAACTCAACCCAATAGCACCCAATAGGAGAGAAATTGATTTGGATGAAAACGATTTTGTTATCTGAAATAAATTATTTTATTAAAAAATTATTTTTTTCTAAATAAAGGAATTTTTACCTTCATTCAAAACAGCAACCGTATTTTCCTTTTGTAAAAATGAACTGTCTTCATTTAAAACGAAATTATAAATTTGCTCCATTTTAATTTTGTTTATTAATTTAATTTAATTTAATTTGAAAACACCGCGCTAAATGTCAAATTATTAAACGCACCGAGACACTACGCTAACAGACCGTAGCGTAAAAATGTACACACCGGTGTGCACATTTTGGGCGGCTGAACGCTGCGATGTGCTTTGATGTGCTGGGGAAATGACAACGAATCGGTCGCCTGAACGACATGGTGTGCAAAAATGTGACATTATGTGACATTCTACGTGTGGCTGAACGCACGGCAGATGTGGAATTTTCGCACGGAATTTCAGCGGAAAAAAGTGACGGCATTCTCTCACACACAGCTGTTTTTACACGCTACAGCGAACGCCATTTTTAGCTTCACAGATGTGTTGGAGGTATACGAAAAAATTTTAATGGCTTGGCTTATATTAGCTGTGTTCTTTTGGTTCCGTGTAGTGTTCTACAAAACACAGGCGATTGCGAATTGAATTGATTTGTAGAGTGTATAGGAGTAGAAAAAGTTTTGAAAGTATAGCGAAAATAATCAAGGTGCCATGACTTTAATTCTTACAAAACGCTAATTTGTCAAACTTTGCTCCGAATTTATCAAGCTCTATTTTAGCATTTTGCAATGATTCAAGTCATGGCAGTTTGACTATTTTCTCTATACTTTCGAAACATTTCTACTGCTTTGCATCTTACAAATTATTTATGTTCCACTGTTAATTAAAAAAATTAGAAAAATCTTTCAAATCCCTAGGAATTCCATATAGAAATGCCATGGAAAAGTCTTGGAATTCCATGCGAAAAAACAAGGAAATAACATGGAAATTCGATAGATTTCCACGTTCAGTTCCATCTACCAATGCAATCAAAGACTTGGAATCTCGCCGCAGTTCCCTTCGGACAAAACCCTCGAGAATACTTCACAAGCCATTAAACAGACTCCCTTTCTACCGCATGCGAGGCCCCCCGTAGTCCTTACATTCTAAAATATTTGCAGTGTTCTTATGTAAAAGTGACAAAAGTTTGATTTGAATAGCTCCTCCGCCCTAAACTACTCTTCATACAGAAAAATGGTGTTGCAATAATCTTAAGCTTGCTTTCTTATCTTCCGAACCGTAATAAAATTTTCATACCTTTCCTAACAAAATTATTTAAAAAAATTTATCTTAACCAAATGACTACGATTCCTCAAACAAAAATTCTCAGCTGAGTAATCATAATGTCGCTGTGCCGTCATGGCATGCCGTGGGCTGATGACATCGAATGTAGCTGACTACAGATTCGGACTACGGCTACACATAAACACATGCAATTATCACTCAGCAGAGAGGTAAAATGGTAAGGTTACATTATAATCAAAACTATTTTATTATTTTGTTAAGTAAGCTATATAGGAAGTGTAACCTTTGGGAAGGTAAGGAACCAAGCTTTAAATTACTAGAAGACTATTTTCGTGTATGGATAGTAGTTTAGGCTCTATAGCATATATAAAGTCAATGTTTGGCACTTTTCCATAAGTATCAATATAGAACATTTTAGAGAACAGACTCCGAACGCACACATATAGATTTCTGTTTCATGGCTTGGGAAGTATTCTCGAGGGTTTTGCTTCGGCCAAAGAAGCGGAATTCCGTTCGCAAATAGTACGGATTTCCAGGTAAACTCGTCAAAAATGACAAGGAAAACGACCGGAATTCCGTTCGATTTGCTTATTGGGAGATAATACCCCTACCCTTTTCCTTCCCCTCTTCGTTCTTTTTACTTTTTTTCGGCTTCTCTACCTTCTGTAGAGAAATCCCCATAACTTTCCCAGGGTACTTGAAAAGGGGTGAAAAGTACATATTTTCGAGAAGTAGGCCTATGCTGCTTCTCCATACAAATAAAAACCCTGAAAATAAAAGTTATATATATAGCCCTATGCTACTTCTCCATACAAATAAAAACCCTGAAAATAAAAGTTTATGCATTTTTGAGAAGTAGCCCTATGCTACTTCTCCATATTTTATCCATCCTGCAAAACAAAAAAAACAAAAATAATATGAAACCCTGAAATGCAAAAAGAATAAAAAATTATATTTTGTTCCAACGAAAAATTTTAATTCACGCAAAACTAGCACAAATTAATAAATACGGATTACCTGTATATTGTGTCCGAATGCTGCGCATTAATTTTCCTTTGTTATGGTCGTAGCGTATTGCATATAGCAATATGCTACACGTACTGCATGTCGGCTGCTGTCAAGACAATCAATCTGTCTTACTTCTCGAACAAAATACGCGCGTGAAAGAAGTCCACAAAAAGGGATCATCGAAAATTCTCCACGACATCTTGGCCGAAAGGTAATATTTTCGCATAAATCTCATTAGTGTCAAATTAATTAAATAAAATACTTTACGAATTTCCAATTGATGCTGGAAATTTGGAAAAACAAAAAGAGATTCGAAATCGTCTCAAAAGTAAATCACTTAATTGGTTTATGCAAGAAATCGCATCTGACTTATTGAAAAAGTATCCCCCCCGTCGAACCAGCAGATTATGCTCATAGAACGATAAGAAGCAAAGCAATTCCATATCTTTGTGTTGATAATCTCAACCATAAGCACGACGGTGAGGTAGGCTTATTTCAATGTGCTACAAACAACGTTAGGCCACATGGAAATCAAAATTGGGCCCTCAGTTGGCATAAAGATACCCTCCTGAGCACAGAGGAATCGAGATTACTCGATTCGTGAGCAGACACCTAAAACGCCCATATGTTTCAACAACATCTTCTGGACGTAGGCTAAGAATTAGTAAAACTCTCAGATAATTAAATAATTCTCCCTCTAGGTAGTGTAAATTTGTACTCCTGTGTAGAAAGAAAAATTGTTTAAAAAGAAAAGAAAAAGGGGCACCATAGCTATAATAAGCAGGGTGAAGGCCCAATTGCCCACATACTTCAAATAAACGACAACGGGCTTCACCCTAAAGAAATAAATAAGCGGATGTGATAAAAATCCTCGCCCAACTGGAGCGAATTGTGCATCTATATATATATTATATTGAAAATTTATTATTATTAGTTTGTAAATTTTTCATACAGACAAGCGAGACATCCTGAAGGCGCCTCTTCGATGGAACCCTGAACAAGAAAGACAAATCGTAAGTGTTGCATTAATGAAATTTTATAATAATTGTGTTTACGGTGAGCGAAGGCAAGCGGAAACTGGCATACATATATGTATATCTGTGCCAGTCATAAGGGCCGATGAGGGCTTCACCCATTAGTGTTTGTTCTATCAAATTTATCTGAATTCAATATGACCGGTCAAAGGCACTAGAGATATACATAACTGTATCCGCGGAATTTCCCCTGCACGACTCTATTACTTAAACACAAGTTTTGATATTCGCGAAACATAACCTGATGCAGGCATAGCATATATGTATATATATATATATATACCAGCACATTTACTCCTATATTAACTTGATCAATTTTTTTTTCAATTTGCGTTAACTTTGAAGATGTATTCATACATAATTTTATTTAGCATAAGTTGCATTAAACCCTTTTGTTGAATTGGCGTTAGAGAATAAGATCTCATGAAGGTAATAAATTTAAATAGGTGTTCACACCTAAGTTTACTTATCGTGCAGTCATTGCTTGATTGGAATTCATCCTGCTACAAAGCTGAGTGAATTGGGAACTTGGGCCTACCTGCTTGATTAGTTAAGGGTCATGCACTCATATTTAGTCTAGAATCAGTGTCAAGCGTAAGTGTATGTAGACAAATCCTTGTTCAGTATTATAATATACATCTAATTTAATCATCTTAAGAGGCCAAAGTATTAATTATACCTTGTAAAGTGTAGAGGTTATTGTGATCACAGAGATTAGGAACATATTCACCTAGTTAAGCAAAATCTTAGCATCTTGATTTTGTGAATGCCTTCAGCAGTAAATTCAGCTTTATGAAGAACCAGTATCTAAGAAAAAGAAATCAAGATTGTCAGTAGAAATCCAAATGAATGGATATATATGATTTGTTGGACTCAAATGATTAGTTTTTTTTATATGTTTAGCCAAGTACAGGTCGAAACCTGTTAATAGTTCAATAAAGTAAACTTATAACGTGATGAAGAGCTAAAGGTCTTTCTTTCTTCTTGCTTCCCTGGGGTCCTCTAGCATGAAAGTTGTCTAGGTCCGATACTCCTCTCTACTCTTTTCAGGTCAAATAGGGACTCTGAATAATTATGCCCCTCAGAGTCAGATGGGAGGATGGGGCCGGCAAAGAAGGGAAAACATCTGCGCCTTCGATTGTATACGGGTGGGTGATGTAAGGGTCCCTTCAGGACCGAGTGTGTGCCGGTTGTCTTGATAGGCACGCAATTTTTTTGATTATGGCTGACGGCAGCGTCAGGTTTTGTTTGTGGAACCTCCCCCACACTCTCCGCCAATAGCTGAGGCGAACTAGCGTGCCGCCCTGCATCAAACGCTGTCCGTCAAGTGATCTGTCAGCTCATGCTGGCAGTTGGGACTTTACGTCCCAAAGCAAATCACTAACTATAGTACCATAACAAAAAATGGCACCCAACGCGGGGCCACCTCAGTTGGACTTCGGTGGTCTGAGTATGACTTGTGCTGAGGACTGCGATTACTTGAGATATGGACATTTGGCTTGTAGCTAAAAGCTCTGACTCGGTAATCGCACAATCAGTGGAAGTTATAGGCAGACCTGAGTCCAATTGGTTTTTGTTAGTTGAAAATTTTTGGTAAAGTAAAGTTAGAGTTATTAAAGTTGAACGATTAAAGTAAAGTTTTTTGGAAGTCTTGAAAGTTTTTTTAATATTTCGAATTTTTGATTGAGCAAAGTAAAGTAACGTAACGTTTTAGATTTTTGAAATTTTTTGAATTGAAGTTCGACTCTAGGTTTGACTTTGGTCAAGCCTCGAGTCTGAACAATTGTCTAGTTTTTGAAAGTTTTGAATTTTTTTGAATTTTTTTTTAAATTGATCTTTCCCGCTGGCCTTCTGTCATGGAAATGGTAGGTGGCCTCACAAAAATTTTTGCGTGAGCTCTCACGGAGACATGTCTCTGTTGGCCAACTTGCTGGACAGAGTTATAAATCTGTGTGGCTTCCAGCTAACTAGTTGACCAGATTCATGACTCTGCCCGGTTGGAAGGTTAGCTGGACACGACTATCAGGTGAAGAGGAAGGAAGGGGTTGTTGGAGGATGGAAGTGATGCTGGAGACCTTCAGTAATCAGGAATTGGCCTACTGCTAACTACCTGGCTGAAGCATCTCTAGTATCATTCTCAGTCTCTAGCTTCTTCAACCCGACTCTTCCCAGATTTCTGTGGGAACTCCACATTTTTTTTAATGCACACATTCACGTCGCTTGCCTGTATAAAGTTTCTGACCTGAGAAGAGAGAGAGAGCGACCTGAAGACTTTTATGTTGAGAGTTAGCTCCTGAAAGTGAAGGAGAAATCGTATGTATCTGATAAGAACTTTTTTTTTGAAACGCTTAATTGAACTTTTTGGTAATTTGTCGAACCTTTGAGTTTTCTGAATTTTTTTTTAAACTTCTCCGAACGTTTGGGAAAATTTTTTTATTTTGGAATTTTAGTATATCGTCCCAACCTTCAAATTTTTAACTCAGTATTTCGTCATCCTCACGTTGTGAAGAACCTGTTATCTCTTCCGAATTTTCAAGTTCTCCGAATTTTTTTTTGAGATCTAGTCCAAACCCTTTGTTTGAAAATCTTTTCGTTTGATTTACGACTGATTGTACAATGGCTACGCCGCGAACACCACCGCGAGCGACTGGTGTACCGGTACCGTTGCCAGACCAGTGCTCCATCTGTCAGGAGGGCGACTGGTCAGGACCGAGGAAGCCAGTGAAGACGGTTTGTGGAAAGGTGTGTCTAAAAACGTGGATCGGGCAGCGGTCAAACTGCCCTAACTGCAGGTTCCAGCTCACTCAGTATGATTTCATTGAGTATACAGGTGCTGTCCCGAAGACGACAAAGCCCGGCAACTGTGTCAGTCACGAGCCATTGCCCCCCCCCCATGCCGTCACTAGAGTTACCACCTTTGACAGTTCCACCACCTAGTCGACGATCTATATCACCTGGAATGCCAAATATACATTCCATGACCTTCACAAATACCCACTCGCGACGAAATAGCCCATTGCCTTCTGGCAGTGGACATACCTCAGCAGCTACGGATGCTTTGATGGCAGGCTTGCGCATGCAAATGCAGGACCTGGTTCGAGTAGGCCTTGAGCAGTGCCTGAATGCATTACGAACGGAATTGACAAGTAGTGTTCGACAGCAAATAGCAGCTGCACTGCCACCAATCAATTTTCCACGGCCACCTCCTACTGTGATCCCAGACCACCACCAGAGTTTCACGACGAGCGTAGGCAGTCAGTTAACCCTTCGCCTTTGGCTTTTGGTCAGCCTGGCCCAAAGTTTAACCAGCCTCCACCAGCTTCATCTCATCGTATCCCGGCGAGTGTAGGACCGCGACGATCAGGCAGTCCTATCAGAAGATGGAACCTGACATACAACGGAAATAACTCCGAACTTTCCGTGGATGAATTTATTTTTCGAGTCGAAGCGCTCACGCACTCCGCTCTAGAAGGAGATTTTGATGCTATTGACGGGACCAGCAAAGGATTGGTACTGGTCGATATTAAGACAAAATCCCTTTCCAACTTGGGAATTTGTCAAGACTGGGTTGTCAATTGAATGGGGAGTGCCCAAGGACGATTTAAAATTCCGGTTGCAGCTGATGTCGCGAAAGCAGAAGCCTGGTGAACTATTCGCCATGTACCACCATCATCTAGTGTTACTGCGTGATCAGTTGCAGAACGCCATGCCAGACGAAGAATTTTTGGAAATCGTCAAATCTAACTTACTGCCTCAGATTCAGGAGAAGATATGCCTACATTCCACATTCCAAGCCACGCAGCTACGAATTGCGACAGCTGGTAGTTGGAACCGTTACCGGAGTCAACGAGTACACGAGATTGACAACTTCCAGACTTTAAACCCCGAACTGGCACTAGCAACAGGCAGTGACGCTAGCTTAAGCGACGTGTCAGCCATTTCGACCAGACATCCAGTAGTGTGCTGGAATTGTGATCAGCCAGGTCACTACTACCAGTATTGCCTGCAAGTAAGACAGCAAGTGTTCTGCTACGGATGCGGGCGCAAGAACATTTTTAAGCCCAACTACGGACACTGTGCACAGAAAAACGAGAGACGGTTCGGGAATACCACCACCTCTTTCCGACCAGCGTCAACGTCGCGAGCGACAACTGCAACGAACACTCCAGTTCAAGCTTTGAACAAGGAGGAAGGTCCGCTCCATTAGCAGACCTTGACGAATCCCTGAATTGTCCACTGATATCATTCAGTGATTCTGATGATATCAGTAAAACACCTGATAGTACGAATATTTCCTTGATGAAGACGGAGAATCTGATAGACTTCTCCGCGGATCTTCAAGCTCACATCACTTCTGGGGAGCCCATGACATTATTAGACAGTTCTTTGGAAGAGTCTTTAATTTTCGATGTCCGGATAAGATCGACAGCACTTTTAGCTGATAAGGTTACTGAGCAGGAGATTTGGCCTCATGGCATTTCCGTTTTAAAACGGCCACCAAGCTCTGTTATGACGAGTGGGCGTGAGACTGTTTTACATCCGCTGACGCCGTATCATACGCGTCTGCAGAAATACAACGCAGCAAGAGACCGAATCTTCTCCTCAGCGGCGGAGTTAGCTGAAATCGTGTTTCCTGACTTGGATATTGGACCAAAAAGGAAACGATCAACCGTTCGTTGGCGGGAATACTGTCGACGGATGAGACTGGAAAGGAAAAAATTGGCACAGATTTCCGTGTCGATGCCAGACGACATTCGACCGTACGCCGAAGTAAAGCTGCTCGGGCGAACTGAGACTGGATTACTTGATAGTGGTGCCACTGTCAGTATTCTAGGCCAGGGAGCTCTAGAGAAGCTTGCGGAAGCAGAGGTTGAATGGAAGAGGTATCGGACACAGGTTCAAGTAGCGAATGGTGCCATGACGACTGTACATGGTCATGTGGACTTGGTAATCACTTTCCGTGGTAAGACCCAAAACGTGCGTGTTTACGTGGTTCCTGGGCTCACACAAGCACTATATCTAGGAATAGACTTCTGGCGTCTATTTGGGTTGGCTCCAGATGTTCTGGGTATAGTTGCAGAAGTGAATCCGAGTCCAGCGGCTACCTCTGACACCGATTGCCTGGGCCTGGAAAAACATCTTTGGTCGCTCACAAAATTGAAACGAACGACGCAGCTCCAATAAAATAACGCTTTTATCCGATATCGCCGGCAGTACAAAGTTTGATGGATGCCGAATTAGACCGAATGCTGTCGCTGGGTGTGATAGAGGAGAGCCAGAGTCCTTGGGGCTCTCCAGTTGTTCTGGTGAGGAAGCCTGGAAAGGTCCGACTTTGTTTTGACGCCAGGAAGGTCAACTCTGTTACAAAGAAGGATGCCTATCCGCTACCGCAGATAGATGCCCTTCTGAGTCGACTTCCTTCGGCAAACTACATTACGAGCCTGGACCTGAAAGACGCATTCTGGCAGATCCCACTAGACGCTGATTCCAGAGAGAAGACCGCTTTTACAGTACCTGGTCATGCCCTCTATCAGTACACGGTAATGCCATTCGGCCTGTGCAACGCTCCACAAACGATGTGCCGCCTCATGGATAAAGTCATTCCTTTTGATCTTCGTGAGAACGTTCTCGTCTATCTAGACGATTTATTAATTCTGTCGTCAGACTTTCACTCGCATCTCACGCTACTATCCCGTGTAGCTGATTGTTTGAGGAAAGCTGGCCTCACTATCAACGTCGAGAAGGGCAAGTTTTGCATCAAGAAGACTAAATAAAATGAAAAGATTACTCTTTTTGACTTTTTACCGGGTTAAACTTAATTTTGTTCAAGAAAGAATTTTTTGGGATTCTCCGGTATATAGCAAAAGCTAAAAAACGTTGTGGTGTTTATCTTTGTACACCGCGAGAAAAAGGGATGTGGAGGCTTTGATTACGAAAAGGCGAAAATGACACACAGTTTAATCTTTTATTTTCGTAGTTATTAATTTATCTTTACACCTTAATGCTTATGAACTTTTATATCTACACGACTTTAATAAACTTTTTTAAACTTTAATAATTACACCGCTTTTTAAACTTTTAATTATTACACCGCTTTTTAAACTTTTAATTATTACAGCGCTTTTATACTTAAATAATTACACCGCTTTTTTCCTTTTTTTTATTACATCGCTTTTTTACTTAAAATAATTACACCGCTTGTTCTGTCTGTCCTTCCCCCCATGTAAAAGAAAAATGATACTAAGGATTAGTATCATTTTTCGTCGAGAGAAGGAATTAAACTAGCAGTAATGGAACATAAGAAGAAGTTATGCTGCTGGCACAGAAGTTTACGAGTAGTTTGATCATCTGAGCTATTAACAAATACAGGTATATTGATTAACTTAAGAGAAACTATATATTTTATATTAATTAATGTACCTAAGTAATTATACATTATCAGCGGAATAATAAAAAAAAAATAGAAAAATTCCTAATAATAATTAAGACTAATAGAAGGAGTTTGAAATTAATCTAACAATACTAATAGTTACAATATTTTTTTTTTTTTTTTTTTTTTTGCAACAAAATTCATTTATTCATTTTTAACTTGGTTATTCTAGTAAATTAACGTATTCAATTTAATAATTTTTTAAATGCTATTAATCTAGTTCCTATAAAGATTCTTTTTACTTATTTATTTTTTTATGATAATGTAATTTAATAATTTGAGACTGTGTGTGAGGGAATGCGGAACGATTTCCGATATTTGTTTTTAAGAGTTGGTGGTGCTGGTGCAAGTTCTATAGGCAATTCATAAACTTTTTCCGTTGTTGGATGCGTTCTGGGTGTTTCCATTGAAGAAATAGTGGCAACCTCGTGTGGGATAGCAGTGAGGGTGGATGCTGTTATTATTGGAGAGGATATATTTATCGTAGAACGTGATTTTGATATTTTTGAGGATGCTTTTCCTTTCCAATATAAATAAATTCCTACGACTATTAGAAAGGCAGTTACTAACGAGAGAAGCCCGGTGTTAGTATATGTAAACATTTTATGAGCAGACTGTACCTTTTCGTGTTTTGCATGCCTTATTTCATTGTCTAATTCTTTGAAATTTAGAGCAGCCTTTTTAAGTACTTCTTGAAAGTTGGGGTGTGATGAGGTTATGGTTAAATTTCTTAGTTTGGTTGCGTTAAAGATAGATAGCCTGAGTGAGGAGTCCTCGTAATTTAATTTGGGGAGGGAAAAGTTTGCATACACGTACGTATTTAGTACATTAATTGAGTTACCACTGTGGGGAGCTCCCAGTGTCCTAGGGTAAATTTGCAAGATGCATTAAGATGTAAGATGCCAGGCTCGGAGAGAGTCTTTTGGAAAACTCTGTTTGGACATTGAGCTTGTAGAATTTTGTCTTCGTGGAATACAAACAGCCAGTGGTTGGGAGCGGTTAATTCCGTCACAACATTGGGAGGCTGAGGTAATAATTTTACTGGACATGTGAGGACATTTTCATTTTGGCTTTTATAAAGGCTGTTAACACATGATTCCTGTAATTGGTGGTCAATAGAATGGGGCTTACTCTGTCTGCAGAGATAGAGTTCAGTTTCTCGATATGTAGATAGAAGACGACATAAAGTATTGAGCTCACTCTGAAACATAACGACGGTCTGCTGAGTAATATTATCTTTGAGAAGATAATCAGCGTCAATATCTAACAAAGCGTAGACTCCATCGGTTTTTTGGAACGGAAGGGGGTGAATTTTGCTGATGTAAAAATCTGGCGAAGTACCTACGGGTATAACAATTTTAATAAGTATATGATCGGGCAGATAGAGGCTTTGCACCGATATTACTCATTAATAATAGAAGTATCTCGAAGTAAATGGTTAATCGGGGAATACAGGGTTATGTTGTTATATAAAGAGGAAAAAAAAATATTTGTTTGTTTTACTTATTTCCAAAGTTTTAATCTATTATTATGTACACGCCGTTTACCGTTTTTAATTCGTATCACCGTATTTACTTCCGAAGGTACTTCAATTACATTGTACGGTCCTAACCATTCAGGAGAAAACTTTCCTTTTTTAACCGGGTTCTTTAGCAGCACTTGGTCGCCAATATCGAAAATTAAAGGCCGAGCCGTTTTGTCATATTGGGTTTTGGAGTACTCTTTACTTTGTAGTAAATTATTACGCGCAATTGCATATGCTTGTTGTACAATACTTCTTAATTTAAAGTAATAGTCTTCAAAGCTCCATTGCTTTGCGGATGGTACGCGGTAGTCTGTATTTTCTTGACCTTAAGCATTTTACATACTCTTTTGAACAAATCGCTTGTAAAGTTTGTCCCTTGATCTGTAACCAGTACTTTGGGGATTCTGTAGCGCGTTATTATTTCATTAAAAAATGCCTTCGCTACTGTTGCTGCTTCTGCGTCTGGTATAGCGACACAGTCCATGAACCTCGTCAAATCATCTTCGAAAGTTAAGATATACTTATTACCTTCACTCGTTTCTTCTAAAGGGCCTACAAGGTCCAAATAAACTTTCTCGAAACGTTCGCGAGCGGTGTCTGTTATTACCATAGGCATTTTATTTTTACGGCTAGCTTTATAGCGTTGATATTTAATACAGTTTTTTATGTATTTATTTATATCCGATAACATACCTTTCCATTTAAATTCTCTGCGGATTTTATAAAATGTTTTCCACACGCCTTGGTGACCGCCCAGAGGTGCATCGTGGAAGTTATGTAGGATAGTCTCAATTTCGTTCCTATCTTTCAAGATTCGGATTTTGCCTTTTGTGCTAATTTCTTCCTCATTTGTTATATCATCAGCTTCTTCGTCTGATCTGAGGGGAGTCTTCTGTATGTATACTTCCATAGTAGAAGGCACCGTGGTTGTGTGATTCAATGGTATGTCCTGTATACGTTGAGGCTCCTCTGATATTAAAGGCAAGCTATAGGGGCCCTGTTTGGCTTGAGATCGTGTAACCACCAAGCAGTTGGTTTTGCTGTTTTCCTGATCTTGAGTCGCGGAACTTGCTAATTCTGCGCTAAGAGGTGAAATTCTGGACAGCGCATCTGCATTTGTATTATATTTTCCGGGCTTATATTCAATGTCGAAATCATAGTCTGACAATTTCACATGAAACCGAGCTAGACGCGAAGTGGTATCTTTTACCTTGAATATTCCTTTTAAAGGCTTATGATCCGTATAAACCGTAAATTTTCTTCCCAACAAGTAGCATCGAAAGTTTTTGACCGCCCACACAATGGCCAGGAGCTCTTTTTCTGTTGTACTATAATTTTTTTCTGCCTGGTTCAGGCTTCGGCTTGCGTATGCTATGGGTTGATCTTTGCCTACCTCTCCCTGAGAGAGCACAGCTCCCAAAGCGTCATTACTGGCGTCGGTAGTTAGGATGAAAGGCTTAGAGAAATCAGGGTATAACAAAAGCGGAGGTGAAACTAAAGCATTTTTCAGCGCACAAAAAGAATTTTGGCATTCCTCGGACCATTTAAATTTTACATTTTTCCTTAGTAGTTTGTTTATTGGAGTTGCTATTTTGGAAAAATCGCGAATGAACTTCCTGTAATAATTTGCCAATCCCAAGAAAGATTGCACTTGTTTAACTGTTTTGGGAGTTGGAAAATTTTGAACACTTAAAGTTTTCGCAGGATCTGGCAAGGCACCTTCCTTACCACATTTGTGTCCTAAATAGACAACTTCACGACATAAGAACTGACACTTTTCCGGTTGTAATTTTAGGTTATTTTCCCTTAGCCTCTGGAATACTTCCAGCAGCTTGGCGTTGTGATCATTCAGACTTTTTCCATAGATGACAATGTCATCTAAATAAACGAAACATTTAAATCCCTGCAAACCAGTCAAGATATGGTTCATTATGCGTTGAAACGTTGCTGGTGCTCCGGTGAGTCCAAAAGGCATCCGTTTAAACTCATAATGTCCATAATTAGTGCTGAAGGCAGTTTTTTCTCTGTCTCGTCTATCTACTTGTATTTGATGATAACCACTTGCCAAATCTAAAGTTGTGAAGTATCTTGCGTGACCCAACTGATCTAAGATTTCTTCTATTCTCGGTAACGGGAAAGCGTCCTTGACAGTAACTTCATTTAACTTGCGGAAGTCGACGACAATTCTCCATCGTTTGGTACCATCCGAGCCAGGCTTTTTTGGTACTACCAGTAATGGGGAGTTCCATGGGCTTTTACTAGGAGTTATGATATCATTTTTGAGCATTTCCTGAACTTGTTCATTTATTATCTCTTTTTGACTCTGTGGTAATCTGTAGTTCTTCTGGTTAATTGGTGCCTGGTTTTCTTTTACCTGTATTTTATGTTTTAGTACTGGAGTGTATGTCAAAAGATCATCTTTCAAATGAAATATATCCTCATAATCTTCACAAATTGCCCATATTCTACCCCTTTCCTCAGAGTTTAATTCTTCATCTAGGCTTATTTCTTCATGTAGTTTTTGCAATCGGTTAATGTCGCGATAAATTCTTTGGCAAGTACTATTCTTCTTTACTACAGTTGCTGTCTCCACTGCGTTTATTTCCTTACTTTCATTCACCATTTTCTTCTTTGGTTTCTCAACTTTTCCTTCACTAAGTCTTACTATATCGTAATCTTCCAGTTTCTCAATCTTGGGATTAATATTTTTCAGTGTGACCGCAATTTCGTTGATGTTTACTATACTTATCACAATGTGTTGGTCCTTTGGATGCACTATACAATTTGAAATGAACACTCCAGGGCTTAGCTCTTCGGCTAAACAAATCAAATCTCCTTCATTTGAACAAGTTGTCTTGACCAAAACTTCTGATCGAGAAGGAATATGAACTTCTCAATTCATTTTCATTATGGCACTGAACATTAGTAAATTGTTCAGGGCTACTCTCTTGTTGCGAGTCTTTTATTTGATCCGCTAGCATAATGCGGACAGAATTTTGTTCAGCATGCCTAGGCTTGCCGAGATTGCGGGTTGCTCTCTGAGTCTCCTTCCCACAATCCAACTTGGGACTAGCCTTGGCACTTGAACTTTCTTCTGAATGCGTAGCAGTTTCTTCAAATGGCACTTCGAATTCTACTTTATTGATTTCCGTGCGAGGAAAAAGTAGTCGTTTTCTAGGACCTTCAACATTGCAATTTTCTTGGAGAAAGTCATTTCCTAACAATCCATCTTCCGGAATGTTAGTACCCGTACTTACTACGTTTAATTTACAGGGTAACTCCGATTTCAACACAAAAGTTCCTGTACAAGTCCCTAAAGTATTTTCTTTGCCGTGTACTGAATTTATTCGAATTTGTTCATTTTTATTTACTTTTGTTCCCGTCTTCAGTACGTTTTCCTTAATAAGAGTTACCTGGGAGCCAGTATCTATCAAAAATTTTGTTTCACGCTTTTTACTTACATCTAACGGCAACTTAACTACAGAGTCATGAGGAGTTTGCGATTCAAAATTTCTTACTTCGTTAAGGCTCTTGTTTATGTCTAAGAAAATTACTGCCGATCGGGGTGGGCAAGTTTCCCGAATTTTCTTGTTTTTCCTCCCATCGTCTTTTCGTAGCGCAATTAAATACTGTATGGCCATGCCTTTCGCAGAAATCGCAAGTGACGATTACCTGTCTTACTTCCGAGGGTCGATCACTTACTCGCCTACAGCTTCTTGCATCGTGACCCGAAGTCTTACACCTTTGACAATAGATCGAATTACCGGAGGCTCTGCAGTCTCTACTCAAATGATTTGGTTGTCCACACTTAAAGCAGGTAATGGGGGCTGAGTTTCGTGGGGGAGCACCATGTGCGGTACGTCTAGGATACTGGAAGCTTTCATATTGTGTTCGGGGTGGGTGATTTTGTTCTTGATATTGATAATTCTGTGGATATATGGGTACACTTGGACGTTCTGAAAAGTGTGAAAAAGGTCTACGGCTATTTAGCCCATTCCTATTTATTTCACTTTGGCCAGGGAAGTTATTTACACCACCAAAAGGGAAGTTATTGGAGTTTACTCCACCAAAAGAGAAATTGTTGGAGTTTACACCACCGTAAATTTGATTTTCCGTGTCTTCCATAAAGCTAACCTTTTTTATTAAATCTGTGAAGCTTGAACTATCTGACATGCAGGCATATTGCTTGAGTGTCATACTTAAAAGTCCTCTGCTAAAAACTTGTGTGGCCATATTTTGATATTCTTTTATCATTGGTTCTGGATCTGTTTTGCATTTTTGTCTCAAGTTCAGCTCACATTCTTCTAGACGTTGTTTTACTCGTTGACCAAACTGTCTCACAGTTTCTCCATTGAGTTGTCTACAGCTTTGCATGTCATGGGTGAGATCTGCTAAATTTTTACAGGGAAAGTAATAGGCCGTTAAGGTCTCCTGCAATTCCTCCCATGTTTTAAAACTGGTATTCTTGCAAATCTCATAAGGAATTTTACGCAATTTTAGTTTGGGGAGAAAAGATAAGAAAATTGCCTTCTCTTCTTCATTCAAAGAATTGCAATACGCCTGTGAAATATTCAAAAACACATGCAAATCGGATTCTGCTGTTGAAGATGGCTCACCGGAAAATGTTGGCACTATTTTGTTTATGGTATCTATTATGGTGGACGTTGGTTCGCAGTGAAAAGTCTTGCTAAGACTGGTGCTGTTATTGGGGTTAGACATTATTCCAGAAAGAGTTGGAGCTTGCGTTATTTCGGAAGGTGGAGAAGTTACTTGAAAGTGTTCTAAGTCAGTGAAAAGATCTTGATTTTTCTGAACCAACTGCTTAACTAAGGTGGTTCCTTTCGAAATTTTTTCACAGAATGCCCTAATCTGGTTGTCCGTTTCTTCAGCGGTTTTAAAGAGTAGATCAGTAGCCGTAGTTGAATGGACTGAATTTATGAAGGTTTCGGCAGAACTCGTAGTGGGAGTAGGAGGATTCGCTATTCTATGACCTGATCGCAGTACTGTTTCTTCAAGTGGTTCAATATCACCTAGAAGAAAACTTACTTCCCTATTTTTGGGTTTAGGGGCATCTGCACCTCTACCTTCTAATCTGGACATGCGCTATACAGGCACCATGCGTCGGTCGATAAAATTAAAGAAGTTTACAATTTAACTCATGAAATGGCATTCAGAAGCTCAAAATTTAATCAAATGAATTACCGCAGAGTACCTTCACACACAGTTAACAAGGAAAGTTTAAGAAAATTTGACTTCTAATATATGTCTATATATACATATAAATTGGAGCTTCAAAAAAAAATCACTGATTCCGTAACTCGTAAGCTACTATTATGTATATGCACGAAAATAATAATAAATAATCTTACGTTGCTATAAAAACTATATATGTAATATATGATATGGTATAAATAAGAATAAATGCAAGATACGATATACTGCTTACTGAATTTTAATAGGCTGCTGGATGCTCTATTTGTTGACCACTTTGAATTCTTCTTCGGTTTTTGCGTTTCAATTGGCTGCTTGATGCTCTATTCGTGGACAACTTTCACTTCTTCAGTACTTTCTCAATTTCTATCTTTTTATAGGCTACTGGCTGCTCTATTTCTTTTTTACACTGTAACTTTTGCACACTTTTGCCTTCTATTGCCTTTCGTAGATCGTAGTCAGCCTCGTTCTCGCTTTCAAATAGGTTTGGATTCGGATATAGCTTTTCTAATACCAGTATCAGTATTATTAAGTGATACAACGCTATGTAATTTTCCGAATCCTACCGGCTGCGCCAAATGTGGTGTTTATCTTTGTACACCGCGAGAAAAAGGGATGTGGAGGCTTTGATTACGAAAAGGCGAAAATGACACACAGTTTAATCTTTTATTTTCGTAGTTATTAATTTATCTTTACACCTTAATGCTTATGAACTTTTATATCTACACGACTTTAATAAACTTTTTTAAACTTTAATAAAGCGGTGTTTTTAAACTTTTAATTATTACACCGCTTTTTAAACTTTTAATTATTACACCGCTTTTATACTTAAATAATTACACCGCTTTTTTCCTTTTTTTTATTACATCGCTTTTTTACTTAAAATAATTACACCGCTTGTTCTGTCTTGTTTAACTTTTCACACGAGACTCTAAAGTCACTCGACTTATTCTACCGCACTCGATATTAATTAGTTTATTTAAAAAAAAATGCAGAATCGGCTACGCGTAATTTCTGTGCCAGAATTTTTTAATGTTTCCAAACAAGATCATTTTTATTTCCTACTTGGCTTTGTTTACCTGCGAAGTAGGTCATTATTGCGAAGGTAAGTCACAATAAATTCTGATGAATCACTAGGTCATTTTTTATTTATGCTGACCGGGCATTGATCAGTGCACGTAAAATGTTTTTATTTTATTTATTTTTGCAATTGTTACGATTGCAAAGTAACTTACATATTAGTTAATTTGTAACATGGAAACAACTGAGGAAATAATTATACAACAACGTTCTAATTTGTTATTTCATCACTCAACTCATTAATTTTCGGTGACAAGTTTCAAGTCTTGGTTTGACTCATCAACAGGTCCCAAATAGCGAAATTGGGTGATTTGAAAAACAAATGAAAAAATGAAAAAAGAAGAAAGAAATGAAAAGTTTGAGAAAAATAGAAAAAATAATTTTTTTATTTATTAAAAAAATGTAAAACAATTTTTTTAAAGAAGCAGATTCATTCGAAGCGCGATCGAACCTGTATCCGCCACGCAGTGGGCTGAAAACTAAAGAAGAAAAAGGAAGAAAAAGCGTTTCGTGTCAGCAGAAAACCTTCCACTCATCGGTGCAGCTTGGTTTTCTGCCTGCTGCAGACGCTTGAAAATAGATCAAACTGATCTCGTCTCATATAAACTCAGAATAAATTCTGGGTGTGAATTATATGAGGAAAAAACATTCCTGTACGAGCCCTGGAGGAAAAATAAATAAAATAAAAAGATTACTCTTTTCGACTTTTTACCGGGTTAAACTTAATTTTGTTCAAGAAAGAATTTTTTGGGATTCTCCGGTATATAGCAAAAGCTAAAAAACGTTCTAATTTGTTATTTCATCACTCAACTCATTAATTTTCGGTGAAAAGTTTCAAGTCTTGGTTTGACTCATCAACAGGCGAAATTGGGTGATTTGAAAAACAAATGAGCCCTCCTGGGCTCGTATAGGAGTGTTTTTTCCTCATATAATTCACACCCAGAATTTATTCTGAGTTTATATGAGACGAGATCAGTTTGATCTATTTTCAAGCGTCTGCAGCAGGCAGAAAACTAAGCTGCACCGATAAGTGGAAGGTTTTCTGCTGACACGAAATGCTTTTTCTTCCTTTTTCTTCTTTATTTTTCAGCCCACTGCGTGGCGGATACAGGTTCGATTCGCTTCGAATGAATCTGCTTCTTTAAAAAATTTTTTTTACATTTTTTTAATAAATAAAAAAATTGTTTTTTCTATTTTTCTCAAACTTTTCATTTCTTTCTTCTTTTTTCATTTTTTCATTTGTTTTTCAAATCACCCAATTTCGCTATTTGGGACCTGTTGATGAGTCAAACCAAGACTTGAAACTTGTCACCGAAAATTAATGAGTTGAGTGATGAAATAACAAATTAGAACGTTTTTTAGCTTTTGCTATATACCGGAGAATCCCAAAAAATTCTTTCTTGAACAAAATTAACTTTAACCCGGTAAAAAGTCAAAAAGAGTAATCTTTTTATTTTATTTATTTTTCCTCCTGGGCTCGTATAGGAGTGTTTTTTCCTCATATAATTCACACCCAGAATTTATTCTGAGTTTATATGAGACGAGATCAGTTTGATCTATTTTCCAGCGTCTGCAGCAGGCAGAAAACCAAGCTGCACCGATGAGTGGAAGGTTTTCTGCTGACACGAAACGCTTTTTCTTCCTTTTTCTTCTTTATTTTTCAGCCCACTGCGTGGCGGATATAGGTTCGATTCGCTTCGAATGAATCTGCTTCTTTAAAAAATTTTTTTTACAATTTTTTAATTAATAAAAAAATTGTTTTTTCTATTTTTCTCAAACTTTTCATTTCTTTCTTCTTTTTTCATTTTTTCATTTGTTTTTCAAATCACCCAATTTCGCTATTTGGGACCTGTTGATGAGTCAAACTAAGACTTGAAACTTGTCACCGAAAATTAATGAGTTGAGTGATGAAATAACAAATTAGAACGTTTTTTAGCTTTTGCTATATACCGGAGAATCCCAAAAAATTCTTTCTTGAACAAGAAGACTAAATACTTGGGTTTCATAGTCGGGAAAGGAGGAATTAGGACTGACCCAGACAAGATCTCAGCTATAGTTGATATCCGTCACCTAAAACTGTTCGGCAATCCCGACGCCTACTAGGTATGGCGGGATGGTATAGACGGTTCATCCCAAACTATGCTGACTTGACTGCCTCCATTACAGACACCTTGAAAAACCGCAGTCAGTTCAAGTGGACACCGGAAGCCCAGACGTCTCTGGAGATGCTAAAACAAAAACTTACCTCTGCTCCGTTGTTAGTGAGTCCAGACTTCACCAAACCATTCGTTATCCAGTGCGATGCGAGCCAACAAGGTATTGGTGTGGTGCTAATTCAACTAGATGACGATGGCCACGAGAAGCCAATAGCCTATGTCTCGAAAAAGTTGAACTCAACACAACGAAATTACACCGTCACAGAGCAAGAATGCTTAGCTGCAATCTTGAGCGTACAGAAGTTCCGGCCCTTCATAGAACTCATACCGTTTAAGATAGTGACGGATCATGCGAGCTTGAAATTGCTGATGTCTCAAAAAGACCTCAGCGGTAGACTTGCTCGGTGGAGTTTGAAGCTAAAGGGTTTCGACTTCACTATTGAGCACCGACAAGGAAGCCTGAACGTCGTCCCTAATACGCTGTCACGCATCCATTGTCACAGCCTGTCCACAAACGAAGATCCTGGCCCGGGAGTTGACCTTAGTTCGCCATATTTCAACTCGTTCGGATATGAGGAACTGAGGCATAAGGTTAAAACGACTTCTGGTAAACTACCAGATCTTTGCGTCAGGGATGACTTCGGTTATATTCGGACTGTTCCGAGAACAGGCGATCCGATTCAGGAAGAAGAAGCTTGGAAGTTTTGTATTCCACGGGGGCTTGTCACCGACGTTATTTCGAGAGCTCATGATCCGCCACTAGCTTCACACGGTGGTATAAGGAAAACACTGGAACGTCTGAGAAGACACTTGTACTGGCCACGAATGACAGTTGATGTCAGAAACTACGAAGGCGCCTGTGACGTGTGTAAGGAAACGAAGGCTCCCAATACTATTCTGAGACCACCTCTGAGAATCCAGTCTGTGACAGAACGACCATGGCAGAAGCTGTATAGCGATTTTCTAGGTCCATATCCACCATCAGTGAAAGGAAATGTCTGCATTTTAATAGTTCTTGACCACTTTTCAAAATTTCGAATTCTCAAACCTATGAGAAAAGCATCTACACTCAATGTGTGCCAATTCATCGAGACGGAAGTGTTCCATGTGTTCGGAGTCCCGGAAATGATCGTCTCTGACAATGGAGTCCAGTTTTGCTCGACTCAGTTCACCAGATTACTGGATAAGTATGGGGTGAAGCACTTGAGAACGGCAGTTTACTCGCCGCAAACAAACGCCTCAGAGCGAGTAAATAGGTCTCTATTGTCGGGGATTAGAGCATATATTAAGAAGGAACACACGAGATGGGATGAGAAACTAAGCCAAGTAGCTAGTTCCCTCAGGAGATCTTTCCACCAAGCTACTGGTTTCTCTCCTTATCGAACACTCTTCGGTCAACAAATGATTGAACATGGCAGCTCCTACTCCATCTTGAGGAGCCTTGGAACTCTTAATGAGCCGTTGAGAGTAGATGCTGAGGACAAACTGAGATTGATCCGTGCGAGTGCAGGAAAATTTACAACATGCATTCGAACAGGGTTCACGAGCCTATAATCTCAGGGCGAAGCCTGTTGACTTCAAAGTGGGTCAAGAGGTATTCAGACGGAATTTTGCCCAAAGCAACTTCCAACAGCAGACTAATGCTAAACTGGGACGGAAATTTGTCAAATGTCGAGTCAGAGCCAGGAAAGGAAACGCTTATTATGAGCTTGAAGATCTGCAGGGAAAACTGTTAGGAGTCTATCACGCCAAAGACATCAGGCAGTGATCATCAGTCTGGAAACGTCGTCTACCTATTGTCTGTTATTCCTGGTAGCCCTAATAAGGCATCCATCCAGCTTCACTGGCAAACTACAGGATGCCAATGTGCCGCTTAGGACATTCCCAGCTTAGCGGCCGGCATACCTCTTGGACAATAACACATTTTTTTCCTTTTTCCCTACTCCATAGTAATGCTACACTACGTCAATCATCTCCTACATGGTAACCCTGCGGCAGATAGCCTGTCGCAGGAATCCCATTTGCTCATAAGTTCCCGCAAATTTTAGGACGAGTGTCAGAATGTCACTACTTCGACGAGCCTTCGGGGGTGTGTCCTCGATGCATCATCGGTCAAGTAGAGCAACGTGAATAGAGCACGAGTGATGAGGAATACGCATTGGGTCGTGGGCCGGGACACACATTGAGCGCCCGCAGCGATGAGGCCTATGTTTAAGCCCGGCTAGCTCAGTCGACCATTTTTCAGCGTTGTCTGAACCATGGGTGGCGCAGACCACTCTGCCCTGTTATGGTCGTAGCGTATTGCATATAGCAATATGCTACACGTACTGCAGCGTGTATGTCGGCTGCTGTCCATAGCGGAAAGCTTGAACGCACCCCGACCGAGAGAAATGCGCTTCCTCTAGCTAGAGTGACATGTTGACAGTGGTGACAAAGAAGAAGAAGACAATCAATCTGCCTTACTTCTCGAACAAAATACGCACGTGAAAGAGGTTCACAAAAAGGGATCACCGAAAATTCTCCACGACATCTTGGCCGAAAGGTAATATTTTCGCATAAATCTCATTAGTGTCAAATTAAATAAATAAAATACTTTAGGAATTTCCAATTGATGCTGGAAATTTGGAAAAACAAAAAGAGATTCGAAATCGTCTCAAAAGTAAATCATTTAATTGGTTTATGCAAGAAATCGCATCTGACTTATTGAAAAAGTATCCCCCCCCGTCGAACCAGCAGATTATGCTCATAGAATGATAAGAAGCAAAGGAATTCCATATCTTTGTGTTGATAATCTCAACCATAAGCACGACGGTGATGTAGGCTTATATCAATGTGCTACAAACAACGTTAGGCCACATGGAAATCAAAATTGTGCCCTCAGTTGGCATATAGATACCCTCCTGAGCACAGATGAATCGAGATTACTCGGGATCGTGAGCAGACCCAACACACCCATATGTTTCAACAACATCTTCCGGACGTAGGCTAAGAATTAGTAAAACTCTCAGATAAGTAAATAATTCTTCCTCTAGGTAGTGTAAATTTGTACTCCTGTGTAGAAAGAAAAATTGTTTAAAAAGAAAGTAAAAAGGGGCACCATAACTATAATAAGCAGGGGAAGGCCCAATTGCCCACATACTTCAAACAAACGACAACGGGCTTCAGCCTAAAAAAATAGATAAGCGGATGTGAGAAAAACCTCGCCCAACTGGAGCGAATTGTGCATCTATATATATACATATATGTATTAGTTTGTAAATTTTTCATACAGACAAGCGAGACATCCTGAAGGCGCCTCTTCGATGGAACCCTGAACAAGAAAGACAAATCGTAAGTGTTGCATTAATGAAATTTTATAATAATTGTGTTTACGGTGAGCGAAGGCAAGCGGAAACTGGCATACATATATGTATATCTGTGCCAGTCATAAGGGCCGATGAGGGCTTCACCCATTAGTGTTTGATCTATCAAATTTATCTGAATTCCATATGACCGGTCAAAGGCACTAGAGATATACATAACTGTATCCGCGGAATTTCCCTTTTTTCCTTTTTCCCTACTCCATAGTAATGCTACACTACGTCAATCCTCTCCTACATAGGACGAGTGTCAGAATGTCACTACTTCGACGAGCCTTCGGGGGTGTGTCCTCGATGCGTCATCGGTCAAGTAGAGCAACGTGAATAGAGCACGAGTGATGAGGAATACGCATTGGGTCGTGGGTCGAGACACACATTGAGCGCCCGCAGCGATGAGGCCTATGTTTAAGCCCGGCTAGCTCAGTCGACCATTTTTCAGCGTTGTCTGAACCATGGGTGGCGCAGACCACTCTGCCCTGTTATGGTCGTAGCGTATTGCATATAGCAATATGCTACACGTACTGCAGCGTGTATGTCGGCTGCTGTCCATAGCGGAAAGCTTGAACGCACCCCGACCGAGAGAAATGCGCTTCCTCTAGCTAGAGTGACATGTTGACAGTGGTGACAAAGAAGAAGAAGACAATCACTCTGTCTTACTTCTCGAACAAAATACGCACGTGAAAGAGGTCCACAAAAAGGGATCATCGAAAATTCTCCACGACATCTTGGCCGAAAGGTAATATTTTCGCATAAATCTCATTAGTGTCAAATTAAATAAATAAAATACTTTAGGAATTTCCAATTGATGCTGGAAATTTGGAAAAACAAAAAGAGATTCGAAATCGTCTCAAAAGTAAATCATTTAATTGGTTTATGCAAGAAATCGCATCTGACTTATTGAAAAAGTATCCCCCCCCCCTCCCGTCGGACCAGCAGATTATGCTCATAAAACGATAAGAAGCAAAGGAATTCCATATCTTTGTGTTGATAATCTGAACCATAAGCACGACGGTGATGTAGGCTTATTTCAATGTGCTACAAACAACGTTAGGCCACATGGAAATCAAAATTGTGCCCTCAGTTGGCATAAAGATACCCTCCTGAGCACAGATGAATCGAGATTACTCGGGATCGTGAGCAGACCCAACACACCCATATGTTTTAACAACATCTTCCGGACGTAGGCTAAGAATTAGTAAAACTCTCAGATAAGTAAATAATTCTTCCTCTAGGTAGTGTAAATTTGTACTCCTGTGTAGAAAGAAAAATTGTTTAAAAAGAAAGTGAAAAGGGGCACCATAACTATAATAAGCAGGGGAAGGCCCAATTGCCCACATACTTCAAACAAACGACAACGGGCTTCAGCCTAAAAAAATAGATAAGCGGTTGTGAGAAAAACCTCGCCCAACTGGAGCGAATTGTGCATCTATATGTATACATATATGTATTAGTTTGTAAATTTTTCATACAGACAAGCGAGACATCCTGAAGGCGCCCCTTCGATGGAACCCTGAACAAGAAAGACAAATCGTAAGTGTTGCATTAATGAAATTTTATAATAATTGTGTTTACGGTGAGCGAAGGCAAGCGGAAACTGGCATACATATATGTATATCTGTGCCAGTCATAAGGGCCGATGAGGGCTTCACCCATTAGTGTTTGTTCTATCAAATTTATCTGAATTCAATATGACCGGTCAAAGGCACTAGAGATATACATAACTGTATCCGCGGAATTTCCCCTGCACGACTCTATTACTTAAACACAAGTTTTGATATTCGCGAAACATAACCTGATGCAGGCATAGCATATATGTATATATATATATATACCAGCACATTTACTCCTATATTAATTTGATCGATTATTTTTTTTTGACAATTTGCGTTAACTTTGAACATATATTCATACATAATTTTATTTAGCATAAGTTGCATTAAACCCTGTTGTTGAAATGCTCCTACCTGCTTGATTAGTTAAGGGTCATGCACTCATATTTAGTCTAGAATCAGTGTCAAGTGTAAGTGTATGTAGACAAATCCTTGATCAGTATTACAATATACATCTAATTAAATAATCTTAAGAGGCCAAGGTATTAATTATACCTTGTAAAGTGTAGAGGTTATTGTGATCACAGAGATTAGGAACATATTCACCTAGTTAAGCGAAATCTTAGCATCTTGATTTTGTGAATGCCTTCAGCAGTAAATTCAACTTTATGAAGAACCAGTATCTAAGAAAAAGAAATCAAGATTGTCAGTAGAAATCCAAATGAAAGGATATATATGATTTGTTGGATTCAAATGATTAGTTTTTTTTATATGTTTAGCCAAGTACAGGTCGAAACCTGTTAACAGTTCAATAAAGTAAACTTATAACGTGATGAAGAGAGAAAGGTCTTTCTTTCTCCTTGCTTCCCTGGGGTCCTCTAGCATGAAGGTTGTCTAGGTCCGATACTCCTCTCTCCTCTTTTCAGGTCAAATAGGGACTCTCAATAATTATGCCCCTCAGAGTCAGATGGGAGGATGGGGCCGGCAAAGAAGGCAAAACATCTGCGCCTCCGATTGTATATGGGTGGGTGACGTAAGGGTCCCTTCAGGACTGAGTGTGTGCCGGTTGTGTTGATAGGCACGACATTTTTTTGATTATGGCTGACGGCAGCATCAGGTTTTTTTTGTGGAACCTCCCCACACTCTCCGCCAATAGCTGAGGCGAACTAGCGCGCCGCCCTGCAGTAAACGCTGTCCGTCAAGTGATCTGTCAGCTCATGCTGGCAGTCGGGACTTTACGTCCCAAAGAAAATCACTAACTATAGTTCCATAACACCTTTCGGAAAAAAATGGGAAGAAAATATGAATTAATTAACGTTCCTTCGAATAATTTAAATACGAATTGCCGGTATATTATGTCAGAGTGCTGCTTATTAATTTTCCTTTCGGAAAAACTATGAAGAAAGTGTGGATTAATTAACGTTTCTGCGAATAATTTAAATATACAATACCTGTATATTGTGCCAGAGTGCCGCTTACAAATTTTCCTTTCGGAAAAACTGTAGAGAAAAAATGGAATTATTGAAATTTTCTTCGATTAAATTAATTCAAAATTAAATTGAGATTACGTGTGTTTTTTGCCAGAGTGCCGCTTATTAATTTTCTATGCGGAAAAACTGTAAAGAAAATACGCAATTATTAAAATTTTCTTCGCTTGAATTAATTCAAAATTAAATTTAAATTACCTGTGTATTGTGCCAGAGTGCCGCTTCGTCATTTTCCTTTCGGAAACACTGTTAAGAAAATATGCAATTATTAAAATTTTCTTCGGTTAAATTAATTCAAAATTAAATTCAGATTACCTGTGAATTATGCCAAAGTGCCGCTTATTAATTTCCATTTTGGATATATGTGAAGAAAATATGGATTAATGAACGTTTCTTCGAATAAATTTATATATAGTTTACCTGTATAGTGTGCCAGAGTGCCGCTTCGTCATTTTCATTTCGAAGAACTGTAAAGAAAATATGGATTATTTACCGTTTCTTCGAATAAAGTTAAGTATAGATTACCTGTATATTGTGCCAGAGTGCCGCTTATTTATTTTCATTTCGAAAACTGTAAAGAAAATGTGGAATAATTAACATTTCTTCAAATAAATTTAATATGGATTACCTGTGTTTTGTCCCAGAATGCCGCTTATTAATTCGCATTGCGGAAATCTGTAGAGAACATATGAAATCATGAAAATTTTCTTCGATTAAAGTAATTCAAAATTAAGTATAAATTATCTTTGTACTGTGCCAGGGTACCACTGCACAACGCCCAAGTCGGAAGCCGGTATAAAAGCATACAGTTTCGTGCCTATGGCCTGAATACGAGCGGAACCAGCGTGAAACAGAAGTAGTGCAAACTTGTATCCCAACCCGACCCACGAAAAGGAAGAGGAAACCTCGAGTTTATATCTGAAGTGTAAGGCCTAGAGGGACCCCAAGGTTAGTTGAATTGATGAATTGTGTTAGATCATATGTCATAATTAAGTTAAGGTTAGCAGAAAAGAGAAAAGTGTACATGGCGGTAGACTGGGCTATCCAGTAGTTTTATTATGTTGGTTTTCATGATAACGTATAGTAGAAACTTTTTTTTTGTACAGTAGTTTTAGCACTTTACTACATTAGGCATCAAGTTATTAAGGTAGGGCTAAGTAAGACCCAGGTAGGCAAAGCGCTTTTATTTAGGGCTAGACGTAAGTGCATGCCCATGGTTAAGCAACACATGTAATCGGGTTTCCTCTGAAAAGTGGTTTTATACTCATAATTTTTTTTGCGATTGCTAAATACATATATATACATTGAATACTGAAAGTACTCAGACTTGTCATTTCTATTTCTTTTGTTCGGACGTTGGGCCTGACACGTATCTACTTCCCGTCAATTAGGTACTCATCGCCAGCCTTAGGCTGGTCCCGATATCCTTCGTTTTGTGTGTGTATTATTTTCCGTAAACAGGATATATTAAACAGCCCGCACGGCGCAGGGTTGGTGTTCGTCACGGTGGAGGTCCTGCCCACACACACGAATGAGCATCTGAAGCATTTCTATGGGGCTGAGCATTTTGATACGGCTTTGGAGGCTTAGCGAGGGCGGATGGGAGCGATTGGGTCCAATATTAACCAAAGCCGGGGTCTCAACAACATCGGAGACTCCTTGCAGCTCTCTCACTCTCTCTCAATTGTTGATCTGTCAGCGTTGAAAACTCTCCGGGTGAATTAGGACTTGTTCGGCGTTGCTGAGGTTTTCTGTTCTTCTTTTCTTACAGCATTTGTTATGGTCGTAGCGTATTGCATATAGCAATATACTACACGAAATGCTGACGCGTGTGAGCCGGCCGCGATCAAGTTTGAAAACTGAATGCACCCCGACCGAGAGTAATGTTTCCTCACGCTCAGGTGCCATGTTGACATGACTGGCAAGTAAGAAGAAGACAATGAGACTGGCATATTTTCTTAAAAGTGCTGACATGGAAGACGTTCCCGAAAAATTTATTATCAAGAATTCTCGCAGTCATCCAGCAAAAAAAGCAATTTCCGAAGAAGACTAAGGAGAAAATTAAAATAAATCGCAAAGAAAGTATTTGCATGTCTTCGCCACAACAAAAAAAAGAAGGTAAATCAAAAGAGGTGCACTCAACGAAACCTGGCAATCCGAAAGGAATCACCTAAGATATACCTGTTCGGACATGAATTTCAAGGAATGTCGAATTAAACATTAGGAGGATTCACATATATTTCAAGAATAGGTTTTAAAAAGTGGTCTTATACCATATGCACACGCTACGTCGCCCCCACTTATAGCTCCTGCGACGACCGTACATAAGTCATTAAAATGTGTACTTCAAACGTCACAAGGTATGCCTATAGAATAGAGAGACACCATTAAATTAGTGAGATCCAGCAAGGAGAATAACGATATTTGAATAAGGATTTACCCTAACAAATCTACGTTACTTACCAATAGGAAAAATACTTTTTCCATTAGCTCATCAGAGCCTACAAGTGCTGTATATAGAAGAAAACCGATAAATATAGCAGAAATAAAAGGGATTGCAGGATTCTCAGGCCATAAGCTCGCACAGGCAATTCGGGTATGCAGACCGAATGATAGGTTAGTTATTATAGGCATAATAAGAGATCAATATTTTTTTGTGCTATATAAAGTCTTAAGAGAAGCAATTATCGTTGTAAAAGTATGGTTTAGTTTTTATCCCATAGGAAGTTAAGGTAAAACCGAACGTTATCTGTAGATAAGATATTGACTATTGCTCTCAGGGATATTCAGTTCGACGTGTGATATTCAACAGTTTTCGAAGTCTATATTAGCGTGACGTATTGTGTACCGAGTCGGTGTTAGTCTAGGAGAATTTGACCGAAGAGAGAATAGGGTTATAAGATAATTAATTGACTATGGAGCTTGTGTTCAATGGAAATTTAGTAAGATCGAAATTCCGTCAGTATATAAATTGAAATTTATCAGAATAAATTAAGTGGGATATTACCTTACTCATCATCCAGTTCGTAGAACAAGATACTACCGCAGTAATAAACAGGCAAATGTATTAATTTTAACAGAAAGTGAATTAAATACTTGTATAGTTGAGGCCCAAGGGTGCTCATAGGATAGGATTTGAAACTTAGACATTCTTGGAGATTGAAGCTTATTCAAACCAGGAGATCGGTTAGTAAGTCAAACAGTAGGGAGAGGAGCCAGTAACCGCTTATATTCCTCTTAAAAATTTTATTTTTAGTCACGCCAGTGTAACTCAATCGCCTCCAGGGAGCTCCTTCGAGGGATCGGGCAGAAGAATGAATTCAGGTTAGTTGGTCATTGATCGTTATATTGTTTATATACATATTCCAAGATAATAAAACAAAATGTGGTGTTAATCTTGACATGTGTAGAGTAATATCTATTTTAAAAGTATAATTCGGCTGACTTACTCCGCATCATAATCAGGAACACTTCTTGTTCTGAAGCAGCCATAGTTCTAGTGGACTTTCCATGTATCAATCTCCTCAGAAAGTAAGAGTTTCTCGATAGTTTTGAAGTCCTACCTGATTTTATTACCAAATGCAGTTACAACGCCATCACTAAAGTTTTGATTCTAATATTTAGTCAGTAATATATTTTAAGTACAAAAAGAAAGAAAAGGAAACAAAATGCATAGATGCCCATGTAAGCTCAGTGAGCGTCGTGAGCAAAAATCCGCAAATTGTCTTAAGGTAGAGGAAGATTTGTAATCACATGTTGTTTTAATGAAAGTTTGTAAGAACGTTAGTATAGTTTAGTATGGTCCTGTGGCCAGGGCTAATGCTACTCTGGGGTTTATAAAGAGATGGTCAAAAGAGTTTAATGACCCATTCATAACGAAGATCCTCTACTGCACATTCGTTAGACCCATTTTGGAGTATGCCAGTCCTGTCTGGTCTCCCTTCTATTCTGTATATATAAATCGCATCGAGGCTGTGCAGCGGAGATTTATCCGATTTGCCTTGAGAGGGCTTCATTGGGACAACCCTATTATTCTGCCTCCATATGTTGATAGGCTTAAACTCTTTCCATTAGATTCTCTTGAGAATAGACGTAAAACTTCCAGAGTTGTCTTTGCATTTCAGTGTATACAAGGAGTGATAAACTCCCCTGAGCTCTTAAATACTTTCGATATATCTGTTCCTGTGCGCTCCTTGAGGAACTGTCACTTCTTCGTTGTTCCTCAGCATAGTACAAACTATGGCATGCACGAGCCGGTTTCATCAATGTCTCGTCTCTTTAACCGCCAGTTTGATTGCATTGACTTTCATCTTTCAAAAAGTCAAATAAGAGATCAGCTTAGTTAAAGTTACTTGTTTTTCATTATCATTGTTATGTATACTTTTTATCGTTATTATGGTTATGTATGCTTTTGTTATTTTATTGTTATATTTCTCTTTTGTATACTCAGTAATCAGATTATTGATGAAGTTCTAAATAAATAAATACAATAGCCAGACTCATAGTTGTCCTGGACAAGCGGATATCAGTTTATGACCGGTATACTTAAATGTAAGAAGAATTGTCTTGATAATCGTCAAGTGTAGGCTTGAATTAAAATTAAAAAGGAAGACTTGTTAAGTATCCATGACAGCTAGGCTAAGACTTCTAGTTTGCAGAAACGATATCTACTGAATTAAAATTATTATAACGTAAAGGTCCCTTCAGGACTGGGTGAGTGCAAGTTTTTGTATGCAGGCATGATATTTTTTTTGATTATGATTGGTGACAGCGGCAGATTTCTTTTGGGAACCCCCCCACACTCTCCGCTCCCTTAGCCGAGGTGCTAGCATGCCGCCCTGCACTAACGCTGTTACCGAGTGATCTGTCAGCTCATGCTGGCAGTTTGGACTTCACGTCCTAACCAATCACTCTCATCATACTTCCATAACACATTCAATCGTATAAATTTTATTTTTTCCAGCCTTTCAGGTACCACCAGAAGGAGGAAGCCCATATATATCTTGCAGGCAGACAGGCGCACGCACACACACACACAGGCTTCGCTTCGCGCGCATGTGTGTGTGCCCCTGCCAGCCTGCCTGTGTGTGTGTGTTTTTTTCTTTAATAAATGTTTTCCTATTCCATTTTAACTAATATGCGTAATGAATAAAAAAACGCAATGCAGGTAACCCGAATGTTCGAAAGGTATGTATATACCTACCACTGCCTCTTTTTAATACTAAAAAGAAGAAGAAGAAGGGTTAATTAATTGCGAGAATGTCAAATTGCAGTGCAAATTTCGCGATTTTTAAACTTAAATATCTCGGAAACTATAAGTTGTGATATCCACAACCCATAAAATTCATATTTTACTTCTTTTTCCCAAGAAGCTTCATAAATATTTCTTTCGCTGAGGAAATCATTATTTTCCATAAGATTTTGTCCCACAAATATTTTAAAATTTCCACTTGACAAAAACGATAAATTAAAGTCATGTGTAACAAAACCCAAAAGATTTTGTTACACACATTTCATTTCACACGCTGTATACTTTGTATGCGATAATTAAAAACAATTTTTCAACCACTCAGCAAAATGTACACGGTCTTATCGCGCAGCAAGAAATTCTTGCTGACACGACAAGCAGCACGCAAGTTTGAGGCAATCGAAAGGAACTCAACTCGAGGAGTTGGGATATCGTCGTGATCAAGAATAGATCAGCGCGGCACACGGAATATAAAATTGTACGTTAGAAAGTATACTTTAAAATTTAAAAGTGTTTGATTAAAAAATGTAGCTTATCTATTCACGGAAAAGTTTTTGAATAAAGAAATATAAAATAAATGCGGATATCTAATCATTGTTTTAATCCGAAAAACAAACGCTAATTACCCGAAAGAAAGTCCCGGCTTCCGCAGGTCACTCCTTTCAGATTGAAGGCAAGGCGACGTGACGTAACAAATGGTGGCAGCGGTTTAGATCACCCAATTTTACAAAAATCGGTTGCAAATAATTTAGATAATCTTTTCCTGTTAAAAGAGGAATCCTTTCCTTTTACATAAAAAACGTAAAAAGTGTAAATAAATCAAAATAAGTGATTGGGTTTCTCTAGCTTCCGAACTCAAAATGAAAGTAAAAGAAGATATGAGTTTTAACAAAGTAAATAGAAATAAATTGCAAAAAAAGAAGAAGCTAAACAGTGGAAAATTGTTTGTTCTGGTGGATCCTGTGGTAGGAATTGTGTTTGGCACTTTAATCATCAGGATTCGAATCAGAGCGATCACATCATTGCACACAATCAGCTCATCTAAGTTATCAGCGGAAGTCGATACCAATAGCTGTGTCGACTGGTTTAAGTTTGGAATTTTTATATGAATCACGTACAAATACATACGTATCAAATATTTTATACTGAAATATTATAAAGATTTTAGTCGAAAATGATATAATTCAATAAAATTATTCTTTATGAATATATACATATGTGTAATTACAACAGCTATCATTACAACTAAGGAATGTTAGTATATGAAAGTACAAACAATTGAAAGGCTCTGTAAACCTCAAGCTTTTAGTGCGATTTAAGTGAGCGATGGAAATTTGTATTTCATTTTTGAGATTATCCAATTTATTAAACTAGTTTAAATTATAGGCGATCAAGTGTCGGTCAGTGGTTTGAATCCTCACACAAAAAGGAGAAGGCCCTTTGAATTTATTGTTTTTGCTATCCATCTATTTCTTAGACAAAAACAAAACTTGCTGACAAGTAACTCGATTAAAGTTGAATAAATAAATGACTTCTATATTGGATGCAGTAGCAATTTTAGATTGGAAAATTGCTTCGAAACGATCAAATGAATATTCTGTTGTTTAAATAAACTGTGAAGGTTACAGATCTGCCGCATTATTTGTGTCCCTCTTCAAGATTACAACTTTTCAATTGATAGGTGAAGTGCAGTGTGGCCCCAACAGAAATCTTATTATGTTATTTCGATTTTTGTTTCTTTTGTTTTTCTCCCATTATTCTCAACTAATAAAGAAAACAAATTCGAGCTTGTAGTTACTAATATCCAACGCGTTTCTTGAAGGAAAAAATGTTTTATCTAATGTTCTGAACTAATTAGAAATTTTATTTGCTTTTGCTGTCGAGTGATTAAAATAGACGCGACAGGGAAATTGAAGAGATTTGTTTATAAGCACCGGCGACGCGTACTCGCTCCTAATACTGTATTAACGCGCCAAGAAGCTCGAGAGAGAGCTACATTAGTAGCGGGTTTTCAAGAGCTACCATTTTACGACAATATGCCGGACGAAGGAACTAAAGTCAGTTTCACTGAGATAAATAATCTGGTGCCCGAGTTTGACGGAAATCCAGAAAAATTAAATAAATTTATTGCTTGTGGCAATATACTCTTTTCTTCAACTAAGGCTGAGGCCGATAAGAAGTTTTTCTTGGAAGTTTTGAAGACAAAGCTCCAAGGGCCAGCATTTGAGTTTAAAACATACGAAAAATGGGACAAACTTGTGACAGATCTCAAAAGCCATTTTAAGCAAGAAAAATCCAGGGCTATGGCCCAAAATGAATTGATCATGGCTAAACAAAGTTTTAGAGAAACAGTGAAGGAGTTTGGGGACAGGCTCCTGCAACTGCAAGGCGCTTTAAATTCCAGCACTCATACAGAGGTGGATGATCAAAGTGCAAGAAAGTACTTGCTGAAAGAAAATACCAAATTAGCAGTACAAGTTTTCGAAGATGGATTAAAGAACGGAAACTTAAAAATTCTTGTAAAAGCACACAACGAAATGGATTTACGCAAATCTATTTCATATGCTATTGAACATGAGTTGCGTCTGGGAATGAATACCACTCCAACTCCAAATTTTTCTAGGCCAAGGCAAACTCCTATTTATGTGGGAAAAGAGGCCACACTCAAGACACGTGTTATCAGAAAGGAAGACTACCTAGCATAAATAATCCCATCGTTAAACGGGAAGTACAACATGTTAGGAGCAGAGATTATATGCCTGCAAATAGCCGCCCACAAACACATAATTATAAACAATGGAACAGCGGGCGAAGGGACAACGTGACTCAGAGAACAGATTATAGATCGGCGCCCCATTTTAGCCCAGTCGGCATACGTTCGGAAGAGCAAATGAATAATACGTTTAATAGAAACAATGCACAACGAATTAACAGGGGCGAACCAAAGATAAACCAATTCTCAGTATAGCAAGGTAGAGATTCACAGTTGGGAAACGAGGAAATGCGGGAGGAAACCGTCGGTGATCCATCAAGGTCAGAGCCGACGTTCACAACCACTAAATCATGTTTCAAGAAACTTTATTATAGATGTCTCACTCGAAGACACTAAAGTTGGTCTAGTGGCTAATGTACCTTTTAGACCCTCCAGTGCAGGATATATAAGACTGCTAATTGATACGGAAGCAGAAGTTACTTTAGTTAAACCCGAAGTGGAAAGCGAAATCATCAAAAACTTAATAAACACAGGAAAATATAATATTAGTACCATAACTGAAAAATCAGTTCCAGTTTTATGATCTTTCATTGGCCAACTTTTACTTTCGGATGGAAAAAGTCTTTTCACTATCGAACATACATTTTTATTATTAGAACGGGGAAGTAACCTAGACTACGATGGTCTTATAGGTAGCGACTTCTTAAAAAGATATAAAAGTCAAATAGATTATAACAGAAACTGTATGGAAATAAGGTTGAATGTTCAGAATGCAGGGCAAACCGTAGAGTATTTTGAGGAATCACAGGACGTACAGGAAGATATAAAAGCTTCAGAGCCGACTACTTGTGATTGTTCGGATGCTCCGTTGCCCCAAGATAATGAAGCAGGTGGACAACGCGCAGAAACCGTGGCTCCGGTCACTTATGATGAAGTCATATTAGCACCCCGGTGCAAAACTGTAGTCAGCGTGACATTTGCATTCCAAAAGGATGTAGTTATTAGAAAAAAAGAGATATTACCAAAAGTATACCTTGCTTCAGTTATAGCAAGACCTGAAAACAAAAGATTACATATTTTACTTTTAAATAGTAATGAAGAAGAGGTAGAAATCGATCCGAACGAAATTAACTTAGAATTTGATGAGGTTGAACAATACAGTGTACTAAATTATCATCGAGACAGAGATCCTGTCAATGGTCAACTAGAATGCCTGCAGGCTTCTTTAGATCTCGACCACTGTCTGTCAACAGTACAATGACCTTTTTCATTTGGAGGGAGATGTATTAACGTATAAAGTTGCCATTTCGCATAAAATACAAACTCAACAGGGCACCCATGTATGTAAAGCCATATAGACTGCCAGAGATTCATTGTCAAGCTCAAGAAATGATTGAAACAGGTGTCGTACGGCATAGCGTGAGTCCTTGGAATGATCCGCTAATCCTCGTGCCCAAAAAAGCAGACAACCAGGATGAAAAGCGATGGAGAGTGGTAGTTGATTTCCGCAAACTTAATGACATAACTGTCGGGGACGCTTACCTACTGCCAAATATAACCGATATATTGGACCAGTTGGGGAAGTCAAAATATTTTAGCACACTCGACTTGGCAAAGGTGTTTCATCAAATTCTCGTAGACGAAAATGATAGGGAAAAGACTGCTTTCAGTACTCCCTTTGGACATTTCGAATACAATAGGATGCCGTTTGGTCTTAAGAACGACCCCGCCACATTTCAGAGGCTAATGAACAATGTCCCCATTGGCATCCAAGGGATAGATGTTTTGTCTACATTGACGATATTGTGATAAACGGTTATGACCTGCAAGATCATAATAACAAATTAATTAAAGTTTTGGATAGACTCAGAGAAAACAATCTTAAACTCCAGCCAAATAAATGCTACTTCATTAAAAGAGAGCTTGCGTATTTAGGTCATATAATTTCGGAGACAGGTATAAAACCTGATCCTACGAAAGTTAGCGTTGTGAAAACGTATCCTAGACCCAAAAAGGAAAGGGACGTAAAGTCTTTTCTTGGATTTGTGGGGTACTACAGGAGATTTATTCCTGATTTCGCAAAAATCGCCAAACCTCTTACAAAGTTACTGAAAAAAAATGAAACATTTATTTGGGACGCACTTGCTGAAGAATCTTTTGTAAAATTGAAGGAGAAACTTATTAATACGCCAGTGTTAGCCTATCCAGAATGCGACAAAGAATTTATCGTGACAACCGATGCGAGCGATTTAGGTGCAGTCTTGTCGCGGGGTGAAATAGGGAGAGACAGTCCCATTTATTATGCAAGTAGAACGCTTAACCCTGCTGAAACTCGTTATTCTACTACCGAAAAGGAGCTACTAGCTATAGTTTATGCAGTGAAACAGTTCCGACCCTACCTCTACGGGAAAAAGTTTACAATTTTAACTGATCATAAACCTTTTCAGTGGCTAATAAATCTAAAGGAACCATCCTCGAGAATAATGACATGGCGAATACTATTGGAAGAGTACGAATATGAAATAAGATACAAGCCCAGTAAAAGTAATCTTAATGCTGACGCGTTGAGTCGAATTAGAATTGAGGGAGCCGAAACTGAAAAAAAGGGCTTTGTCTTTTAACTCGTAGCCAAAAGAAAAAGTCAAACGAATTAGGCTCCGAAGGAGAAAACGACCAGAAAGGAAAAACATTAATGCTGAAATTAGAACTTTCGAGATCACGGAAAAACAAGAATCGTTGATTACTCAAAAACTACGGTAAACATTTTTCTTATTGCCCTTAACCAAAACGACTGAAGAACTTAAATTGAAGAAACTCTTCCCCGACATTGCCCCACTTAAAGGAGATACACAAAAATGGTTGAAAAGAGACGACGAAAATTTCCATATCCTGAAAACGAGCATACCCATAAGAACGGAACGTGATAGAAACTCAATGAAAGATGCAATAGAGGATTTCCTAAAATTGAGTAAACAAGCAAAATTAACAGACCTACATATATCGATACCATTATGTAATGCAAGTATCTTGATCGAGTTTAAAAATATACTCAGGAAAATACAGACCAAGCCAGGAACAAAAATATTCCTTTATCGAAGAACGAAAGTATGTGTGGACGATCCAGACGATATCGAGCTAATACTACAAGAATATCATTTGTCTTCGTTGGGTGGACATCAAGGCATCGCCAGAACACTTAAACGTATAAAGATGAGATATCAATGGCCCAATATGCTTAAAGATGTTAAAACATACATTCGAAAATGCGAATCGTGTCAGAGAAATAAACTTAGCCAGGTAAATCGTATACCCCTGAGAATTACGACTACGAGCTCGCAACCCTTTGAGAGAGTTGCGCTGGACATCGTTAGTCCTCTTCCTGTGAGTTATAAGGGA
Source organism: Dioctria linearis (assembly GCA_963930735.1). Classification (NCBI taxonomy): domain Eukaryota; kingdom Metazoa; phylum Arthropoda; class Insecta; order Diptera; family Asilidae; genus Dioctria; species Dioctria linearis. Next base: position 83,382,203 of record OZ005744.1, read on the forward strand.
CATAAATACATCTTCACTTTCCAGGATGATCTCACCAAATTTTCAGAAGCTATAGCCATAATGAACGCGGAAGCTCATACTGTAGCCGAGAAATTTTTTAAAGGTATAGTGTGTAGACATGGTATACAAGAATCCCTACTCACAGACCAGAGATCTAATTTTCTTAGCGCAATGTTTACCGAAGTCTGCAAGCTGCTAAAAGTAAGGAAACTACACACCACTCCGTACCATCCACAAACTAATGGGGCTTTGGAGAGAAGCCACCGGACGCTAGCAGAATATTTGCCCCACTATACAAACAAAGATCCACTAACTTGGGATGATTGGATCCCATATGCTATGTTCGTGTACAACACCACACCTCATAGCTGCACAAATTATTGTCCTTACGAGCTTCTCTACGGTTACCAAACAAAAATCCCTAACCCTTAAGGCAAACACCGCAAACCATTTATAATTACGATAGCTACGCAAATGAGCTTAAGGCTCGCTTACAACACGGATATAAACTGGCTAGGGAAAGTATAACCCAAAAGAAAGACAAAGCTAAGGCGTATTACGATAAAAATAGGAGGGAGAAATCTTTTAATTTAGGTGATAAAGTTCTACTACGAAAACATGTTAGAAATAATAAATTTTCGGCTTTATGGGAAGGCCCATATGAAGTAGCTGAATTGATTTCTAAAGAGAATACAGGAATCAAGATAGGGAACAAGATAAAGGTAGTCCTCAATAACCACTTAAAAACATTTTATGAATGATACACTATATATACGCTTACACCATTTCATGTTATATATATATATTATAATATCAGGCTACAAGTACCGATACAAATAATTAAATAGCTGCGTAAATTGATAAATGGGATTTAATAGTTATAAGTCTGACCGAAATTATATTTATCCAAAGGTGATAATGCAAATTGGCACAGTAGTTTATTATTATATTTAAACAAACTTTCGCTTAAGCTCCTACTTTGATATCGCTTGACTCGCTAACTTTTCGATACATATAAAGCGGCGAAGATTTGTAGCTAACAAAAACCAGATGGAATACCTGTAACAGAACCAGATGGAATAACTGTAACACCAATTCATAATACTGGAATATATTTCGAGGAATCGGGAAAGGTGTAATTCTATTCCAACGAATGGCGAGCTATGGTATAATACGATTTGTGTATGTATGTATGTATATATGTATTGAAGATATGGCCCGAGCGTTACACCGATCCTGGTTTAGCGGCCAGGCCCAGCCATACCTCCCAACTAATCTAAACACATAAGGAAGAAGGTATTTGGAATAAACTGGGCGTATAACCGCATCAGCAGCTTATATCTAACTACTACACACAAGACAATACATAAAATAAAATAAAATCATAACATAATTCAGGAAGGAACAGCTGGAAAGGAAAGATTTTAATTCATGCATTTTTTTTTTTGTAAATATATATATATATATGTTATTATATATTATAACTGCTATACTTCTTCTTCCGTTTCGGTATTTTCAGAGCTAGACTCATCTTGATCGTAGATTTCCTCTGCTGCCTTTTTTAGTGCAAGTTTGTTTTCGACCAGTCTCTCCGATTCCTGCTCCGACTTATCATATCGTCTATAATCCTCACTGATCGATTTCAACCATGTGAAAGATGGTCTTCCGACCTTCTTTCTAGGCTTTTTATAGTTTAGCGCTGCGTTCAAGATATGCCTCCTCTGTCTTCTTTTGATATGTCCCCAATATGCTATTCTAAATACCCTTATTTTCTTTGTAATCGTCCTTCCATTTAGTATCCTATGCACTTTCTTGTATGCTGGGTTCATTTTTGCAAACTGTAGCATTTCCCTTATTATCTTCCTCTCGTACCTTCTGATTCGGCTTCTGCTGGCTTTAGTCAGTACCGCTGCTCTAAGTCCATATGTCATTATTGGAACAATTAGCGTTTTGTACATCAGAATAACAATGTTACTTGTGACTTTGTTTAATTTGATAAATCTAATCAGCTTTTGGGCAGTGCCCGTTGCCACTCTGCATCTTTTCCTTATAGTGTCTTTTCTGCATAGTCCACTAGTTAAGTACGTTCCTAGATACTTTATAGAGTCTACTCTTTTTATGTTCATTCCTCCCAATTGTATTATAGGTGACTGGACGGTGTTTACAGATAATGGGCCTCTTATCATGATGTCTGTTTTATTTTCGTTTATCTTTAATCCCACAGATGCTAGGAGATCCGATATTTCCTCTACCACTTTTGACATTCTCTCTATGTTTGTGTCTAGGATGACTATGTCGTCTGCATATGCTAGTATCACTGGTATTTTGATGCTGTCCGTTTGAACAAGCTCCATTCCAGGAATCACTTCTGCCAATGTTTCCAACACTTCGTTTAGTATGACTGAAAATACACTCGGTGAGATAGGACATCCTTGTTGAACTCCTTTAGCTTTGTTGATTTTCTCCGACCTTTACTTGAACCATGAGATGGAAGTAATTTCCCACATACAAGCTCTGATTATCCTGTTAATCAAGTACATGGGAATACCTCTATGCTTAAGAATGATTGCGCTTTGTCCAAGGTCCACGCTATCAAAGGCTTTTTCCAGATCAATCGCTAAGACGTAGAGTTTGTTTCCTGCATTCCACTCCTCTTCCATGATCCTTCTGACAACAAACATGTGATCATCCGTTGATCGGTTTTTCTGGAATGCTACCTGGTAGCTTCATATGTCCTCTAGGTAGACGTCCATCTTGGTCAGAAGGATTTTCGCGTACATTCTATAACCCACGTCCGCTATTGTTATTCTCTTGTAATCTGAAACCCCTTTTGGAAATGGTTTTTTCTTAATTGGAACCTGAATCGTATCCGTCCATTCCTTAGGTGGATCATTTGTGAGCCATATTTTTTCGATTATTTTGCTAAGCGCCCTCCACCCTTCTTCCGGAAGAGCTTTAATTAGTTCGACCGAAATGTGATCAAGACCCGGTGCTGTTCCATTTCTAAACTTTAGCACAGTTTGTCTAATTTCCTCTAAAGTAGGAGGAGGTCCCAACGGCCAATGATCCGTTTCTTTGATTAGTGCCATCTTGATCACCTCGCTCCTTAGAAGCTCCTGGTGCCAGGCTGACATCGGGATGTAAGCTCCTCGTTTGCTATTTTCTGTCCACTTGTATTTCTTAATGAATTTGTATGTCTTTCTTATTCTGTCTTGATAATGATAGTCGTTTAAGTTCTCGAAAAAAAGCTTGCATTCTTCTAGCTTGTGCCTGTTGATCTCCTCGTTCCATTTGTTGCGTTTCCTTCTAACCTCTTCTTCTGATCCCCTACCTTTATTCCTTCTGAAAGCCGCTTGCTTGAGTTCTGCCAGTGCTTTTCTCCTTCTCGGTGTCAATGCTGGCTGTTTCTTTAATGTTTTGTTGGCGGCAGCTTTAATTCCGTAAATAAGTTGCTTCCATCCAATCTCTGTTCCTTCGTCCTGCCTTCCACGTCTATTTTCTTGCTCATTCAGGTATTCTTGTACCTTTTCTTTGAATAGGCGATCTGTTTCCTCGTCCTTTAGTTGTTCGATATTCCACTCCTTGATTCTTAGTGAGCACGAGTTGTCATGAATTTCTCCGGTTTTTACGTCCGCTTTTCCCTCCACTCTATGTCTTTCTCTTATCTCCCCCCAGATAATCTTGTGATCTGAGATCCCCTGATGGCCGAATGTTCCTTTAACATGATGTATTTCTAATTCCTTTCTTCCTCCCGGTCCCACCATTATATGGTCTAGCTGTGATCGCGAGTTTCCTCTTTGCCACGTTACTAGCGCGGATCGTCTCGCCCATGTAGTGACTATTGTTAAATTATGTTGATGGACAAAGTCGAACATATTCTGTCCTGCTAAATTAGTCTCCTGGTGCAGGAGGTTTGACCCAATATTATTCCTTCTAGTACCCTCATCTTTCCCGACATGTCCATTGAAGTTCCCTAACACTATAATCTTTCTTCCCAGCCCTATTTTGTTTATTATCATGTTGGCCCTGTTATACACTAACAGATGGAGTGATGTTTCAGTATTATGAGGTATGTGAACACATATTATTACAATTTCACCTAATTTTCCTACCTCTAACACTGCATAGCATATTCTTCCCGACCTCGGACTGAAATTTTTGACTTTAATTTCGCAGTTTTTCCTAATAACCATGCCTACCCCATTTCTTATACCCTTATTTATTGCTGTTACCTTGGATCTTTTGTTACTCAGATACCAGTTATAATTTTGAGAATAACAAGTTTGTGCTGTCATGTTTGTTTCCTGGATTCCACATATATTTACACCTATATTTAATAGCTCCTGGTCTATTTTTTCCATTTTTCTGTTGTCCGCGCCTCCTTGAATGTTCCAGGTTGCTATTTTGTAATTTCTGTCTAGAATATTTTCTTCTAGTGAAACACTTTGTGATGCTCTATTTAACCTAAATGCCGTTGAGTCCTCTCTGATTCTATCAATCTGGCTAGCTTGGATATCATGTATATTTTATAAACTCCTGTCCTCCGTTAACACGTCGTAGTGATTGCCATTACTATATAGCAAGTGGATTTCGTTTGCATATCTCTCCCCAAACACGTGTTTGCTAACTGTCCCTGCCGTATATATTACGATTCTTCTGTTATACATTTCTGCGACAGCTAGTAGCACTTCTTCTCCACCCCACCTACTAACAATTCCCAAGTCCCTCAGAGCATCGTTGATAATTTCCTGCTCCGACCTCATCTCTTCCCCGTTTCCTACTCTGTCCCTATTTCCCTCCGTACCTGCATGTACCAAACTAGTCCAGAACCTTTCTATATGCTCCCTTATATACCTAACCACTTCTTGCCGTAATGTTCCACTTCTCTTTCTGCACTCATCCGAACCAATTTCCATCTCAAAAATTAGTGATGTTAACGCGTTGAATAGGCAGTTACCATCCCCGACAACTTTTCTAACTGTTAGTTTTTTGTTGCCATTACCGATTATTGTCTCGTCCTCACCCTCGTCCATCTTTAATCTATATAGTATACCGTGTAACCTAGTCTAATGTCCCTGAACTTCCGTTCTAATATTTTTATCTATCCTGTTATCCTGGCTACAACTCAGTTTAGATACTTAAGTATGTAAGCATATGAGTATGACCAAATGTTAAAATATATGAATATATTACTAAATACTAAATATAATATAAGAGTAGAAGAATCAGAAATTGAATATGAATATGAAATAGTATGATACTCCCTTGCATTGGTCCACTTATCCACTTGTTCCTGCTTGTCCCCTTCCTTCGGTGTCCTTCCCTCATCCGCTCCTCCACACTTCACTGAACCTGAGTTTTGAGTATCACTTTTCACTTTACACTACACTTGCACTTGCTTGCCAGTGTGCGCGAGGGACCCCTTTACACTATTATAATGTACAATACACCACACATCTGCACTCCCTGCGCTTTAACTTTTGCCTTTGCACTTACACTTACACTTAGGCTACGTATACACAATACACCATCAATGCACCCTAACACCCAATACACTTATAAAAGATGAGAGATCTTGTGAGTGAATGACTGTGTCTTCACGTGATCTCATGCGATCCTGCACTATCACTGCCACTATTACTCTTGCAATTCCCTTCGTTCCTGCTAAATGGCGCCTGACGCCAAATCGGCGTCCTCACTTTCTTTGCCAGAAAGTCACGTTAAAACACTAACAACACTAAAAACAAAACCCAATCATTATTGAATTAATTTACGTTAATTCACGTTAGCTTTTCTCCCGCTCCACATTCAATTTAAATCGACCACTATCACTCAAGCAGATTAAATTAAACCAACCAGTTGCTACACTCAGCACAAGCAAACACCTTTATTCTATGGTATAATACGATTTGTGTAATATAAAATTGGGTATAAAATACGTAAACACATATAGTCGAAATTACTCATTTGTGCGAGGTATTACATAACGAACCGGCATTTACGCAAGTATGTAATCATACTGTAACCGAAATGAATCACATAATTTATGACATTGAACAAAAGCTTCTTCTTTTGGATATTAAAAGAAAAGCAAAACTAAGTAAGTAAGTAAATACCTTTTCGGCACACTTGATGAAGAAGATGCCCGATATTACGACGAACAAATCGAAAAGCTGCAAAAGAATGATCAACATTTATTGAACCTAATAAAAACCAGACAATAATAATAGAGACTACCGCGAACATTTTTAATAAATCAATAAACGAAATCGAAACACAATTTGCTACCTTAAACAATAAATATACAACCCTAAGAGAACTTATGTGATGAACACAATGCAACATTGGGAAATCGTATTGCTGTCGAATTAGAGTCACTGTTGAATTCTACCCTAGTATTACTATTAATTAATTAGGATTTTAGCATTAAATTCCTAATCACAAGTTGCATGAAAAATAATATTTCATAATCAGCACGAATATTCAGTCACAAAGAACGCATTCCTACATTATCATAAACAAATCGTATCAGATTACGTTCCCATAGAAATAACCCCCCATGAAATATTTATCGCACCTTGTAATTTGGAATTTATCGCAGCAACATTGTATCGTCATGCCGCGGAATAAAAGCCAACGATGCAATTCTTTATCTTCGCTCTTCAAGTGAGAATGAATTGTTATGTTTAAGTTTGTATTTTTTTTCTGTCCTGCATGTTATCGACTTTATCAAAGTAAGCAAATTTGTCTTTATAAATTTAATGTTGAACAATAATAAAATCATTACTGTTTGAGAAGTGAACGCGTTTTTGTCTTGTTAGAAAAGTGTTAGTACAACAAAAAAAAGCTAAAAAGAAAAAGTGGTGTCTGGTGTAAGATATTAAACACGATTGTTTTGTTGAGAATTTTGATGTTCTGGTGTTTCACCAGAACATTAGATCACCAGAGCACTGGTTTCTGCACCAGGGCTCCGTAATCCAGGCGGCCAGTAAAAGAACTGGTCGCGATATAAACAGTCACTAACCACTTTGACTACACTCTCCATATTGAGGTATCAAGGGATAGTTAACGCTTTACTTGATTTGGTAACCGATGTTAGGAATGGTAAACCGCATCCCTCGATCATCACACCGGCACAGGTCGAATCTCTTCTAACGACTATACGAAAATAAATACCCAACGAATTAAAATTAACAAATGCATTAAAGGCAGCTAATCTGTTGTCAATTTACCAAATGGGAAGAATGAGTACCACAGTTTTCAATGAGAAAATTCTATACGAATTTTAAATTCCTCTCCCTTATAAGGAGAATTACCAATTATTCAAGATTCACCCTTTACCTACGATTTATAAAAACAATTTTACCTTCATTCAGCCCAGTACAGAGTACCTCGTTGTCGATTTCGATAGGGAACACTATTACAATATGAATTCCTACGAATTAGAGGATTGTGGTTTAGACGGTGAAGGACACTTCCTCTGTCAATTAAAACATCCCATATTTAATGTGAACGATGATAATGTTGTATGCGAAGTTAGTCTAATAAAACGAGAGTACTCTTCACTGCAATCATGTGACTTTCGGTCAACAGCTCAGAATGCTTTTTGGGTGCAATTATCACAAACAAACAAATGGCTGTACTGGACTTTAAATAACATGACAATTGATATTGTATGCCAAAAACTCATTACTCCTCAAACCATAGTTGGAACGGGAATAGTAGAGGTAAAAAATAACTGTTACCTGAGGACAAAACACCTTACCATTAAGGCATACAATTCGGGTACAACAGAACTGAAAAGTTTCTTCGTACCCACCTTGAACCTAGACCAGATTTTCAACCAAACTGATTTAACACGAAATGTACCAAAGAAAGCAGGTTTAATAAGATATTCCGCTCCCGATGAGCTCAACAAATTATCGGTGCAAATAAACGCCTTGAAAAAGGAGGAACAAAATAGTCTTGAATCTATAAGTCCATACACTTTGCACCACTATGCACTAGGTTATTTGTTGTTATTAATGGTTTTAATAATAATGTTTTATGTAACATATCTCAAATGGTATTGTCGCCGCACAAAACGGCAAGCTCCTAGAATTGAAATGGAAACTTTAGAAACCCCTATGCAGGAGGTCCCAATACAATTAATTCGTCCATGAAAGGTTTAATAGTACCAATAGTTTTTGCTAGCATACGAGCTTAAGACACGCCCGACATTTGATCTACCGCATTTCTATATTTACATAACTAGTAACTGTAAAACTATTTCGAATATTGAATACTGTACTTTATAAAAAAAATTATTAATAACACGTAAGGTAAAACTATTTCTAATATTGAAAAGAAAAAAAATTAGGATTAGACTATTAGATTATTAGTGAACTGTAATAATGGAACCGTAAATCTTCTCAAATATCTACCTGAAAATAACAAAAATCACCTAATTCTAGTACCTACATAAAAAAAAAAAAACAAAAAAAAAACAAAATTAAAAAATTAAATTTTATTAACCAATTTGCCATAACTGATCTGTTTTTACTTCTAAATCTTGACTTTTATGTATTTACCATAGCATTAAATCTATGCAAGATAACAACTAAACAAAAAGAGTATAAATAAGAAAAATAATGTGGAAAAACAAATATAAACATAAATGCAAAAAAAAGTGTAATATATAAAGACATTTGGTTTTAGAGTGTTACCCACTTCGTAATTAAAAGACCGACTACTGACTTAATGATTTAATTACAAAAGGTTACATAAATTACTAAAATTATATCTTTCTGTGAAGCCGACAAGACGCGCGTACAATATGTGAAGTTGGACTCAAACCTGTCAGTGTCCACGTCTTGAATTGGTTGCGTTCAGTCTGAAGTCTGAACAACTCCCCTTTTAGGTTGAATAATCTCGAAGGTAGGCTGGCGGCCTGACTACTCTTCCAGCTTTAGTGCGTACAGGATCTGATAACGTTGATGGCAATGATGAGTGCTCTCCTTCTAACTCGTGCTCTGATTGTATTGAAGGCATAGAGTTAGGCTCTTCACTTTTTGAATCGCTTCGTGAAATGCTGAATGCATCAAGCAACGTTTCAAAAGATATATCGCTGTTAGCAACGACAGCGTCGCCTTGTTTTCGATCCCGAAGCTGGTTGGTATGTGATCGAATTAGTCTAAATTTGTCCTCATCTGATTGGACTAGGACGTTGTAGTTAACATTTCCAACTCTTTCGATGATTTCGCCAGGATTCCAGTGATATTTGTTTTTTTTAAAAAGTTTAGCATAAACCAAGTCTCCAGGTTTATACTCACGGTATTTAGCTCCATGACGGCGATTGAACTGATTATTCTGCTTTACATTTGTTTTAGGTGAAATTGTTTGTCGAGGCTTAAGCAGGTCTAAGGTTGTTGCAATTTTTCTGCCAATAAACATCTCTGCAGGTGTTACAGAATTTGGTAAGTTCCTAGTAGGTGTCGATCGGTATGTTTGAAGAAATGTCTCCAAGTTATCTATACTCGTTCCTTCCTGCTGAAGTTTCCTCAGAGCACGTTTGAGTGTATCCACGAATCGTTCAGCTTGGCCGTTCGACTGTGGGTGATACGGCGCTGTTTTAAGATGTTCCATCCCTCGAGATACCATGAATTTGCAGAATTGTGCACTAACAAATTGTGTGCCATTATCCGTTACAAATTGTTGACAATTCCCATATCGAGAGAAAACAGTTTGAAGTTTTTCAATGACGTCAGTCGATGTAATTCTGTCCATTTGGAAAATTTCGGGCCATTTTGAGTAGGCGTCAATTATTACCAAATAAAATTTCCTTCCACAAGGTCCGGCAATGTCCATGTGTAATCTTTCCATTGGTGAATTTGCTATAGGCCATGAATGAAGTGTTGTTTTTACAGGTGACTTTGCTACACTAGCACAGTTTTGACATTCTTTGACATATTTATAAATGTCATCGTCAATATTTTCCCAGTAAGCATGACTCCTTGCTAAAGCTTTCATGCGCTCTATACCCGGATGTCCCCGATGCAGTTGTCGAAGAACCCTTTTTCTGAAGATTTCAGGTACAACGATGTGATTGCTGAACATGACACATCCTTGAACCGCTGATAAAGATTCCCTTCGATTGAAACTTGAAATCAATTGTGAATGCAGTGGATGTTCCTTTGATATTGATGCAGGCCAGCCTTGTACAATGAAATTTAAGACAGTGCGAAGAACTCTATTTCGTTGTGTTTCTCGTTGAATCATGCGAAATGTGACTGGCAATGCTCTGATTGCTGAATATAGATCTTCTTCAATAGTTTCTTCCAGGCGAGTGCAGGCTACTGCTGCTACTTTGATTGGTAACGCTGGATCAAAATGAGTCAACAGTAAGTTTGATGAAAGAATCTCCTTAAATTTGTCAAATGCGTGTTGACACTGAGATGTCCATTTGAATTTTACGTTTTTCCTTAGAAGCTCATCTAATGGTGCTCTAAGTTTTCGCATTTGTGATATGAATTTGCCATAATGGTTTACTGCGCCAAGAAATGATCTCAACTGTGTGATATTTTCTGGTTCAGGAAGTTCCCTGATTTTGATGATGTTATCCGGATCAGGTCGTAGCCCCTCTACGTCAATAATATGACCAAGATACTTTATTTGCTGTGATAGAAATTTACATTTTGATAATTTTACACGGAAACCGTGGTCAAGTAGCCGTTGTAGAACTTTTTCCAGATTTCGCATGTGAGATTCCATGTCAACCCCTGTTATCAAAATATCATCAAGGTAAGCTGCAACACCATCTAACCCAGCTAGCATTGTATCCATAATCTGTTGAAATGCCCCTGGTGCAGCTTTAACTCCTGGTGCTAGTCGATTGAATGAAAATAATCCCTTATGGGTGCTGATAGTTAATAGCTTTCTAGTTTGTTCATCGACCGGTATCTGAAGATAAGCGTCGGATAAGTCGATGTGAGAGAAAAATTTGCTGTTTGACAATGTAGCAAATATGTCTGCTGGAACAGGCATTGGATACTGATGTGGTTGTAATGCGTCGTTTAATCCTGTAGAGTAATCCCCACAAATCCTGATATCCCCGTTTGGTTTTTTCGCAGCAACAATAGGTGCTGCCCAGTCTGAATATTCAACTGGTGATATTATACCCATATCTTGCAGACGCTGAAGCTCGTTTTCAATTAAAATCTGCGCTGAATATGCTACAGGTCGTTTCCGACGAAACACTGGCTTTGCGTTGTCTTTGAGGTGTAGATGTACAATGACGTTTGTACAAGTTCCTGGTACCTCTAGGAAAAGCTCAGAAAATTGACGCTTGATGGTTGCAATTTCTGTTTCTCTGTCCATTGATTTGATTTGGTAACAGATTGAGCTCAGAGGTTTTTCCCACAGATTGAAAGCATCACACAAGTCAATGCCTAGAACATTAAGGCTACTAACATTAGTTACAAAAATTTGACCTGAATAAACTTTCCCATTTAATTGAATATCGCATTGGAACTGTGCGATTATGTTGATTCCATGGTGAGATGCACTTTTTGCTTGCAATTTGGTATCCACTGTAGTGACAGGGCCCCCTAACTCCTCCCACACGGGTTGACTGATAAGAGTTATATCTGATGCTGTGTCAATTTGCAATCGAAGCGAAGCATTAACAATGTCATTTCTACCAGGAATATTGTTGACTTGAACTACTGTATACCGCCGCCTATTTTGATATTGAACTTTGTTGATATTGGCAAATACAGCTAAATTGTTGACTATAGACTTCTTGTTATGATTAGAAGAGTGTTGTTTTCTAGATCTGGCAAACTTCTGTGATTGATCTGAAGTAGTTGCAGTTTTCCGTAAAAAACAAGCACAATATCCGTCCTTATGACCAACTCGACTGCATTGATTACATTTATGATTTGAGTATGAGCAATAACGTATGAAATGAATGCCTCCGCATGCCCAACACGGTGTTCGTGGAGTGTCAGCAGTGCTTGATGAAGCTGACCGCGCTAATTGAGTGATTGATTGACGCTTTTTATTATTGGAGAACCGCTTGTTTTGTTTTTGATAAATAGCGTTAACATTTGGCTTATTTGGAGTTTGACCAATCAAAGCTGTGTCTTGCTTTAGATTGATGATCCGTTGCGCTTGTGTCAGTGGCCCATCAGTTTCAGTTTCAAGCCTTGATAAAAGTCTAGCTGTAACGTCCGCATCTTTTGAAGATTGCAGCCCAATAACAAAAACTAAACACTTGAACTGATCTGAACTTAGTTTTGCCAAATTAAAGTCTTCACAATTTTTGTTGACTTTAGCCGCAAATGAAATATAATCATCCGAACCTGCTTTTGACGTTTGTAAGCATCGATATCGAATGTTGAACTGCGATTCCTGAATTCCAAATATTTTTGTTAGCGTTGCAATTTTCTCGTCGAACTGAAGGTCTCTACTGTGCTTTGGAAGTATATAATTTACATATTTCTCGTGCACCAGTGGATTTAACTTTCGCATGAGAAGTCTAACTTTAGCCTTATCGTCTAGTTTAGCACCATCCTCCTTGAATAAATCTTCAAAGCGGGAAAACCATGCGTGAAACGTTACTCCATTATCTGGGTCGTAGAAAAATTTGGTAATATTATTTGCTAAGGAATCCATTGTAAATTCGGTTCCTTTTCCCAAAGTCACAGTGTCAGAATTACTTGTTTGAAGTATTTGGAACATTTGTTGTTGAATCTCCAAAAATTTCTGTTGTTGTTCGATCAACTGAAGCAATTTTTCCATCTACGCCATTTTGCAGTGAGCATGAAAATTCTCGAACTTGTTCCAATTAAATATATTTTTTATATTTTTCCAAATCTTCGTCGCCACTTTTGTTACCCACTTCGTAATTAAAAGACCGACTACTGACTTAATGATTTAATTACAAAAGGTTACATAAATTACTAAAATTATATCTTTCTGTGAAGCCGACAAGACGCGCGTACAATATGTGAAGTTGGACTCAAACCTGTCAGTGTCCACGTCTTGAATTGGTTGCGTTCAGTCTGAAGATGCCAACATTGGTTGCGTTCAGTCTGAAGATGCCAACATAGAGAATAAAAAAAAAATCGACTATAATTATTAAGATATAAATATATAAGTTCTTCTAATAAGAGACAATTCCGCGTGCCGCATCGCTGTTCCAAGTAAAGAAAATTCGTGCCCCTCTAATACCCAAAATTTTCTTTAAATTAGGGGGATGGTGTTGTGATATCCACAACCCATAAAATTCATATTTTACTTCTTTTTTCCCAAGAAGCATCATAAATATTTCTTTCGCTGAGGAAATCATTATTTTCAAGTGCATGTAACAAAATCCATAAGATTTTGTCCCCACAAATATTTTAAAATTTCCACTTGACAAAAACGATAAATTAAATTCATGTGTAATAAAACCCAAAAGATTTTGTTACACACATTTCATTTCATACGCTGTATACTTTGTATGCGATAATTAAAAACCATTTTTCAACCACTCAGCAAATGTACACGGTCTTATCGCGCAGCAAAGAAATTCTTGGCGACACGACAAGCACCACGCAAGTTTGAGGCAATCGAAAGGTACTCAACTCGAGGAGTTGGGATATCGTCGTGATCACTGACTTATAACAATGGACTGAGCAATTTGTTATTTCATGTGGCACAAAAAATATTGTGTTTCTGGATATCACCGTTAGAGCACCCTGTAAAACGATTACATAAAAAACATGTAAAACTCAACCAATCAGATGAAATTTTACACCCGTAAATCGAATTTAATTAAAAAATTATATTTTCTGGTGCCCAAGTGATATTTTAATCGCTTATAAGGAATTAAACTCATTCCGACTTTAATTTTCAAAAGTTATTCTTAACTGAATCCTGCTTATGGGCAAGAGAGACGGAGCATGGTAAACACCAAGGGTAAACACTATCTTTACCTTATTCCTTCTGCGGTGATTGCATTTGTAGCCAACATAAAAACATGAAATGGCATAAGCAAATGTTCCAGAACGCAATATTTTGTGTTGGTAGCTCCAAGTCTGCCATAGGGCGAAAGAGAGAACTATAAAACTTGTGCCATGTTTTCTTATAGGAAAATGGCAATACGCTCAGTCCATTGTTATAAGTCAGTGGTCGTGATCAAGAATAAATCAGCGCGGCACACGGAATATAAAATTGTACGTTATGGCTGAAACAGATTACACTTTAGTGCGCGGCGCGACAGCGCGGCGAAAATTTTTGCCGCGTAGCACTGACATATAATATGACTGAGCGTTCTTGCTTCAAAAATGGCACAAATATTGAACAGGCTGTGAAAACCCTTTATTTCGTACAATTGCACACCGATTCATAATTTACTATTATTTGTCGATTGGAAACACTAAAGTTGTTATGAAATAGTATTGCATTAAATTAAAATTATTTAGAAAGTTAAACTTGTTTTAATTAAGCCAAAAACACATTTGTAATATTACTGAAAAATGCGCTCCTCTACAGATTTGTTGTCGAATTTCCTTGAGCTTGTAAGAGATAGACGTATAAAAACAATATATTTGTCTGAATTTTTATGTCAATTCTAATGCATTCCACTTAATACAGCGGTACTGTTTCCAAAATTGGTTACAGTTCAGTGTACATTTTGAGCTTGAAAGAGACAAATAGATTTTAGCAAAAATTTGTGCCATTTTTAACTATAGGAATTTGATAGGATGGCTCAGTCTATTCTTATTATATGTCAGTGCCGCGTAGTCTTCCTAAATTTGCTGCTCACTTTCAGTGGTACCAACAAAAGAATTATGTTTGGGGTAGACAACTTCTCATGAAAATCTGTAGTACCAATATAAGAGCGCTGTATCTACACTGCTGCGTTCTTATTGTAATCTGTGACACAGCGCGGCGGAACAATTTCACCGTTCATTTTGCCGCGATGTCGCGCCGCGCACTAAAGTGTAAAGATCAGGTTATCAAGGCTCCCAATGGCAAAGTTGGTGAGGCCGGCCAGGTTGAGGTTGAACTCGAGTAGGTCTACTTTCTACTCTGCTGAAACTTTGTCAGCTTTGACTGCTAATTTTTGTAATCAATTGATGCCAGCATTTAGCTGGATTACATTAAAAGTGCCGTCGTCGGCGTGGTCGTCGTCGTCGTCGTCAAACGCCGAACAAAACGCCGGGCAAGTTACATTAACGCTGGGCGGCAGTGCCATATCTTAATTTCCTTTACATTTTACAGTTGAGTTATTTGCATTAATCTCTGCCGATTTGCAATAAAATTTTAAATAATATTAAAAAAGATATTTTCTTTTCCTTCAAGTCCACACTTTTTAATATAAAATCATTTATTTTCAGAAATTTAAATATCGTTTCATTTTGTCATGTTTTTTCATAATAGATTTAGATCTGGCATATTGGCAGCAATGGAGCGCCAGCGTGAAATTTAGGATTAGAGATGGGTCGACGACCACGCCGGCGTGAGTAATGTAATGCAATTCATACATTCAGTACTGTCTCTAAATATTTTTGACATAAAACGACGACCACGCCGACGACGGCGCTTTTAATGTAATCCAGCCTATTGTTTACAGGAAAAAGTGTACGGGAAATTTGTTGAAAAAAAGTTTTACAAACATATTTATCATGGAAATTTATTCCTCCTGTAGTAAATTATTACAAAATAATTTCAATTTTCAAGCCAATAGCCCAATTAAATGCTATCATATAGAAGTTGTCAAAGCTCGTATTGTGAGCTGCAAAAGTTTGCATGGCTCATCAGGTCGAGGTTCTTAAAGTTATACTGAGGTCGAGGTTGGAAAAGCTAGCACTGTGTTTCGGCCTTAATCTGTTTCAGCCTTTAGAAAGTATACTTTAAAATTTAAGTGTTTGATTAAAAAATTTAGCTTATCTATTTACGGAAAAGTTTTACAATAAAGAAATATAAAATAAATGCGGATATCTAATCATTGTTTTAATCCGAAAAACAAACGCTAATTACCCGAAAGAAAGTCGGGAGCCGGTCGTTCCTCTCAGATTGAAGACATGGCGACGTGACGTAACAAAGTAAGCACCAAGTAAAAAGTGCATATTCGTGATTTGTGAGTAAATTCGCACTAGTATAAAAAGTTTGAAAAGAATCTTAGCTAGTACGCTTATTGTAAACGAAGTTTAAATTGTTGCAGATTGTTAGAAAGCAGTAGGCCACGAAAAATAAAATAAAATTTTTTTGACCTTTTCAAAACTCAGTAGCCGAAATAGTCTCAGCGAGAAAGCAAGAAATATCTTTTATAAAGAAAAAATAAATAAAAAAATAAATTTAACTTTAAAGGTCTTTTGAATTACCTAAATTGCAAAATTCCCACAACATAAATAATAAAACTTGACATAGTAAAAATTACAAAAGTAAAAGTTGACCGGGCAACTTGATGGAGCTAAAGTTGGTTGTCAATGCATAAAATATTAAGGCCGTGACACATTAATAGCAGAAAGCAGCGACAGAAGCAGAGGCAGAGCAGAAATTTTACATTTCTGCTTTGCCAACCACATTGAAAGCAGAAGCAGAAAACAGATACTTGTCAACTACAAATATCAGGTGTTATAATTCTCAAGAATTTAATGTTAATTTGTTATATCTAACAAAATTAATTATTTTGTCCTCCATAGAAATTTTATTTTTCTCGCATCAATCTCTTTGACAATTTTAAAAGAAAGGACGCCAACAATGAAATACAAATGTTAGCTCTCTTTATATTGGCAGTACTGAGCAGAAGCAGAATTTTTTGGATTTGATCTACTATCAAGTTCTGCTTCTGCTGCTGCCGCTGCCTCTGCTTTCAATTTGTTAGTGCTCGAACAGTTGCATATGGTTTCAGAAAAAAATTCTGCTTCTGTCGCTGCTTTCTGCTTTTAATGCTTTTAAAAGGCCGTGGCCTTTTGCTTTACTTCATTATCTTGTTGGTGTTATTTCAGCTACAAAATTAGAATTTGGCTAATATCAGCTACAGCTTCATATGTAGCTTAGGTAATTTATTTTTGCTATTATCGAAGAATTGAGGAACCAACGAACGATTTTATTAATAAAATCGAGTCCAACAAACGATTACGCATTGATGGAGCTGATAACAAATTAAATTAAATTAAAAATAAGAATTTCCCGGCTAACTTGATGGTGAATTTTCTTTTTAGATTTTCGAAAAAACTATTATCCAACAAATGTTTAAATTAAGTCAACAATCATCAACAAACGACCAACAATCGATATGTGCAATAAAAAATTTAAATGGTAAAAGTTGACCGGCCAACTTGATGGAGCTCAAAATTAGAAACTGATCAATTCCGACCAAAAATTCGTCGATTGCTCACCGTCGCTCGTCGCAATTTGGTATTCCCATAAAGGCTTAAACACATTTGCGACGACAGCGCGACAGACGACACGAACAATTCGCTGCGAAAGAGGCATTCGAAAAATGGGGAACACAATTGCAACGACAGGCGATGAGCGCCGATTGTGAAAGAAGAAGATATTGAAATTTCATTTGTTAAATGTTTCGAGCGTTTTAAAAGGAGATTTTAATCAAGAATATTTTATATTATATGTAATGACCAGACAAATCCCATTTGGTAACACCAATTCTCTTACAAGGCATCTCACGCTGCCTTCTTCCCCGAACGGTTGGTGATGAGCAGGGCTATATGTGAATACGGATGCGAACTTGACAAACAAGACGAGACAGATCCTTTCCTTACTAACACAATAATAACCCCCAAGTAAACAATAAACGAGCGCATAAATCAGCGAGTAGTTAGTTAACTTTCAGACATGAGTACGGGTGGTAGCCTGCTGATCGTAGACCAACACAGGGCGGTCGGGGAAGTTGGGTTTCGCTACGAGATGTCGATCGGCATTATTATAATTTTAATGAGACTCGTTATAACTAATCAGAAGTGGGATCGTCCACGTGCGGGACCGGCTAATTAAAGTATGCATATATTTTCAAAAGGCATAAGGCTTGAAGTGCATTAGTTGTGAAAATGTGTATGTAAAAATTTTCTTTAGACTTTGAGTGCTAATAGAATTAAGGAGGAAACCCGGCAACGTCGCAAAATCCCTGATACGTGGAAATCATACAAATCAAACGAGTTGTTGTGCGTAGGTAGGAGATGAAATATCGCTACCTAGGATATCTTAATTTCTCTGCTTTGAATTTTTATGAACGTTCGACGCCGAAAATTATCTTTTCCTCTGAATTCTTTGCCTTAGTGTGCGCTGTATTTTATGTTAATTATTTTTCCTTCTCTTCTTCTGTGGTTGTACGTTTTTCAGTGATGTGCGCAGGAAGGAGATGATATATGGTTACCAAGCATTTCTCAATTACTTAACCACCTGTGATATTTTTTCTTTTTCGCTGGCATCGATGTTAATGCGTTGCACCAATGAGTCAGTCCATGTTTGACGACGAAAAATTACCTTTCCCCTTTTAATTCATTTTCCTAGAAACAGGTTGGGAGTTTATTTAGAGTGACGACGCCGCCGTTTGCATTTTACTAAATCAGTAAGTGGAAATTTGTTGTGCGCGGTAGTGCTTAAAAATTCACATCGAGATCTACTAGAGTAAATGGTGAAAAATTAGGGAATCACGGTAAAATTTAATGAAATATACAAATAAGCGAAATTTTCGATAAAAGAGATATTGTGACAGTGAGTAGTAAAAACAAAACAATTGAGACGAACTCGAACCGATCGATTGTGTGAAAAAAAAAGAATAAGGAATTCTAGCCATGTCAGCAAGGCAAAGGAAAAAGGCAAGTCCACAGAATGAAAATTTGGGCGAAATTGCTCGACTTCAGGCAGAAAATGATTTGCTAAGGCAGGAAGTGAAGAGGGTGTCCAATCAATCGCTAGAGGATAACCATAGCACGACGGTTGGTTCGGAAGTCTCCAACTTTCGAATTGGAATGAGCGAGGTGAGTCCATTGCTTCCAATTTTTGATCCTGAAAATCGAAAAGATTTGCTGATAAATCAGTGGGTGGAGACAGTCGATTCCTTGAAACTCGTTTACGGCTGGTCAGATAGAGCAACACTCTTTTACGCTTCATTGAGACTCGGTGGGCCAGCTAGGTCATGGTATCAAAGTCGGCAAGGAACATTGAAATCCTGGGATGAGTTTAAGGTTGAAATTGTCCAGTGTTTTCCACAGGTGGAGGAAGTGTCTAGCATTTTAATTAAAATCATGACTCGAAAGCGACAACGAGAAGAATGTATAGAAACTTATTTCTATGACATGGAAGAATTGTGTAAACGAGCCAAATTAGACGATAATGCGACGACCAAATATATTATCTCGGGTTTAGGCAGTGATAATCTGCGCAATGTTCTCCTTGCATCTCAGTGTGCTAATTTGAAGGATCTTCTACGAACCATAAAACAATTTGAAGAAATTGAAATGCAAGAGGTACAACGTTCCGCTTTGCAACACGCACTGACTAATTCCAGCCGTGTCTTATCATAAAGATCAGCCACGCAAAACAAATTATATAGTTCATCCATATCAACGTCCAAGGGAGACGGGCCCTAGCAATAAGCTGAGACTATCTAACGCTACGCGGAATCAAATTCGATGCTACCGATGCAAAGAAGCTGGGCATTTATCAGTAAGTTGTCCGAAAAAACAAAATTGTTTTAATTGTAACAGACCAGGCCACATAAAAAGGGAATGTCCAGATTTAAAGAAGAAGTCTCTGGTAGGTTGTATCAATGATAATTTAAACGACAGACAAGAGGATGAATTTAAACCGCTAATTAGAGTGGGTGAGCTTCAATTAAAGGCATTCATCGATCTGGGAAGCGCATGTTCAACAATCCAAAGGAAATTTGTCGATGAGGTCGGATGGACAATGAAACCAACTTCTATCATACTGAGCGGATTCGGACTGAACCGCTGGCAACCAATTGGGCAGATAAATAAACCAGTTAAAGTGCAGGATGTAGCGTTTGATATCGACATCTACGTGGTGCTTGACAACATGCAATCGACTCCCGTCATCATTGGGCGCAATTTCCTAGATCACCCGGAAGTAACGCTCCTGAAAATTTGGGGAAGGCTTGACATAATTCGCTCAAGTGAACCGAAGGAGATGAATGTCATCGCCGCTCAAACTGATCTAACAACAGGCTTGTCTCTGGAATAACTAAACATCGCACCCGACACATCGATAGAGCAGAAACAAGACCTGCTTCAAGTAGTTAACAGATATCGTAGCTGTTTCGCGGCTGAGTCCAAGGAATTGGGTAAGACCAACTTGATCTCAATGTCCATAAAATTGAAAGAGGAGAAGATAGTGCGCTACCAACCATATCGCGTTGCTTATGGACAGAAAGATATTCTACGAAAACAGGTCAACGAACTATTGGCACAAGGTATCATCCAGCCCTCGGAATCTGAATATGCAAGCCCTGTATTGCTGGTTCCCAAAAAGGACAACACATATAGGATGTGTGTGGATTACCAGCGGTTGAATTCTTTGACAAAACGTGAAACTTTTCCTGTACCTAACATTGAGGAGACTCTTAACTCATTGGCTGGTAAATATCTATTCACTGCCCTGGATTTTAAATCTGGGTATCATCAAATACCAATGGATGCCGAAAGCCAGCACCTGACGGCCTTCATAACACCAGAAGGCCATTACGAATATACGCGGGTCCCCTTTGGTCTAACGAATGCACCCGCTGTGTTCAATCGTGCGATGGCAAAGCTCTTGCAACCTCTGGGACCCGGAAAAGTAATAGTTTACATGGATGATGTGCTAATTGCGACAAAGACAATGCAGGAGAACTTGGAGATTTTATCACAGGTACTGGTAGAATGTGAAAAGGCAAATTTCACATTAAGTACACAAAAAAGCTATTTCTTTCAAAAGAAAATATCCTTCCCTGGTCACAAGATATCGGCTGAAGGTATTCAACCCGGGAGTCACAAGTTGGAAGCCGTTGGGAATTTCAAGAAACCTGAAAATATCCGAGAAGTTCGTCAATTTCTAGGGCTTACAGGATATTTCCGTAGATTCGTCAAGAACTACTAGGAGATTGCTAGACCATTGACGAACCTTCTGAAGAAGAATGTTACTTTTGAGTGGAATTGCAAGGCTGATGACTCGTTCCAGAAACTGAAAGAAATGTTGATGTCTCAACCCGTGCTCGCATTATATGATGAAACAGCTGAACACGAGCTTCATACTGATGCCAGCAGCCACGGATTAGCCGGTATTTTGATGCAGCGAGACAAAAATGGATTATGTAAGCCAGTGTCATACTTCAGTCGAGCTACTACGGACTGTGAAGCAAAATATCACAGCTACGAGTTGGAGACTCTTGCGGTTGTAGAAAGTCTAATGCGTTTTAAACATTACTTGCTGCATCGTAAGTTCACTGTAGTCACAGATTGCAACTCTCTGCGCATGACCCAAGAGACGAAACATTTGTTGCCAAGAATTGCGAGATGGTGGCTTAAAATTTCGGAGTTCGAGTTTGATCTGATTTTTCGCTCTGGGAATTCAATGCGCCACGTCGATGCTCTTAGCCGTAATCCAACTGGAGAAGCAGAGGCGACAGAGCCTGTAGGCAACGAAATGCTTATCGTAGGCTTAGAGATTGAGGATTGGCTTGCTACTTTGCAAAGTGAGGATCCAAGAATCTTTAAAATTCGAAATATATTGAATGGGGAAATTGATAACGATGCGGAAGGCCACGGAGTCAAAGGCGGTTATGAGCTTCAATATGGCCGAGTTTATAAAAAAACTGACATGGGATTGAAATTCGTCGTACCACGGGCTGCAATATGGCAAGTAATTCGCGGAGCTCACGACAACATGGGCCATTGTGGAATTTCAAGGACTTTGAACTACATCCGAGTAAGTTTTTGGTTTCGTAACATGAAGCAAACTGTGACGAAGTACCTCAATAGCTGTATGGAATGTCACTACAATAAGAGAGGTGAAGATGAGTCAAAATATGTTCTTCACTGCCCAGAAGTTAAGCCTATACCATTCCATAAGGTGCACATCGACCATCTGGGACCCTATCCAAAGAGTCGAGGTGGAAATGTATACATAATTGGTATAGTGTGCGCTTTTACGAAATTCATATTCTTAAAAGCTGTCAAAATACGACAACTCGAGGAGTTACTCGCATGGTGAATGAAATTGCGCAGTTTGTTGGAATTCCCACAAATATCGTTACTGACCGAGGTACAGTCTTTACTTCTAAGGAGTTTCAACGTTTCTGCCAGGATAATGATATAAAGCACGTTCAAACATCGGTACAAACTCCAAGAGCTAATGGCCAAGTGGAGAGGTACTTCCGCACAGTTAAAACAGCATTAGCCACCATGACAAAGGACCCGGATGGCCGAGACTGGGACAAGTACATCCACCCTATTCAATGGAGTCTGAATGCACTCAAGCATTCAACAACAAAGGTATCGCCACATGAAGTGGTGCTCGGCTATAAACCACGCAGCACGACAAAGAACAAGTTGTTACTGGCATTAAGCAGCGATGAAAAGGAAATAGAAGAGGACAGCATTCCCTTGTCAGATCTAAGGAAGCAAGTTCTTGAACGGATCGAGACATCGAAGGAGAAGCAGGCGGCGAGATTCAATGAAGGACGAAAGGGCCCTATATCATATAACATCGGAGACTTAGTGTTAGTTAAAAGAGAACCTACAGCTACTGGTCAATCAAGGAAACTTCAGCCACGTTATCGGGGACAGAAAGCTGTCATGGTTTAACGTGAGCACCTGCCAGTATAGCTTAATCTCACGGCACTCCTAATGCACGGATTAGTAGACAAGCGACAATCAGCGCCCTCAAGAAACAGAATATATTATATTCTGTTTCAAGAGTACCAGTTTATGTCAGTGCATGCTTGACATTGGACTTACTGGTCGAAGCGAGACCTACCTAAAATCTCTACCGGTCTGTGGGTCACGGCACCCGGTTGATTTAGCGCAACTCCACGCCGAGAGCCAATCCCCTAAGCATACAATAATAAGCGACCACTCCACAAATTCACGGACGCAGTATGCAATTATACAAAAGAACAAACTACTCTGTTTAGAGAAGAATGTTCGCCTAAGTCATGCAGACTCAGAAAATCTCACTCTGCCCGCATATGGGCTACCACAACCACTACGATGCTCCCACAAGGGGGCCTTCCCAATGATGAGGCAAATATTGCTACTAAATGCAGCACTATTTGGGGCTCCTCATTCCCGTAGTACCAAGTTAGCAATGTCGGCTACCCAATTGGTATGGCTTCGTATCTCATGATCATATGATCATGGTACTCCCAGTGAATCTTCATGCAGACTCTTAGACGTTACTGGTACCTCCGTTCGGGCTTAATCATATTTGCACTTAAAAAGTGACAGTAGTGGACCACGAGAAGGTTATGATCCGCCCTTTAGGCTAGGAGAGGCTTGAGACTACAGCCCGTAGTCTTATAGCATACCAAGGTACTAATATCAATCTGCATACTAGGTCATATACGCGCTAGGCCACACTAGGTCCACGCACTATCATCATTAAATCAGTGGCACGGTAACCTCAGCACAAAGTAGCTCGGTGCACATATATGGCTTTTCGCATCTTGTGTATCCTCTCCTGGCAGCATTGCGCTTCACTATCCCTTTGCACCACCGTTATCGGGGACCGTATGAGATTAAGAAAATCATTGGAAATGATCGTTATCTGGTGGCGGATACAGAAGCGATACAGATAACGCAGAAGCCATACGAAGCCGTCCACGCCGCCGATAGACTTAAGCGGTGGGCGCAACTCGAGGATATAGCACTGCATAGCCTGGACGAATCTAATGAAGAGGACAGCGAGGCCACCGAATAGCAGATACTCTCCATACTCTTCGAATAGCTTCTGAAGACGAGAGTTTAATTTTTTTTTATATTCCATTTAAGAAATATATTATCACTTATTTCTTTATTTTTTTTTTTATTTTAAAATGCAATATAATAGGTATAAACTTCCTTTCTAGATAACCCCGCCCCTTCCTATAATATATCGTTACAAATTTTGGATCATACCACTATAACTTCGTATACAGAAGGAAAAGGGGAAGGACAATTTAATGAGTGGATGCTTGATTTTCAAAAGTGGCGAGCCTAGATGTGTTATATACGAAGGTATTTTGTGTTATAGCTAACACTCATATCGGGTGCAGTTAGCAGGTATTCCACGCCAAAGTTGGGGTCCACACTGCGTTGGGAGTGCTTGAGATCCAAATAATGGCAATGAAATTTTAAGAAAGGTGTACAGTCGATAAGAGGACCGCACTGCGTTTGGAGTGTTATGATCCCTTAAATTGACTTGTGTGCAAGATTGTATACCTGGGCGATAGCAGCGTTTTTTTATACAGACCAAAAAAAAAAAAGGGGTGTTATTGGAATAACACTGCATTATGTGATTGTATTGAGTACAATTAGTCACATTGGAGTCAATCTAAGTGACTGTGAAGAAGTTGATATGAGGGCCATGCAGCATCTGCTGTGGTTGCGATCCGACTTATTGACTTCAATGATGATGTATTCGAGGTGGAAGGGAATTGGTGTCTGTAGCTTTCTTCATGTCATCTCCGGGACGGAGATGATGTCGGGATGGCCGAGCTGTAATGACCAGACAAATCCCATTTGGTAACACCAATTGTCTTACAAGGCATCTCACGCTGCCTTCTTCCCCGAACGGTTGGTGATGAGCAGGGCTATATGTGAATACGGATGCGAACTTGACAAACAAGACGAGACAGATCCTTTCCTTACTAACACAATAATAACCCCCAAGTAAACAATAAACGAGCGCATAAATCAGCGAGTAGTTAGTTAACTTTCAGACATGAGTACGGGTGGTAGCCTGCTGATCGTAGACCAACACAGGGCGGTCGGGGAAGTTGGGTTTCGCTACGAGATGTCGATCGGCATTATTATAATTTTAATGAGACTCGTTATATATATATATATTTATTATTATTATTTTATTATATATATATTTATATATAAAAAAACTGAAAATGCGGAAATTAAGTAAAATAAACACTTTGAAATATACATCCAACCTACGTCTTTTTTGTCCACTTGTCTTGACTGTCTTGTAAACTATAAATTATTTTATGGATTTCGCATTTCCTCGATCAATTTTTCCTCAAAGCTCATATTTTAAAATTGCCGCGGCGTGCTACCACCTAAAAAAGACAAAAGTGAATCTCACAACCATTTCATTCGATTAATTTTGTGGGTAGGACTGCAGCGACGACGGCAAAATTAGAAACTGATCAATCCCGATGATAATGTCGTCGATCGCTCAACGTCGGTCGTCGCAATTGTGTTTAAAGGCTGAAACAGATTACACTTTAGTGCATCACGCATTGAACGCGGCGCGACAGCGCGGCGAAAATTTTTGCCGTGTAGTCATTTCTAATCCTAAATTTGCTGCTCACTTTCAGTGATACCAACAAAAAAAATATGTTTGGGGTAGGCAACTTCTCATGAAAATCTGTAGTACCAATATAAGAGCGCTGTATCTACACTGCTGCGCTCTTATTGCAATCTGTGACACAGCGCGGCGGAACAATTTCACCGTTCATTTTGCCGCGATGTCGCGCCGCGCACTAACGTGTAATCTGTTTCAGCCTTAAGCCTTAAGGCCGAAACACAATGA
Organism: Dioctria linearis; assembly: GCA_963930735.1. Lineage (NCBI taxonomy): Eukaryota > Metazoa > Arthropoda > Insecta > Diptera > Asilidae > Dioctria > Dioctria linearis. Next base: position 83,407,940 of record OZ005744.1, read on the forward strand.
TGTCGACACGGCAGTTACGACGACACTGTCGTCGTAAATGTCGCCGAAATAACCCAATGACACCGATCGACATTTTTATGTTCGTATATTAAGATATGTAGATGGTAAAATTATTTGTTGAAATTTATTAACAATTAGAATATAGAGCAAACAGGAATTGTGATAAGCCAGATTTTGCGTAATGAATTCCTGGTTGTGTTGGTAGTCCATTTTTACATGTATTTACACGCCATATCCCTATTCTAAACAATTCGTTAATTTGCAAAAAGTAAACAAAGGTTTTATGCGGAGCATCTGTGGTAAAAAATGTTCTTTTTCTACTTTATTCTGAAACAATTCACATAATTAATTTATATAAATCTTTGCTTCTATTAACAAAAAAGATAATTTAGGTAGTGCAGTTGCCTCAAACAGCATTCCCTAGTTTATAATCCAATTTATATTTGCAAGCACTGACCGAACACTTCATTTCTGTTTTTTTAATTGATATGTAGATTTTATCAGGCACTAGTGGCACTATAAAACTTTGCACTAAATAAAGTTCAAAGATAAATAGTTTTGAAAAGAATTGATGCGGTATTTTTGTTAAATTTCACAAAAGAATGTTAGTTGACCAGATCTGCTCAGATGCTCAGAAAACAAAAGCACATTTGACAATTAATCTACAGCTTCGACAATTTCTCCATTCACCATCTCACTTACTCCTATGTATAGCCCTGCTCTGTGTACACGAATTTTACACGATTCAACCATTCCTGTTTGCTCTATATTTTAAGTTATCACCATTCCTGTTTGCTCTATATTCTAAGAAGTCGACCAACTTTTGCCTTAATGGCATGCCTTATAATTTACTCTGCGTGACATTTTCCTGCGTGGCGGCTACTTTCATTCTGTTCCAAGGGTAAGGTTCAGACAGAAAAGAAGAAAAGACTTTTATGAGCTTTCTTAAAAATTGTTTAGAATGTTTTGCTTCCTCAGACATTCTGGTTTTAATATTGCTAGTTCTTAGTGGTCCAGTAATTATACTGTGGTTGAAAATGAGTAAGACATTCGATAATCATTTAATTGAAGTTTTTTCATTGATGTCTTCAGAAGCAAAAGGTTTGTAAATGAGGTTTAATCAAATGCAATTATCAAATATTATATAACTCAATGAATTTAAAAAATAGCATATTTACTATTTATAGATCTTTATTTGGGTTCAAAAATACCTGAACTGCTTGAATTGCCAAATTCATTAGAGTTTACACGGGACTATGTAGCAAAGAATTTGCCGGTCGTTATTCGCGATTGTACGTTACAATGGCCTGCAGTTCTAAAGTGGAATTCGAAATATTTCAGGTAAATAGAAAAGGAATGATTGGATTGGAATGTCCTTCATTTCCCAGTCAAATACAGTTCATCTAAATCAGAGGATCATTTCTTGGGAAGTGGAACACTATTGAATTTATTTTATCCACTTATTGCAACTTTTTCTTTCAACATATTGTTTTTTGCTTTAAGACTTCACTATAATGAAAAGTGTCCCGGCTTCATTAAGGTGCATCGATCGAAGTGTAAGAAACTGGCTCTTTCCATTCCGTCAGAAAATTTACTTGAGTTCATCGTAAAAGATTTGAACAGTATAATAAACATATAAACATTTATTTATTTGAGTACCCGTGCCAAAGGCACGCCAAGCGCTGGGCACATCATAGCGAGTTACATAGTAGATACATATTATAGCAAAACTGAACATAAACAATTAATAGTAGTGGAAGCTTAGAGCAGCCATATTAGCATAGAGTAACGTTGGAGCAACAAAAGAAAGATTATACAATAGCAAACTAATAAAAATGAAAACAATAGCAAAAATATGAAATTTGTAGTATGAATTGTAGTATGATTTGTAGTATGATATAGCATGTTGCCGGAAAATGGATAAAAGTAAATAGAATGACAACAAGTAATAGAGGGTCTTAGCGACTAAACGGTATATATAGTAGAGGCAACCAGTGAGCACTGAGCACTTAAACCTGAATTTAAAATTAAACTTAACTATGTACATCAAACAACATGAATTAATTACAGTTTAGTGTAGGTAACTAATGAACACCTATGGTAGTACTTAAGATTAAACATAACTATATACATTAAACATTAAACAACATCAATCATCTGTTCAGTTTTTACGTTGGTTCTCAGAATGACTTGACTTGATTTGATTTGATTTGGTTTAGCTAGATTTGATTATAAGGTTGATATATCGGACAGAGGATTGAACTATATGGAGTGAAAACCCCACTCAAAGCAATTAAGTTGCACCGAGTAGAAATTTCTGAAGAAGGCGGTTGGTTGACGGGTGTCTTGTGCGAGACGGTATTATAGATGGTAATATAGAAAGTGGTAAACACTACGCTGTATTCAGAAAGTCGATAGCCGCTGACCTGACTGAGTTCAGTGAGTCACTGCACCTGGCTTCGTCGGTCAGCTGATTCCAGATAGTCGCCCCACGCAGAAAGATGTTTCTTCCACCATATTGCGACAGCACCCTTGGGAGGACAATTCTCGACCGGTTTAATATGCTCCAGTTGATATGGTTCACCAGGTAGCCTGGCAGTAGACCATGTCTAGCTTTGAAAATCAACATCAAGATACCAAGCTCGTGCATTTTGGCTAGCTGACATGGGATAACATTTCGAGGAGACAGGCGGGCACACGAGAGCCACGCTTGAAACCGAAGACATATCTGGCGCAAGCCATGAATGCACGGTATAGTTTATTGAGTCCATCCACTGCCTAATGCTTCAATTATAAACAACTTTAGATATCCCCGGATAGCGCCTGTATTAACTGCATCGCTCTGGAAAAAACGCGGAGGGTGACTAGACATTTCCAAGCCTTCATTTAAACGTTTAGATTTGCTGCTAAGTTCTGGCTATTGCCTTCAGATGGTAAAATGAGTCAAACGATTTAGATTTGATATCTCTAGATCAAATATTTAGAGCGCATTTGAAGTGGAAGTAACTGCTTGTGTTGCCGAGTATAAAAATTAAGCAGCGAGTTGACCTGAAACTAATTATTAAATTGGAAAAACTGACGATATGTTTTGTCTTAATAGCAGTGGGTGGCGATGATTGCATATGCTGTGTTTGGGTGTTCGAGGGGAACAAAACTTTTGGCCGAAAGATCGACGTCTAAGACAGGAGATTGAAAATCAGAAATTTGCGCGATGATTCTGGAGCAAAAAGAATATCGCAAATTCTTGCTCATATATTTGCTCTTTCAATATGATCCAAAAACAAAGGTATTCGATGCAATGGAAGACTTCCGATTCAATAAGGCAACTCATCCGTAGTATTTCCATACAGAAATTAACCGATTGGAAAAACAAACTAATATAAACTAACTAAATTATTATTAGCACTTGTGTCGCTTACCCGTAGTTTATGTTGAATCACCTTACATGTTATACGAAGGGTATTTGGCGTTAAAATCGGAGATAATTAACGCTTGACAAGATTTTCATAAAACAACCGCAAAACTTTTGATTGCATTGAAAACTGTGTGTTTATTGTTAACTAGCTAACTAGCTGTATTTATATACGTGTACATAACGCTAAGATTCGAACGCGTTACATAGTAAGTTTTTAATATAGTATATTGTTGCGTGCGTGGCCTTCGGGTCGTTATTTAAAACACAATATTGAACATTTTATTTTCAAGTTCTTTATTTCACTCTAATCATAAAAAATTCACAAACCTTCAATTAATTAACTCAACTTTAATTATCGTTAATACTGTACTTTCAATTATCGCAATCTAATTACAACACTTTCGCCCGTTTATTACTTTCGCTTGTTAACACTGCGTAAGACAAGACTCTTTTTCTGGCAAGTCAAGTCAACTCAAGTGTGTTTTGCGCCGATTTTTATTTGCTTTGTCGTAGTTTCCCTCGATGTTTTCTCTATTTGTCCTCGTTTGTTCGTTGGGGCTCATCTTTAGCCCTCAGTTCAATTTGATGTCGTCTTTTTTCGTCTTGTTGCTAGTTGTCCTTTGTGACTTTCGAACTTTCAGTTTTATTGACTTCTTTTCAATTACAGCTGATGCGCCTTATCAGTCGTACCTCATGTCGTTCTTCTTATGGAGTTAGTTATTAGTAGGAGGGCGGGGGAAGGAGATATGAGAGGATAGGATGTGGATTTTTGGGAGTGTTTAGGAATCAATGGTTCCTAAGGCATTGGTTTTCTTCAGAGACACTGTCTGAGTAAACGTGGCTGCAATGTGATTACCTGCGATAGTAATCACCTTTATGGTCGTAGAAACTTATTCTACCATCATCTAGCTGGAAGATGTTTCTAGCCACGGGCTTCGTTAAGAGCAGGGGTGAGAGGTAATTAATTTTTCTGGCGGTGACAACTGTTATATTTATACCCTAGAAACTCTCCAGATTATTCTGCAGTGTTCTATTCCAGAAGCTTCTCGACTATTCTATTCATTCTATTCCTGAACCTTCCCGAAGATTCCATCATCGATTCTCCGAACCTGAAGTTGTTTACACTCCATTGCCAGTAGATGTCACCAGTTGTCTCTTTCTATTGCACGTAACAATATCATCAAAGATAGGTGACTGGTTAAGTTTCTATACCCTAAATGAAATCATCGGGTATACTAGTCATTCCGTTTGTAAATTTCAGAAATATTGCTGGTAGCGCAAAATAGATTGAACACCCACACATAATGTTAAAAGTTATTTTGATTTTTGCGTGTCCGTCCGTTGGTTCGTCCATCTATCTGTCTTTTCTCACGATAACTCAACGCTTTCGATTAGAGTGTAGACATTTTGCACACGGAATTAAAAAAAAAAAAGTAAGTAGCTAACCACAATGTTCATATGATAACATGGAAAGACGCGCAAGTGCTTTTTCTAATGGCAACCCACTAGGAATAAGAAGCCGTTCGTCAAGTTTAAATTCCTTTCGTCAACTTCTGTCTGCACGATAATACAAATAAGCCAACTACAATTGAAGTAAAGAACTTACGATTTTGGACGAGACAGGTTTACTTACGAAGAATTGGTATTTCTAGCCTAAATAGATATCACATTCCGTAAGGTTTATTTTGCTATTTAATGGTTTCATTTCAAAAAGTGGTAAAAACAAAAAACAAAAGGAAGTTACTTTAATTGAAGATTTGTGTCTTCTATTAATTCGCAGTTCCGTAATGACATTTAATTTATGAACGTTTGTTGAATTTAAAGTGCGCGTTCGCTTTTCGTAAATAACATTACTTACGTATACGTAAATTGTAGTTGAGTCTAATGTTAGTCATGCATAAGGAAGCATTCGTGATATTTTCATGCAAGCTTATGCACAATGTGGTTAGGCCTTTAGTTTGAAATTGGGACCAAGAGGATAACTCCGTAGTTTGCCATAGAAAAATTTCGTTTTTCACTGTATATTTGGGCTCCGCCTGAGAGCGCGTCGACGTAGACAGCTGAAATTTGTACATGGCGTTTTCATAAAATAGTAAATAAAATTTAAAGTGAACTAAATCGGTCCACCCTTTCTTAGTGTTACCATATAAAAGTTAAGGTTTTTTACGTGTACTGTGAAAACGATTAGTCCTAGACGTTTTTATTGTACTGAAATTGGTTATAGTCATTTTTACTGTTCGACGAACCGTTCTAGAAATATATGCCAAAAACCACTTAAATAATCAAACTTATACAGATGGGTGACCGTACGAAATTACATACAGGTATTTGTACCATAAGATTTTGTTTTACAATTACCTTTTTTTACTTGTTTTTTAACAAGCTAATTTATGTTAATCATTTTGATTGTTTAAAAAATTGAAATAAAGTAGGGAGTGAAACGATTCTCTGAGTCTTAATAATAAATCGTTTAGATGTTTAGTTCATAATTCTCCTCTAAACCCAATTTTACCGAATTTATAGTATTTAGTACTGTAGAGAAATTATACCCGATAAACAAGTTACCGTAGCCGTGACCCCAAATGGATATGCTGATGGGTTAGCATACCTGGAAAAGGAAGAATATTTTGTCCTGCCTGAAGAGAAGATTATGCCAATGGACATTTTTTTGAACAAATTAAATGAAAATGGGTAAGAGCTTCGATGGTTATTTCAAACACTTCTAAAATTTATCTTTAGGCCAGTTCACTACATCCAAAAGCAAAATTCTAATCTAATAGAAGATTTCCCGGAATTACTTCCGGATGTTAATAGAGAAACTTTAAAATTTGCGGAGGAAGCTTTTAATAAGAAGCCAGACGCAGCAAATATATGGATGGGAGATGAAAGGGCCATAACATCTAGTAAATAGCTTTTTCTTTTGCATAAATAATATTTAAATATCATACTTTTTCCCAGTGCATAAAGACCCATATGAGAATATTTATTGCGTAATTTCGGGACATAAAGATTTTGTGTTGATTCCACCGCTTGATATCGCTTTCGTTCCGAGGAAGAAGTATCCGACAGGAATATATAAAACAAATTCAAACGGAGATATGTACATAGAACCGGTATTAGATGGTAAGGACAATTTTAAATATTAAACAGTTACTCAATTTTTTTTTACTTTAACAGATTGTAAAAAGAATATGACAACAGAATGGGTTAGTATTGATCCGTTGGAACCAGACCTAAACGCTTTTCCCAACTTTGCTAAGGCGAATATCTACCAAGTTCGTGTGAATAGCGGTGATATTCTTTATCTCCCAAATTTATGGTATCATCACGTAAGGCAAAGCCACAAATGTATTGCTGTCAACTTTTGGTATGATATGGAATATGATGCAAGATATTGTTATTATAAAATGACGGAAAAACTTTGCTCTTTCTAAAACTAATGACAAATTTTTTAAATGCAAATTGGTTTTAATTCTTATAATCATAGTATATATAATACAAAAATCAATGGATAACTAAACTTAAAATGTTTTACTATTTATTTAAAATAGCATGAGTTTGAATTATAGATATTAAATCTAGTATGAAATTTTAAAGTGCAGTATTTCTTATGAAAATTGGGCGTTGGTCGTACTATTTTTACAGTTTTCACTATTTGAAAGAATGATAGTAGATAAGTATTTCTATTAATCTACGCCTACACCTAAATAACGCTTCTTCAAACGTTGTGCTCTTATTACGCTATTTTTACTAATTCTTGTTAGCCGAATCTAAATATTTCTGTTGGTACATTTCAATGCGAAATGCGGTAACTGACTTAATTTGCCTTTCTCTAGCCCCAAAATTTGTTAGAAAATGATCCTTCAATAATATTAAGCTTAGCGCTTTACACTTCCAATAAGTTAGAAGGTCCTTCAAATGGAATTTTGATTAAATCTCTTCGGGCTATTTATACCTCCCAAACCTCGTCGTAGAAGTTTGATACATTGCGATAACTATGTCAGAAAGGGAAGTAGGATGAGAGCATTAGCGCATTAGGAAAGAGCTAAAAGCAAAATTCATTCAATGGATTTATCAGCATAGTGAGACAGATAAAACAATATTTTTACGCTTAATACATATACTGCTAATTCAGCCTCATCTGAAATATAAACGCAGTGGTAAAATGTAAATGAAACATCTCAATTAACTAGTGTTAAGTGAGTCATTTTTGTATATAAATTTTGTTTTTAGGAATGTCTAAAGATTTTAATGAAACGAGGTGAATCTCCTATTTTCAGGTATGAGAAAGTAATTTAACTCGACTTGGAAAAAAATTCCAGATTTATTTCTACGAACTAATAATCTATTAAAATTAAACAAATCTTAGGGGAACGTTTGCAATTCAAAGAAAAAGTGATTTTTGAAACTGTAATGCATGTAATACATAATACATATTAATGTATCGACAGTGACCAAGGGATGCTCTGTTTTGAACTCACAGGCAACTCTCAACTATTCTCCTTTTTCCAAAATGTGGAGGAATATTAAATAAAACTCGACGATAATTAATTAATTTAAATGCAGCTTTATTAACATATAGGTAGGCATGATGTGTGTCTGTGCTTCTTGACTGACTAACAACAAGTGTACAAAATTCGATTTCTCTTATTGTAAGTACAAGTTTGTAAATTCAAGAACAATAGGCTTTACAGTATAATGCAGATATGAACTAAGTGAATTTCATGTTAAATGAGGTACACAAATTTATAGTAAAATACATTTTGATTCAATAGACATAAAAATTTCAAACTAACCAAATTTCATATGTTATAGTCGTAGCGTATTGCAAATAGCAAAATGCTACAAGTATTACTGAAGCGTGTAGGCCGGCTGCGTCAAGCATAAAAAATGAACGCACCCCGACCGAGAGAAATGCGGTTCCTCGGTCTCGGTGTGACACGTTGATGTGACAAAAAAGAAGAAGAAGAGTTTTACTCGTCGTCAAAGTAAAAAGTCATCGGTGAACAACCAGAAAAAATTTGTAAAAAGTGTGGACATCCGACGTGGAAAAATTAAGAAGGAGCAACCCCAAGAAATATAACAGATATGCGTATTGTTACAATTATAAATTTGCAACTGGAAATGAGTGCATCTATTATTGTAAATATCCTTACAGAAAATCTATTCTTCCGAGAGTACTCATTGTTCCGAAATTTTGCAGATAACTGAATTATACTTTTACCGGGTCGATACACGACGGAGAAGAGATATTGTCACTCTCCTTGTAAGACTGAATATAAATATTCCTGCCAAAATTTAAAAGAAAAAAAAAATTTCAACTCTAAGGAGGCCAAAGAGAATGGCCCAGCAAATGTGATTTTTACTTGGCGAGGTCAAAGAGATAAGGATCGCTGATTCATGTATATATATATAGCTACATAAAAATAAGGATAAATTGATCTTTTGTTGACCCGAAATATTGGGAAAATTCTCCCCGACATCTTGCCCGAAAGTGTGATTGGTTTGGAGGCAAAGGAGTTGGATTGTGTAAAGTCTCAGTCAATAATCAATTGATTAATATTTATATTGCTCACCTTCATGCTGAGTATGATAATGAAAATGATGATTATAAAGCACATCGCATTATTCAGGCCTTTGATACTGCTCAATTTATAAAAAACAAGTGAAAAAGCTAGAATTGATCTAAGACCAATTCTTATGATACCCTAGATGAATGCACGTATGAAATTTCGTATGGTCACCCATTTGAGCGATTTTGATTTTTTGCATTGGTTTCTCACATATATTTCTAGAACGGCTCGTCGGACAGAAAAAATGATTATAACCAATTTTATAGGATTTCTTATTCTGAAGAAGTTTTTAGTACAATAAAAATGTCTAGGACTGATCGTTTTCAAAGTATATGCAAAAAAACCAAAATTATTATATGGCAACACCAAGAAGGGGTTCCCGATTTAGCCCATTTTTGAAATTTTATTTGCTATTAGTATGAAAACACAGCGTACCAAATTTCAGCTTTCTATGTCGACGTGTTCTCAGGTAGTGTCCAAATATATCGTGGAAAACGAAATTTTTGTATGTCAACCCCACGAAAGAGTTGCCCGATTTGTCTCATTTTCGAACTTAATTTTACTTTTTTTTTAATGTCCGTGTACAAAATTTCAGCTTTCTAGGTGAACGCGTTCTCGAGCGCACAGACAGACAGACGGACGGACGGACATGCAAAAATCAAAATAACTTTTAATATTATGCGTGGGTGTCCAATTCGTTTTGCTCTACCATCATTATTTCGAGGTGTTACAAACGGAATGACAAACTTAGTATACCCCTATAGATTTCATCTAGGGTATAAAAATACCAGAGATAATGCAGTCTTATAGATTTTAGCTGGTGATTTAAATACAGAACCAAATGATATATCATATAGAATACTGACGCAATCTTCTGAATTGAAAGACTCTTGTAATGATATGTTTGTAGGAACTAGCGATTGTGAAAAAAAATTCTCATACAGCTGCATCTATTGCTAAGCAAAATTCATTGATCATATTTTAATAAGACCAAGAAATGATTACGAGGTATCAATCCCTGAATATGGACTTCCATTGAAAGAACGTGTACCAGGACATTTATTTAGTTATTCAGATCAGGAAACAGTTTATGTTAAAGTAAAACTAAGGAAAAAAAAACAAAAAAAAAATACCAGCAGATAGAATCTGTGATGCAAACGATTCATTTAATGAGAACCAACTACAAACAAAATTAGCATTAGAGGAATGTGCTGTTATTTGTAATGCAAGTCTACAAGAATTGAAGACAGATTGTATGATATACTTTGGCATGGCTATGTTTCTCGCATCTCTTCTATTAGCTGTAATGGATATTCTTCCACCTTATAGCCTACACACGTTATAATTAATACTGAAATTTTGTTTGTCCGGTATCAGTCTAATTTCTGTTTTTTATGGCCACATTATGGAATGCAATGGAACGTCATGGTATACTGTCTGGAAAACTATCAATGGAAATAGCTTTAGTTTTTTTTAAGAAATGAACTTAATTAAGCGATAAATTGTGAAAAGGATATATTTTTTTCTATTTACTCATATTTAAGAGTAATTGGTGATTTTAGATATTCGTATTCAGAAGTTTGTAGATTTAAGCACTATTTTGAACTCTATCTAATGAAAAAAAATTAATTTCGTTCAAGTGTTGTAGTTACGCGTGCCGCTGGGCAATATTATTTCAACTCAACAGAAATTCTTTTTGTGATAAAGCATACAGACAGCAAGTCGAAGCATTAACCTCCAATTTAATTCATTTAACTAGATGGCGGATGCTGAAGTGCTTCATCATGCCGTGGAATTTTCACCGTTGATCATCATCATTTGATTCATCATTGATATATTACACATTTTCTTTTGGTATACGCATACTTCGGCTTCGGTAGCGACTTGCACTGTAGAGCCTTCTTTATCGATAATGGTTTGCATATATTTATATACATACGTTTTCAACTTGGAACTATACTTGTACAATGTTTATAATTTAATACTATACCTGCATATTTTATTTATAATTTCACGGTATACTTACCTATATATTTTTTCAACTTGGAACTATACTTGTACATATATTTATAATTTAATACGATACCTGCCTATTTGATCGATATTCGTTTTCACATATTTATATACATATGTTTTGAATTGATGAGATTTTTTTTCTCTGAAATTATACCGAAAATATGAAATTCTGAAAGTTTTAATTCTTCCTTCACCATCCTGAAGCCCTCTCACATAGGATGAAGGTCGTCTAGGCTCGCCTAGTCTCTCTCTCTTTTTACAGGTCAACTAGGGACTCTGAAGAATTATGCCCCTCAGAGTCAGATGGGAGGATGGGGCAGACAAGGAAGGCAGAACATCTGCGCCTTCGTTTGTATACGGGTAAGTGACGTAAGGGTCCCTTCAGGATCGAATGTATGCCGGATTTTTGTGTTAGGTAGGCACGAATTTTTTTGATTGTGGGTGACGGCAGCGGCAGGTCTTTTGTGGAGCCCCCCCCCCCCCCACACACTCTCCGACAATAGTTGAGGCGAACTAGCGTGCCGCCCTGCAGTCAACGCTGTCCGTCGAGTGATCTGTCAGCTCATGCTGGCAGTCGGGACTTTACGTCCCAAGCAAATCACTCATCATAGTTTCATAACACATACAATGAAAGTTAATGATTTTTATGATTCACCGTAATTCCCTAACTTACTGCCAAGAGCACTTATAACTATCTTCAATTGGTAGCTTGTTTCCCTTAACTGTCTTGATACTAACATAAAGTAATAAAGGCTAAAGAGATGACAAGATTAAGTTTGCTTTGCGAACCAATATTTGAAAGCTTGGATGCAATCGTAAAAGCTTTTCGTGCAAAGTTTGCATCTTCTGCATTGAATTTACAGCCCACTGTACCAGCAGGCATCACATCAAGTCAAGGTATGATGTACTGACTGGAGTAAATGCAACACTACCAAATTTTGCCATGGTAGATATTAATACGCATATGAATGTTACTTTTGGGAGCTCTTTTGATTCAAAATATTATTGCTTTACGCGGAAGAAAAATTTTGCGTTGATATACAACTGATATGGGGGTATTAGCTGCGTTTTTTATACTGTACTGGTTCATTGGATTTGTTTTATGGGGGAAAATTATCAAACTGTATTTCAATTTTCACAAAATGCCCAAATAGATCTTAAATATTTGGTTCTAATTCTGAAGGTTTAATTCTTCAAAAGCTGGCATAATTGTTTGCCAGCGAAGATATTGTTCAAATGCTTTTAATTATTAGAAGGTTTTATGTATCTAAAATTGGGAAGGAGATATTTAATTGATTTAACTGATTTGCTACTGTATATGAGCAGATCTCAGTTAAAATCTTGTCGAGGTCTGATCTATCTCTTTGGGATTGACAAGGTAAATTAGTTTTTATATAATTGTTTTGGAATCTTTTCTTTTGAAGAGGATCAGTTCATTTTCTGAAAGTGGAGATTTATCTGGAAGTTTTAGTTTCGAAGTCAACACTCTTACAAGTTCTGTATCTTGCATTGGCAAGATGAAGGACTTAGGATTCGCATTTTTTGTTAATAAGAATGGGAAATTTGTCTTAGTTATTATGACTGAGGAATTGTTTGTGATGGGGTTGGATTTTGATTATTGACATTCGTGTGTGTTGGGAATATTCAAATTCGCCCGAGCCCTAGCTTGATTCCTTGTTATCACATTTACGCAGGCGGCGGTAGGTTCTGCGAAATTTTCGCTACTATCTGGAATAGTTCTACTGAGAGCGTCTGCATTTGTGTTTACCTGATTTATGGACTATTTCGCAGTCATATTCCTCAAGACGTATTCTCCATCTCATCAGCCTTGAGGAGTGATCTTTCAGATTCATGAGCCATACTATTGTTTTAAGGTAAGTTATAATTGTAAACTGTCTATTATAAACGTATGGTCTGAATTGCTCAACTGCGAAAACGATGGCTAAGAGCTCTTTTTCAATTGTTGAGTAACGAGTATCTGCACCATTGAAAACTCGACTCACGTAGGCTATTGGATGATCTTCTTGATCATCAACTTGTGAAAGAACAGCTCTGATGGCGTAGTCAATGGCATCGGAGGTGACAAAAAATTCTTTGTCGAAATTGGGATATGATAAAATTGGTGCTGAAATTAATTTATTTCGCAATTCGCAAAATGCCTCGTCGCAGATTGCGTCGAGCTTGAAAGATTTGTAAGGGGATGACTTAATCTTCGCTGGGTCTGGTTTTACCCCATTTTCTCTAATAATGTGCCCCAGGTACATAATTTCCCTTCTTAGGAAATGGCACTTGTCTGGTTGAAAATTGAGGTTAAAGTTACGCAGAAGGCTGAATACTGCTGTGAGCCTGGAACTGAGGTCTCTGAGGTTGTATCTATGAACTACAATATCGTCCATGTATAGTATACGAAGGAATATATACCTTGAAGTCCAGATAGAACAATTTTCATGGCTCGTTGAAAGGTAGCAGGGGCTCCTTTTAAACCGAATGGTATACGATTATATTCGTAGTGGCAATAGGGTGTGCTAAAGCCAGGGCAATTCGTTACTCAATAGGACGACGAATTCAGTGGCTCTTTTGCCCCTCTTAAGTTCTTTTAATATAATTATGTTATTTTTTATTTGATTTTTTTGGAATGAATTCTTATTCCTTTTTCTTCGAAACACTATAAGATTTGTTACATGAAATTTTCATATTTATTCCATTATTCTTTTTGTTTATTTTTTTTGTCTTTATATCTACCTAGGCTAATTTTACTTCTTTTAGCGCCCGTGTGCTACCACTCACTAAATTTTGAGGCCTACTCATTTAAGGACATATAAGCTAGAAGCATGCATATAAATAAATAATTATATATAAATAAATAATTAAACATTAAATAATTAATAGATATTAATCAATTAATTTTTCACACTTAGCTCTACACCTGGCCAGGTCTCCGCAGTACTCGCTGTTAAGATTTCTCCCACGTGGTTTATTTTTTTGTAGCTTACTTAGCTTAACTTCTTGGCTATCGTGTTATACGCCGCCTCTTGTGCTTTCCGTGGTGGAGAAGAAGAGGAAGCGGGAGCTGGAAAGAGTTTATTAGTTACATATAATTGAAACGCCTCACTTTTGGTTTCTTTTCTTTATTTGTTCGATCGTTTTATCTTGTTAGATCGTTAATTAAATTATATTTAACATCACTGATTCAAATACTTGCAATGCGACCGCGAACCGACCACTATGAAATATCTAATCCAACTCAACTCTTCCTTGATGACGTGATTTCGTGGTACCCTTGCGTCGCCAGCGTAATCAGCAGAAAAATGTATATACGCATTACATCTAGCGTAAACTGATATCGCGCCCATGTGAAGTGCGGTCAAACAATTTGGGAAAATTTATGATGACGTTTGCAAGAACGTCGAAGTGGATTTTGCTGATTGCTCGTGTCGCTGGAGTTTTGTATACTTAAGAGCATGGAAATTTATGATTTCGTTTGCTCGAATTTTTATAATTTTCGATTTCGTTTCCTTGAACGAAATGTGAACTTTTTCAAGTGCACCATGTGCACTATAATAATTTAGTAATTTGGGTGCCACGAGGATAATGATGCACTATGATGGCACTGTGGTAATCGTGTCATCATAACATCCCATCCTCTTTGGAAAAAGAAAATTCGTGATGTCAAAAGAAGAACGAATTTTCGATTCTATGTGTCGGTTCACGTTTACAAGAAATGTTCACATTTTTTCATAATTATGATTACATAAGGTGTGTATTTTATATAAAAATCTCTTAAATAAAAAAAATTCTCATCTCTTTTTTTTTGAGTGACAATTTATGACTAAAGAAGTATATTTCTCATTAATTTTTTTTTTCTTTTATTTAATAATACAAAATATTTAAAAGTATTTAATATGAAAGTAGTAATTTAGTAGTATAAATCTCTTATTCAAATATTTATATCTTCTCCTTTATTTTTTGGAGTAACATTCTAAACTTATGGACAGATGATGTTTAACATTAGAAGTCTTAAGACTTTTTAGAAAGGATTCAGAATTTTAAAAGCATGTTTTTTTTTATTTGATTTTTTTCGTGTGTAAAAGTAATATAAAAGTAATAAAATAATGATATTGGCATGTCTTTTATTTTATTGTTAGGTTGATTGATTTAGGTTCCACCTTTTCACTTTTGCTAGTATTTAGGTCATTTTCAGTTTGACTTTCAATATTCATAGTTCCCTTTTTTGTATGCTAATTGTTCTACGATTTTTGAAAAATTTAAACGCAATGACTAATAATATTACGAAAATAATTATTAACGTCGCAGAATAATGATGAACATTGTGCGAGTCTATTTGTGTCATTTCTTTATTTTCTTGTTCCTCCTGAAGTTTTATCTTCCTTGATAAGCTCGTCAAATCGGACTGCGCAGAGTACTTTATAAATCCCACCTTATTATAGGTAGTACTATGGTTATTAGTTTTTGGAAGTGCGGTTTTACTTGTGAAATCGTTAATAATGGCCGTTAGGTTTAATGAGGGTATGTAGTAGTTTTTTATTTCAGTAACCTTGGTATCGTAACCTAGTATTGGGCTGTGCGTAGGTAGCAATTACCTGATATTTCAATTATTGTCATGGCATATGTAATCAGCCGTGAGGGTTTGGAGCGTCGAAAAGAGCCATTTATTGGTCTGAGACAGTTGCATCCAAATTGTATTATGGTTAAACTGCTTTAGGTTGCATGAGGGCAAAATTGTACTTTCTCTTCGCAAAAGATTTATTTCGCAGAGCTCAGTATTGGTATTTATTACGAATATCGGGTGGTTTAAGCGACACATAAGCAAGTTGTGGTGCTCCGTGACACAGTTAGCAAATTCCCTGTGAGACATATCGTAATAGTGTTGCTTCTCATAATCTATTACAATATATTCCATACTAGGTTGTATAAAGATCAAGTGTTCTTTATGTGGGGTTGGTAGGGGGATAACTTTAAACAGTTGGTAACTTTCACTCTTGGGTAAGGGTATACCGAGTTCGTATATTACCTTAGAGTTAAGAACGGATGTACTTACATGGGTTATTTGATAAAGCGAAAGCAGGTTGTTATCCTTCATGTTTGAGGGAAGTTTAATATCGCTGGGATCTTTTTGCGGATCGTAACCAATACTTCGTCCAGTTGGTCTGGAGTAATGATGGCGGGGTGAAATCTGCCGTGGCGGACATCTGTCACTAACTCCACAATTGCATTGGCGACATTTTGATAACGCATTATCATGAGTGTTATCACAGCGATGAGGGACTCAAATTCAGAAATTACTTTCTGATGGTAACTTCCATTAGTTAGATTACTCACCAAATCTTTAACATAGGAAAGCTTAAAATCGAGTGCATCCATCTGTTTATTATAATCAGTTTGTGATTTATTTAGAATATTTGCAGTTGTCTCAATTATGACCGTTTGATTTTTTATCAAGTTTAATAAGTGGTTTTGGTTATATCGCACTTTCTCGATCTGATCGTCATAGTACTTTGCGTCTTCTGCGTTCAAAGTTCCAAAAAGAGTTTTGCTAATCATTCCAACAGTATCAAATAGCACTCGCTTGGTACGTGAGCCATGAGATAAAAACTCTAATTTTTCCTTTACATCATGCATGATATAGTTAATTTCCATTATTGTACTGTTACATATTATGGAGAAGTTGGGGCTATTGTTCAAAAGCTCACACAAGTGGTTTGTGGATTTCACATATTCAGATACCTTTTCAGCTGTGTCCTCCAAATTTTTTAGATCGTAAAATACGATTACCTTCCATTCACCAGAGTACAATTCCGCTTTTCCAAGTTCTTCAAAATATATGCCTGGGTTGTTCTTTATAGTTGTGACGTTGAGTCCTATTCCGCAAGTGGTTGTCGTGATAAGAATCATGCATTTCAGGAGGATTCCGATGGTATTCATAGTCTGGAAATAAAAAAAATAGGTCAAACTGGGAGACCGAGTTGTGAATTCAAGGATAAAAAGCCGTCAGTGCTGTCCGACTGTGATTTAATATGTCGAGAACATAAAAAAGATCCGGATAGTTTAGTTGGTCCACATATAAAAGAATGGATTCTTAAACTTTTCCGACGAGGAGGTGGAGAGAAACATGGTATGCCGCTGAAGAAAACAAGGGCTTCATAGATCATCTATTCTATATATATTCAGTCAGCGAAGCTTTGCAAATCGTTATATTAATAGTTTTGCACTTCGCCCTTATTCTGTCGTTTGATAGTACTTTCAAGATTTCATAAGGTCCTTCCCATAAAGGTGCGAATTTGTCTTTTCGCGTATGGTTCCTAATAAGTACTTTATCTCCAATATTGAAGAATTTTGGACAAGTGTTTTTGTCTTAATAGGCTTTGGAACGTCGCTTACTTTGATTTATAGTTTGTTGAGCCATTTCATTTCCATGTTGCATTCGCCCTTTAAATTCCTTCGCATAATCATCGTAATTATGTGATAATTGAGGTTTATGTGCGAAAGAGGTAGGAATGTTGGGGGGAAACCCGTATAACAATTCATAGGGTGAATAGTTGGTACTCGAATGCGGTGTCGTATTATACACGAAGATAGCAAAGGGTGTCCAACTATCCCAAGAGAGAGTCTTTGCTCACATAATGTCGAAGGTACTCCTCAAGCCTTCGATGGCATCTTTTTAGCGCACCGTTCGTTTGTGGATGATATGGTGAGGTGTTCACCTTTTTTGCTTTCATTAATTTGCATATGTCTTTAAATAAATTACTTAAGAAATTTGTGCCCCGATCTGTAAGGATGGATTCGGGGACACCGTGGCGACAAACGATGCTCTCCACGAAAGCTATTGCAACCGTAGATGCTTCCGCATTTGGTAGGGGTAATGCTTCAGAAAATTTCGTCAGATCGTCCTGAAATGTTACTAGGTACTTGTTTTCCTCATAACTAACTGGTAGGGGAGCAACTATGTCCAATGCTATTCGTTCAAAAGGCCTTAAACTAGTTCCGTTTATATTCATTGGAGTTGGAGGATTCCTTTGAAGCTTGTTTTTTTGGCAAGATTCGCACTTACTTATTAAGGCCTTGACGTCTTTCAATATGGTAGGCCAATAATATTTTAGCTTTGGTCTTTTAACTGTTCGTGAAATCCCTTGATGTCCTCCGAACGGAGATCGTGATAATCTGTGATTATTTTTTCTATAACTGTAGGTGTTGTGACCCAGGTGCCTATACCCCGAATCACAACAATAAAACCAATACGCCAATATCTTGCCCTATGCAATATATTGGCGTACTACAATTTGACCCTGAAAAGTAAAAATTATTTAATAGAAAAATCATTTCAATTTCAAATGCATTTAAAAATGCATTTACGTACTGCAACAAAATGCAATTTAGCATAATTTGCATTTTGTTATCAGTCGTACATTCCGTTCACACGGTATGTATACTTACCTAGCTATATTATCTGCATGTACTATACATACATACATACAGTTTCTTTTTCCTAAAATTCATAAAAATGAATCATATGTCTTCGCCTAAAATATTATTCTTACAAGACACAAGTGCATATCAGATTTAATGCATATGCACTGTGTCTAAACTTTTTGTACATTCCCACGTACGATTTTTCACGTCGTGGGAAAGTGAAAAAAAGAAAAAAAGCTTTCATGGGCACCTGGGGCCAGCGAGCCCAATCCTCGGGGAGTTTGTTTTCTGAACCCGCCTAGTACTGTTCGTAGAAAAGAGTGAAGTTGAAAAAATTATAAAAGATCCAAGTTGTGAAAAAATAGCAAAGAGTTAAGTTGAAAAAATTATAAAAAGATCTAAGTTGTGAAAAAATAGCAAAGAGTTAAGTTGAAAAAATTATAAAAAGATCTAAGTTGTGAAAAAAAATAGCAAAGAGTTAAGTTGAGAAAATTATAAAAAGATCTAAGTTGTGAAAAAATAGCAAAGAGTTAAGTTGAAAAAATTATAAAAAGATCTAAGTTGTGAAAAAATAGCAAAGAGCTAAGTTGTAAGAATTATAAAAAGATCTAAGTTGTGAAAGAATTGAAAAGATCCAAGTTTGTGAGATCGAGATGAAATCGAACTTTGTTAAAAACCAAGAGGAGTTTAGTCCGTTTTCTTTATAACAAGGAAAGTTCAGATCAAACTCGAATAAAAAAAAATCTAGTGATTGTGTTTTTTTTTTATTTACTAAACCCAAACACGGGATCTTCCGATTTCCCTTTAGCCTGATAGAAGTTTTGTGCTCTCCAACAGGAGCACGGCACACAAGCAAAACACAACATAGGCTCTTTTAGATATATCGTCGAGTCTGTGAATAGTTTGATTTCGCCAGATATTTTTAATTTTTCATTGAGGTAAAACTTTATTTCATTTAGTGTAGAAACGTCGAATGTGGGAATCGATAGGCCAATGGAGTTTATGCGGGTTTCATCGCAATATCTTGAAATTTTTTCTATGGCATTATGAAGCTCTGTTCGGTCAGCTTCTGTCCTCAATGGCAGCAAGGTCTTGATTACTACCAAATTGGTATTTGTATCTTTATGAAAAAAATGGTTAAGTCGCCAATTTTTATTGCCGCAGTAGTTTCAACAATTTTTCTTAGCTTGCATTCCACGTGAGTGTCTACCAGGGGTAAAATGAAAATCTTATGCTTCAAAGAATTATCTCGGAATATTGAATCATTGCTCTCGAATATTTTAAGTTTTGATATTTCCACGGAATTTTCTTTAGGATTTGCCACGCTAATTTCTTTATGGTTCTTTTGGTGGGCCTCCGCTCTTTTTTGATTTCGTGTTAAAACTCTGATAGCTTCATTAACTATTTCGTTGCCGGGATTTTTAATACGGCTTAAAGCATCTGCGTTCACGTTGTATTTTCCGGGTTTGTAAACGATTTCATAATTATATTCCTCCAACAAGATTTTCCATATCATAAGACGTGAAGATGGTTCTTTAAGGTTCATCAACCACTTCAAGGGCTTGTGATCCATTGTGATGGTGAATTTCCTTCCGTCGATGTAGGGTCTGAATTGCTTAACAGCAAAGAAGATTGCAAGTAACTCTTTTTCGGTTGTGGTGTACTTCGTTTCTGCTGCGTTTAGTGTACGACTGGAATAACATATAGGGCGATCTTCACCTATTATGCCTTGCGAAAGTACGACTCCGACTGCTGTGTCACTGGCATCGGTAGTTACAAGAAATTTTTTCTGGAAGTCTGGATATGCAAGAATCGGGGAATTACTTAATTTTGCCTTTAGCGTCCTGAAGGATTTATCGCATAATCCATCCCACTTGAAGTTTACATTTTTCTTCAAAAGGTTTGTGAAGGGTTTTGCTATATCTGCGGAATTGGCAATAAAACGGCGATAATACCCTGCAAATCCTAAAAAGGATTTGAAGTTCTTAGGCTTTTTCGGAACAGGGAAGGTTTTAACAGCACTTACTTTACTGGGATCTGGGCTTAAACCATTTTCAGAGATTATGGGTCTAAGGTAGATCAGTTCTTTTCTGACAAACTTGCATTTCTCAGGTTGGAGTTTGAGATTGTGTTTCCTTAGACGATTTAGGACTCTTATTAACTTGGAATTATGGTCATCTAAGTTGTGGCTATAAATTACAATGTCGTCCACGTATACGAAACACTTAGTATCCTGCAACCCCATTAGCACGTTGTTCATCAAACGTTGAAAAGTTGCGGGTGCATTTCTCAATCCGAAGGGCATTCTGTTATGCTCATAATGCCCGAATGACGTCTTTTCCCTATCACCTTCGTTCACCAAGATCTGATGAAATCCGTTTGCAAGATCGAGGGTGCTGAAATATTTAGATTTGCCCAGCTGGTCCAATATATCAGATATATTGGGTAGCGGATATGCATCTCCAATTGTTAATTCGTTAAGTTTCCGGAAGTCCACCACCACTCTCCATCGCTTATTACCGGTCGAATCTTCCTTCTACGGTACGAGGAGCAGAGGTGAGTTCCATGGACTCATGCTCGGTCTAATAACGTTACTATTTAACATCCCGTTTACTTGTGTATATATTTTATCCCTATGTGCTTCAGGCAATCTATACGGTCTCGTATAAACAGGGGGTTTATTGCTATCAGTTGAGTTTTTGTGCTCAACTGCATCAGTATGAGAAAGATAATCTCCTTCTAGATAAAATAGGTCACTGAAGGTGCTATATATGCCTGTAATGGTGTGTTTTCCCTCCGCATTACAGTGATTTAGCTTGATAAGTGCTTCCAATTTTCGCAGCCTATTCTCCACTGGATCTTTGTCCGTATTGGGTTCGATTACATCATAATTCTCTATATAATCCCATTCTAAGTCGAATTCTTCAGGATTCAAGACTACTTCGGTATCGTTTGAATTGAGAAACATAAGTTTTATATTTTGCTCATTGGGTTGAGCTAGGGTTTCGGCTACATATGTCCCAGGCGATATCTCCTTTTTGTGTATAACAACCTGGTTTGGATATGCAAATGGAATAGCTATTTTTTTCGCATCTTGGAGGTAGGCGAATCAGATTCGGATTAGAGAATTTTGGGCATTTCTCGATTTTATCAGGAAGATACACCGTGTTTCCAGACTTAATTTTTTTTATATTTGAAATAGTAGGCGTTAAGACCCAGCCGCGTAATAATAATTCAAAACATCTCACATTAGCTTATCAGCATGCATTTGTCGCAATTATACTCATCAGCATTTCGTACATTGCATTTTTGTTTATCACATTCCGTGGTAACTTGAGTATCGTGTCCACGGCTTGAATTATCTTTTCTTGCGAGAGCTTCATGCCGGCATATATTCGTACTGATAAGACTAAGTGCTGAGTAAGTTGTTCACACGGTGAAGTGCACGTCTTCACTTGAGTTTTATTTATGTAAGTTGAGTTATTCATGTAAGTTAATTAGTTCGGAATAAAATTTAGTTTTGTTTAAAAACGCAAAGCGAACGGTTTTCATTTTTGCTCCTATCCCAAATACTTTCAGCTTATCCATTTTTCGGACAAATATTTTCTTGGTGTACAAGTTTATGCGCTTGTGCTCCCCCATCAGAGGTCTTGGTACAAGAACCAAAGGCCTACGTCGTTAACGGTAAGGTAAAACAATTTTACCCGAATTCAAACATTTGGTGACCCCGACGTGATTTCACGTCACAAGCGAAACTCATTGTTGTCTCAGGAGTGTGACATTATCCTACATCATGGAGCAGTTTGGAAAACGACAGGCTGAGCTAGGGAAGGCGCTAAAAAGCATTATAGACAACAACAAAAAGGATCCGAAAGACAGGAAAACCAAAGGAGAGTACTATATAGAAAGAGCGAGGAGATTGGAAGAGGCATGGTCAAGGTTTGAACAAACCGACAATGAACTTAGATCACTACCCGAGCTGCCTCTTGACCATCCATACCTCGCGAAAGACTACTACAATTCGATATGGACGCTCTACGAGCAATACCGTAAGCATTTCAACGAAAAGATCGACTCCTTCGACAAAGAAGAACAAGATCAAGTTCAACAGCACGACAAGGGCTTAGAAACACAACAGGTCGACAAGGCCTCAGAAACTCAAGACGTATCTTTAAGGGTACCTCCAAAACAAGCAATGCCAAAGCCATTTCAATCTGAAGAAAGGGCTAACATGGCACAGAGCAATCTCGAGTCAGTTGAAATCAATAAAATAATACGTCGACAAAGAGGCATTATCCAATCGCTGCGGAGAGTACTCGAAGGGGTTCAATACGACAACGCTCATCAACGACAATATTATATTATATTATTATGAGTACATCGGCTTGGAAGAAAGAGTACAAACTACACTAGTACAGCTTTCTACAAGGATCGATGTGGCGCCCACACCAAATTTGGTGCAACAAGGTACTACATTGCAACTGCAAAGGATGACTTTGCCCAAATTTGACGGAGATTATCTTAAATGGCGCCAATTTTACGATCTCTTCTCGCAAATGGTCCATAATCAACCACTATCGAATTGTCATTTCATTTTCAGGGTCATCTTGTAATACATCAATATACTGCATAGGGCAATATATTGATGTATTCACCTTATGGTTGTGATTCGGGGCATTTGGTACCTGAGCACAACATCCCTCCCCCCTGGGGAAAAGAAAGTTTTATTCATCCTGAGAAGAAAACTTTCTTTCCTAGTACGTGAAGTAGAATTTGTACATATATTTGTATATATAAAGGAAATGGTATATAACTAGTTAACTGTAAATAACATTTTTTTTTGTGCCATAAATGCTAATACATGTATATATAGGTAGTATAATTTCTAATAGACAAGGTTTATTTATTGTTATTATTAAATATGCGTAATTATTACACTATAGGAATTTTGGTAAATTCTATTTATTGAATAATTTTCCTTTGAATTTTTTATTATAATCGTTTCGCTAGCAATAATGTAATGGACAGTGATATATTTATAATATATTTATATTAGATAGTTAGGATAAAATTAGGAGGAGAAAAAAAATTATATCTTAAGTATTACTATTAATTTAAGTATATTTTTGGAGTACTTTATTCCTTTTTTTTTTATATACTCATTTTTTTTTATGTATACTCATTTTAAAAAGTAATTTATTCTCTGGCATTATTTGTTTTACTTTAATTGTTATAGTTTTTCCTTGTCTCTTTATAATACCGTTTTATTTGTTAATTTAAAGCTTCTAAGATAATATAAAAGAAAGCGAATAATATGTAGATCTAAATGTTTGGTAGTCTTACAGCTACTCATATTCAACCTATTCATTAATTTATTTTATTTACGCTTATAGATCTCTTTGTTTTTTTCCATTAATAGTTAGTTATTTTTCTTAAAAAAAAAACTACATATATATCTATTTATCAAAAAAAAAAAAACGTGAGATATTATTTTCCTTTTTAATTGTTTAGTAGTGTTTTGTTTAGATGGAGATGGGTATAGGAGGATAAGAATTGGGAAGCGAGAGGTTATCGTTTCCTTTTGTCATTGTCTGTAAGTTAAACGTTTTCTGTGGTTTTTCTTTGTGGTGCAGGAGTTAATTTGAATTTCGATTCTCTGGGTGCCGGAGTAGGCACATTCTCCTGTTTATGTTCAGGAGGTATTTCTTTCGATTCGCGTACTTTCTGTTTGTATTTAATATACAGATCAGCACAGACTATAAAGATGATATTGTATTATTCACTTGGAATGAAGAGGATGATGAAGTTGTTGATATTACTCTGAGAAAAGTTTTAAGTCATTGTTGTGGACTCTTTTATTTTTATTATTGATTCTGGTGGTGGAATTTTCGGGGGAATTAATCTCCATTATCTCATACGGACCTGACCATAATGGTGAGAATTTGTTCTCTCGACTCTGCTCTTAATTAGGACTTTATCGCCTACCATAAAAGATTTTTGGACGGAATTTTTGTCATATTGTAGTTTGGATTTTTCTTTGTTTGCCATGGCCATGTCCTTAGCTATTTTGAAGCTATGCTGTAGACGTGCTTTTAACTCGTTTGCATAATTGTCGTAGTTATAGCAAACGGTTGGAGAAGATTTCAAATTGTTTGGAATTTCGGCTGGAAATCCGTAAAGGAGTTCGCGAGGAGTATAATTAGTACTCGAATGAGGGGTAGTATTGTATACAAACATGGCATAAGGAATCCATGTATACCAATCTTGTGGATCATGTGCTACATAAGATCGGAGATATTCTGCTAAGGTTCTGTGGCTTCTTTCCAATGCACCATTCGTTTGAGAGTGATATGGAGTAGTTTTGAGCCTTTTAATTCTCAGCACCTTTGATACCTTATGAGGTTAGAACCCTGATCTGTGAGGATACTTTCTGGAATACCATGTCGACAAACTATTGTTGTCGTGAAGGCTTCCGCTAATGACCCGCAAGAGCCACTAAAATGCTACCAATTAAACGCAACATCAGCCCTATATTTGGCAACAAAGTGCCTGCACGAATTAGCCCATGACGGAAGTGGAAGACTTCCTTTGGCGTCAAAATCCATACTAGAAAATTGCTACGTAGATGATGTTGTTAAAGCAAACTCTTTTGTTTGCCTGTTAAAATTGGTAGGCTGAAGTGATTCACCTACACCTTGTTGCTGCGCATTCGGTGGTTCACCGATTACACGAAATTTATAAATCTGAAAGGCGAAAAATTGTTAATATTCCGGGCTACTCGGTTCTTGTACCGGCAGCAATAGCGACTAACAAATATTTTAAATAAAAACGGAGTTATTGTCCAAAAACGAATGACAAATTTTATTCAATTAAATATCACTTATATATATAAGTTAAAATCTAAGAACCTGTACTACATAAAAAGTGCTGACTTAATTCACACTACATAACTTTCCCAGAAAATTCTAGCAAGCTTGCCATCCAGGTAAAGCTTTGATAATTTACTTGGGATCATGTTACGTCTGGCGATCGGTGAGAAAATTATGTGGCGTAACTTGAGTAATGCATTTGCGAATAAATTCTAAATTTTACACCTACAGAAATGCGGGAAATTTAATGCAATTTGCAGTTTTATACAGATGTAATAAGTGGCAGTGATAGTCTCATAGAAGCGATACAGACACAGTCGCAACTTATGTCATTGCTAACTGAAGGGGGATTTAAACTCAGAAAATGGTGCTCGAATAACTCCCGATTACTAAAAAGCATACCACCGGAAGATCAGGCAATACAACTAGACTTCAGTGAGGAAATGGACGAAAGCTTAAAAACCCTAGGCCTTATATGGTTGCCAAAATGGGACCAATTTTGTGTGAAAACCTGTTGTATTGACAATTCACAAGTCACGAAACACAGTGTCGCAGCACTGATAGCTTGTCTATTTGATCCACTCGGGATAATATCACCAATCGTCGTCACTGCTAAAATATTTCTACAGAGACTGTGGCAACTTAAGTTAGACTCGGATGCTTCCCTTCTAATGGAGCTACACACAAGGTGGGTTAAATTTCACGAAGGATTGCTGTTCATGGAAAACATACAGTTCCCTAGACACGTATTCGGAGGCGACGTTCCAAAAACTGTACAGTTTCATGCATTTGCGGATGCATCCGAGAGGTCATACGGCGCCGCTATGTATATTCGATCAACCACTTCTGATGGGAGAATTCTTGTCCGACTCATTTGCTCCAAATCTAGAGTAGCTCCCATCAAACAAGTCACACTGCCCAGACTCGAGCTCTGCGCTGCCAAATTAGCTGCGGAGTTAGCAAGCCGTGTTAAGAGAGACTTAAAGCTGGAAAACTGCCCCACACACTTTTGGACAGATTCCGAGATTGTTCTGGCGTGGATAAATTCCACTTCATCATCATTTCAAGTTTTTGTTGCAAAACGCATATCAACAATTCAAGGACTCACAAATACGCAGCAATGGCGCCACGTCAGTTCGAAGGAGAACCGAGCTGATGTGCTGTCAAGGGGAACTACACCTGAAAAGCTGAAAGCACATAATCTCTGGTTTTACGGTCCCCCGTTTTTACATGGCGAAGAAGCAACGTGGCCTCCGATATACAACAAAAATCTGCAGATTCCTTGTGAACTAGAACGGAAACGGTCCTCACTGCCCGTCGCCACAACACTCAATACTAATAATCAGTCATCCAATCCTATATGCAACATTCAGCATGGAAATTCCTTCAGACAACGAATTACCGCTTATGTAATTAAATTTATTAATAAGGTGAAGGGCTCGAAGGCATCACCCTCATCAAAGGTCAAGGAACTCGACTCTGCACTCTATGTGCTCATAAAGCTAATGCAGCAGTCGGAGTTTCACGAAGAAATTAATCAACTTCGCCACTACAAGGAAGTGAACAAGAGGAACTGTTCCGTCGCGGAATACTAATTAACCAATTAAGTATCCCTCGATGATAAAATTCTCCCGCGGTGCCGCAGCAGCTAAAAAATAAACAAAACAAGGCATTCATAAAAACAGTAAACAAATAAAAGTCTCAGATCATTCACGATCTGAGACTTTAATTGAAACTATAACTTACGCTACATATTGCGGATTAAATTATCCCACGATGTCTCAAGGAAACAAAAAATCTGAAAAAGAAACATATTATTAATAAATATAAATAAAAATTTAAAACATCACAAACTTACCTCCAACTAACAGCTGCTATGACTTTTGACATAATCAAAATGGCAGCTCATAGCATAGAGGCAAATATTCCGATTAGACTGATGACGTCACTAGATGTCTAAATATATAAAAATCTCACGAACGACGCGAGCGTCATAGCAACGCCACCGGCAGACACAATTTCTATTGTGTTTCTGCCTATAAATAGCGAGCTACTGGAACTAGCAATCCACTCGCATTTTGCGCAGTCGCCAAGACAGATCGGCAGTGTTAAACCGAAATTAAGTCTTGTTTAACAAAATCTAAGGGAGACATTTGAGCCCGATATACTAATCTGTATTTAATTATTTTATTTTTTTTTCAGTTTTATTAGCAGGCAGAATATTTGAAGCCTAGCGTTTTTTCATATGAGCAGATCAAGTGAAGCTCATATTACTACCCATTTTTAATAGAATTAAAACTAATCGATAATACTATTTTTCAGGGTAAAAAATCCAGCATCCAAGCATTGGATCAATGCAAACGCCAATCCTTCTTTAGTTATTATTTCATTTATTTTTTGAATTTTCTTTTTATTAGTTCATGTATTTTTGAATTTTTTGGTTGAATTATTGTTTCATTTATTTTTTGAGTTGAATTATTATTTTTATTTTTTGATTTTTCTTTTTTTTTGTTGAATTCTTATCGTATCATTTGGATTGTATTATTTCATTTAAATTTGGATTGAGTAGCACTAAGGTTTAGGTTAAGAGAATAGTTGTGAACAATAAATTAAATATTGACATACCAAAAAACCACAGTTTTTTCAGTCTTATCCTTCCAACCGGCACCACCCCGAATTTTATGATTAAACCCATATTGGGATTTAACATTGGTCCTTCGAGCCGGATAAGACTGAAAGAACAAAATGGCGGATGTCGATATTGTAATTTTACCACAACAAGCTCGACACGATCAAATTGATAAAGCCGGAATTAACCATACCAAGGCAAATTCCGAAACCAAACGAGGAAAAAGGTATTATGCTACTCGCATTCTATCTCTTGAAAAGCTATGGCAAGCATTCACAGAGACGCATATAGCGATCTGGTCAGCCGAAAACGGCGCTAACAGCGAATATTCCGAAGGCAACTTATACGAAGAGACTGAAGAGTTATACATCAATCTCATGTCAAAGTTGTCAGAAGAGCTAGAAGAGTCTTTTCCAGCGCTGCCTGCTAATACAGAACAGCCTAGCACATAGACAACACATCCACCAAGGCGAGAAACTCGACTTCCGCCAATACAAATTCCAACATTTGATGGAAATTATAAATCATGGCATCTTGTAATACATCAATATACTGCATAGGGCAATATATTGATGTATTCACCTTATGGTTGTGATTCGGGGCATTTGGTACCTGAGCACAACATCCCTGCCCCCTGGGGAAAAGAAAGTTTTATTCATCCTGAGAAGAAAACTTTCTTTCCTAGTACGTGAAGTAGAATTTGTACATATATTTGTATATATAAAGGAAATGGTATATAACTAGTTAACTGTAAATAACATTTTTTTTTGTGCCATAAATGCTAATACATGTATATATAGGTAGTATAATTTCTAATAGACAAGGTTTATTTATTGTTATTATTAAATATGCGTAATTATTACACTATAGGAATTTTGGTAAATTCTATTTATTGAATAATTTTCCTTTGAATTTTTTATTATAATCGTTTCGCTAGCAATAATGTAATGGACAATGATATATTTATAATATATTTATATTAGATAGTTAGGATAAAATTAGGAGGAGAAAAAAAATTATATCTTAAGTATTACTATTAATTTAAGTATATTTTTGGAGTACTTTATTCCTTTTTTTTTTATATACTCATTTTTTTTTTATGTATACTCATTTTAAAAAGTAATTTATTCTCTGGCATTATTTGTTTTACTTTAATTGTTATAGTTTTTCCTTGTCTCTTTATAATACCGTTTTATTTGTTAATTTAAAGTTCTAAGATAATATAAAAGAAAGCGAATAATATGTAGATCTAAATGTTTGGTAGTCTTACAGCTACTCATATTCATCCTATTCATTAATTTATTTTATTTACGCTTATAGATCTCTTTGTTTTTTTCCATTAATAGTTAGTTATTTTTCTTAAAAAAAAACTACATATATATCTATTTATCAAAAAAAAAAACGTGAGATATTATTTTCCTTTTTAATTGTTTAGTAGTGTTTTGTTTAGATGGAGATGGGTATAGGAGGATAAGAATTGGGAAGCGAGAGGTTATCGTTTCCTGTTTCCTGTGTTTTTTCTTTGTGGTGCAGGAGTTAATTTGAATTTCGATTCTCTGGGTGCCGGAGTAGGCACATTCTCCTGTTTATGTTCAGGAGGTATTTCTTTCGATTCGCGTACTTTCTGTTTGTATTTAATATACAGATCAGCACAGA
The DNA here is from genome assembly GCA_963930735.1 of Dioctria linearis. Taxonomy (NCBI): domain Eukaryota; kingdom Metazoa; phylum Arthropoda; class Insecta; order Diptera; family Asilidae; genus Dioctria; species Dioctria linearis. The sequence continues at coordinate 83,437,526 of OZ005744.1, forward strand.
CTATAAAGATGATATTGTATTATTCACTTGGAATGAAGAGGATGATGAAGTTGTTGATATTACTCTGAGAAAAGTTTTAAGTCATTGTTGTGGACTCTTTTATTTTTATTATTGATTCTGGTGGTGGAATTTTCGGGGGAATTAATCTCCATTATCTCATACGGACCTGACCATAGTGGTGAGAATTTGTTCTCTCGACTCTGCTCTTAATTAGGACTTTATCGCCTACCATAAAAGATTTTTGGACGGAATTTTTGTCATATTGTAGTTTGGATTTTTCTTTGTTTGCCATGGCCATGTCCTTAGCTATTTTGAAGCTATGCTGTAGACGTGCTTTTAACTCGTTTGCATAATTGTCGTAGTTATAGCAAACGGTTGGAGAAGATTTCAAATTGTTTGGAATTTCGGCTGGAAATCCGTAAAGGAGTTCGCGAGGAGTATAATTAGTACTCGAATGAGGGGTAGTATTGTATACAAACATGGCATAAGGAATCCATGTATACCAATCTTGTGGATCTTGTGCTACATAAGATCGGAGATATTCTGCTAAGGTTCTGTGGCTTCTTTCCAATGCACCATTCGTTTGAGAGTGATATGGAGTAGTTTTGAGCCTTTTAATTCTCAGCACCTTTGATACCTCGGCGAACATGCCACTTATGAGGTTAGAACCCTGATCTGTGAGGATACTTTCTGGAATACCATGTCGACAAACTATTGTTGTCGTGAAGGCTTCCGCTAATGTCTTAGACTCGGTGTCGACTATGGGAATAGCCTCAGAAAATTTTGAGAGGTCGCCTTGAAATGTAAGGATGTATTTGTTTCCACAATGAGAAATTGGGAGAGGTCCTACAACATCTAGGTACACTCTTTCGAAAGGTTTGGAGCTAATGCTCGAGATTTTCATTGGAATTTTAGGGTTTCTGGATACTTTGATCACCTGACAAAGTTTACATTTCTTTACGTATTTGATAATATCGTCTGACATGCCAGGCCAGTAAAATTGCTTTTTAATTCTTTTAATTGTACGGGAAAAGCCTTGATGGCCTCCCGTCGGTAATGAATGAAAATCCTTCAAAACTTGTTCGATGTCCTTAATGTCGGATAAATATTTAATTGAATCCTGATGCAGTTTAATGTTTATTTGTTTAGTAGCGAAGATCTCGATAAAAGCGTTTTTAATAATCATTAGATTCTGTGGATCTAATATAGGGAAGGAGATATTTAATTGATTTAACTGATTTGCTACTGTATATGAGCAGATCTCAGTTAAAATCCTTTCGAGGTCTGATCTATCTCTTTGAGATCGACAAGGTAAATTAATTTTTGATATCATTATTGTGGAGTCTTTTTTCTTGATGAAGTTCAGTTCAGTTTTTAAAAGTGGGGATTTATCTGAAAGTTTTAGATTCGAAGCCAACACTCTTTCAAGCTCTGTATCTTGCATTGGCAAGATGAAGAATTTAGGATTCGCATTTTTAGTCTGTAGAAGAGGAAAATTAGTCTCAGCTATTACGACTGAGTAATTGTTCGCTTGTGATGGAGTTGAATGTTGACTAATGACACTCATGTTGGGAGTATTCAAATTCGCCTGAGCTCTAGCTTGATTCCTTGTTACAACATTCACGCAGGTTGAAAGTTCTGCAAAATGTTTGGAATATTCTGGGATAGCTCTACTGAGAGCGTCTGCATTTGTGTTGAGCTTACCTGATTTGTGAACTATTTTGTAGTCATATTCCTCAAGACGTATTCTCCATCTCATCAGTCTTGAGGAGTGGTCTTTCAGATTCATGAGCCATACTATTGGTTTCTGGTCAGCTATAATTGTAAACTGTCTACTATAAACGTATGGTCTGAATTGCTCAACTGCGAAAACGATAGCTAAGAGCTCCTTTTCTATTGTTGAGTAACGAGTTTCCGCACCATTGAGAACTCGGCTCACATAGGCGATTGGATGATCTCCTTGATCATCAACTTGAGAAAGATCTGCTCCGACGGCGTAGTCACTGGCATCTGAGGTGACAAAAAATTCTTTGTCGAAATTGGGATATGATAAAATTGGTGCTGAAATTAATTTATTTCGCAATTCGCAGAATGCTTCATCGCAAATTGCGTCGAACTTGAAGGGCGTATCTTTTTTCAAAAGATTTGTGAGTGGCTTCGCAATCTTGGAAAAATTTGGAATAAAGCGGCGATAATAGCCGACGAAACCAAGGAAAGCTTTTATATATTTTTCCTTCTTCGGTCTGGGATAGGACTGAACTTAATCTTCGCTGGGTCTGGTTTGACTCCATTTTCTGTAATAATGTGCCCTAAATACATAATTTCCTTTCTTAGGAAGTGGCACTTGTCGGGTTGAAGTTTGTGGTTGAAATCGCGGAGACGGCTAAATACTGCTGTGAGTCTTGTATTATGATCTTTGAGATTGTATCCATGGACTACAATATCGTCCATGTATACGAAGCAATAGATGCCTTGGAGTCCAGATAGAACATTATTCATGCCTCGTTGAAAAGTAGCAGCGGCTCCTTTTATACCGAATGGCATACGATTGTATTCGTAGTGGCCACAGGTTGTACTAAAGGCAGTTTTCTCCCTGTCCTTCGAGTCCATTTTTATCTGGTGAAATACACTGGCTACGTCGAGTGTGGGAAAATATTTCGACTTCCCCAACTGGTCTAATAATCAGTGATATTAGGCAGTGGGTACGCATCGCCAACAGTAATGTCGTTAATACGGCGAACGTCTACCACTACTCGCCACTTTTTGTTTCCATTCTCATCTGGTTTTTTAGGAACCAGGAGAAGTGGAGAATTCCAGGGACTATGTGAAGGTCTGATGATGTCTGACTCAAGCATTTCTTGTATTTGCCTATTTATCTCAGTTCGGCTTGCTTCAGGAAGTCTATAAGGCTTGGTATAGATGGGCGGTTTGTCTTGGAGTGTCTCGATTTTGTGGGTAATCGCATCTGTATATGAAAGGAAGTCCCCTTCTATGAAGAAGAGATCGTTGAATTCCCTACAGATATTGCGAATACTCTCAGATTCCTCTGAATTACAGCGATCCAATTTGATAAGGTTTTGCAGTTTATTTATTCTGCCCTTAATTGGATCTCTGTCAGAGTCTGTGGAGATGACCACAAAGTCGTCCAAGTCTTGGTAAACTGGGTTCACCTCGTAAGGTGCCAGATCGGCGTCGTCCTCATTTGTATTGAGGATTAGGACATTTGCCATACCATTCACTGGTTCGACTATGGTACTTCCAAGAAACAAACCTGGCCTTATTTCTTTCTTGAAACAGACCGATTGATTTTGAATAGAAGGAGTTGGAATTTCAATGATGAATTCTGATCGAGCCGGAATTTTAATTTTATTTAATTTATCCGATTCTTTCGGATTTTTAAAAGGAAGGAGATATGATTCCAACTTTTGTGGAATTTGGAAGGAGTTATTCGATGATTCCGACTCGATAGAATTTGAAGGAGATAAAACTTTATTGAAATTCTTTGACTTCTTTTCTGATTTATTTCTGGAATTCACTTTTTGTGAATTTATTGATGAAGGAGATAGAATTGTAGTAGATGCAGCCTTTTGTGCGGCTGTAGATGGAAATATACTTTTACGTTCTTGCTTCATATCTTGTGAAGCTTTGGATGGAGATTGATTTTTATTTAATTCAGCCTTTTTTCTGACTATAGATGGAGATAGATTTTTACCTTTATGCTTCATTTCTTGTGAGGCATTGGCTGGCGATCGATTTGTATTGCTTTTCGAAGCAATTGACGGAGATAGATTTGTATTAGTATTTATATCGGAGAATGTTATCTCCGTATATAAAAGACTTTTTGTTTGAGATCTCTTTTCTGAGTCATCGCTTTTCAAATAAACGTATGGATAATTAGCGAAATATTCTTCATAAGGATAAGATTCATTTGAATCGTTTATTTCTAAAGAAATATATTTATTTTTGTTATTGATACTAGCATTGTATCGAGATAAAAAGTCATGACCAAGCAGGCCATCGTATGAGAGGATGGAGTTATTTCCCACTATTTGAAATGGGTGTTCTAAGATGGAGTTATTATTATTCGAAGATTCTAAATTCAACTTAGCAAAGATGAGCCCTTCCGTAGAAGTGGACTCTGTGAATAATGTGTTTATATTGCAGACAGCATCTCTGTAGCAGATGCTATCTAGCTCCAAAGGATGCAGTTTAATTGAGCTGATCTCTGCTCCAGTATCAATTAAAAATGTAAGTTTTGGAGCAGAGCAGATGTCGACAGGCAAGGAAAGCGTTAGTGAATTTTTATTAATTTGGACGGGGATACGGATTAATTTATTGTTGCCTCTGTCGATATTGTCCCGGGAATCCTGTGGACTTGTGCTGTAGTTTGTATGTGCTGCGAGGGGTTGCCAAATGAGACTCCCCGCTGCATCCAGTTTCCCTGCCTGGATGCCGATGGACTTTTGCTGTCCTTCCTATTTGGAGACGGTGATCTAGCTGAGATATTTGCATTTTTATATCTCGGTGGAGTTCGATTCTCTTGGAATACTGGCTGCTGCCAGTTCGTGTTTTGTGGCTGTCTATCAGCCGTGCTTGTTTGCGGAGCTGTGTTTACTTTTTGGAAATTATTTTGATTTCCTCGATTGTCGTTAAATCGGGAATTATTTGCAGCTCTTGTCCTGCATTCTTCAATAGAATGGCCCATCCGATGGTAATATCGATAACTAGGGACCTGTGATGGAGATGTAGCATTCTTAAAATCTGGCCTTGCGTCTGATAAGGAGAAATGCGACTGTTCTCTAAAAGAGGCATTATGGTGATGATTTGTTAAATCATTTGTAGTATATGATAACTCTTGAAATCGTGAATCTAGCTGTTCCTGAAGTGCAATTATAGTATCTGAATATGATATTTCCATATTTATATAGACATTTTTCGTGAAGTAATCGCTGCCTTTGTCCTTAGGGCCAGCATTTGAAATTATTTCAGTATGAGTTGTTTTGAAATCATCCCAATACTCATGCAACGAGTTTAGTTTTTGCGTTAAGTATGTCCGGCTTGCAGTTGAAAGTGAATTAAGGTTGATAGACTGGATAATATGTGATATTGTTTTTTGTCTGTCCTCCTGCAGCCGAAATCATATTATATTTTCTTGGTCTTGGTCTGCGTTGTCGTGATTATCTATCGTTGCTGCTTTTTGTGAATTTTTGGGAGGTGCGATGTAAAATGGGTTATTTGTGTTATCCTCATGAGTTGAAATGGATTTCAACCTATCAGTCAGTGTTGCTTTGAGTAGGTTGTACCAATCCTCTGTCTTATCAGAGCATGATTGTTTAAAATATTCATTAGTTTCGTCGAAATCTTTATGTTTTTGGATAATGGATTCTGTTTCTTCAAAGTCTGTCCAGTGCTCTTCTAATTTTTTGACCTTTTCGGAAACTAATTCTGGAGTTCTGTATTTTTGTTAGTACTGTGGTATTCCTTTATTATTTTTCTGATTTCTTTGTTTTTTTGTATTTGTGACAAGCAAAGCTCGTCAAAAGATATGTTTTCTTCAGTCATGTCTAATAGTTATGCAAACGCGTAAAAATTTAGAAGGAGGTGAAGCGACGAACAATAAAAATTTTATAAACGGATGAAATTTTCTTCGTAGAAATAAAGATTGATTATTAAAATTGTACTCTATATAGATATGCATATACCTGCTACGCAGCAGTTTTGTTAAAGGGATGAAAGAAAATTGGGATTAAATTTGTTTCGATTTAAAAAAAAAACTCAAGAAAAAATGGTTAACACTCTCAACAAAGGGATCAAGGATGTACGTTGTTTGTATTTAGATATTTGTTAAAAATGAAATTTGGGAATTAAATGTAAGTAAAACACAATATAATTCGTAATTATTTGTTGCAATCGTTAATACGGTAAATTTAATTTTTTTTTTTTTTTAAACAATTATTGAAAAGAAGGGAAAAAATCACTCAGCTTGCATATATGTGTACCCAATATATGAGACGGAAAAATTCAAGATCGCTCCCTCCAACCAATATCTGACTCCTGGTCGATAGACCTTATCGCAGGGGACGGATTATTGATTTTATTCGAAATCCTCTGACCAACAAGCTCACGAAGTCCTGCCGCAGAGGTCGCTTCTAGGAAGAACTGATCTTATAGTTATTCACTACTTTTGTTAATGATATGATTAATAAAATATAAGAGCTATCTAAATATTATGTATATATGTATATGTATTTATATAAGTTGAGAAAATAAAAAGTATTTTATAATATAATAATATAATATAATAATATAATAATATAATATTTTATATTTCTACCTTGCGTATTAATCCGTGAGTTTGCTAATTTGCTGTTGATGAATGTTGCTTGCGTTGGACGTCCGGGCTGATGATTTCTTCAAGTTTTTACCTGTTTTTGATGATCCTGTTGATAATTGTTGTTGTTATTGGTGTCATGTGTCGGGCATCCCGGTCAACGTCTTCTTGAAGTCTTCCTTCTGGGTTGTAAAATGTCTTTGTTGAGGCAGGGATGAAGCCTCGCTAAATTCCCTCGTTGAGCGCTCTGGCGCTTAAACTTATTTAATTTCCTCTAAGTCCCTTTTGTTGGGTACCCGGGTTTTTTTTTGTTTTTTTTTTTTATAAATACATATAAGTATTATAACTTTTTTCTTTAAGTTTCCTTTTACTGGTTTTTATTATTTTTATACCCAGCAGTTTACTCTTTGTTTATTTATTTATTAGATGAATTACTATTTAATTCCTTCTTTTTTGTAAAGACACTGAATTTTTGTTTTTAAATAACTGCTGCCACCAGTTGTTATATAGATTTTTATTAATTTTTTTCAAATTTTGTTTGTTTAAATTACGTAATTCAAATTAAAAAAAATGTTAGCACTGATTCGATATGGGGTAGGAACACCGCTGCCACCAAAATGTTTTGTGCCTGCTCCGTGCTTCCACGAAGAGAGCAGCCACCTTTAAGTTTTGAGAAAAACTGTAATCCGATATGCACTTTTGCGCCCGTCTTGAAATATTAATTTTAAGAGGGCGCGAATAATTTTGATAATTGTATGTATGTATGTACATACAATTAGATTGAATTAAGTAGGTAATGTACGTATGTACAGCGTACATACGGAAAAAAAGTAAGAAGACACTGTATGTAGGTAAGTGTGCATACCGTGTGAGTGGAATGTGTGTCTGATAACAAAATGCAATTTATGCTAAATTGCATTTTGTTATAATATGGGAATGCATTACTAAATGCATTTAAAATTTTGAATGAGATTTTAAAATGATATAATTTTTCATTTTCAGGGTCATCTTGTAATACATCAATATACTGCATAGGGCAATATATTGATGTATTCATCTTATGGTTGTGATTCGGGGCATTTGGTACCTGAGTCACAACAAGATGGCAGTAAGGCAATATCAACAATTAGAAAAACGCTTCGAGAAACAGCCTGAACTTTATGCACAATATAAAACGTGCATACAAGAATACGTAAAGCTAGGACATATGGTGGAAATAAAACCAAATACAGCGGAACAAACTGAAACGGAGCGAATTAGTCATTATTACCTGCCACACCACGCTGTGATCAAGGACAGTTCTACTACTAAGCTGAGAGTGGTGTTCAATGCATCTGCCAAATCATCAAATGGGAAGTCATTGAATGAACAGATGTTAGCAGGGCCAACAATTCAACCGACCTTATGGGCTACCATTCTAAAATGGCGTTTATACAAAATCGCATTTACAGCTGACATTGAAAAATGTATAGAATGGTCCAAATGCACCCAGATTACACAGATTTCCAGAGAATCGTATGGAGAGATTCTCGAAGTGAGCCCATCAAAGATTACAAACTAACAACTGTCACATTTGGCACCACGTCAGCTCCATTCCTAGCAATCCGCACACTCCATCAACTATCAAAAGACGAACAGGAGAATTATCCACTTGCCGCTCAAAGCCTAAGAACCGACTGGCTTGACACTACAAAACGAGCTCATTAGTGTTCTCTCTAAAGCAGGATTCAATCTCCGTAAATGGACTGACAACCATCCAGAATTGATCAAAAACATTCTTCTGGGCGACAGAGAGATTAATTCCATCCTAGATCTGTCAGAAAAGGACACGATCAAAACTCTCGGCCTTCAATGGCACCCTGCAAGTGATGAATTCAGTTTGAAGGTAACACCCCCAAAAAAAGAAACGCATTTTACTAAGCGAACAATTCTATCTGAAACTGCATCACTATTCGATCCATTAGGATGGTTGGCACCAATCATTATTATCGCAAAAATATTTATCCAGATATTGTGGCTATCCAAATGCTCATGGGACGACAGACTACCAGATACCACCACTGCTAAATGGGCGGAATTTAGAGAGAATCTAAACGATATCAATGAAATCAGAATACCAAGATGGATAAACTATGCACTGACGCCGACTAACCTAGAACTGCATGGATTTTGGGACGCATCTGAAAAGGCTTTTAGCGAGTGTCGTGTACCTAAGAATTATCAATGAAAATGGTGCAATTTTCACACATTTGTTTACGTCAAAAACCAGAGCTGCTCCCACAAAAACCATTTCACCCCAAGACTCGAGTTGTGTGGAGCTGTCCTTCTAGCAAGGGTAATGAAGCAGTTTAAAATCGACCTAAATTTGACAGACAGTCCCACATTAGCTTGGTCAGACTCAGAAGTCACCTTGTCATGGATCCAAAAGCAGCCTTCCAGCTGGAAAACATTTGTCGGTCACAGTGTAGCTGAAATCCAGGAAGTTAGCCATCCATGATCATGGCGAAAGTCAAGTCGAATCCAGCAGATTGCGCTACAAGGGGGATCCATCCAAGGGAACTTATCCAATCTAAGCTTTGGTGGAATGGATCATCGTGGTTGCAAGAACCGACGGAAAAATGGCCACAGCAACCCAGTTTTAACAAGTGCTATCAGCTCGAAACTCGTCCAATCAAGGCATTGACTTGTACTAACGAAGAAGTCAGCTGGCTCACAATATACTCTTCGTTTCCCAAACTAGTGAGAATCATAGCATTTTGCAAAAGATTCTACATAAATTGTAGAACAACATCTGCACAAAGAAAAACGCAGTATCTCACATTTGTTGAGTTACAAGAAGCTGAAAATACGATTCTATCAATTGTACAGCAGCTTGCGTTTCCAAACGAGTTCCAATGCCTCAATAACAACAAACCAGTCTCCAAGGCCAGCCGCCTGCTCCCATTTAATCCATTTATGTGCAAGAATAAACTCATTCGAGTCGGAGGCAGACTTGAAAGATCTCTTTTAAGCTATAACCAAAAACACCCCATTATACTACCAAATAACCATTATGTGACTCATGTCATCATTGATCACACACATCGTTACACTCTACATGGAGGCACTCAACTTACTCTCAATACATTACGGAATAAATACTGGCTGCTAAACGCCAGAGAATAAGAAAATGCATTCCATGTTTCAAGGCGAAGCCAGTGCCATCTACCCAAATTATAGGAAATCTTCCGGCAGCTCGAATTACTCCAACGCTAGCCTTCGAACATGCTGGAGTCGATTACGCCGGCCCTATCGAGATGAAAACGTCAAGATTGAGAAATGCCAAAATCGTAAAGGGCTATTTAAGTATCTTTGTGTGTATGGCTACCAAGGCCATCCATATTGAGGTCGTGTCCGATTTGACGACAGCGGCATTCATCGCAGCATTGAAGCGATGCATAAGTCGCCGAGGCTTGTGTTCCCACATATATTCTGATTGCAGCACTAACTTTGTCGGTGCCAGTAAAGAATTATCTAGCCAGTTCAAAAATAATTTAAAGGAGTTTACACATGACAGTTCCAGTATCGCAGAACTGACCGGCATTACATGGCATTTTAATCCACCCTCAGCGCCACATTTTGGCGGATTATGGGAGGCTGGAGTCAAGGCAATCAAAACACATATGAAACGCACGTTTCAAAATGCAATTTTGACATTTGAAGAACTGTCAACTGTAACCTGTCAGATTGAAGCATGTGTAAACTCCCGACCGCTGTCTCCATTATCTAATGACTCAATCGAAATTTAAAAGCTATACCAGAGCCATCTATGCCCGAGAATATAACATCTCTTAAGTGCTGGCAATACATTCAGGCCTTGACAACATTTTTGGAACCAATGGTCAAAGGAATATCTGACCAATTTATAATCCCGCAAAAAATGGCAGACTCCTGAAGGTAACTTACAAATCAACGATTTGGTTTTAATTCAAGACCATCACTGTCCAACCACAAAATGGCCGATGGGTCGAATAATTCAAATTCACCCAGGACATGATAAAAGGGTTAGAGTAGCAACCGTAAAAACGCCATATAAGCCAAGGCTTTCAAGAAATCGACAACAATATTCTACAATTTACCCAAATATATAATAAATTATATCAAATACAACAACCCACACACTGCAGCACCAACTAGCAGTAGTTTACTACCCACGTGCCTTAATGCACCAGCACAAAAACTTCACGACAAAATATTAATCAATGGATACTAAGATTAACTTGTGCATAATAAACCCAATTATTATAATAATATTTTATCAGAATTCATAGCACAAATTTATTCCCGAATACGCCAGCAAAGAGTAAAATATGCAAGCGGTTCCCATGTGAACGAAAATAAAAGCCCTACAACAGCAGAAGCAAAAAAAATGCAACCAACTTCACAACTTATTTTTCAGTTTTTCTTAGTTTTTTCGTTTCTTATTAGTTTTTATTAGTTAGTTTTTTATTTATTTCTGTTTTGAGTTTACATCAAAAATGGATTCTTTACCATCTCTGGAGGATTGTCTTCTAATCGACGACCTACCCGATTTAGAAGGAATTCCAATTAAGGACAAATTAAGGCAAACAAGGATGCCAAGGCCACCGAAACAATACATACCCCCATTTGAGGCAGTGCCAGCCACAAAAGAAATTCGAGAAATGGCTAAGGACCCAGGCACTCGTATTCAAACTTACCCCCGAAGGCCTCCAACTGGGACAAGGAAAAATAGTATTACCGAATGTCCCATTCAAGTTCCGACTCGTCCAAAACGAGCTAACCATGGAGGAGGCACCAGCCAAGCTCCACCAAGTCCTAAACGGACAAAAGGGGACATAATACCAGCTACAGCTCCAATGATACGACCAGTAGCTCCAGTGGTACCAGCAGTAGCTCCAATGGTACCACCAGTAGCTCCAGTGGTACCAGCAGTAGCTCCAGTGGTACCAGCAGTAGCTCCAGTGGTACCAGCAGTAGTTCCAGCTATGGCTTCAGTAATGCCAGCTGTAGTTCCATTAGTACCAGCTATGGCTCCAGAACCACAAAACGCAAGATATCCTCCAGTACGACCTCCCGCAAATTTTACTGTCGATCCTCGCTTATGGGAGCAAATCCGTCACTAATTAATACCTTGGTGGAGAGCGCTCTCGGCAAGAAAGTGCTTACGCATGGACACCGATGAGGGAGATATTTTACGATTCCAAAAATTAGCTGACGGAAAAATTCGTATTCGTCTCCAAATCCATAAGCGTAAGTCTACCGTATGTTTACTTGGTTATGGTTCATTCCTAATGAGAAAAACAATTTAAATTTTACAAAAAAAAAAAGAAAAACCAACAACACCATAGTATAACACAAATTCTTTATTAGACCACGACGTAAGGTCATATACATTTTATTTATTTATTTTTTTTTTTTGAGGCGGGAGGATGTTCCGTCGCGGAACACTAATTAACCAATTAAGTATCCCTCGATGATAAAATTCTCCCACGGTGCCGCAGCAGCTAAAAAATAAACAAAACAAGGCATTCATAAAAACAATAAACAAATAAAAGTCTCAGATCATTCACGATCTGAGACTTTAATTGAAACTATAACTTACGCTACATATTGCGGATTAAATTATCCCACGATGTCTCAAGGAAACCAAAAATCTTAAAAAGAAACATATTATTAATAAATATAAATAAATATTTAAAACATCACAAACTTACCTCCAAATAACAGCTGCTATGACTTTTGACATAACCAAAATGGCAGCTCATAGCATAGAGGAAAATATTCCGATAAGACTGATGACGCCACTAGGTGTCTAAATATATAAAAATCACACGAACGACGCGAGCGTCATAGCAACGCCACCGGCAGACACAATTTCTATTGTGTTTCTGCCTATAAATAGTGAGCTACTGGAAGTAGCAAGCCACTCGCATTTTGAGCAGTCGCCAAGACAGATCGGCAGTGTTAAACCGAAATTAAGTCTTGTTTAACAAAATCTAAGGGAGACATTTGAGCCCGATATACTAATCTGTATTTAATTATTTTATTTTTCTTTCAGTTTTATTAGCAGGCAGAATATTTGAAGCCTAGCGTTTTTTTTCACATGAGCAGATCAAGTGAAGCTCATATTACTACCCATTTTTAATAGAATTAAAACTAATCGATAATTATATTTTTCAGGGTAAAAAATCCAGCATCCAAGCATTGGATCAAAGCAAATGCCAATCCTTATTTAGTTATTATTGCATTTATTTTTTGAATTTTATTTTTATTAGTTCATGTATTTTTGAATTTTTTGGTTGAATTATTGTTTCATTTATTTTTTGAGTTGAATTATTATTTTTGTTATTTGATATTTCTTTTTTTTGGTTGAATTCTTATCGTATCATTTGGATTGTATTATTTCATTTAAATTTGGATTGAGTAGCACTAAGGTTTAGGTTAAGAGAATAGTTGTGAACAATAAATTAAATATTGACATACCAAAAAACCACAGTTTGTTCAGTCTTATCCTTCCAACCGGCACCTCCCCGAATTTTATGATTAAACCCATATTGGGATTTAACAGGAGCTCTCTAAGCGATTTTGCACCATTTTTAGACGAAAATGACATAATTCGCGTAGGAGGACGTTTGGAAGAATCAAATCTTTCATACGATAGCAAGCACCCCATGCTGCTTCCATATTCGCATCCATGGACAAAATTGTTGATGACAGATCTGCACAATGAAAATTTGCACTGTGGACCACAGACACTATTAGCCATCACGCGACAGAGCTTTTGGCCCATTAAGGGCAAAATTTTGGCCAGATCGATAGTTCAACATTGCGTGCCTTGTGCGAAAGCCAAGCCCAAGCGGCTATCCCAAATAATGGGAAATCTTCCACCTACCAGAGTACAGCCCGCCAGACCATTCAACAATTCCGGGGTTGATTTTTGCGGCCCAATTTTCATACACTATCGAGTTAGAGGCAAACAACCTCACAAGGCCTATGTGTCAGTTTTCTGTTGCTTTGTCACGAAGGCAGTCCACTAAGAGGTCGTGAGCGACTTGAAAACGGAAGCCTTTTTAGCAGCTCTAAGACGCTTCACGGGACGAAGAGGTCACTGCAAAAATTTGTATTGTGATAATGCGACGAACTTCGTTGGAGCTCGGAACCAACTGCACAAGCTGGTCTCCATTTACTCTGATGACGCTCAAGCGAAAATAGCTTCGTCTTGCAACTCACGTGGCATTGATTTCCACTTTATCCCCCCTCGAGCGCCTCATTTCGGTGGCTTGTGGGAGGCCGCAGTGAAACCGGCAAAACACGTGCTTCTAAGAAGCGTAACTTCAGCATCGCTAACATACGAAGAGGTGGAGATAGTAATGGTGGAAATCGAAGCCATATTGGATTCCAGGACGCTGACTCCAATGTCGGCCGATCCTAATGACCTAACAGCTCTAACTCCTGGCCATTTGCTAATTGGAGGGCCGCTTACTGCCACCATAGATGCATTTTCGGAACCGTGTAAAGCTAGCCTCCTGAAACGATGGAAATTAGTGTCCCACATCAAGCATGACTTCTGGCGGCGCTGGTCGCGGGAATATTTGAATGAGCTTCAACACCGCTATAAATGGAAGCAACGCTGCCAAAACGTAGAACCAGGAACCATAGTCATCCTAAAGGAGGAAAATACGCCTGTCATGAAGTGGCCACTGGGACGCATAGTTCAACTGCACAAGGGTACTGATGGTTACACAAGAGTAACGGATGTTCAAACAGCCACGGGCGCCTTCCGGAGGCCAATTCACAAACTTTCGCCCTTACCCATAGAAGCGAATGATGCCCAACATACCTTCACAAGTGCAGAACAGGTCACTAAGAGTGAATCAGCTTTCAAGACACAAGATGACCAACATAAGAAAATCCCTCGAGCTACCTATGGAGCGGACTTACCCCCTTCGACAAGTGACACTGCAAATCGCTCCGCTAGGAAAAAGGCACGAACATCACTGGGATCCCTAATTGTATCAACTTGGTTGGTCTGCCTATTTCTTCCAGCTCTAAAGGCAGATCCAATAGAAGTAACCACATTCAACTCACGGCCTGGCATACATTTCGAACACTTGGGAACAGCGAAACTGATCTCTATCGAATGGAATTTGGTGACATATTACGATATCAGCCCATACCGAATGGAGTTCGACACATTTATAAGGGGTATAAAAACTCTAGAGCACCTCTGCACTCAACTAAAACACAAGAGTTCCTGCACACCAGTCATCATGCAATTTCAACACATTCAAGAGGAACTTACCGTCGGCAACGATCTACTTCCCACACAAAACTCAAGCATAAGAGAGAAAAGAGGTGCTATTGACATTGTAGGTAACATCACTAACTCATTATTGGGGGTGTTAGACTCCCAATACGCTGAAGACATGGCGAAAACAATCGAGGCCGCAAAGGGAAATGAATTGCATCTCCTCGAATAAATCAAGAATCAACATCTATCATTGATTCCACTGTTAACATAGTCAAACGAGACCAAGAAGCTACTAATAAAAAAATCAAGGCATTAGAAGAGCAAATGACACAGACTATCAACCGCATTTCTGATGCAGGTGAAGAGACCCAGCAATTTAAGGTGATGCAGTTATTTTCATCATTGTCCATCCAGATGACCTTAATTGCGAGTAATATTCAAAGACTCCATTTAGCCATCTTCGATGCCTTAACGGATTCTCATCACGGCCAAATAAGCCCGCGACTTCTCTCACCAGCTCAATTGAGAGAGCAAGTACGACTCATCCAAAACCACTTACTAACATCCTTAAGCCTGCCAACAAGTCAAGGGAGCATCTTACCGCTGTACAAATTAATAAGTGTCGAAGGCCGAGCCGTTAAGGATTATGTCATATTCAAGCTCATGATACCGCTCATTAACTTGGAGAAGTTCGATTTGTTCAAGACATGGCCAATTCCGGTCTATGTAAATGAGACATTCATTTCAATACGATCATGTGCATCGAACTTGGCCGTTACGTCCCACAGAGATCAACATTATCCGTTGACCGATCAAGAATTGGCGGGGTGCAAATCAGTAGAAGAAAGGGTATATCTATGCAAGCAGCTTCACCCCGTTTATCGCAGAAGAGCCAACGTGTGTTCTTGTGAATCCGATCTTTTGAATGGAATTCCATATCCACAGTCATGCAATGTATTGAAAATAGAGTAAGATTCCATATGGTTACAACTAACTTATGAGAACCAGTGGATCTATGCATTAAAGGGAACAACCTCAATAAATGTTGCCTGTAGTAACGTCACAATAACGACATCGATAAATGGCTCGGGGCTTTTGAACGACAGCCCGATTGCTCAATAAAACACGAGTTGCTAACGCTTCAAGGCCATTACATCTATTCAATTGAGTCACGGAGATCCTACACAAAATTAAGTGAGCTCATCAACATCACTACACCTGAACACCTGTCCGCAATCCTGCAAGAAAAGCGTCATTACCATCCGCAATTGAAGGAGCTCGAAGAAGTTTGACCTACCCAATGAGATTCATACACGTACCACCCATGGTCTGGCAATCGGATACTTTGGTCATAAGTATCCTACTGGGACTACTCTACAAGCATCGAGAAGACTTGCAAAAATGCCTTCGCGGCAAACCGAAGCCCTTACCGAGACAACAGCAGGGCCGTGAAGATTTCGTAGTCAACATCGAATGAAGGGTAGGTTGAACCAGGAGTTCAACGGCGGGGAGAATGTTAAGACCCAGCCGCGTAATAATAATTCAAAACATCTCACATTAGCTTATCAGCATGCATTTGTCGCAATTATACTCATCAGCATTTCGTACATTGCATTTTCGTGTATCACATTCCGTGGTAACTTGAGTATCGTGTCCACGGCTTGAATTGTCTTTTCTTGCGAGGCTTCATGCCGGCATATTCATACTGATAAGACTAAGTGCTGAGTAAGTTGTTCACACGGTGAAGTGCACGTTTTCACTTGAGTTTTATTTATGTAAGTTGAGTTATTCATGTAAGTTAATTAGTTCGGAATAAAATTTAGTTTTGTTTAAAAACGCAAAGCGAACGGTTGTTATTTTTGCTCCTAACCCAAATACTTTCAGCTTATCCATTTTTCGGACAAATATTTTCATGGTGTACAAGTTTATGCGCTTGTGCTCTGTCGCAAATTTTAAATACGCCAGGGATTGCCTTTTCTATAGTAAATTTTTCAGAAAATAATTTTTTACTGTCGCAAATTTTAATTGCGCCAGGGATTGCCTTTTCTACAGTAAATTTTTCAAAAAATAATTTTTTACGGTCAGTTTTATTAGCAGGCAGAATATTTGAAGCCTATCGTTTTTTTTTCACATGAGCAGATCAAGTGAAGCTCATATTACTACCCATTTTTAATAGAATTAAAACTAATCGATAATTATATTTTTCAGGGTAAAAAATCCAGCATCCAAGCATTGGATCAAAGCAAACGCCAATCCTTATTTAGTTATTATTGCATTTATTTTTTGAATTTTATTTTTATTAGTTCATGTCTTTTTGAATTTTTTGGTTGAATTATTGTTTCATTTATTTTTTGAGTTGAATTATTATTTTTATTATTTGATTTTTCTTTTTTTTTGGTTGAATTCTTATCGTATCATTTGGATTGTATTATTTCATTTAAATTTGGATTGAGTAGCACTAAGGTTTAGGTTAAGAGAATAGTTGTGAACAATAAATTAAATATTGACATACCAAAAAACCACAGTTTTTTCAGTCTTATCCTTCCAACCGGCACCTCCCGAATTTTATGATTAAACCCATATTGGGATATAACAGGAGCTCTCTAAGCGATTTTGCACCATTTTTAGACGAAAATGACATAATTCGCGTAGGAGGACGTTTGGAAGAATCAAATCTTTCATACGATAGCAAGCACCCCATGCTGCTTCCATATTCGCATCCATGGACAAAATTGTTGATGACAGATCTGCACAATGAAAATTTGCACTGTGGACCACAGACACTATTAGCCATCACGCGACAGAGCTTTTGGCCCATTAAGGGCAAAATTTTGGCCAGATCGATAGTTCAACATTGCGTGCCTTGTGCGAAAGCCAAGCCCAAGCGGCTATCCCAAATAATGGGAAATCTTCCACCTACCAGAGTACAGCCCGCCAGACCATTCAACAATTCCGGGGTTGATTTTTGCGGCCCAATTTTCACACACTATCGAGTTAGAGGCAAACAACCTCACAAGGCCTATGTGGCAGTTTTCTGTTGCTTTGTCACGAAGGCAGTCCACTTAGAGGTCGTGAGCGACTTGAAAACGGAAGCCTTTTTAGCAGCTCTAAGACGCTTCACGGGACGAAGAGGTCACTGCAAAAATTTGTATTGTGATAATGCGACGAACTTCGTTGGAGCTCGGAACCAACTGCACAAGCTGGTCTCCATTTACTCTGATGACGCTCAAGCGAAAATAGCTTCGTCTTGCAACTCACGTGGCATTGATTTCCACTTTATCCCCCCTCGAGCGCCTCATTTCGGTGGCTTGTGGGAGGCCGCAGTGAAACCGGCAAAACACGTGCTTCTAAGAAGCGTAACTTCAGCATCGCTAACATACGAAGAGGTGGAGATGGTAATGGTGGAAATCGAAGCCATATTGAATTCCAGGCCGCTGACTCCAATGTCGGCCGATCCTAATGACCTAACAGCTCTAACTCCTGGCCATTTGCTAATTGGAGAGCCGCTTACTGCCACCATAGATGCATTTTCGGAACCGTGTAAAGCTAGCCTCCTGAAACGATGGAAATTAGTGTCCCACATCAAGCATGACTTCTGGCGGCGCTGGTCGCGGGAATATTTGAATGAGCTTCAACACCGCTATAAATGGAAGCAACGCTGCCAAAACGTAGAACCAGGAACCATAGTCATCCTAAAGGAGGAAAATACGCCTGTCACGAAGTGGCCACTGGGACGCATAGTTCAACTGCACAAGGGAACTGATGGTTACACAAGAGTAGCGGATGTTCAAACAGCTACGGGCGCCTTCCGGAGGCCAATTCACAAACTTTCGCCCTTACCCATAGAAGCGAATGATGCCCAACATACCTTCACAAGTGCAGAACAGGTCACTAAGAGTGAATCAGCTTTCAAGACACAAGATGACCAACATAAGAAAATCCCTCGAGCTACCTATGGAGCGGACTTACCCCCTTCGACAAGTGACACTGCAAATCGCTCCGCTAGGAAAAGGCACGAACATCACTGGGATCCCTAATTGTATCAACTTGGTTGGTCTGCCTATTTCTTCCAGCTCTAAAGGCAGATCCAATAGAAGTAACCACATTCAACTCACGGCCTGGCATACATTTCGAACACTTGGGAACAGCGAAACTGATCTCTACCGAATGGAATTTGGTGACATATTACGATATCAGCCCATACCGAATGGAGTTCGACACATTTAAAAGGGGTATAAAAACTCTAGAGCACCTCTGCACTCAACTAAAACACAAGAGTTCCTGCACACCAGTCATCACGCAATTTCAACACATTCAAGAGGAACTTACCGTCGACAACGATCTACTTCCCACACAAAACTCAAGCATAAGAGAGAAAAGAGGTGCTATTGACATTGTAGGTAACATCACTAACTCATTATTGGGGGTGTTAGACTCCCAATACGCTGAAGACATGGCGAAAACAATCGAGGCCGCAAAGGGAAATGAATTGCATCTCCTCGAATAAATCAAGAATCAACATCTATCATTGATTCCACTGTTAACATAGTCAAACGAGACCAAGAAGCTACTAATAAAAAAATCAAGGCATTAGAAGAGCAAATGACACAGACTATCAACCGCATTTCTGATGCAGGTGAAGAGACCCAGCAATTTAAGGTGATGCAGTTATTTTCATCATTGTCCATCCAGATGACCTTAATTGCGAGTAATATTCAAAGACTCCATTTAGCCATCTTCGATGCCTTAACGGATTCTCATCACGGCCAAATAAGCCCGCGACTTCTCTCACCAGCTCAATTGAGAGAGCAAGTACGACTCATCCAAAACCACTTACTAACATCCTTAAGCCTGCCAACAAGTCAAGGGAGCATCTTACCGCTGTACAAATTAATAAGTGTCGAAGGCCGAGCCGTTAAGGATTATGTCATATTCAAGCTCATGATACCGCTCATTAACTTGGAGAAGTTCGATTTGTTCAAGACATGGCCAATTCCGGTCTATGTAAATGAGACATTCATTTCAATACGATCATGTGCATCGAACTTGGCCGTTACGTCCCACAGAGATCAACATTATCCGTTGACCGATCAAGAATTGGCGGGGTGCAAATCAGTAGAAGAAAGGGTATATCTATGCAAGCAGCTTCACCCCGTTTATCGCAGAAGAGCCAACGTGTGTTCTTGTGAATCCGATCTTTTGAATGGAATTCCATATCCACAGTCATGCAATGTATTGAAAATAGAGTAAGATTCCATATGGTTACAACTAACTTATGAGAACCAGTGGATCTATGCATTAAAGGGAACAACCTCAATAAATGTTGCCTGTAGTAACGTCACAATAACGACATCGATAAATGGCTCGGGGCTTTTGAACGACAGCCCGATTGCTCAATAAAACACGAGTTGCTAACGCTTCAAGGCCATTACATCTATTCAATTGAGTCACGGAGATCCTACACAAAATTAAGTGAGCTCATCAACATCACTACACCTGAACACCTGTCCGCAATCCTGCAAGAAAAGCGCCATTACCATCCGCAATTGAAGGAGCTCGAAGGAGTTTGACCTACCCAATGAGATTCATACACGTACCACCCATGGTCTGGCAATCGGATACTTTGGTCATAAGTATCCTACTGGGACTACTCTACAAGCATCGAGAAGACTTGCAAAAATGCCTTCGCGGCAAACCGAAGCCCTTACCGAGACAACAGCAGGGCCGTGAAGATTTCGTAGTCAACATCGAATGAAGGGTAGGTTGAACCAGGAGTTCAACGGCGGGGAGAATGTTAAGACCCAGCCGCGTAATAATAATTCAAAACATCTCACATTAGCTTATCAGCATGCATTTGTCGCAATTATACTCATCAGCATTTCGTACATTGCATTTTTGTGTATCACATTCCGTGGTAACTTGAGTATCGTGTCCACGGCTTGAATTGTCTTTTCTTGCGAGGCTTCATGCCGGCATATTCATACTGATAAGACTAAGTGCTGAGTAAGTTGTTCACACGGTGAAGTGCACGTCTTCACTTGAGTTTTATTTATGTAAGTTGAGTTATTCATGTAAGTTAATTAGTTCGGAATAAAATTTAGTTTTGTTTAAAAACGCAAAGCGAACGGTTGTTATTTTTGCTCCTAACCCAAATACTTTCAGCTTATCCATTTTTCGGACAAATATTTTCATGGTGTACAAGTTTATGCGCTTGTGCTCCCCCATCAGAGGTCTTGGTACAAGAACCAAAGGCCTACCTCGTTAACGGTAAGGTAAAACATTTTTACCCGAATTCAAACAGTAGGCGTTGATTTTTGAAATTTCTTATTAGGGTACTCTTTATTTGAGTTTATGTCAATTATTAGAGCAATTCTCTTGAAATCTATTACTGCGTTATATTTTCGCAGGAAATCGTTACCGATTATGCCGACGTATTTGAGATTGATGCTCGGTTCGAGGATATAAAAGGGGTGTTTTAATCTGAAAGGTTTGTTACTACTGGATAAGTCAAGAGTGGCAATCATAGTTCCATACGTTGCTATTGGTTCACCAGATATTGTTGAAATTGAAATTGCGGCTAAAGGCGATTGGCTTTGTGTAAAATGTTGGATTTCAACAAGCTAACATCTGTTCCGGTGTCTATCAGGAATGTGGAGTATTTTCGAATGGATGGGTTTAAAGCGATACGAATGCAGGCGTTCTCGTCTGAATCTAAAAGTGAAATCATTATTCTAGTTAGGTTTCTGTCTCTTACAGTCTCATTGTATAATGGATTTCGGCTATATGTGATATTCGGGATGGAACGCCGATGTCTTCCTCCCGGATGCTCTCGTTTCCCGACTGTGAGCTGTCGTGTCTCTTAGGTAGGCTGCTGTTTTGGCCACCTTGAGCCGTGTTGCGTACTCTCGTAGGTACATAGTGAAGTGTATGATTCGGATTCTTGCTATTAGAAGGTTTCGGCATACGTGAGCTTTCTTGGTGGTATTGTTCTTGATTATTGTTAGTTCGGGAAAATCGATTATTATTATATTTCCTCAGTCTACAGTCATTGATGTGGTGATTGGCCTTCTTACAATAGGCACATATTACGCAATTAACCTCTCGGTTTACAATACGAGGGGGAAAGTTTGGAGTATTACGATGCCTAAAGCAATTGTCCCGAGAATGCCCTTCTCGGTTAAAACTATTGCAATAAACACTTCTCCTGAAGGGAGGTCTGGGAACATATGATGGGGCAGGCATATTCCGTTCCAGACGTGATGAATGTCCACAGGCGTAACTTATAGCCTTTTTCAAATCTTCTTCTCCATGGACTTTTACCAGAATTTTTAAACCAGTGTCTCTTAATCCATCTTCAAAGGTTTGTATCGCTAATTTTTTATTTTCTTTTATTAAATATTCGCGTATGTTTGAATCAGAGACCTCGGAATACGTGGGGGAATTTAAGGAGGATAATGCTAAAAGCAATTTATCTCCGAACTCTAATATTTTCTCTACCGTTTTGTTTGATTGAGATCAGGTCCCTTTGAGCGCTTGTTCGAGATTTTTCTTACTTAAAATGAGATCTGAGATCTTGAGCCAAACTATTCCAAGTACTGTAGGACTCGTATTGCACAACTTCAAATGCTGGCCCTCTGAGCTTTGTCTTGACGATATCCAAGAAAAGCTGTTGGGGCGCAGTTTGTGTAGAAGAAAAGAGCAAATTACCGCAGGCTATGAACTTCTCTAGATCCTGAGGGGATCCATCAAATTCCGGCACCAATCTATATACATCGATCAGACTAACTTCAGCCTGGACTACTCCATTATTTTGTTCAGGCTGAAGATTATTGTCGTTAGGCATTTCTATTGAGGTGTTAAAGGGTAACTCTTGGAAATTTCTGAGTATACCCGCTTGTTGTCGCGTAAGAATTTTGCACACCAAAGGCAGGCACGTAAAATAAAATTAAACAAAGAACAAAGATGCAATGCAATACACTGAAGTGAGCAACCCTTTTCTCAGGATTTGCAGGTACTCCTCAATTCACAGATTTCGGTCTTAGGGAGTCACTTCTGTTTAATGAGAAAAAGGTTGCTTAGGAAAATTGAGCTTGATTTTTTTTTTATGTTCGAGATGTGCTTATATTTGCCTTGAACTGTACTCGGACAAAGGAAGAAAATCCTGGAAGAACAAAAATTCTTTTCGAATAATCGGCAGTTAGTGTATTTTACTAGAAGCGCACGTAATTATTTCTCCCTTCTCTCTTTTTTTCACCAATGGAAAAATCAATAACATAATTCAAATTTTTTTTGGACTTTTCGCAAAAAAAAAATTTTCTCTTGCGGTTTGGTTTTCATAAGATAATGAAATTAATCATTTAAAAAGAATAATCAACTTTCGGAATTATTCGGACAAAATTTTCGACCTCAATTTGATTTTTATATGGAGATGAAATAAAAAAAAATTAATTTTTTTGAAATCTTCCCGCAAAATTGTCACATTCAATAAAATTTTAATAAAATGATATGATTAATCAATCAATAGAATAATTAGTCTTGTGGAACTCTTCACGTAAAATTTTCATTTTCACTTTAATTTTATAAATAAAAAGATTACTCTTTTGGACTTTTTACCTGGTTAAACTTAATTTTGTTCAAGAAAGATTTTTTTGGGATTCTCCGGTATATATCAAAAGCTAAAAAATGTTCTAATTTGTTATTTCATCACACAACCCATTAACTTTTGGTGACAAGTTTCAAGTCTTGGTTTGACTCATCAACAGGTCCCAAATAGCGAAATTGGGTGATTTGAAAAAGAAATGAAAAAAATGAAAAAAGAAGAAAGAAATGAAAAGTTTGAGAAAAATAGAAAAAACAATTTGCAAGAACGTCGAAGTGGATTTTGCTGATTGCTCGTGTCGCTGGAGTTTTGTATACTTAAGAGCATGGAAATTTATGATTTCGTTTGCTCGATTTTTTATAATTTACGATTTCGTTTGCTTGAACGAAATATGTGCACTGAAATAATTTAATAATGTGGGTGCCACGAGGATGATGATGCACTATGATGGCACTGTGGTATTCGTGTCATCATAACAATCGTATGTAGTCCGTGATTCCTTTCTTTACTCCCACACCTTTAGGGGCTCGGCACAATAACTAAATTATAATTTTACAATTTCTTTTTGTTATTCGTATTACTAGGTTATTACACACTTTACTTTCTTCTTAAGTATTTTTTTCTTTATATAAACATACTATTTTATTACCAAATTTCTTCATTAGACAATTAAATTTTCTGATAACTCGCTCTCGGACCGCTTCGCAAGAAGAAGGAGCTAGAATTTTCTCGGTCAGACGTACCCATTCTTCGAATTTTTGGTAAGGCCACTATGGGTACAGTCACGTATATTCGAAATTTTGATCGCGTGATGTGTATTGACTACAGATCGGTTTTGAGATTAGGGGTTACGGATTCGGCTATTTACGCTGGTGGCCGATGGGTTGGCGTATTCGCCGATGTCCAATATTCTGCGCATGATTATATTAATTAATTACAATGCCGAATATATGGCGTGTCGCCTCAATGTTCATGAAAGGCAAAGAAATGAAAGTTATCTATGGAGCTGGCTGAATGCCTCAATCCTTACTTGATATTTGGCTGGAGTGCCTCAATATCTTTATGAAGAAGATACCTGGCTAAGATGCCTCTATATCTTTAGGATGGAGAACGCCTGGCTAATTGCCGTTGCGTTCTGAAGAATAAGACTTGTACTTTACCAGTCCATGGTCAAAACTTTATTCTTCATTTCTTTCTTAATGCTACCTTATTTATAATCGCTAATTATTGCTAAGTAAGCTATTTACATTAATTTCTTAAAGCTACCTACATTCGATAATTTTCTCACCGTATCATTATAAAAGAAATGGTGACCTCACGTGAGTAACGTTCTTTGTTGCCATTGAGAAATTTGGTGCACTGTACATACGTAATTTATTTTCTGCTTGCGCTGTAATCTGATGCGCTTTTATTTTACTTCATTACACGAGGTATGAATGATTCACACAAAAGTGATTACATACAAATCTGTATGTATGTCAATTGTATTTTCATTTTTGTTTGTTGGAGTTTTAACTTTCGAAATGAATTACAAACTTTAGTTGTAATCTTGTTATCATATTTCTTTTACGGAGATGTGCATTTGATTTATATGCAATTACATGCTTTAATGATGCATGATTACAGATATGCAATCAATGTAATACTCTATATAAGCTATCTGAATAAATATAAATTAATTTAATATTAAAATTGACAAAATAATAAATAATAAAAAGTCATGACCAAGCAGGCCATCGTATGAGAGGATGGAGGTATTTCCCACTATTTGGAATGGGTGTTCTAGGATGGAGTTATTTTGTTCACAATTCAAGTTTAACGTAGCAAAAATGAGTCCTTCTATAGAAGTGGACTCTGTAAATAAAGTGTTTATATTGCAGACAGCATCTCTGTAGCAGATGCTATCTGGCTTCAATGGATGGAGTTTAATTAAGCTGATCTCAGCTGGACTATCAATTAAAAATGTAAGTTTTGGAGCAGAGCAAATGTCGACAGCCAAAGAAAGCGTTAGTGAATTTTTATTAATTTGGACGGGGATACGAATTACTTTATTGCTGGCTGTGTCGATATTGCCTCGGGCTTTCGATTAACTTGCACTGTCGTTTGTATATACGAGGGGTTGCCGAAATTGACCCCCGCTGCATCCAGTTTCCCTGCCCGGATGCCGATGAAGTTCGATTATTCTTCCTATTTGGAGAAGGTGATCTTGCCCAGATATTCGCATTATTATATCTTGGGGGTGGAGTTCGACTTTCTCGGATTACTGGCTGCTGCTAGTTCCTGTTCTGTGGCTGTCTGTTAGCCGTGGTTGATGGCGGAATTGCACCTCTTTCCTGGAAATTATTTTGATTTCTCTGGTTGTTCTCAAGCCGAGAATTGTTCGCAGCTCTCGTTCTGCATTCTTCAATAGAATGTCCCGTCTGATGACAATATCGACAACCATGAGACCTGAGATGTAATTTTATTAAAATCTGGAGAGCGTTGTAATTGGGGGTTTGTTGTTGGAATTATGGTAAGACACTGTGCAGAGCGTTGTGTGACTGGGCATTTTGAAGCAGCATGCCCCAGTCTATTACATTTGAAACAACGAATAATCGAATTTATTCGTTGCGTAAAGGGATTTTCATTTACCTTGTTATGTGCTTCAAAGCTGAGTTGTTTCTGTTCTAAACGTGATGCATGTTCCAAGATATGTGATTTTAATGCAGAAAAAGATTCATCGGAATGCACTTTGGCTAAAGTTTGGAGTTGGTCATTTATTAGCCCATCCTCGATAGCTCTCACTGCTTGATACTCGTTATCTTTTAAAAGAGACTTTAAAAGAACTCTATCAATTGTATATGAGTGTGTTGCTTCATTTAATTTGGATAGACTTGTGTTAAGTCTCTGTAGGAATTCCCTGCTTGCAATTATTTAATGGAGACTGCAGAATATATCTTGGAAGTTTTCCTCGAAAGTTTGTTGCAGAATTGATTTTAGAGTAGGCCAATCTTCAACTTGATTGTACCTGAAAACATCGTACGTCTCTGCGGATAATTTACTCCTTATTAAACTAAGGAGGGAGTTTCTTTCATTTGCCGTCGTTGCTTTTGCATATTATGTATCATCGCAGCTTGAAATGAATTTGTGGAGATCTTTCGGATTTCCATTGAAATTGGGAATTAATGTTCTAGCGTCAGATAGGAAAAAATTTGATTGGTCTCTGAAAGAGCCATTGTGGTGATGGTCTGTGGAATTATTTGTAGTATTCGTTATGTTTTGGAATCTTGAGTCCAACTGATCCTGGAGCGCAATTATAGCATCTGTATATGATGATTCCAAGTTTATTTGAACATTATTTGTAAAGTATTCGTCTTTTTTATCATTTGTGCCAGCATTTGAAATTATTTCGAGATGAGTTATCTCAAAATATTTTTGAAGTGAATTTAATTTTTGTACCAAATACGCTTGGCTTGTATTCGACAGCGTACTCAGGTCAATAGATTTGATGATGTGTAGTATCGATTTTTGCCTATCATTCTGAATTCGAAACCTTACTGCGTTAGTCTGATCTTCGTCTCTGCATTCTTGCATAGCCTCAGTATTGGTACCCTTTTGTGAAATTTTGGGATCTGGGAAATAAAATGGGTTGTTTTCGTTATCCGCGTGGCTAAAAATTGATTTTAATCTATCAGACAGTGTTGCTTTGATTAGGTTGTACTAATCCTCTGCCTTGTCAGAGCAGGGGCAAGATGTTATAACTTCGAAAGACTCGACGTTCGACAATTTATCGATAGTCGGTATGTTGTAACACTTTCGACAGGCGATAATTTCGATAGAATATCACTGAGTTTTGCTGAGAGTGATAGTACAAGCGAAGATTAAAAAATGTATGTAAATTTAAGAAATTAGATTTATAAGTTATATTTTTTTTTAAATTATTCAATATAAATGATTTTATTTATTAATTATATAGATTCTTCAAACTTGAAGTTATAAAACTTGTAAGAATATTTCTTGAATTTGAAAATTAATAAGGCAGTACCTACATTTTGCTAGGCATATACATGACATAATACCGCTGCCTTAAAAATTTTCTTTTGTCCCGGTAATTAATTATTTCCTCGTCGTTTTCGTTATCCTCCTCAAATAAAGCCACTGCGGTTGAAAAATTTATAAATTCCAATTTTATTATTATTAAAATTTATTAAGAACTAGAAAAAGAATCTATAAATGTCATTTGTGCTACGGGAAAAAATTCGGAAATAGTTTCGAAACAAGCAAAATCGCCTGTCGAATGAAAATCTAATAACATACCGCCAGATCGAAATCTTCGCTTCGATGATCGCTTTCGATGCGAAGTTTAACATGTCGCCACAGGATTGTTTGAAGTATTCATGAGCTTCATTGAAATCATCATGACTTTGTATGAGTGTTTTTTTCAAAGTCGGCCCAGTACTCCTCTAATTTTTTGATCTTTTCGGAAACTAATTCTGCAGTTCTGTGTTTTTTATTGGTGCTGTGATATTCTTGTAATATATTTCTGATTTCTTCTGTTCTTTGGACTTGTGACAAGCAAAGCTCATCGAAAGATTTGTTTTCCTCTGTCATGTTGTGTATTGTTATAATTAATATTGGAATGGGTTGATTTATTAATTGTAAGTAAAGGTCTATAACTGAATTATTCGATAGCAAGGTAAATTAAGTTTAGAGTTGGTTTTAATTTTTAGCAACTTATTATTTTCTTCCTCTTTTTTTCTATAATTTATTGTAATTTTACCTTTTTAAGTCACCTCATGTTGGCTTTCCACATTTATATTTTCACAATTATTTTGTTCATTTATTTGTTTATATAACAAACTTAAATATGTTGACAACCATGAGTAGGTAAATAGCCAGAAAGTGTAAATACGTGAATAACCGGGAAATATGAAAGAAAAAAAAAACTAGAAAAATTGAAAATATGGAAACAATCAGGAAAAATGTAGATTACCATGAAATATGCACAGAAATTAACTATTGATTGTTCTTCCAATCAATATCTTTCCTCTGAACGATAGGCTGACAAAGTCGTATCGCAGGGGATCGATTATCATTTTATTCGAAGTCCTCTGGCAAGCAAGCTCACGAAGTCTTACCGCAGAGGTAGCTTCTAGGAAGAGCCTAATCGTATTAAAATGTTAAATTGAATTTAAGAAAAGATAAAAGAAAAATTTGCAAAAACGTAAACAACAAAAATTTTACACTTCTTTCATCTTTCTCCTTTTTCTTAAAAAAAAAAACAGTTGCATAGATATTAAAAAAAAAATACTGCACCACAGGTTGTTATGGGCAAATAAATTTATGATGAAAAACAGCTTTTTACGGTATCCTTCACTTTATCCAATATATTTAGGTGCCGGATGTTATTGACTGTAATCCAAAATATGTTGTATTGATGGTTGAAATTTATAAGTTGTAGTCCGAAGTATTCCTTTTGATGGTTGGTAAAGTTGGTGTAGAATGGTACGTCACACGTCCTGGGTGACGATTTCTTGTATTCTTCCTTCTTTGTTCCGTCTTATTTGAGGCAGGGATGAAGCCTCGCTATATTCCCTCGTTGGAGCAGATTGGCTTTAAACTTTTTTATTCTATATATATATATATATTTAGTTTTCCTCTAAGCACCCATTTTTTGGGGTACCCGGGCTTCTTATTTTTTTTTTTAGATTTCTATAAATTGTCGATTAGATTATTGTCAATCAATAATTGTATTTTTTCTTTTTTTTTCGGAGAGTTAAATTTTTGTTTTTATTATCACTGATTCAGATTTTTTTTGTACACTACTGTTGCACAATGATTAATCAAATTTAATTTAGATTTATGAATTTTAATTACTGTAGCCACCAAAATGTAATAATTTTTTTTTTATTTTTATAGGCACTGATTTAATTATCACTGGGTTTGTTATAGTTGTGACCGGATTTAATTATTTTAAATAATTTTAATTATTATTGGTTTATTGTTTTTTGTTATTTCTATTTTAAATTTCTTGTTGCTACTGGTTTCTGAATTTTAAAAGTACCGCTGCCACCAAAATGTTATGGGTAACTGTATGCCGTGCTCCGGGCGGAGAGTACACAGTTTCTAAATAAAAAACAAAAATCGGTTTTTGAATTAATTTTTGAAACCAACACCTTTTATTCAAATGGTTTTTTAATAACTTTCACTTTTAATAAATTTCTCTTCCCTTCAATCTATTATTTAACTTGTTATATACTTTTTTTTTCTTCACTAAATATAACTTTTCAAAAAATGGGACATTTATTCCTTAACTTCAATCTATTATTTTTTTTATACACTTCCTTCTTTATATCTTTATTTATTCCGTAACTTCACTAGACGGATTTTTAAAAACGACTCCCCGAGGTTTGGGCTTTATCGGCCCAGGTACCCACGATTGCTTCAAAAGCTTTTTTTTATTTTTTCTTATTGTTTTCTCACGACGCGTTGAAAAAACGTACGTGAGAAAATGCAAAAAGTTTTGATACGAGATATATGCATCAATGAAAACTGTAATCCGATATGCACTTGTACGCCCGTCTTGAAATATTAATTTTAAGAGGGCGCAAATAATTGTGATAGTTGTATGTGTGTATGTATGTACATACAATTAGATTGGAGGAAGTATAAGTAATGTACGTATGTACAGTGTACATATACGGAAAAAAAGTAAGAAGACACTGTACGTAGGTATACCTATATATATATATATACTTAAGTATGCATACCGTGTGAGTGGAATGTGTGTCTGATAACAAAATGCAATGTATGCTAAATTGCATTTTGTTATAATATGGGAATGCAGCTTTAAATGCATTTTAAATTTTGATTGAGATTTTAAAATGAAATAATGTTTCATTTTCAGGGTCATTTATGAGGTACATCAATATAATGTATAGGACAATATATTGATGTAATGATCTTATGGTTGTGATTCGGGGCATTGGGCACCTGAGTCACAACAGCGGTTGCGTTTGCTCATGATTATTTGTGGTATTAAATTTTATGAAGTGGATTAAACAAGCCAATATTCTCCCTTTTATTCTCACTTATATTAAACAAAACTTCACATTACATAAGTATATGTCGTAGACATTTGACGTAACTCAGCATTTCACGAAAAGTCAAGACACTTCATGGAGAGTAGGCAAATAATGTAATGGTTTTGACTTAACCCCTTTTACATTATGTGTCTGAAATATTTAGTCACTTCATCAAATGCTAAAGTGTTTACGCCGATACTGTAATACCACCCTATATAACCAAATACTAGTAGTGGGAGATGGGCGGTGGAGGGGGGGTCGCACATAGAGCTGCGACACACGCACACCCACACACACCACACATACACACACACACCCACATACACACACATCCACACGCCGCGCGTATGTGTGGTGTGTGGGTGTGTGTGTCGCAGCCCTGGGTAAACGCTCTTAGCATTTCATGAATTGACTAAAAATTTCAGCCACATAATGTAAAAAGTGGCTAAGTCAAAACCGGTACACTATCTGCCTACCATGACGTGTCTAGACTTTTCGTGAAATGCTGAGTTACGTTAAATGTCTACGACATATATAATTTTAACCACTCTGAACATCACATTGAAAATGAGAGATGAGTTAATTTTCCAATAGTGGAAAAATCCACAGTTTGTATTCGTAGAAAATTAGATGCACTTCAATATGTTGGAGCTCAACAAATAATCTTCTATAGAGCTTCAAAGCTTTAGAAGCACTTGAGGTTCTTACTTGCGCTATTGCTTATTTTTCTGGATAGATCAGTGAATATGCTTCAAAAGGGCTGCCAAATGATGGCTAGAGAACCGCTTAAATTGTGCTCCGTTCAGAAGCGCTGATTTTTCGTCCCAATGGGTTTCTATCTCCTTCTACAGTTTTTATCTTACAGACGTAAATATAATGAAATAGTTGATGAATAATTCTAACAGCTAGAAATGGGAAAATTTTCGAAAATATAAACAACATCTTTACAAATTCATAAATTATTTTTTCCCATACTACGTCGATGTACTTCATATTGTGACCGTGGGATATTCAAATTGTCTGTACTATGAGCGGAGTGAGAGCGACCTAGAAATCAATTTATTATAGTTTTTAGTTTGCTATTTTTGATTGATGAAGCTGAAAATTTGAATATATTTTTTAAATCCCCGTCGATTTACGTTCCAAAAATATTTCACAAATTTCTTAATTTTATAAGCTCATTATTTTTATACCTTAGATGATATCTCATAGGGTATGCTAAGTTTGTCATTAGGTTTGTAACGTGTAGAAATAATGCTGAAAACAGCCAAATGGATTGGACACCACCGCATTTCCATCCGCCGTCCGTCCGTCACCACAATAACTTGAAGACACATTCATGGTATGTTTCAAATTACACCATTTAGCATAATTTGACCTATTACACCCTATGTGCTATCTGCAGCCTTTAAGGAGTTATTAAATCACAACCTATTTCGGTCATACCGAAATTAGCCAGTATTATGGATGGGTATCCAACCCCAATTTACTCTACTAGCAATATTTCTATACGTTACAAACGAAATGACAAGCTTAGCATACCCTATGAGACTTCATCTAAGGCAGGGATTCCCAAACTATTATGGGCAAAAGACCCCTTTTCCAAAATGAACTGAAAACTCAGACCCCCATAGCCAAATTACTTTAAAATTCCTATCTCTAGCTTTTTTTCCTATTGATGAAAAATACTTACCAAAATAAAAACTTTGCGGTTGGTTAAGTGATTAAACTTGACACCATTTTCTCATCAAAATTTAACAAAATAAATAAGCATAAAATTCAGTAAATATCAAGCGTAATTAATAATTATGAATATAAATTATGTAAAAATACTTAAGTAGGTAATTATTTTTTGAAAAAAACATTAAAATCGCAAAGTAAAGATAAAAAAAATTAAAAATTCAGTATGATGGATGAACCTTGGTAGAAAGTCAACCAATCTAGCTAAATCCGGTTCAATATTGGGGAGTTGCAGCCTTAAATCTCCGCGTTCTTTGATTTTCAAACGGCTTCTTTGTTTTTCCAAAATGTTTGTAACCACTCTGAAGCCTTTTTCGACTAGGTATGATGATGGAAAAGCGGTACTGTATTTTTCAGCAATGCTCCACAATGCAGGATACTGTGCTTTAATGTTGCGTTGCAACCAGAACTTCTGATAGCCTTGGTTGAACTTCTGCTTAAGCTCCTCGTCTGCGATGATGGTAATCAACTCTTCTCTGTGATATTGTACGAATTTATTATCAAGTGAGGAATTTGTAAATTTAAGAAATCCTCTTGCATCTTGCATTTCTGGTAATTTTGACAAATGGGGAAACTGTGAATAATCTTTTCTGTTTAAATTTTGTTTATAAAGAATGAGTTTACCCAAAAAGGCCGATATTATTGATTTTGTTTTAATCAAGTTGAGATCGTCACCCTGCAGCTGTAAATTAACTTTGTTCAACATACCAACGATATCAGTCAAGTAATAGATATCTGTTTTACAATTGTTCAGATTTTCTTTCAAAAACTCCAACACAGATTCAAAAATAGCTGAAAATCTTGCTAAACAAGAGTCTCTTGATATCCAGCGAACTTCAGTGTGCAGAAGTAACCAAGTAAAGACTTCGTCGTTTTCCTCACAAATCTGAGCAAATAACCGAGAGTTCGAAGAATTCGAATCTTGTTGACAGCATTTATAACATATTGTAAAGACTGATGCAATCTAGGACTCAGATTTTTTGCTACTAAATGCTGTCTGTGAATCACGCAGTAGTAGATGAGTGTTTTATCATTAAGGCTCCAACGAATTTCAAAAACCAAATGAACTTTCAACCTAAGTGCAGGCTTGTTATTTAGTAAAATATCAGGAACATGTTTGGACTTGAACTTGATCATAATTTCGTTCGTATTAAGCCGCGTATATGCGTCAAATATACATAGCAAGTCAAAACGTGCCTGAAAGACGTGTACGCTCGAACACATTATCTTCACGAACTTGTCTACGCTTATTGACTTGCCCAGTTTTTGATCTTGTACGAACTTGTTCACGTTTATCGACTTGTCGAGTTTCTTAAAAGTACAGCAATGATACTTCCCACTAAAATATTAGTCATTCTTATAACAAGTTAGTACACGTAACACAACTTATACAGTATCTTGAAAGTTTCAAATAAGAACTTGTGTTAATTAATAGGGTCGATTTTTAGACCTCGTCGACCACCAAAATCAGTTTTCGTTTATTTTGACCCATGGGAAACCGTCGATACCACGGGGTCGATATCGAGCACTTTGGGAATCCCTGATCTAAGGCATAAAAATAATGAGTTTATAAAATTAAGCAATTTGTTAAATATTTATAAATGGATAAATAAATAACTGGCCAAGTGAAAGTCGGACTCGCGTACGAAGGGTTCCGTACCATAATACCTTTTGAAGAATTAAAACTTCAGAATTAGAACAAAATATTTTAGATCTATTTTGGCATTTTGTGAAAAATAAAATACAATTTGACAGTTTTCCCCCATAAAAAAAATCATGGCTACCTATAGACGTTTTATAGAATGAAATTAATATAAATTTCCAATGAACCAGTACAGTATAAAAAAACGCAACTAATACCTCCATATCAGTTGTATATCAACGCAAAATTTTTCTTCCGTATGAAGCAATAATATTTTGTATCAAAAGAACTTCCAAAAGTAACACATTCATATGCGTATTATTATCTACCATGGTAAAATTTGGTAGTCTTGCATTTACTCCATTCAGGATTCAGTGCATCATGCCTTGACTTGATGTGATGCCTGCTGGTACAGTGGGCTGTATAAATTCAATACAGAAGATGCGAGCTCTGCAAGGAAAGCTTTAATGATTGCATCACAACTTTCAGATTGAGCTTTCAAATATTGGTTCGCAAAGCAAACTTAAGCTTGTCATCTCTTTAGCCTTTATTACTTTATACTCTAGGTTTGCAGACTCAGTACGCCATTTTTAACGATGCTGAAGGCTATTAATGTTGATGTATTTGTTATATGTGTCGCCATCGATGATGTGTTGATACTCGTACATCTTCCGCAGGTTCTTCCGGTTGGGCCATCAGCGGTTGGCCTATTAAAAAGTGGCATGGAGTTAGTGCACCTAGGTGGTTGATATCGTTTGTAATTGGAGTCATAGGCCTTGTCTTGCGATAGAAATGTTTCGAGTTCTTCAAATGTCAATCGGGTGTATTTGGTGGTTCGATGTAGGTGCCGCTTCACAACCTTAACACCGGTCTCTCAAAGGACACCCAAATGAGGAGCTGAAGGCGGATTAAAATGCCATGACACCTTCAAATTAGATAAAAAGTTTGTGATTAGTTCGTCATGGTAATGAGATTTTCTTAAGTCAAAAACTTCTAGCAGTTGCCGATTGGCAACTACAAAATTTGTTCCATTGTCGCTATATATGTTTAATTGTAAGCCTCGCCTGGAATGGAATCTTTTGAGACATGCTATAAAGGATTCACTAGTCACGTCTGTGACTGCTTTCAGATGTAACGCCTTTGTACTAAGGCAGGCAAATACCGCGATGTATCCTTTGCACATCTTGCTCCGCGAGCTTTATGCAGTAGTAGTGATAGAGGTCCTGCATAATCTATATCAGTATTCTCAAATGCTCTTGTCGGTGTGACCCGATGTATAGGTAGGTTCGCCATTAACTGTTTCAATGTAGCAGCTCGATAACGGATGCATTTAGTTTTAATACATGACTTAATACTTGTTCGACTTGAAAGAATCCATTAGTCTTGCTTGAGGATATTCATGAGAAGTCATAAACCAGCATACGTAGATATCTCGCGTTTATATCTAATAAGGGTTGTAATGAAAATGTGGTCCTTCGGCAGGATTATTGGATGCTTTGCATTGTAAGTGATTAATGAATTCGGGAGCCGTCGACCTACACGTAGAATACCTTCCGCGTACAGGAAGGATGTTAGGGATAATAAACGACTTGATGTGGGTAGTTGTTTACCAGTTCGAAGACATTTAATCTCTGATTGGACGAAACTTGCTCCCATTTATAACAGACACGTTTAGCCTTTTCCAATTCGTATGTTGTTATCCACTGTGGTAAGCTTAGTACTTTAGTCTTCCATTATAGGATTTTCAGGATGAAGCGTAGACATCTGCTAAGAGTAGTTGTTCTATGGGGATACTGGGACACTTTTTGTATGGAAAAACGGTTCTATTTTCCCAACATTTTTGGGGGTTCTGGTACCACCTTTTATACTGAAAAATTTGGACCACTTTCTATGGTGGGCGCTGGCCCACTTTATGTGAGGGTTCCAAGCCTTTTCTATGGGGCAGGCTGCGGAACGCGGATTGTGTCTTAGATAGCCATCTTGAATTTCAGCTAAAGCGTTACCATCTGTAAGGAAGTTGTATGTCTTACCTAAGGTGAGCGTGGAAGTTGTAGATACCGACATATACCGCCTGGTCTTAATGTGGCCATGCGAATTCAAAACTCTGTTGTGCTATAACAGTTATTTTAAATTTTCAGTGGCCGGTGGCGCCACCCATATGAATAGTGGATTAAGAGCTTTGATGATTAGTGCCGCGCCTAAGTTTAAGCTTTTTATAGGATCGGTTTGCGCTATGACAATGCTTTTATGTTTTCTTTTTGCACTTGAGCTTGGAGTTTTCTTATTGCGCAGTTGCGGATATCGACGAACTGTTATCAGAGCTGTTTGAAATGCTGTTCACCATTCTGGATAAAACGCCCAACCGCCCGATTAGGAGCTAGCTGTAGTGGGCAAATATTATTGATAATGATCGTGTTGATTTATACCTAAGCTAAATGAACTTATAATAAAGTGTGCTTGAATTGAACTTACATCTAAGCTAAAGTGAACTTTGAACAATGTGAGCTAAACTTTATAATATGTAGCATATTCCCCTTACGCTACCGTTTTCCTCCCCCTTTTTGTTTTTTTGCTTTTGTTCGGCTTCTCTAACTTCTGTAGAGAAACCCCCATCATTTTTACAGGGTATCTGAAAAGGGGTGAAAAAAGTTCAAGATACTTCTCCATTAAAAAGCATAAAACCTGAAAGAAATTAGAAATGAGAAAACAGGAAAAATTACAACGTGTGCAGAACAGGCACAAATTACAATCTTTCCTAGAAAACCCAGAAAAAGCAAAAAAAAAAAACTGAAAAGAACAAGAGTAACAAAAAATTCTAATTCGTGTAAAACGCGCACGAATTACAATCTGTCCTACAAAACCTAAAAAGAAGAAAAACAAGTGAAAAGACTAGAATTGGTCTAAGACCAATTCTTATGATACACTAGATGAATGCACGTACGAAATTTCGTATGGTCACCCATTTGAGCAATTTTGATTTTTTGCATTGGTTTCTCGCATATATTTCTAGAACGGCTCGTTGGACAGAAAAAATGATTATAACCAATTTTATAGGATTTCTTATTCTGAAGAAGTTTTTAGTACAATAAAAATGTCTAGGACTGATCGTTTTCAAAGTATATGTAAAAACCAAAATTATTATATGGCAACACCAAGAAGGGGTTGCCCGATTTAGCCCATTTTTGAAATTTTATTTGCTATTAGTATGAAAACAGTGTACCAAATTTCAGCTTTCTATGTCGACGTGTTCTCAGGTAGTGTCCAAATATATCGTGGAAAACGAAATTTTTGTATGGCAACCCCACGAAGGAGTTGCCCGGTTTGTCTCATTTTCGAACTTAATTTTACTTTTTTTGTAATGTCCGTGTACAAAATTTCAGCTTTCTAGGTGAACGCGTTCTCGAGTAATCGTGCGCACAGATGGACGGACGGACATGCAAAAATCAAAATAACTTTTAATATTATGCGTGTGTGTCCAATTCATTTTGCTCTACCATCTTTATTTCGAGGTGTTACAAATGGAAAGACAAACTTAGTATACCCCTATAGATTTCATCTAGGGTATACAAAAAAATGAAACCCTGAAATGATAAAAGAAACCAAAATAATATTTTTGTTCAAACGAAAAATTTTATTTTGCGCAGAATTCGCATAAATTACAATTTTTCGTTCAAATCACGCATTCTGAAACGGTAGCTCGCCTAGCTGTAAAGCATCACGCGATACCATCACGTAATGCATTACAGCAAGTCTCCCGATATTCTCAGAAAAATGTTGCTACACTGCAGATATTCTGTGGCAACGATTTCTGCCTGAAAAGAATATACCCACAACCGGTTCTATAGCCAGCAGTGCAGTCGTCAGAAAAGATTTCGAATTGCGACCACTGACTTATAACAATGGACTGAGCGATTAGCTATTTCATGTGGCACAAAAAATATTGTGTTTCTGTATATCACCGTTAGAGCGCATTTTAAAACGATTACATAAAAAATATGTAAAACTCAACCAATCAGATGAAATTTTACACCCGTAAATCGAATTTAATTAAAAAAATATATTTTCTTGTGCCCAAGTGATATTTTAATCGCTTATAAGGAATTGAACTCATTCCGACTTTAATTTTCAAAAGTTATTCTTAACTGAATCCTGCTTATGGGCAAGAGAGACGGAGCATGGTAAACACTATCTTTAACTTATTCCTTCTGCGGTGATTGCATCTGTAGCCAACATAAAAACATCACGTGGCATAAACAAACGTTCTAGAATGCAATATTTTGTGTTGGTAGCTCCAACTCTGCCATAGGGCGAAAGAGAGAACTATAAAACTTGTGCCATGCCTTCCTATAGGAAAATCACAATACGCTCAGTCCATTGTTATAAGTCAGTGATTGCGACCGACGAAGAACGGCTCGTCTGTCGGTTGGGTGAGTAGCGGCTGTGATGAAGGCAGGCGGCGTGGGCTCGAAGAGCCTGTTTTGATATTTTGGGCAGTATGGGTCAGCAAAGCGCGCCGGTAGTAAAATAATTTCCAGGAGTTTGAATTAAAAGTTTCCTCTGAAGAAAAGTGGAAAATATTTTCTTTAATATAATTAAATAGTTTTTTTTGTGCGAAAATTCTTACCTGTGGAGTCTGCGTATTAAAAAGAATTTCCTGTAAATAAAAGAGGAAAATATTTCCTTTAATATAATTAAATAGTTTTTTTTGCGAAAACCCTTACCTGCGGAGCCCGCGTATTAAAAGTTTTACCGTATTAAAAGTTTCCTCGTGTTAAAAGTTTTCCTGTGAAGAAAAGTGGAAAACAGTTCATTCAATATAATTAAATAGTTTTTTTTCCGAAAATACTTACCTGCGAAAAGTAGTGAATATTAGTTTAGTCTGTGCGCAGTTTTTCCTGGAAATAGTAAGAAAATCTTTTTTTTTTAAATTTATGAACAATATAATCAAATTTCGTGAGATATTTTTACTGACCTGCGATAAGCAGTGAAGATTAGTTTAGTTTGTGCGCATCTTTTCCTGTAAAAGATAAGAAATCTTTTAATAAAATTATGAACAATATAACTAAAGTTCGTGGAATATTTTTACTTACCTGCGAAAAGCAGTGAATATTAGTTTAGTTTGTGCGCAATTTTTCCTGGAAAAAGTAAGAAAATCGTTTTAAAAATTTACGAACAATATAATCAAATTTCGTGGAATATTTATACTGACCTGCGAAAAGCAATGAAGATTAGTTTAGTTTGTGCGCATCTTTTCCTGCAAAAAGATAAGAAATCTTTTAATTAATTTATGAACAATATAATTAAATTTCGTGAAATATTTTTACTTACCTGCGAAAAGCAGTGAATATTAGTTTAGTTTGTGCGCAGTTTTTCCTACCAGTCAAGACTAGATATCCGAAAGCACTCAAAGCGGTGAAAAGGATCGAACAAAAAGAGGTCAATGCACCCGCTCATGTCGTTCTGAGGCCATACACGGATTTCGTCGAAGGGTGCACCCTACCAACGCCCACACAGTCCAGCGAGGGAGTTCTCCGCCTAGGGTAGTATGTAATATACCACCACTTAAGTAAGTTCATTGGTTTTCTTTTTCGTTGTTTATTTTATATATATCTTTTGCATGATATCGTATAGATCGTATATATATATATATAGTTATAAGAATATAGGTCGCCTACGGCAGAGCTAAGTACAGTTAGTAGGGCTTATTCTTTAGTACTCTAATCTTAGGTACTTGTTTGTGAAGGAGGGATGAACGGAATCTGCCTACGTAGAGTTCAGGATACAGAGTTTTCAAATTCTTTTATAGATTGTTTTTTTTTGTCACGTTACACACCGAATAGTGTGGAGTTAACCACAATTTAAGTGCATCTCTGAAAAAAAGTAAAAAGAAAAGTAAGGAAAAGAATACGTCAAATTTAGTCTATTGAAATCGTTCCACAGAGGAGTTGGTTACACCGTCAGGTCACCGAGGACAGTTTCCTTTTCCTAGTTTTTGTTTTATTGCGTTTGCGCTATAAGTAACTTTTAGTTCAGGCGGCTCCTTCTCACCTAAGTTACTAGCTACAATCTGAATTTCGAACTGTATTACTGGTAGGCAGCTTAATCGGATTAAGAAATTGAAAACGAAATGAAACTGAATTGTTAACTACCTTTATTCGTCTGCATACATAGAATATAGACGTGCATATAGTTTTTTTTCTTCTTCCCTGGTCACTTGGAATACATTAACGGTTGTGTGCAGCTGAGTCTTGAACGTTTTGAATTGTTGTGCAGGGGGAATGCGACTATGATTGACTAGGCGCGAGGCGTACCACCGTTGAAGCCAAGCTTCCGCTCGTGGACACCGAGGTGATGACTACTTGGCACGTTACCTCCTATCTAAAGCTTAAATTTTCCAGTTTCTAGCATTGAAGTGCTCTCCTCTTCAGTGGTATATAGGCGGGGTTTGGGCTTGCGGGCACCACTGGGAAGCGAAGCTTCGGTTCGTGGCCACTGAACAGCCGACCACTCGATCTAGGCCTGTCTGAAGAATCAAACGTCTGTTTCAATTCAACAAGCTGATGAACGACGTTCATCTATTTTGACCTTCTCCTTGTTGATTTGATGCAGCTTGGCGGTTCTGATGATTCAGATTCCGCTTTCATCATCTATGGCTTTGCGCTTGCGTGGAGTTCCGCTCTCATGACTCTGTTTGGAGCTGCTTCGATCACTCTGACCGGAGGATGGCTGTTGAGCATTCTCTAGATTGGTATCCGACTTGGAGTGATCGATGCATTGCCTAGACGAGTCCCACGCGGGGTGAAGACAGTTAATCTCCTTCTTTGTCTCGTTAATCCTCATGAACCTTCCCTAATTCAAGTGATGAGAGGCTAAGTAGATTAGTGGTTGATGAACGTTGTATGTGACGCATACTGATTTGAATGTAATTTCCGTTCACTTCTGCTGGTTCCGGGAAGAAGCCCGTATTATATTTTATTTTGGACGTATTCATTATTATTGAGATATTTCGATTATCTTTATTTTTATCATTATTCAGTTACCATATCGCATCTCGGATATTATTCTCAATTATTGTTATATTATTTGGGTTATCGTATCGCATTTTAGGTATTAGGTTTCGCTTATCGTTGTCTATATCATGAGGTTATCATACGAACCGCCATCTTAGCTGAGGCATAGCGTTACCGTAATTTAAATTTTAGTACTTTATATTTATCTTTATCGTATGTTAGGCTTTGGTATTTTATAGATATTTTAGAATGGAGTTATCTGCTTATATTTTAGTTATTGCTATATTAAGTTAGTTATCGTTACCTGTTAGCTATTTTGGTTATCTTCACATCAAGTGTATCTTTTGCTTTTTTCTATTACTCCAATGAGCGCATCTTACTTAGTAGATATCTTGGATATCCATATCGTGTATAAGTTATCTTTTACTACTATAGTTAGTATATCGTATAGGTATCTGTAGGCTATCTTGGTTACCTTGGTAGTTGCTTTATGATTATTTTCATAAAACCCCTTGTCTTAGCTATTAATTTGAGTAGTATTACCTTGGATTATAGTTACTACATCCGAGTTTTTGCAGATAGTATAATTATTAGTAGTTATCTTCAGTCTAGC
Organism: Dioctria linearis; assembly: GCA_963930735.1. NCBI lineage: Eukaryota > Metazoa > Arthropoda > Insecta > Diptera > Asilidae > Dioctria > Dioctria linearis. Next base: position 83,478,797 of record OZ005744.1, read on the forward strand.
TCAGCTAGCTATTTAGGAATTTGGATAGCATCATGGTATGACTACCATCAGGTTATTTTAGTGTTTAGATTTTACCGTCGCTATAATCTTATGGTTCGGCTATTTTAGGGTTTTTCTGGGTTTTGGTTAATTAGTGATGATTCTGGCGATGTAAACGCTAGATAGTTCTATCTATATAATAGTTGAGATCTGACATTTACTTATGAGTATCATACCGTATCTATCCGGGTATAGTATAGCCAACTGGGTTTTGGGATATTTAGATAAGATTATTAGAGATTATGCATTTCTTAGTTTAATCTTACTATAGTGTCTATAGATTAGGTATCGAATGTGGATTTTTTTTATGGGTTAGTTATTTATCTAAGTATAGTGCATATATCGTGTACTCTTGGGATATTTTTTTCTATATCGTTATTTATCACCGCTACGGCTTCTTACCCGAGTACCAGCAGCCACTTAATCACCGACTTCTCACCTTTCCTTGATTTGTTGACCTCAGTCTTTTGTCAAGTTGATGAACGATGTTCATCTCCCTTGATTTTTATTCTTGACTAAGAGAGTGCTTGTCACGATCATGCAAATGTGGGACGGAAACCTTCAAGTTCCGATCTATGACATTGCAACAAATTCCTCCCCCCCCCCCCCACTCATGTAAACGTTTCCTCATCGTAGTAAAGACTGACCGAGGGCTTAATCGATTGGGCCGATTCTAAGCGTTAACACCTTAATGAGTGCACGACGAAGAGTGGGTGTGGAGAGAGAGAGAGAGAGAGAATTTCATTTTTATGCTTTCAGCTGAATATATATTTTTTTTGTATTACGACTTTTGTGTGGGTCGTCGTGTCGTCGCGTTGTTCTGTCATGCCGACACCTCTGTTTTTAATTTGAGTAGCGTTGACTTAGTTATAGTTAGATTGCTCGTTATATTTATTTATTTTGTTTTTGTTGCTAACATAACAACGGCCAATCGCAGGTAGCGTAAAATTTTAGTGTCTCGTATCAGTTTCACTGTTAATATAACTGTCGCGTTTTTTCCTCGAGTTTTTTAATGTTATTGGTATTACACTAGAAGTCATTTTTCTAGTCGGAATGTCCAGCTGACAACCGGTTTTATCTTGTGAATGGTCATTATAAGTTAAGTTTTATTTTCGTTCTCGTAGGTAAGAACGAAGTAATTCTATTCCTTCCAGGATGCCTTTAGTACATTCTCTCTTTTGGTAAAATTTTTTTTCCCTCAGGACAATCTTCACTTGCGAACTACGGGTTATCGAAAGCCCTCTTACTACTTCCTTAGTGGTGGGTGATAGCCCCCTTTCACTTTGCTACTAACCCCTTCTGTGTTAGCCTTCATATGAAGGATTTCACTTTCATGTCCCTTCTTCAATTTTTTTCCAATTAAAAAGTGTCCCAGCGTCAGCGAGTGCGGATGGAGTCTCTGCGGAGCATATTTTTTATAGAGTATATCGAGTTTAGATGGTCTCAGTCATTGCAACTGACCCCTTCTGGATTAGCCTTCACCTGAAGGATTTCACTTTCCTGAGCCTTCTTCAATTTCCTTGGAGCGTGAACCCGCTTGCTGCACGCCGCGGGATTTATGACGTCCTGAGTGAGTTGATAGATGAATTCTATCTGTGCGCGAAGCGATTTCCTCGCTTGCGACTGGGAGATTTCCGGGGTGCTGTGACCGGATTCAGCAGAAAACAGAACGATAAGAAGTGCCGTATCACCGACTCATTCGTAGTCTCGAGCCTAATATTCACATAACCAGTTAATCGTTCGCTGCACCTCTGCCTGGCTAGCTCATTGGCCGCGGCGAATTGATAGACTACGTCTATCTATAGATAGGTTCTTCCTCGTCCAAGTTGAACGAGGATCATGACCGCAGATGGGATTTTGTTTCTCTACCACTAAGGGTTTAGCGAATGCCCGGCTTGAGACTCTTGTGGGATGTGCCCACGTTGGTTGCGTTGTGGGTGAACCTATTTTCGTTTATTGCATATCCTGATCTATGTTTCGTGTCAAATCCCGGCTTGAGACTCTTATCTCCGTGGGTCGTCCCCACGCTGTAGTGTATTCCCCTTAAGCTACCCTTTCCTCCCCCTTTTCGTTTCTTTTTATTTTGTTCGGCTTCCTTAACTTCTGCAGAGAAACCCCCATCATTTTCCCAGGGTACCTGAAAAGGGGTGAAGAAAGTTCAAGAATTAGCCCTCTGCTACTTCTCCATTAAAAAGCATAAAACCTGAAAGAAATTAGAAAAAAAGAAACCAGGAAAAATTACAACTTTTACAGAACAGGCACAAATTACAATCTTTTCTAAGAATCCCCGAAAAAGAAAAAATATAAAGTAGATTCCAGGATTCGATTCTAGTGGGGTGATTTTTCTGTCTGTTGGGCAGCAGGACGAGGGAGTGCTTCTCGTAATAGAGGACGATCACCTGCCCTTTTCTGGGTTATGCGTAGAAGAAAAAATATCACTTTTACTCTGTAGTTCTTTGATTTATTTAGTTCACATTTAATTCTGGTTATGCGTACAAACTTAATTCTTTTATTTATTCTGTTACTAAGAACTTAACACTTAATTCTGTTATTTATTCCGTTACTAAGAATACACACTTAATTCTGTTTATGGAAAATACACACTGTACTACTACAATATACTGGTTCACTTATTAGGTTAGCTGATAGATCCCTTACCGTTGGCCGGGGAATCTTATCAGTAGTTCTTAATTTTTTAAATTATTGAAATAGACTGCCCCGATCGTACAAAATGATCGGAAATTTATACTTTAGGGTTACGCCATCTTCTCATGATCAGTAGCTGAGTATTTCCTATTTACAAGAAACCACGCCCCTTTACAACGTTTCCAGCGAATCGCAGACGCAGAAAGGCATTTTGAGTTTTCCCCTTCGGGAAATTCTTACAGGAATTAGCGAGTATCTCTTCGATACTCGTTCTTAATTTATGTTTGTTCCTATCAGTTTTCAACCTTTCCCCACTGAGAACGTTTGACAAGAAAGTTCTTGGGTACTTAATGCTTTCGTAAGACATTCCCCTCCGAGAATGCTTGAAATATTCTCATGTAAACAATTTCATGTATGTACATAGTATCTCAGTGGCCCAGTTGACCATATGTTGGGGTTTTTGACTGAGGAAGAGAAATTGTTTACTGCACTCATTTGTTATGCAATTTGATACGCTCGATTGTTTGCAATTGAGCGTTGGTATTTCCTTATGCTTGAGGAAATAGAACATTTGGTTGCTTCATGGCACACAATTGGATTTTAATGTTTTGTGTTGCTTCATGACAGCATTTCTGAAATTTTTTCACGGCCGCCTTTTGAATATTCTTTTGTTAATTGGCTTGGCTCGTGTTTTAATGTCTTGCATGATACAAATGTGTCTTTTGGTCTTTTGTCTTCTAGGGAAAGTACGTATCCTTTCTTAAAGCAAGTAATGAGTGGCCCTGGCATACTGTTAGTACGAAAAAAGGGGTGTTTTGGGGGCCGCCACTCATTACACCATCCCGCTAGGAAAAGAAAATTCAGAAAATTTTCGAAAAGAGGAAAAAAAAATAGTTGTGTTTCACCACTGGCATTGGCTAATTGATCAGAGAAGACGCTTCTTAGTTATTACATAGTTGTTTATTTACCTTCATAGTGGTAATTTCTTATCTTATTATTCTTATTAGTCTAACTATGCAATACTATAAAAACGGAAAAAAATGGTAACTAGGCGCTAACTTAATGTATTCTACCATTCTTAACTTTGGAGCAAATTTGTATGTAAAAGTAAAATATTTTAATAGGTTTTTAATTACTCTAATTTAGCCTTTAGTTTAAATAACATTGCAAAAAGGAGAAAAAAATGAATTACGCACTATCTGAACTTAAATAATTATTTTCTTGTATAATGTATGTATTTATCTTATGTTTGCATATACCTACTTAGGCGTAAGGCCACATATTTATATATAGAGCTAGGGGTATGTTAAAAAAAGCTTTATTAGTGCTTTTATGCTTTTTATGTTATTTGATTAACTAATTTAGTTCGATATTTATTATACTAATTATAATAAGAGATTTGCTTAGTATTATATAATCATTATTTCTTATTTTTTATTGAACTCTTACATTTTTAATAAAAAAAACTCTCTTTCTCTCTTCTTTATATGAACATCTTTGTGTACGAGCTTTTTGTGTACGAGCTTTTTGTGTTTATTTTTTTTTATAGCGAGTGTGCTTTGGTTTGTGCTTTTGAATTTGTTGGCCTTAACCTTGTATGGTTATGCGGTAATCGGTATTAATATTGTCAAGTTCAATAGACGGGCTTTCTGTGTTCATTTGTTGTGTTTTGCGTTTTTTTTATAAGCTTGTAAGCGCTGAAGGTAAATATTATGGCTGCAAGTAGGTATAGTACAGCATAATGATGGATGATATGTGGAATTATTTTTTCGTGTTTAAATAGTTCTTGTTGTTTTTGCTCTTTTATAGCGGCACTGAGTTGTGATAACTCTTGATCGTCGTGGAATTTTATGACTCGGACTTTAGACTGTATGGGGGCTTGCTGTTGTGTGTATGTAGGGATTTCGTAGGTAAGATTGATAGATGGTAGGTAGTGGCTGTTTAGCTCAAGTTCTTTAATATTGTGGGCTTGGATTATCAGATCTTTGGTAAGCAGGTAGCATCCTACTGATAATTCAATCACACCAGTGTTATTCAACTGATGGGGGTTATTTCACTGTTGCATACAGTATCAACTACTACTGGCTCTTTCATAGAGAACAGCCATTTGTTGGGTTGAGAAAGTTGGATCCAGAAATCCAATTGGATTTCACAGTGAGCAGGAATAAATTTTGAATGTTTGAGTAGGTCAATCTCACATAGATTATTGATTGAGTGTACATTAAATATCGGGTGTACGATGTGGCAAAGGTAGTGGGTTAAGTCTGATGTTTGGCAATTTTGTAAATCGAAATTGTTTAACGAATAATAGTGCTCTCTGTTATAGTCTATTACTAGATATTCGAGAGAAGGCTTTATGTAAGCGAAATTTTCTTTATGTGGTGTTGGAAATGGATATACCTTCAGTAATTGGTAGTTTTCTCTGAAAGGTAGGGGAGTTTGAGGAGAAAAATTATTTTATTATTAACAACTGCTGTGCGTACGTTACTAACTTGGTAGATCTGTAAGAGATTGTTTTTCTCTTTATTGATGGGTAAGGTAAGGGAATTTGGTATTTCTTTTTGAATGGCCTCTAATGCATTTTTCATTTGCGAAGGAGTGATAATTGAAGGGTGTGCTTTACCATGCCGTACATCTGTGACTAGGTCGATAAGGATATTTTGTACATTTTGGTACCTAATCATCATTAAAGTTGTTAAAGAGACAAGTGGCTCCAGTTCTATCGTGATATTTTGTTTAATATTGTCGCCAGTTAAACGATAGCTTGCTGGCATAAGACTCTCTAGCTTCTTGTCTATGTGGATAAATTGTTCCTTTATGGCATAACGGGTTTTGTTAAATATATTTACTGTGGTATCTACGATCAGTGTTTGATTATTGATAAATTCTAATAAATGATCCTCATTATCTCGGAGATTTTCTATGTGTTGGTTATTCGTCGAAGGGTGCACCCTACCAACGCCCACACAGTCCAGCGAGGGAGTTCTCCGCCTAGGGTAGTATGTAATATACCACCACTTAAGTAAGTTCATTGGTTTTCTTTTTCGTTGTTTATTTTATATATATGTTTTTCATGATATCGTATAGATAGTATATATATATATGTATATAGTTATAAGAATATAGGTCGCCTACGGCAGAGCTAAGTACAGTTAGTAGGGCTTATTCTTTAGTACTCTAATCTTAGGTACTTGTTTGTGAAGGAGGGATGAACGGAATCTGCCTACGTAGAGTTCAGGATACAGAGTTTTCAAGTTTTTGTATAGATTGTTTTTTTTTTGTCACGTTACACACCGAATAGTGTGGATTTAACCACAATTTAAGTGCATCTCTGAAAAAAAGTAAAAAGAAAAGTAAGGAAAAGAATACGTCAAATTTAGTCTATTGAAATCGTTCCACAGAGGAGTTGGTTACACCGTCAGGTTACCGAGGACAGATTCCTTTTCCTAGGTTTTGTTTTATTGCGTTTGCGCTATAAGTAACTTTGAGTTCAGACGGTTCCTTCTCACCTAAGTTACTAGCTACAATCTGAATTCGGAACTCTATTACGGGTAGGCAGCTTAATCGGAATAAAAAATTGAAAACGAAATGAAACTGAGTTGTTAACTACCTTTATTCGCCTGCATACATTGCATATAGTTTTTTTTCTTCTTCCATGGTTACTTGGAATACCTTAACGGGTTTGTGCAGCTTAGTCTTGAACGGTTTGAATTGTTGTATAGGGAGAATGCGACCATTATTGGCTAGGCTTCCTCTCGTAATGGGGCGGGATGATGGATCGCGTGGAGGGCGACACCTCACGCACATAGATGGGGCTAAGCAGATAGTGAAGGCTTTGTAGGCTTAGCCAGAGTGATTGGGTGCATCTGAGCCCCACTTATCCCAAAGCCGGAGTCTCAAGAACATCGGAGATTCCTCTCAGCTCTCTCTCTCTCTCTCGACCGTTCGTCTTTCTAGCGTCGTAGACTCTCCGGGTGGAATAAAACTTGTCCGGCGTTGCTGAGGTCATCCGTTTTCTTTTGCAGCAGTTAATCAAATAAGTTTTCTTCTTTCCAGGCTTTTAGGTTCCACCAGTAGAAGGAAGCCTGTATAGATCTCTTTTTTTTCTGTCTGTCTGTCCGTCTGAAGTCTCGCAAACCAAATTCTTTTTCTCCTTTCCGTCCGTCCGTCTGTCTGGTCAGACATTTTACTTCTTAGTGCATAACTTTACAAGCATCAAGGGATGTAGGTGGCAAGAACCACCACAGGCTGGCTAGCGGCATATTCGCTGTGCAGCCACCCACGCTAATCCCGCGATGATTTTGTAGCAAAGAAGTGTCGGATGCAGTACCGGCCTACATCCAGGTAAGAGTGGATATAGGTAGGTCTGTCGACTGGTAAGCTCTGCGTTACAAACATTAGATGAATATTTGCTTTAACTCGCTCATCATACCATATACCCGAATTGTTGGCACAGTGGCACATGACAGAGCAGGGGCAATATGACTTGACAACCGAAGTATCTTTTTCCTTCTACCATCGTTCAGCAAAGGCACACGTATCGGCATCAATTTCCATCAAGTTAATCGCGCATTATTATTAGTATTATTACGACCGTGGCCGTAGTTCGTTATTTAAAACACAATATTTCAGATATCAATAACAATTCTTCTTTTATTTAACTTCACTGTTCACTTTTATAACATTTACAAACAATTAACAAATCAACTCTTTATAGTTATCGCTAGTGCTGTACACCTAATTATCGCAATTCAAATAGTTTACTTCGTTCACTTCACTGTCTGCAATAGACTTGCATCCTGGATGTGAGAAGCGTCGTATTTATATACTACGAGTTATCCTAGATCCTTCTGAATATTCCGTTCTCCAAACTCAAAATTGTTTCCAGCGCGTAGCACTGACGCCTTCTTAAAATTGTTGGTCCCGAACAACAGGTGGTCCACTGTCTTGATGCTCGCAGTATTTACACAAACGGTCCCGGTGAACGATTTTCCGTTGGCCTTTTGTACTACGCTGAGTACTGTATACTGCGTCATTAATTCTAGTTTCCACTGAATACGGTCCTTCCCACTGTTGTTGTAATTTTGGAGAACGTCCCCTACGTCGTTTCGGGTTGTACAGCTAAACAAGGTCACCTTCATTAAATCCTGCTGAATTAGCAAGTAAGTCATAGCGGGTCTTCAACCGATCGGTATTTATTGCTAATTTTGTCCTCGTTTTCTCGTGCAGATCAGCTAATCGTTATCTAAGCTCCGATACATAGTCGTCTGTTAACTTTTGTTCACCTCTGGGTGTACCAAACTGGAGGTTGCTTGGTAAACGCATCTCCCTTACGAATACAACCTTAGTGTTGTGAACAGCTGATCGATAAGCCGTTAGGAACAGGCGAATATGTCGACTAGACGACTACTTTCTTTAGATGCTCGACCAATGTTAAGCGCTCTACCATGCCATCAGATGGTGGTTGCAGAGGAGTTGTTCTAGTTTTTATTATTCCCAGCATCTTACACATCTCCTGGAAGGTCCGTGATTCGAAGTTCCGTCCTTGGTCAGAGTGAAGTTCCTGAGGTGTACCAAATCTACTGACCCAATTCATTATTACGTAATTGCATAAGCTTTAGGCCATTTACTGAAATAGTCAATAGCAACTAATATGAAACGTATACCGTTATCTGTTTCTGGAAAAGGCCCAGCGATGTCTACGGCTATTCTTCCAAATGGGGTTCCTACATTATACTTATGCATTTTTTCTCTACTTCTGTGTGGTGGTCCTTTGCAAGAAGCACAGATAGTGCATCTGCGGCACCACTGCTCAACATCCTCTCGCATATGTAACCAATAAAACCTGTCACATATTTTGGAAATTCTTTTATTCACCTCCAAATGTCTTCCAGATGATCCACTGTGCATTTCTTCTAGAAGATCTTTGATCTGGGATGCAGGGACGACTATCTGCATTCGGAAAGATTCGCCGTTAGTTGATTCCCACTAGCGCTTTAATTTACCACAGTCAACGTGAAGGCAATTCCATTGAGCCCGCTTTCAATTTGATTTTTATAAAATAATGCAACCAATCGATAATATAATTAACCATGTGGAATTTCTTCACGTAAGATTTTCACTTTCAATTTGATTTTTATAAAATAATGTGATTAATCAATCAATAGAATAATTTAATTTTGTGGTACTCTTCGGACAAAATTTTCATTCTCATTTTAATTTTATAGGATAATATAATCAATCGATAAAATATTTAACCATGCGGAATTCTTAAGACAAAATTTTCACTTTCAATTTGATTTTTATAAAATAATGTGATTAATCAATCAATAGAATAATTTAATTTTGAGGAACTCTAAAAGAATGTATATAATATAATTTAGTTAAATTTTTACGTCCTTGCGTCAGTTTATTGCACGAAAAATGCAGCAATATATTGCAATAAGTAATGTACTGTACTTACATACGCCTTGTAATGCAGGTGTTGTCCAGCACAAAAGATTTACTTATTTTTTGTTTCATCGATTCTGCTGTTAAATTGGTTATAGATGAGAAATCTTAATGGTTTCGTCGGTTCGCTTAAGTTGTATCCGCCTTCACAAATCTTCGCCTGACTTGGAGCCTTTTCCAAATCGTCACCTGAGTTGAAACCTCTTTTGCCAATCTTCACTCGAGTTGGAGCCTTTTGAAAATCTACACCGCTGCCACCAGTGTTATACGCCGCCTCTCGTGCTTTGCGTGGTGGAGAAGAAGAGGAAGCGGGAGCTGGAGAGTTTATTAGTTATAATTGAAACACCTTACTTTTGGTTTCTTTTCTTTATTTGTTCGATCGTTTTATCTTGTTATCTGATGAACCGACCACTATGAAATATCTAATCCAACTCACCTCTTCCTTGGCGACGTGACTTCGTGGTACCCTTGCGACGCCAGCGTAATCAGCAGAAAAATGTATATACGCATTACATCTAGCGTAAACTGATATCGCACCTATGTGAAGAGCGGTCAGACAATTTGGGGAAATTTATGATGACGTTTGCAAGAACGTCGAAGTGGATTTTGCTGATTGCTCGCGTCGCTGGAGTTTTGTATACTTAGGAGCATGGAAATTTATGATGTCGTTTGCTCGAATTTATATAATTTACGATTTCGTTTGCTTGAACGAAATATGTGCTCTGAAATAATTTAATAATTTGGGTGCCACGAGGATGATGATGCACTATGATGGCACTGTGGTATTCGTGTCATCATAACAATCGTGTATAGTCCGTGATTCCTTTCTTTACTCCCAGACTTTTAGGGGATCGGCACAATAACTAAATTATAATTTTACAATTTCTTTTTGTTATTCGTATTACTAGGTTATTACACACTTTACTTTCTTCTTAAGTATTTTTTTCTTTATATAAACATACTATTTTATTACCAAATTTCTTCATTAGACAATTAAATTTTCTGATATCTCGCTCTCGGACCACTTCGCAAGAAGAAGGAGTTAGAGTTTTCTCGATCAGACGTACCCATTCTCGAATTTTTGGTAGGGCCACTATGGGTACAGTCACGTATATTCGAAATTTTGATCGCGTGATGTGTATTGACTACAGATCGGTTTTGAGATTAGGAGTTACGGATTCGCCTATTTGGTAGGATATAATATGGAACGCTACAATGTTTCGAATATTCTCAGATTCCTCCGAATTGCAGTGATCCAATTTGATAAGGTCTTGCAGTTGTTTTGTTTGCCTTTACGCTGGTGGCCGATGGGTTGGCGTATTCGCCGATGTCCAATATTCTGCGCATGATTATATTAATTAATTACAGTGCCGAATATATGGCGTGTCGCCTCAATATTCATGAAAGGCAAAGAAATGAAAGTTATCTATGGATCTGGCTGAATGCCTCAATCCTTACTTGATATTTGGCTGGAGTGCCTCAATATCTTTATGAAGAAGATATCTGGCTAAGATGCCTCTATATCTTTAAATAAAATAAAAAGATTACTCTTTTGGACTTTTTACCGGGTTAAACTTAATTTTGTTCAAGAAAGATTTTTTTGGGATTCTCCGGTATATAGCAAAAGCTAAAAAATGTTCTAATTTGTTATTTCATCACTCAACTCATTAATTTTCGGTGACAAGTTTCAAGTCTTGGTTTGACTCATCAACAGGTCCCAAATAGCGAAATTGGGTGATTTGAAAAACAAATGAAAAAATGAAAAAAAGAAGAAAGAAATGAAAAGTTTGAGAAAAATAGAAAAAACAGTTTTTTTATTTATTAAAAAAATGTAAAATTTTTTTTAAAGAAGCAGATTCATTCGAAGCGAATCGAACCTGTATACGCCACGTAGTGGGCTGAAAAATAAACAAGAAAAGGAAGAAGAATGAAAGGAATATGCAACTAGAAATTTATAAAAAGAGAGCAAAACAAAATAAAAAAAAACATTTTTTTTATAACTAATGTTTAGGTAATATGTATATGTATTAAAAAAAAAACACATTCCTAGAGACTAGAATAGAATGATTTTTATTAAAACATATTTTTATTTAAATATCCCTACTAATCAAAATAAATATGTAACTACATTAATAATATTTTTAGATAAAATATAAGTAGACAAATGGTATATCTCCTTCTATTAAGAGATAAATAAAATAATAATATAGAAATAAAATTAATTGATTGTACGTAGTACATAATATTATAAGTGCTAGTAGGCAATTTCATTTTTTATATCTACTACTATGCGTTATAAAAAAAAAATTATATTTCTTTATTCCTGTAATTTTATGTAATGATGTACACCTACATTCATACATGTATATATATATCTTTTTTGTGGCCACGAAAGAAAGTTTCTTCTCGAAAGAATAAAACTTTCTTTTCCCCAGAGGGAGGGATGTTGTGACTCAGGTACCAATGGCCTAAATCACAACCATAAGGTGAATGCATCAATATATTGCCCTATGCAATATATTGATGTATCGCAGAAATGACCCTGAAAATCAAAATTAATTTCATTTAGAATCTCATTCAAAATTTAAAATGCATTTAGAAATGCATTCCCATATTATAACAAAATACAATTTAGCATAAATTTCCACTCACACGGTATGCACACTTACCTACATACAGTGTCTTCTTACTTTTTTTCCATATGTACTATGTACATACGTACATTACCTACTTAATCCAATCTAATTGTATGTACATACATACATACAATTATCAAAATTATTCGCGCCCTCTTAAAATTAATATTTCAAGACGGGCGCACAAGAGCATATCGGATTACAGTTTTGCATAGATGCATATAGCTTGCATCAAAACTTTTGTGCATTTTCTCACGTACGATTTTTCAACGTCGTGAGAAAGCAAAAGATAAGGAGAAAGCTTTTAAAGATATCATGGGTATACCTGGGTGCAATTTGCACAAACCTCGAGGAGTCGTTAATTTCCACCGGTCGAGAGTGGACTTTGCGAAGCAAAATTAGAAAGAAGTTAAGAAGTTTATTTTTAAAATCCCAAAAAGAAATTATAAGTGAAGGTTATAAAACGAAGTGTTTAATTAAAAAAAAATTAGAAAAGAAAGAAGTTTATTTTTGAAAATCATAAAAAGAAATTATAAGTGAAGATTATAAAACGAAGTGTTTAATTAAAAAAAATTAGAAAAGAAAGAAGTTTATTTTGGAAAATCATAAAAAGAAATTATAGGTGAAGATTATAAAACGAAATATTTTATTTAAAAAAAAATAGAAAATAAAGAATTTCTAGTTGAAACATATAAAACAGAGTTTTAACTGAAAAATTAGAAAAGAAAAAAGTTTATTTTTGAAAATTATAAGAAAAAAGATTATAAAAAGGACAAATCCTTACGCCCGCTCTCTCCCCCAGGAGCACGGAGTGCGCGATATACAACACTTGCTCTGTACACAAATTCGAAAATAACGCATTTTAACGATATTCGGGTAAAAAAATCTGTTATAAAGTTTCTTGCAGAAGAAAAGGAAAAAGCATTTATTGGCACTCAGGAAGAATTTTAATTTGATATTACACACCGCCCGAATTGGTCAAACCCGAGAGTTGTAGTTACCACCCCCACCACAAAAACGTAACTATTTTTACCCCATTGGAGGGCTCGCCATTCGCTCAGTCTAAATCAAGAAACCCCATGTAAATCCATCCACGTTTACTACTTTAAAACTCTTTGGTCACGAACTACACCTTACCGACAATGTTATTTAGTCAGGGGTTTGTAAGTAGATAAAATTTATTTGAGAAATAAGGTCATGTGACTCGAAATACAAAATCTTGTTTAATTGCTTGCATTACATTATTAATGTTCGTCTTTACCGTTCTCAACTTAAATTACTAAAACAAGAAATGATGATGTTCATAAACAAACGAAGGATAGATAAAGTTGTTGCAAAAATAAAAGAAAATCTCAACGGAATGTTACATAAAATTCATCGGAAGTCACATTTAATTATATACTTTTGTTATGTATTAGTTATAATTAGACCCAGCGATCAATGAATGGCCTAGCATAAAAGTTTAATGATGGAGGTCATACCAATTGCCCATATAAATATCTTTTAAAAAAAAGTAAGTATGGATAATATGGTAGAAAGATTTGCAATTTTCAAATTGGGTGATTGTTCCCCCTTTTTGCCTTGCAGTACATGGATAAACCAAGTAGAATTTATAAGAGGAAAATTTTACGTCTCTAAGACTGAAATTTATTGAAAATAATTTCAATAAATTTGCAAAATGCATTGAATTGCAGAAATGTACTGCAAGGCAAAAAAGAAAATCACCCAATTTGAAAATTGCAATGAGAAATCTTGCTGCCATATATTTATACTCTCTTCTTTTTTTAAAAACGATTTATATGGGCAATTGGCGAGAGCTCCATCATTGAACTTCTATGGTAGGCAATCAGATTTTACATACTGTTGAGACCTCTCTGATAGCTGGGTCAAAAAGTTCATATTTTTTTGCACTTCAATGCATTTTGCAAATTTATTGCAATTATTTTCAACAAGTAAGAAAACTAGAATTGGTCTAAGACCAATTCATATGATACCCTAGGTAAATGCCCGTATGTAATTTGTGCAAGTATTATTTTGAAGTAATATTTCGCATATAATTTTAAAACGGTGCGTCGGACAGTAAATATTGCAACCAATTTCATAGGATTTCACATTCTGAAGAACTTTTCAGTATATTAAAAGCATCTAGGACTGAATGCTTTCACAGTATACGCAACATTCCTAAATATTTATATGGCAACACCAAAAAGTCCGTTTTCTAAATTTTATTTACTATTGTCTATAAAAACACCATGTACCAAATTTCATCTCCCTACGTCGAGGCGTTTTCAGGCAGTGCTCAAATGTATAGTGAAAAATGATATTATTGTATGGCAACTTTACGAATGAGTTGCCCGATTCGGCATATTTTCGAACTAAAAATTACCTTGAACCCTCTAATTGAACCCGTTCTCGAATTATGGTGCGGACGGACATGCAAAAATCAAAATAACTTTTAATATTATGCGTGAGTGTTCAATCCAATTTGCGCTATTAGAAAGCCGAAATTCAAAATAAGAAATGTTCATGAAAAAAGAGAAGTGAATGAAATTTGTAAGTTTTATTAATTTTGCAAGGTGTTTGTATAGTAATATTCGGAACAATTACAAAGTTTTACAAAATTTCCATTAAATTTTTTTTTAATTTTATCGTGTTGAACTCTCCTCTTTATTATAAATCCAGAACCACCTTCTTCGGATAAACAGCTTAGAATATATAGCCAAATTAATTTACAAGGGTACTAAACTTACCTCAAAATGGAAAATCAAGATTTACCCGGGACCATGCCGAATTTGACAAAAAAAAATATTATATCCTTTTTTGCTGTAAATTGTCCATACTTGCAATTCTTTAAATATGTACCATTATTTCTGAGACACCCTGTATATATATTAATTTTATTATATCAATGAATTAGATATTTATATTAGTCACAAATAATTAAAGAAAAAAAGTAGAATTAGGAGGCATTCCTAACCAGCAACCTTGCTTTGCCAACAGATTTTGATGATCGGAGAAAAGTAGTCTAACATGCATTAGGTCTACACATCTGGGTATTTATTTACCATAAAACATGGTTTTAATGTAAAACTTACGTCAATGAAAAACGCGGAGGATTTTCCAGAGTTAACCAGTTTCGCAAATATGTGATTCTGGATTAAACTGGTGCAACACTAATATGAATATGAAGTTCGTAGAGTGAAAAATTATGACGAACTTACACTAAATTTAACTATAGCTTGTTTCTCGCATCGAACTGCAAAAATCACAGATATTTCTAAGTAGCAGAACATAAGCTTCCAGATCCAAACACATTGACCTTACCACTGTATAATATTAATTAGTATTTAATATTGGATTTAAGCCTCCAACTTTTAAGAAATATTTTGTATAATTTCAATTCCAGTCAGTCGTCTGAAGCTCGTTACTTGCGATTCAGTCACTTCGAGCTTCACTGGAGTGTTATGCGACAGATACAGCGCGTCGCCGGTGTGATGATGCGGCTGTTTCAATAGGCTAAATAGATATGGGAGCTTTTTAAACTGACCTTAATTAAAGCTGCTCTCGCAACTTATTTTCATTTCAAGACAAGACCAGTCAGTCAGAAAGAAAATAGAAGTGTCGTTTATATGTGATTGTACGTGATCCAAGTTCAGTTGAGTGTAGCCTTTATGTAGCATCACACATATAATCGGAGCCTGCTTTAAAACCGAACGATATGGTAAACAATTATTGTTGACTTCTTCTAAGTGTGTTTTTATTTACCCATTTGATACAAATATATTATTGCCTACGGGCTAAATCGGCAAGTGTATGTAAAAAAGTGAAAGCAAATAGATAATATTCTCAATCTTCAAAGTGACATATTTGTGCTTGCGGATATTGTGGTTCAAAATTCCAAAACAATGCTATTTCGTACCGGAGTATAACATATACAGCCATAGGCGCCTAGTCTTCCTCAATTTAGCTGCATACATGTATATCATATTTGGTGAAATTATTAATTGATATTGAATTGCACTTTATTGAAAGTAAATAAAAACAATGCAAATGTAATCTATAGTGAAATTCGTTTTGTTTTAAAATAAAATGTCTACGTCCAGGCTATTTCATCATCCATAATTTCTCCAGCGAACTTACTATAGCTGTTCATCGCATGAAGGCTGTTGGCATGGAAATGAAAAGTACCAATAATCAGTGCAGCGGAAATGTTGACATTACGGCCAATATCGCCAAATCAAATACAAAATCGGAACGTATGGCTGGATGTGTTCACTATAAACGGAGGGCAATGTTTGTCGTACGTATAAAAACTATTCATACTAACTTACACCCATGCATAATTCATAATATTATTTACCTTAACAGAAAAAAAATCAATTCAAGTTATTTAATTTCTAAATTTGTAATTTTCAAATCTGTTCATAACAGCCACATCCCTCAAGAAATACTCCCAAGCCATGGAAAAGCATAAGAATGCTAACTTAATCCTGATATTCTAAAATGCTTGCAGTATTCTTATGAAAAATTGACAAAAGATTGATTTGAATAGCTCATGCTCCCCAAACTGTTATTCATTTAGAAAAATGGCATTCCAAAAATCTTAAGCTTGCTTTCTTATCTTCCCAACCGTAATCAAATTTTTATATCTGTCCTAAGAAAATTATATAAAAAAATTTATCTAAACTAAATGACTACGATTCCCAAAACGAAATCTCTCAACTGATTAATAAATTACATATGCGATGGTGGCGTGGTCCGCCGCATATACGCCATTGCAACTATTACTCAGCTGAAAAGTATTGAGCGTAAAATGGTAAGGTTACGTTTTAATTAAAACATAGTTTTTGTAGCCTTTGGGAAAATAAGGAGCCAAGCTTAAAACTACTGGAAGACTATTTTCCTGTGTTTATGGTATTTTAGAGCCTATAGCATACATATATAAAATCAATGGCTAGCCAATTTTCCACAAATCTCAATATAGTTAGACCATTTTAGAGAATCGGACCAGCTTGTATGGATTTCTATTTCATGGTTTGAGAACCGTATTTCTTCCAGTGTTTTATAATTGCGTAACCAGCTACCTTCAATAAAATCGATGAATATGAAACACATCGTCGGTCGTGCTGATTATAAAGAAATCTTGCGATCTGACTATCTATGTTTGGGAAATTTATGAAGCAAATTTCATTCTCTGGAGTTTTTTCGGTCCGTAGTTGTATGGGTTTGTCCCCTGGGGGAGGGGGGGGGGGACAGCTAGCTAGATTCACCCCTGTTGATTTCTCATGCAAAATTAACCAATAACAAACTGCATTAGAAGCTGTTTTTCATAGACAAGAAGTCCTTGAAATTGTAGTAATTTCGACACTGGAGTTAATCCAGAAATCCTAATTTTAGAATCCGCAAAATAATGCAAGTCTCTCGAGCCGTCAAATAGCGGAAGGTGTATGTAACATGCTTAAAAATGTTCAAACCTTTCTTTGCTTTAAGCGGACATGTGCATAAAAAGTAGCGGATTTTGATCCCATTACTGCAAACAAAATCGAAGTTACTGGAAAAACTTAATGGCGTAAATGATTTTGTATTCTTCGTAGATATATGATATATATGGTGTATATAACGTATTTTCGGCATTTTGGTCGGTTACAGCAATTATGCTCTCCAGCGTCGAATATGATTAATTTTTATATCAAGTATGAAACCTCCTATCATTTATTTTTGCTCTACGTAATCCCGTTTTCCCTTAAAGAGCTACTACTGGAAGATCGGTTTAATTTAGGCATACGCCCATTACAAAAATGCAATTAATTTTAGAATTTATGAAGGATTAAAGTTTTCTTGTAATTATAAAAAAAAGAAGCTTTTTACCTTTTAATGCGTGCTCTCTAAAAGTGTGTTAACGCAACGACTAATTCTTTGACTAAGAGTTCCGTGATTTAAAAGTAATTGAAGAGACAAATGACTAAAAAATTTTTCTTGTTTATCATTGTAAAAGCAAACAAATTTATTTTTATTTGCAATAATAATATAACATTTATGAACTGCACAGTTATTGGCGGGATCTGTAATTAAAAGAGAATAGAATAGAAAAGTTGTTTATTTTCCACCCCGGCCATTTAGCCACGTCCTAAGACGTTGGGTATTACGATGTTACAAAGATTTACATTTAACGATTCTTAATTATACTGAATACAAAACAAATGGTGTGATTAAACGATGGTATATAGAAAAAGATTTTAGTAGTGTCAAAAGATACATTGAATATAGATTCTAAAGACATCGACTAGAATACTAATGTTGGTATAAAATGTAAAATATATGAGATATATGTAACATAACAAAGTTACCAAAATATTTGCAACTCGAAAGATGCCCTGATACATTAAGCGTAATTAATCCAAACAATATGTGCAAAAGTGAAATATCAGGTATGTTAGACTAGTAGTAACCACGAATCAGCGTGCTACACCAATATAACTGCATGACTGATAACTAGAGAATACAAAAAAAAAATGCATTACAACAAAGAACAAACAAACGGCAAACATGTAGAGCAAAAACAACAACTCTGCTTAACGCGTCTGTTGGTATAAAAATAAAAAGTAATGGAAAGCAAATTGGGCAGGTTGGATGACTCGGATAGACTCCAAGACACCGAGATATGCAACCCAGCATCACAGCAGTCAATGTCATTTTTTTTTTTTTTATTTTTTTTTTTTTTTTTTTTTTTTATATAGGATAATCTGGTTACAGAGGCTCGCTTCAACTTGGAGATATGTCTACTTCCAAAGTGTCTCCTAAACCTGGGCAGGACCAATCTGAAATTGTCATGACCACTCCAGGTCATTTTCTCCCGGATATACTTGGGTAATGAGCCGTGCCTGCTCCTGAAAATGAAGGTCAGAGCATTGAGCTCGTACACCTTGTCCATTGGTCCCGGCAGTAACAAATTAGTGAGTGAAGATATATGAGACTGGCGTCTTATTCTAAAAGCATAGCGCAGGCAGGCCTTGAACGCACTTTCTGATTTTGCTAAGGCTGTACAATTCAGCGGTTACATAGCCACATCCACATAAAAGAACAAGGGTACGACCAGCGCGGACACCAGACGATACCGACCCCGCGGGAGCAGGTGGTGTGAGACTGCATACAATCAAATTGGACAAATTTTACCCAGAGTTAACCAACCAAACTCGTATTAAAAACTAGATATGTAATTTACGATGCAACCATAATATAAAGATTTACAAGTTATGGGATTCATCTGTCAATTGGTCATTTGGAGACAAATGCTACAAATTTGTTCGTCTCAATTTCAATTGACTTGCTAGCGTCACTATCTGCCTCACTCATACTTCATGTAATGACTCTCCGTCTCACTCAAACTAGAATCTTAAAGTTACGGTCTTACGGCAAGCTTTGGGTACACTAGAATCATTTTTAGTAGGTGAAGAGAAATTTTTCGAAACTGGGTTTCTTGAATAAATTTTTTTTTCTCCGTAATCTAAGAAATATTGTAGCAAGTGTTATACCATTTTAGAATCCTTATTAAATGCGAAAACTTTTAAAGTTACGTGCCAAACTTGCGTAGTACATTTCTTTTTCATTACAGTTAGTTAAAGTTTGGTGAAATATTAATTTTCTATTCTTGGTTCGCAAAATGTGACATTTTCTTCCAAGCTGGAGCATTTGGCTTAGAATTTAAAGCAACAGGTTACATAAGCACTATTCGGGATTACATAGGAAAAATAAAATTGAAAAAAAGTAAAGACTTGTAGCAACAGGAGCCAAAAAACCATCACAGGGTGTACATTTTCTCGAAAACAAAACAAATGTCTATAATTTGAAAAATACATGACTTAGATTTTTTTTATATTTTTCTGGTAACAGTTATGATTTGGTCTATCACCCCATTCCGGCTTAACGTTGATTTCTGGGACACCCTGTACTATATTTAGACTGTATGTGAACGTGTCAACGTAAAAGCTGAAATTTTGTATACGGTATTTTCATATAAACATCAAACGTGTGAAAACGATCAGTCCCAGACTATTTTTTATTATACTGAAAAGTTTTTCAGAATATAAAATCCTATGAGATTGGTCTTTACCGTCCGACGAACCATTTCAGAAATATATGCGAGAAACCACTTCAACAATCAAACTTGCAAGGGGTATCCATACATAATTATATAGGGCATTCATATATGTAGGTTATGACAACAATTGGTCTTAAGGCCGCTAAACACGCTCAAGCAAATCTTGCGACATATGCATGGCGCAGACGTTGGATTTACATGAGCGTTTGTAACGAATGTCATAACATGAGTTGAGAGAGCATGAGTGAAATCTGCCGAAACTATTGCGTACAAGGAAAACTTATGACTTTGCTATAGAATTGAGCTAGATAAAATCATATGTTAACTTTTTCCTCCACTCACAACGAATTTTATTCAAACTTTGATTCATTTCTAAAGGAAAGTCGTAAGGTTTGCTTGTACGCAATAGTTTCGTCAGATTTCATCATGGCGGACTTCAGTCTCAACTAAAGCTGCGGCTTGTGTTACACACGCTGATGCAAAACAAACGACTTGACCATGCATGGCCCAGTCGTATGATTTGCTTGAGCATTTGTTGCGATCTTAAAATTAAAAAAAAAAAATTAAATTTATCAACTTATTTTAAATTTTTTACAAATTTTTAAAATTATTTAAAACTTTGTTTAAATTAAAAAAAAAAATTTAAAAATGTTATGGCCCAGTCGTATGATTTGCATGCGTGTGTAGTGCAAATCGGAGCTTGAGTTGAGATTGAAGTTTGCCATGAATAAAATCTGACGAAACTATTGTGTATAAGAAAACCTGCCGACTTTGCTATAAGAATGAATTAAAGAGTCAACAAAATTCATTGCGAGTGGAAGCAAAAGTTATCATCTGATTTTGTCTAGTTCAGTTCCATAGCAAAGTCATAAGTTTTGCTTGTACGCAATAATTTCGGCCGATTTCACTCATGCTCTCTCAACTCAAGTTCCGACATTCGCTATACACGCTCATGTAAATCAAACGACTGGACCATGCATAAGTAGCAAGATTTGCTTGAGCGTGTGTAGCGGCCTTAGCACTTGTGCATAGTACAGTTGTACGATTTGCATGAGCGTGTGTAGTGAAAATCGGGAGACTGAAGTCTGGAATGAATCAAATCAGCCGAAACTATATTGCGTACAAACAAATCTCATGACTTTATAGAATTGAACTGGACAAAATCGGATGTAAAGTTTTTCTGATTTTGGCATGTCCATCTGTCCGTTCGTCTGACAACACGAAGAGTCCAGAACACGTTTACTTAGGAGAGCTGAAAATTTGCACACGGGTTTTTAAAAAAAAACGAAAATTAAGTTCGAAAATGGGACCAATCGTGTAATTTCTTCGTGGTTGCCATACAAAAATTTCGATTTTTTCTGTATATTTGGATACTGCCTGAGAACACGTCAACGTATAGACAGCTGAATTGTGCACACATAGTTTTCATAAAAATATTAAATACTTATAATTTTAAAAATTGGCTACATCGCAACCCTTTGTTGGTGTTGCCGTATAAAAATGTTGGGTATACTGTGGAGACGATCAGTTCTAGACCATACAAAATTGAATACGAGCATTTATCTAGGGTATCATAAGAATTGATCTTGGATCAATTTTATCTTTTTTACTTGTACACTATATATTTAGACACTGCCTGAGAGCGCATCGATGGACAGAGGTGAAATTTTCTAAATAGCGTTTTGAAAAAATAGTATATAAACATAATTTCAAAAATGGGCTAGATCGGCCAACTCCTGCTTGGTGTTGCCACATAAAAATTTGGGATTTTTACTTATATTGTAAAAACGATTAGTCCTAGAGGTTTTTATTGTATGTTCTTTAGAATATGAAATCCTATGAAAATTGTTATAATCATTTTTGCTGTCCGACTGACCGTTCTAGAAATATTAGCGAAAATCTACTTTAAAAATCAAACTTGCATGGATGGGTGACCATACGGAATTACATTTGGGCATTCGTCTATGATATCAAAGAATTGGTCTTATTGTTAGACTAATTCTATATTTTTTACTTGTTCATTATTTAGATTTAGTAACTCGACTGAAATTTTACCATTTTTTATTTTTTATTGTATATACTTATAACAGATTTAATAATCAGCGTCCTCTTGTTGTATTTCACATGAATATACATACATTATTCACTATTATTAATTACTTGTACTAGTTTTAGCTTCTAATGTGCCATTTGTTTTATTCAAAGAAAGAATGTTTGTAGAGTGGAGCTCCTAGAATTAATTGAATTATAAAACATTTAATATGCTTTTTATTTTTGCCGGACCGAAATTTAATTGTTAGAATCGGTCAAAGATGGAGAATAGAAGAATTTTAAAAACTTTCATTTTTAACGATTTTAAATCAAATCATAAATACAAGACGAAAAACAACCACCTCGTCCGGGTTTGAAGCCAGGACCTTCCCCTATCCGAGCGACTGCTGAACTTACGAGACAAATAATTTTCCCTGTTGTATTTCTTTTCTTAATTTGTGTCTTGCATATTAAGCCACATTTTGCTTTCAGCTGGCATTAACCAGTAACGATAAAGACGCACATCATCTGTCTCGTTAGCTCAGTCGTAAGAGCAGTTGCTCGGAAAGTGGAAGGTCCCGGCTTCAAACCAAGGACGAGACGGTTGTTTTTTCCTCTTGTATTTATGATTTGATTTAGAATCATTAAAAAGAAAAGTTCTTAAAATTTTTATATTCTTCATTTAATATTATCGAATTACCTTCGTCTCGCCAAAAATAAGACCGTTTTCTAATACTATTTCTTCCTTTTTAGGGTTCCGTACCCAAAGGGTAACAACGGAAATCCTATTACTAAAACTTCGCTCTCCGTCCGTCACTAAGTTGAATCTCTTGAACCGTAATAGTTAGACAGTTGAAATTTTCACTGAGTGTGTATTTCTATTGCCGATATAACAACAAATAATAAAAATAAAATTAAATTAAAGGGGGCCCCCATACAAGAAACCTAATTTTTCTGCATTTTTTTCCTCGTTTTATTCTCATTCATTATTATTATCATAGGTAGGCATTATTTTTTCAAACGACAGCGTTATTTTTCCACATGACGCCTACTCTCATTTAAAAAATTAATAAAAAGTACATAGTGTTAAATTTTGTACGATGGTACGGAACCCTTCGTGCGCGTGTCCAAGTCGCACTTGGCCGGTTATTTCAATTTCATTACTTATTTTTACTGCTGTTATCAGAAAACCGGCTTTTCCTATAGGATATATTTTACGTTATGTTAAAATTAAGCTGGTACTGTGGAACGAATATCATCCGTTTAACAAGATAGTAATTTGACATTACTAGTAAGTATTTAAGCTAGTCACACTATTTGTCAAGCAATAAAATACACCTTCGCTATAGACTCTCGAATACAAAGATGCATTCATTTAAATTCGCTGACTAAGGCTTAGATCTGTACAGTATTTAGATAGTGGAGTGTATTATCTATCAATAGACCACTGTCTTTTGTATTATGCTTGTTACGATATGTTTATTAAAGGCTTACTTGAGTAATTCCTTAACTAAAAGAACTCAGCTCATATAATAAATGCTATGTATTAAATCTTCCTTTGACGATATTCAATTATTATTATTTACAGGTTTTGTAAGACATACTATTATAGGAATATGTTACTTGAATCAGATTCAATTTCCAACTGGTTCTCTCTCATTTTTATACCCTAGATGTCTGTCCGTCTGTCCGTCCGCAAGATTACTCGAATATATGTTGAGTGATAGTGCAGTAATTTAATACACGGGCTTTAAAAGAAATAAAATAAAATAAAATAAAAAGGAAATTTAGGTTCGAAAATGGAACAAATCGGGCAACTCGTTCGTAGGGTTACCATACAAAAATTTCGTTTTTCACTATATATTTGGAGTACTTGAAATTCGAAGTTTGGTACATACTATTTTCATAGCAATAGTAAATTAAATAGTATTAAAAATACCCGTTCTTGTTGTTGCCATACAATATATAAGTTTTTCACTGTGTATTTGTACGTCCCTGAGCACACGATGACGTAGAGAGCTCAAATTTTTTACACAGCGTTTTCATTAAAATTTCAAATACAAGTTCAAATGTGGACCAAATCGGGATACAGTTTTTGAGTTTTTCAGCTTGTATGTACATCTAGGTATAATATTAGTGGTCTTAGACCAATTGTAATTTTTCGCTTGTTTAATTCATGAAAATTTTTAAAACCAATTTGATTCTCGATACTTATAAAAATCCAAATTAACGAGAAAACATGATTAATAATTTACAACTTATTAATGATTGTGAACGAAAATGAAGTTGCAACTATGTTAAATGTAGAATTCGAATAAATTAAATGTGATGTCGCTTGTTGTCATTCGCCACAGTATTCTCCCTCCAGCGAAACTAACGGTTTAGCCTTATTGAAACTGCCACAGCGGTTTATTCGTTCGACCAGTGATAGTGGTTTGTTGAGGTATGTATGTGCATATTACCATGAGCAAGAAATCGCACGCGACGCGGTGTCGAACTATTTAAATGTGATATATCATTGGTTAAGAGTCGTTTCACGAGCGGCAGCTGTCGCGCGATTGCAGTCGCGCGGCTTTTGCGTTACATTCATTTGAATAATTTATTTCATATGGAGAACCGCGAAAGCACAAGACTCGCTGCTAAAATGGCGCGACTGCTCTGCTCTGCTTCGACTGAAATGCTAAAGTAACTTTCTATAATTCCATTACAATGTACAAGTTCACAAAAAACTGCACATATATTTTTATAATTGAAATATTTGTTGTAGTCGCGGTCGTGTGAAACATGTTTTTCTGTCGTAGAAAAGTACAAGACTGTTGGGTGGTGGTGTTTTTCGCGGTTGGCTGGATAGAGTGTCTTGGATGTTCCAAATCATTGGCTCTGGCTGTTGATTTTCTTCGGAAGTTGCGTGCAACGCATTATTATAGTACACCAACTGACCCAGCAGATTTTGTTCTGCTCTTTCAGGTAGGTGGCGCGATGAGTTTGATTTGGTTAAAATCAGGCCAGAAGGAGTCGTTGGCGGGATATGAGGCTAGGACCGAAAAATTGCCGCGCCAATGTTCAAGTGCGTAGAAGCGCAGAACACTGCAATTTAAGTAAATGGAGAAAATATAATCATATATTTAAATATAAGACTTAAAAATTGACATTTTTAAAAAAAATTGAAATGAAATGAAAATCTCAAATCAATATTTTGATAATTAAATATTGGAAATGAAAATTCAAAATGTTTCCACTTTCACTATAATGATTTGATGCAAAATATATTTCATATTATAAGCATTTTTATATAAATACGTAACTTTAAGTGCATAATAATGTAATAACTGTAGCTTAATATTATAATATTTAGTTTGTGATTATCTTAACAATAAATCATGAACAATATGTTTTTTTAGTCCATCAGGTGCATACATAAAAAAGTTTGTCTCCAACACGTGAACGCAGAATATATAATTGTCCGCGAGAAAAACGTGGCTTTTTTAGATCCAATCCGCATATGGTCACTGCTCGTTTTTGCGACTTATGGTCATCGCGAATGCCAAATGTGTATGAGAAATCGTAAACCTTTGAATTGAATTGGTGCTTCGGTGGACAGCATTGTCTCCTCTGAGCTTTTCGTTTTATATGTTCGCCTCCATGAAATTTCCCATAATTTTTTTAATAACTTATTTCGTTCCATTGCAAAGCTGTGTGGATTTAAGTTTTGAAGCAAAATTCTGGGTGAAACAACTTTCAAACGTAAGTTATCTGATAGAAGTCCTGGTAAATAGAGTGATTTCAAGAATTCTGGGATAATTAACGCTCATTTTCATCTACCACTGTGTCAATTGATTTAATCGAAATTAATTTGCCAGGCAATGTTGATTTCATCAACATCGACATTTTTAGCAGTCAAGATCTCTCGTTCACTGAGCCATTGACAGTTACGATAGTATTCGCGTATATTTGGAAACACAATATCCAGAAATTTTTTGGAAAATACTTCAGCGGATAAATCTCTTTGTAGTGTAACACGCATTTTTATTGTAATTTTCCACAAGATTGATGATTTTAAACATGTGTTGATTTCATCCGCATACGTTGAACTATTCCACGCTAATCCGGTAGTGTTTATTTAAGACCACCTGACAATAAAATTAGAGCTCCACCAAATAATCTTCCGTTGACTTCTAAATCCTTTAGGGTTCGATTTAATGCTTCCAGTGAATCTTTATGGGCCATTCATGGTACATTCATCCCAGATAATAATGTGAGATATTTTCAGTTCTTTAGCCATGCTGAGTATATTTTGATGTTACAACTATTCTTCTACCATCCAATAAAGTTGCAGAGATGCCAGATGAAGCAATTGCTAATGCGATGTCACATTGAGATTTAACTTTGGTAAGGATGAGCGAAATAAGCGTTTTACCAGTTCCACCTGGCGCTTCCAAAAAGCAAAAATCTTCATCTCAATCATAAATGCCCTCTCATTCGTTTGACAGCAATTGTTGATTTGTCATTAAAGTCGTTTGCTAGTCGATTAGGTGAAGGCATTCCGAAATTTATGAGTAGTAGTGGTTCATTCGAGATGAGAATGCACATGTCTTCGATCATAACCAATGCTTCGTTATACATTTCTGGTGTGAATTGAAGTTTTGTTGTACAAATGATGTGCTGCATATCTTCAGTTATTGAATCTTTATATTTCTCCTATAATTTAGTTGAGTCTGTTGGAAAACATGTTGTCAACAATATGACTAATAATTGACGATTGTGGAGAAGAACCACTTGCTGCATCGGCAAGTGTTGTATTCCAATGATCGTCACACGTATAATTGACCATTAATTGCTCTCACGTATTCATATATTACGTTTGTCTACGTATATTTATTAATAGCAATGGTAAATTAAAGCACTAACGTTCACTGAGACAAATTATAGGCCCGTTCGTTATAATTTATATATCTTTTAACAATACGTATCTGCGATTTTTGAACTGTGATAATTTATGGAATTCAGAGCCATACAATTTGGAAGCTCTTTACATATGTAAGTGACTATATCAAATAGTTTTGAACACAATATCATTATTGCGATGTGTCTATGGATGTTACTCCTATATAACGTGCATATTGATACAATTCGTTATGTCTTATATAATGTTTCACTAATTACCATATAAATATATATGAACAGTGTTATCACTAGAAAACATTTTATATTATGAATTGCACAATATGTAGATTGCTCTAAAACCAGTCTATATTAGCAATCCATATATTATATAGTACTGTCTCCAATACTATGTCGCAATAAGAGATAAAAGATATTAAATATGGCATTATGTAATGTAGAAAGTGAGACTATGTTATAATAGTAAAAAAATATTACAGTATAGCACTAGATCCAATGAAAATGTTGCAAAATGCAATACACAATATTTACCTTTAAACATAAAAAGTCAAGGGCACATATGCATATCGAAATACGACCTATTCTCAAGGACGAGTGGTTACTTATCATAGAAGTTCAAGCTATATTATATTAGCACAGCAATATAATATTATTGTATGTTCTTTGTCCATTGTATATGTTACACAACACTATATTTAATAGTCCCTCACTAACATGAGTAGGAGCGCACAGACATATTGGAGCGCTAGCTGTAGAACAAAGGTGGAATGCTATTTAGCATAGTATCTGAGATAATATTCCATAAACAAGAGCAACGTAATATATAGGACATACATTTGCCCACATGTATTTGATACCAACCCAAGCTATACTATCGCTAACTACCTATTACATTACAGAATTTCCCATAGTACATAGGAGTAAAGCACATATGGCATCGGCGGTGATTGAGTTCTTTGAATACCTAATAAATGTTATACCTACATATATTTTTATAAATAAGCACCCATTGGCTCATCTAAAAAATATGTTCGGATTGAATATTGAACTTGGAAAAAAGTTATAATTGGTCTAATTGGTATTACAAGCGAAATGACAAAAGTATACCATAAGAATTCTAATCTAGGGTATAAAATATAATATATTAACATATGTAGGAAGAATAAAACAAAACTTGGTTTGATAATTAACACAGACTTTAATACTTCCGTAGGTAAAACCTAATACAACTTCCAAAAATCAATATAAAAACACAATTATATTTTTCTGTGCACAGTGAAAGATATTTTTTTAACAAAATATTTATACTTGGTAAGACTTGATAAAAATAAATATATCAGTTAAATTCATTTTCAGTTATTTAAAACAACTAAAATCATCATATTCAATTACTTATTATGAACTTTTTTATCAGAAAAAGCTTTAAGCTTCAAAATCAGTTTGTTCTTTTGTTACTAATATCAAATTACACATTAAAGTTTGCAATTATATATATATATATAAATAAATATAAATGTAAGTACTTAGAATTAAGATCTAAAATCCACAATGTTTCGTTGCAAATATATAAATATTATTATTAAATAAGGAACATTTTCATAGAAAAAAAAATCAGAAGTTTCGAAACATTTTTCAACACAGAATTGTTGTTAATTTAATTCCGTGGTAAGAAAAGCTTTAAAGTCTTCAATGAATGCGATCTATTAAAGAAATAATAGTAGTTTACTATAATATTCTGCTTTGTGGTGGTGAAGCGTTAATGTTAAATTTGTAAGTGACGCGTAAGGGCTCAGCGGAAAAGTGGTACAAAATAGTCTTTTATTAGCAAAAGCTAAAAAATCATTTTGAATTTTCCAAGAAATCAAAAGTGTTACATATGTTTAACTATTAGGAGATGGATAAATATGATTAGGTGGTCCAACGAAAAATGTTATGTTGAAAAAATATGTAAAACTTCATACGATTGAAAATGTGTACAGTATAGACTCTAACAAAACTGTAATATTAGAGTTTATACTGTACACATTTTCAATCGTATGAAGTTTTGAATATTTTGTATGTTAAATATAACACTTCTCGATCGACTACCTATTCCATCTTCTAATGGTTAAACATATGTAACACTTTTAATTTCTTTGGTTACGAATTGTGTATTTTTTGTTGATGAATTATGTTTATATGATATGTGTAATTCTAAGTATATGTAGTATTTTATTTATTTTTCTTATTGCTGTTAAGTAGATCATATATTTTTCTCCGATCTTTATTTTAAAAAGGTTCGATTAATGTAATAAATATACTAAAGCAAATAAAAAGATTAATAATTCGATTTGATTTAATTGAAAATTTTATAAATGGGTATTTTGTCCAATTCACGTGTGACAATTATCGTTAACTAGCTTTCTGGTGGTCTTTTGAACTTATATTTTTGAAGTTATTTAAGTGAAAGTCCTAAATGTTGATAAATAAATCATAAAACATAGTTGTTTAATATTATATTATCCATAACGTTTCTAATCGAAAAGATGTATCAAATATTGTTAATGATATATTTTTTTATTTTTGTTTAAAGTTTTGTTTCCATTCACCCCACAGTTTCTATTCATCCATTTTAACTATACAGGGTGATTTTGAATTGGTGGTCTTAAATGAAAGAGTATAGGTTGAAGTGTTAGGAAAAATAATGTATGGCAGATTAACTAAAAAAACGGATGCATGTTGTGCATATGTGCAGGTTCAAATAAAAGGTAACATCTTGAGGTTTCCAAATCTTGTAAGAAAATGTAACCGTTAATAGGCATTTTTGTGGGAAAACATTTTGAAAATCAAAAAAATTATGAATATTTTCCAATTTTTTACTTTGATGTCCTATAACTAGCGATAGGAGGTGGTGGAGTGATGGTTTAACATTCGTTGGAAGGCTTATGACGTTTAACGGTTTGCTATTACCTGAGCTTAAGATCACTTTCATATGTTATTACGGGGTCTTTTGTGAAAAAAACTAACCATCCTCCCCTGCCATACCACTTAACCTATCCCATTATTTAATAATTTATCAACGGGGCAGGATTAAGAAAAACAAAATTTATGGTATTTTTATGTTTCCTCAATTGTACACTCTTATCTCTGTTAAACCTCTTATCCATTTTTTAATAATTTCTCTTTGGCTGTAGCTTACCGCTTATCTTCTGGTGCTTTAGCTTGCATTTAATATTCTTGTTTTTTTTTCGGCCAAGTTTCTTTTTTCTTTCTCTTCTTATTTAATTATTACTTTTTACGTTTTTACTTCATGTACTTGCTTCTCATAGTTACATATATATAGTTAAAAAGTCCGCTTTTAATTGTGTTGTTTAGTCCTTTCTTTTATATAATTTGCATTTATAATTAGTTATAATTAAGTTAAGTGTTATTCCATAAATTTATACTTTCCTTATGCTAGTTTAAGGATTTATTTCTTGTTTGCACAATTTGCGTTTGCGTAATAATAAAAAATCATTCATTCAAATCATTCATTCATTCATACATTCATCATTCATTTCATTTATGACAACCAGTTTAAAATCACCCTGTACTCTTATATAACAAAAGTGGTTAAATAAACACCAAAGAATTAAACCGAATATTGAATTTTGTTAAAACGAGCACTGACCAAAATACATAAGTAGTTGGAGCAAGCATGTGACATTGTAGCTTGACCATGAAACGTATTGAACTAACCATTAAAAGCTGTTATTTTACCACCATAACTCATGCCGATCAACTAAACATTGTAATTTTACCACGTAAACATACTAAACCAACAACAATATTGACTGCAACGTTTGATTTAATTAATAAAAGTTGTACCTTTTTTATAAAATACTTACAGTTTATCATTCCTTATAATAAAAACTGTTTGTGTTTAATGTAAAATCAAACACGTTCTTTCTTTTAATTTTAATAACAGATTATTCTGAGTGAATATCATTTTACAGTACATATAATTGGGAATTCTATTTAATAAGTGATAATACTTGATAGTAATCTTCACAATACTCTTTAAAAAAGATGTTATCTGTTTTAGTTACAACATGAACACGTCTATGACATTGGTGCTTAAACCCTAAAAAACATAAAGTATTCTATCACCACACAAGCATAACACTTTCACAAGTCCATAAATGGGATAGTCACCATCGTTACTGTATTGAATTACATTTCCAATCTTATACTTAACACTATTAATACTTAACCAGTTATAAAATTTACGTTGTTTGTATATTGCAATTAAGGAAGTTACAACTTCATGAACATTTTCTTTAAAGGACATTATTTCTTTTCCTGTAGTAATTGTATTTTTAAGATAGTTCTCATCTAGGATTTTTGAAAATTCACTGAGTAAATACCTTTCAGTGATTGTTTGGGTTATATTTTTACGACTAGTGGTAGACATCGCAATTCGCTTTAATTCTTTACGCTTTGCCTCGAACCTCATTGACCATATGTGTAAGGGACCGACATTGTTCATTACCATGGGATAATAAAGCATCAAATGTTGTTTAGGTTCGAGAGACTGACAAAACTTTTTTAAAAATAACTCGTGATGAAGAGATATAAGATATTGTAATGCTTTGAAATTATTATAATTTATACTATCGCTTGTTACGATATTTGTTATATTCATAAGCGTCAAAAATATGCTTCAAACTTCATTGTCTTCGGGTATCCAATATTCCATCATGAAAAATTTAAATAACTACATTGATTCAGATGCTGAATATCTCAGTTTCCCATTTTTCAAATATTTTTCAGCAATTTCTTGAGCTCTATTTATTGAATCTATTACCCCAAAGTCAAACAGCCTTATTCGCCTATTTAATGCCTGAAGTGTAAAGTACTTTTCTTTAAAGATAAAATGTTTTAAGATAAGACAAAAATCAAAATTTAAAGCCTCCTCGGAAATATCATGCATGATATCCACTGCAAAGTTATCAGTTACTGCAAATGTTTCAAGTTGATTAAAAGAACACTTTGAAACCATAGCTGTGTCAGATACATTATTTCGTTTCACACCATGCAAATAATCATTTTCGTTTCTTAGTAGCATCGTGTTTTCGGTACAGTTTGTTTTAGTTTCATGTCTATGCATTTTACAAGAACGGCAAAAATAATTTGCAACGAAACATTCTGTGTATCTCTGTATTGAATTTGTTCCTTTATTATCGCCTATATACAACGCTAAAAAAAATACTTTCTGTTCCATTATATTAATACCTTCTAATGAATTTTATATATACATGGCACCTAAATTTTGTAACCCACTGCTTGAACCCATAGGATTATTTACTTCGAACTCATCAAAATAAAGGAGAATTGGAAATACTAAGTCATCGTTAGAAAAGGATGCAGTTTTCTTTTTCCACCGGATACTGTCCATGATATTTGAAATGACATTATTTTCTTCTTCTAGTTGGCTTTTATATTGCAATATTTTATTAAAAACGCCTGCGCTTACAAAAAGCTGCTTAAGAATAATGGCATAGAAATAATATTTGCTTTTACAGGTACCGTTTTTAAAATGAGTTCATCATTTTGTCTTATGCTATTAATTCGATTTCCAATTATGACAGATATATTTTGCTTAAAATGTAAATTTTTTTGTAGAAACATTTTTCTCTTGTGCTCGCTTTGAAAATTTTGTGTTATATTACGGACGGCAGAAAAGTAATTTACAATCTGTTCTTTATGATCAATGTTACAATTTTTCAAATTTTTCAGCATATGTTCTATACCCGAAAGTATAAACTGAGAAACAAAATTCAGAAAAGGCTGTTTTCCGACAAACATTCTTGTTTTTATACAAATTGCTTATAAAACGTATGCTGGCTTCTTCAAGTTTTAAATTAAAATTATTAAATTCGCTGGAGCTAACTTCCATTTGCACTATTTCCGACTCATTTTTTTCATTTTCAGTTAAAATTGTATTCTCTGTAATTTTCTCATTAATAATAGGTATAATGTTATTAGAAGCAAAGTGACGGATAATATGTTTTTTGAAGCATTTTATATTGTTAAATGCACACGAACTAGCACACGCATTACACCCAAATGTTTTTTCAACTTTGTGATATAGGTTAAAGTGTTTTATGAAATTCTGATTACATTTATAGCAGTCCATATTTTAGCTTATAATTAATTTGTATCCGTAACAAGTGAACTTACAGTTACAGAATGTGTATCATACTCTGTCTTAATATTATACACTCGTTGCTGAATAAAAGTCCAAAAGGGGCTCAATTGCTTGTGGGAACTTGGCATTTAAAGCGCTAAACGCTTTAAAACATATATCAACAGCAACTAGAGGACTGTCTACAGCGAATAAAGCATCATCATTGGCCACATATGACAGTGATATTTTATCTGTAAAATAAATACTTGTAATATGTCTAATATGTATAAGCAAAAAATATTCAAAATTATATATCTAGAAACGAGTACGAACTAACTCGACTCTCTCCTGCTAACACCACGGTTGGCTGTAGAGTCCCTTTGTTCTTCCTAGCTTGATTCCGAATACCCTCTAACTTTTCTTCCAGTAATTTCGCAATCTAAATATTTTGAAACTGAAGCACTTGATATTACAAAAATAAAAAAACCTCACCTGTATTTGAAGTATAAACGATTCAGAAAAATCTTGAAGTGTATACTTAATTCGCTTTGAACTGTCCCTTTTCCGCCTGTATGCACATGATCGTAATAATCGAGGTAGTAAAAAGAACCCCGTTAAATCATTTTCAATGTAGTTATATTCATACTCCTTTGTTGGTCAATAAACGAACAAGTTATTTATACTCTGTGGATATAATTGTTCGAAGTCGTAACTAAGGAAGTAGCAGCTTTTTGCACTTTTAATATAGGAAATGCATTTAATCAGAATATTTAATTTTGCTTAATTTTGAGCTGGGCGATTTCAGCAAATTTAACCGATGGTCTAAAGTATCATTCCAATATTTTTTAATTTTGTCGATCGGTTGTAAGTTGTTTTTTAAGAAAAATATAGCTCCCGTTAAGTCCTTGTTTCGTAAGTCTGAAGTGTTTGCATGTGTGATGGTTGCTAGTAGTTACACTATGACAGCACCAGACCACTTTTTGTATGGAAAAACGATTCCACTTTTTCCAACTTTTTTGGGGAGGTTCTGGGGCCACTTTTGTGTTGAAATATGAGAGTTCTGAACCACTGGGGGTTCTGGGCTATTGGGGTTCTGGGCTACAGGGGGCTCTGGGCTACCGGGGGTTTCTGAGACCACTTACAGCGTTATCTATGGGACTACCGGCTCACTTTTTCCATACAAAAAGTGTCCGGAAAATTCAAACTATTTTGCTGGCTCTAGACCGGGGTTCTGGGCCACTGAGGGGGATTCCGCCTAGTGGTCTACGTCACAGGGCATGCCTGGGGAATTTCTTTCGTACCGTCTGGCTGACCAGGTGATGACGTCATCTGGTTGGCTGATCCCCGTCAGATTATCAAGCTCTGTCTTAGCTGATTTTTTTATAAAATAATGCTGGCTTTTGCTGGAATCGAACCGAGAACACTTGGTTTTGTAAAATCCGAGGCGCTCTACCATCAGCCCATGGAGGTGTTGTGTGAATGTTCTTTAAACGTGCTATATACGGTTAGAGTTGTGGGACAGAGGCATCAGGACTCTTTTGCGAGGGTAGACACACACACACATACACACACACACACACACAACGTCACACACACACTACGTCATACTAAAAGGTTTTCTACCAGGCGATATTCCGTATTGCACCATGTTATTAAATTAGCAACAACAACAACTAACGTAGTTAGATATGTTGGCTTAGATAAGAAATGGCATAATTTTTAATCTTCAGGTGCAATGCTTCTAATTTGATTCATTGCATAAACAATTCGTACAGCCGAATAATGTAAACAAAATCGCAGTCGAATAATGTAAACAAAATTCGCGCAGACCTGAGTAAAGTAAACAAATTGAACGATTCCCAATTTCTTTAGCTGGAAAAAAACACCAACTGATAAGTTGTCTTAGATGAGTACTTATAATTGAAAATTTCTTTTGCTGATAAAAAAAAACCAACAACAACTATAACGTATATATATATAAGTATGTATCTTTTATAAACAGGAGTGATCATGATATTCGATATCTAAAAAGAGATCACGGCTGCTTGGGATGGTAAGAATGGAAATTAAAGTCTGGAAAATTTTCGGTGTAGGGGTGTGCGTGTACTCAAAAGTCTTATCAGAAATCCTCTTATTTATATCCTCTAAAGTATCATCATCAGAAAAGGTGTTGTATCAGGAAGGCACGGCTTCATGATCCAAGGCTTAAATATAACTAAAATTCATAAAAAAAATGTTGAATCTATGACAATAACATTAAGCTGCCGTAATATTGGAATGGATTTAAGGGTTTAATAAAAGAAGGCGGTAGTATGATATGTTGATTTGAGGAATATCTTAGATGATTAGTGGTAGTTGTATGGGTGCAGTAAAAGCCTTATCAACAATTTTTTATGATCAAGTGTAATGGCATGGTCAATGTTGCCACTTGAAATCTGTCTAGAGTATCTTTTTAGTGTAGCCCGAAGGTGGTTTGCGTAGATACACCTTATAGAAAATGTAAAATCTTACCAATTTAAAGCTTTACAGGAAGATATTGCTATGATATTAATATAGTATGATATGTGGACTTAGATGAGTAGTGGAAGTCGTATGGGTGAAGTAAAAACCTGATTTTTGGTGAGTATAATGGAATGTTCAGTGTTGCCATACGAAATCTTGCTTTCCTGGTTAGGCGATGAGAGTTCGACAGCAAAATCCCATGTTATTTCTTATGGATGTCCAAATTTACTTTTGCAATTATCTCGTCCTAACACATCATCTGTCTCTCTCTAACACATATGCTTGAGGTGGACTTGGTCATATACTTGCCTGCTTGGAGCTTAGTTATCAGTTGTTTGCTTTATTTGCTATGAGTACAGTGGGCTATACACATTTTGGCTTAGGTCGAGAGTGAGTTAAATTAAAAGCATTGATGATAGAAGATAGTGCTATGATATTAAGTAATGGAAATTGTATGGGAGCAGTAAAAGAATAATTTTTGGTTGTCAGGTGTAATGGCATGACTTAGCAGGTAATTTGATATTACCTTTTGCCAAGATCGTGGTGGTTGAGATTGGGTTAAGTTTATGGTGCTCGAAGTTTATTTTATGGGTGGTGGGCGTGCATAATATACTAGAAAGCTTTAGTGAATACCATACTTTTCAACCAGCTGACTCTGCCAAAACATCTATGTCGCTTCAACATAAATCTGTGTTCATATTTTAGGTGGACATGATAGCTTGAAATTATCTTATGGGTATTGGTCAATGAGGAAGTCTATAGGTCTGGGATTAACAAATATTTTGAGAATAGGTTAAGTTTGGTGATGCTTGAAGTTTCTTTTATGTATGGCGGGTGCGCATAACCTAGTAAGAAGTTTTAGTGAATACCATATATTTCAACCATTTCGTTCTAACACACAACATCTGTCTCGCTCTAACACACATGTCTGAGGTAGACATGATCGTTTACATGCCAGCTTGGAGCTTTGTGTTATCAGTTGCTTGATTGATATGCTATGGCTGTCTGGAATTATCATGCTTGTGTTGGGCTGGTCTTTATACTTGGTGGATGAGAGCTTTAGCGACAATATGCTATCGTTTACTTGCCAGTTTGGAACTTGGTGTTATCAGTTGTTTGCTTTATATGCTCTGGCTGTCAGGGGTTATCATGTGTTGAGCTGGGCTGGGTGAATACATATCTAAAAATAGATCACGAGAAACTGCTGCGAAACCTTGATGACCTATGATATCAATGTGGGATGACACTAATATAGTATGATATGTTGACTTAGATGAGTTGTGAAAGTTGTTTGGGTACAGTAAAATATTTTTCATAAAATTTTTGGTGATAAGGTGGAATGCCTCGACAAGTGTTGCCACACGAAATCTTTCTAGAGTACCTTGTTAGCCTAGCCTGAAAGTGATTCGAGCAGATACATCTGAAAAAATTACATAATATGATAAAAAAAGCTTCGTGATATATATCAAAACGGATGCTAATGGATTACATAAGGAAAGTAGGTTCACTTCATCTGCAAACAGCAAATATGGCTCAAATCGACACACGGTGTGAGCAATAATCATTCTTGCTTCAATTATCACTATTAAGCAACGTGTGCCGCAGAAAATATATTAAGTCTAGTCTAGTCTAAAATATGTATTGTAAATAAAAAATTGTATTATGGTTATAATGCCATTTATTGAAATAATTTGTTTTAATTGTATTATAGCTTAAGTCTGAACTCTTTTTTTTTTAGTTCAGCAAAGCCAAGATTTCATAGATATAGATTGGTCCTTATAATGAATATTCCTTATGCCTTTAGCCCAACGTGGCTTTAGAAGGTTCGTTGTGCACCATTTTCACAAATAATATCTCCCCGTCTTTACTTTTTGCGATCTTTGTTGGAATATTGTGATTTTTCGACCTGTTGGTAGGGGACAGTCGACTCGCTTTTGGATGAAAAACTTTCTTCTTTATTTCTGGAAAGCATCGATTTCATAGATGTAGACTGAGCCTTATATGAATATTCTTTACTTCTTTCGTCCGTAGGCTTTAGAAGGTTTGTAGTGTTCTTAGAACTCATGTTGAAATTATTGCGTAATTAGCTTGCCAAGAAACAGTGATCTGTTTGGGTAAGGAGCAAAATATCAACTGAAAAACAAGTTATGAAACTACTATTTATATGTATTTGACAAATGGTCTTGCATGCAGCAATTTGTCCTTGACCTCTGACGTCACCGTAACCTTTGAAACCGAAAGTGTCTGCTCTTGGGTTCACTTGGATGGTGATGAGTAGTGCAAGCTGTATGGGAGATTATAATTAGCTGTGACTAAACAGTAAAGAAGAAGATTTCTGGTAACAGTATTTCACATACATAATCTTAAAAGTGGAAGAAAATTTTATAAGAATCTGGTAACTGCATTTCCTTATAAACCTTATATAAATTCATATGTACACAAACCGAGCTATAGATTGTTGTTCTAGATGAAAACGCATTCTATTAGATCGGAAAATAAATATCAGCAAAATGAAAGGCTATAAGAATTTGTTCCATACAAAATCTAACAGGAAATTTTGATTACATACAGCTCTGTACCATAAGATTATAAGAATTAATACTTTTTAATTTTTAATAAATGAAATCTTTTCTATATGGCCTTCTTTTATTCAATTTCCCATACTAAGTCCGGAACTCCCAAATAATGTTTGACCACTACAACGGGTGGTGGTGGTGGGTGCCTGCTCTCTGATGGCGCTTTGAAACGGATATTTGGCGCGTGGTCTCGGAGGTTTCAATTTCACGCTGACCTCTGACGTCACCTTGACGTATGAGATCAACCGGAAATGAGGTCAGATAACAGCTTAACAGCTTTTCAAACAGCTCTGCTAACAGCTTAACAGCTTTTAAAACAGCCCTGATAACAGCTTAACAGCTTTTAAACCAACTCTGATAACAGCTTAACAGCTTTTTTATTTGAGTTCAAAAATTAATTTAAAATTGTAAAATAATATATAAAAGCACAACTTAAAAATAACAAAAAATAAATTTATTATAAACCACAAATATATTTAAAATAAAATAAAAAGCAATTAAACCTCTGCCACGCTCGCAATGAGTGTGAGCAGCAATTCTGGGGGAATGATGATCCCCTCAAATTGAAAGGCAGGAGGAAGAAGAGCAGAAACGCTTCTTCTTCCTCGTTCAAAAAAAAGCAAGGGCCCACTGAAAAGGCCATGAAGGGCCCAATTGAAGAGGCCAGTAGCAGCAGTAAAGAAGTGCAGCCGCCTTCCTTGGAGAACGCTATTGCGAGGTCAGACGTAGCTGCCCTGGAAGTACCTGGAGCATTGGCTTCAAAAACGACGGCTATATCTGCAGCATCTGCAGCTGCAGTTTTGGGAAAAGCTAAGACGACGTCTTCGAGTCTGGGACAAGATCCTACGCTGAATGTTGTCGTAAAAACGGCTTCAGCTTCAGCGTCGAAGCCTACTGGTGTAGCACCACTGAGGCCATCGCTTTCATCAGCGAAAGTAAATGCATCGAAGATGCCGCTACCAGCAGCAGCACCACGACCCCCGGCGTTAGTTCCAGGGATATCGTATGCACAGGTAAGTGGTAGTTCCAAGAGTCAGTCAGCCATTGAAATTTTAGGAAAGGGCATTACCCTCGTCCAGCCCCATTGGACGCAGGTAAGCCTCGGCCTAAGACCAGCTCGAGCACATCAATAGATGTCCTCAGAGCGCATACCTGAAAGCGATCTGCCAGGTCATCTCTCGTGAGGAGCTATTCTCCATGGGAGTAATAGCTGGGGGAATGGTTGAGGTGTACACCACGACCCTCGATAGTGCTACCAAGCTTATGCTTGCGGGCATCGAGGTGGATGGTAGACACCTTGTGCAATTCCCTTTCAGGGAAAAGCCTACGAAGGATGTGTTTTCGCTAGTCCATATGCGAGCCAGTCATGAAAACCTCCTGAATTTCCTACGGAGATTTGGGAAGGTTCATGGCGGTGTTTGCGCCATTCCAATTAAAATTGGCGACGATGGTCTCGGGCGGGGTACCTTCGGTACCAGCCGGGAGGCGTCCATCACTTTAAATAAGGGATGTACGCTTCCAGAAGGCTTTTACTTGAGCTTATCCGGCTCGAGGCACTGGATAGACGTGAGTACCGAAGCAAAATGCCATACTTGCCATTTGGTAGGGCATTTTATTGCTGACTGCCCCAGGAGAACCGGGAAGAAGGCTGAACCGAGGGTTCCCTCGAAGGAAGCTACTACTACAGTAGTGGATCTGGAGAGGGAGGGAGCTGGCACTAAACCTGCTGTTTCGGAGCAGCTAGTGGTAAAGGTGCCTGAAGTTTTCTCAGAGGCAAAAGAAATTATGGCTATTAACGGCGCCACGTCGGCACGTGATTACACGGCTACTTCTGACGAGGAGTCGAGTAGCCATTTAAGCAAAAAAAAAGTAGGACGAGAAGGAGGAAGACGAAGGTAGAAGGGGCGATGCTGCCTCCTCAAGAGCCAGCAAAGCCAGTCGCGTAAAAGCGGCCCCACTCCGAGGAGGACGATAGTGGAGCTGGCATTCCGAAGCTTGTTGTAAGGGCGGTGCAAGCATCTCTCGAGCAGCTTTCGGACTGCGACATGACCTGCTTGGATGAGACTGGTCTTTCGAGCTTCGGTGGCTACGGGTCGTGTGAGAGCCTCATTTCGACTGGTAGCCAATTTGAAGTCTCGAGGGGGGATGGAGACCCTTCCTAGGAAGAAGATCTCCGAAATTCTTGCCCAGCTCCAGTACAAGAAGAATTCAGATAAAATCTGGAGTATTCTTGTAAAGGAGCTGGAGAGGCCAGAGTTGTTACTTCCTCAGCTTCAACTCCTACAACAGGCCTCCAGGAAGAGGAGGAAGTACAACGATGTTGCTCGGTTAGAACGACTTCATAGGAAGGTGGAGGAGTTTATGCAGGAGCATCGCTTGGTCGACTCTCCTCGTCCGTAGACGTCGTAACATTATCGTTTGAGCTTTGCATCTCTTTGAATGTGCAAGATAGCTTCTATGAACACCGGGGGTTTAAGTGCACATACAAGATTACACAGTACTATCGAACATGTCAAAATGTTCGATATAGGCATTACACTTCTGTAGGAGACGAATTTCACTCAAGACACATATACACAACTTGAGCGCTATGCTTATCTACATACTGGCTATGCAATATTTGCCACACCTGCGCCTCGCCGAGGCTCAGGGGTGGCAATCATTGTATCCAACAAATTTGCACTATCGTCTCCTGTCTATACAGATATCTTCCCAGGCTTCGCTTCTTCCTTGGACTTTGTCATTCAAGACAAAAATATCAAGGTAGTAAACGTGTACCTTCCTAATGACCAGGACATTACAAGACAAGTTCTTGATAGTGTTCAGTCCTGTCTGGTGAATTTTAGCGGCGAAACTGTCCTCAGAGGTGATTTCAACTGCACTCTGAATCCCTCAATGGATCGGCACTCTGGAGTTGAGTTCAACTCTGTCAATGCTACTCGATTGAGGAATTTTGTCGGTGTTTTCAGACTCGTGGATATCTATCGTTGGATGCATCCTACGACTAGATCATACACGAGGGTCTCGCGAAATATCCATGGAAGTCTCGCAGGCTCCAGAATTGATAGACTTTACGTCTCACCTGGAATACTGGAACATTTCGTTGGTGTCACTCATGAAGTGTGTTCGATTAGTGATCATCTTCTTGTAGTGGCGAACAGCACTCTAGTGGAAAGACGAACCGCATACCGGATATACAACAACTAATTGTTGAATTCCGAGCAGATCATCAATGAGTTCATTGATTTCTGGCACGATTGGCAAGAGAGGAAAACTGACTTTCCTTTTCTTAGTCAATGGTGGGATGTTGGAAAGCTCCAGCTTCGGTCTTTTGTCGAGACGAGTTTCAATCAAAGTGGCTATCAACCTTCTAGCTTGTCGGCCGAGGTCTCTCGGGTGGCAGCTCTTCTCCCAACTCAGCCGGGGTTGATTCTTTATTTCAATGGAATAAAGGAACGCTTGGCGACACAGACTTACAAGCACAGCTTTGAGTTTGTGCTGCGCGGCCAATCGCGCTGGCTGAGAGAAGGCGATTCTCCACTCGAGTACTTCTTTCAGGCGATTAGACGTCGTACTGCTTCTTGTGAGGTCGAATCGATAATTGATGAATCTGGACAAGTCCTCAACGGACAACAGCTATCAGAATATATTCGAGACTACTACAGTAGTCTCTACTCTGAATTGACGTCGACAACATCCTCGACCACTCATGAATTTCTTGAGAATATTCCCACTTCCTCTGAAGACAGTAAGGAGCTCCTGGATACAGTAATCACATTGGAGGATATGATTGCTGCGACAAAGGATCTAAGGCGACACACTTCACCTGGTTATGACGGCTTGACTCCAGAATTCTTCATACGTTTCAGGGATTTATTAATTCCTGACCTTTTGGATGAGACACATTCAGACTTTCCTTCTAATTGGAGGAGATCTGTTATGCTCTTGATACCAAAGAAGGGAGATTTCCAGAGGATGGGGAACTGGAGGCCAGTAACCCTATGCAATGCAGACTACAAAATCGTCTGCAAAGCTTTAGGGGCGATACTCCGCTCAGTGATTGCTTCGGTAATACACCCGGAACGGTCCTATTGTGTACCTGGTGGTAGTATCTACGACAACATCGCGGTAGCCAAGCATTTGTTTGCCTACCGTGAACAGACAGGTGCACAAATGGCCATGATTTCATTAGACCAACAAAAGGCTTTTGATAGCGTCTCGCATGAGTATCTCTTGACTGCTCTCGAGGCATTTGGGTTTCCGACCAGGTGGCTCGATATCGTCGGGAAACTGTACAGAGATTCAGCAATTTTGATTGAGTATCAAGGACAAGTTCTGGCTCCTATCTGGTTTCATCGAGGTATCAGACAGGGCTGTCCATTGTCAGGTATGCTTTATGATCTTTCGTTGGAGCCGCTACTGGTGAATCTCCGTCGAATGCTCGGATAGTATGCGGTTCGTCTACCATATACCAATGTGAGGCCTCTTATGTTGGCGTATGCGGATGATCTATCTATTTTCGTGAGAGGAGATGAAGCTTTTCCGGTCGCTCGTGCTGTTTTCGAACAGTTCGAACGTATAGTGGGCGCTAAAATCAACCTTAGTAAGAGTCAAGGCTTGTGGTGTGGAAGGTGCGGAGATCGTACAGATACTCCACTGAACATCCAATGGACTAATACTTGCCTGAAGTATTTAGGTGTGTATATCGGACGCGAGAGTAAATCAAATAATAGCCGCATCGCTCTTGAGAAACTCTCTACAGCTGTAAACTCATGGCGTAGTCGATTGTTTCCATTATCCTTAATGGGTAGGTCACTCGTGATAAACTATTTGATTACCTCGTCCATCGTTCATCTGCTAAAGTCTGAGACGTTTGATGAAGGCTTCGTAGGTCTTCTTCAAGCAAAAGCGATAGATGCCTTTTGGTGCGGAAGACGATGGTTTGCTGAAAGCACGCTCTGTCTGCCAGTCAAGATAGGTGGATTAGGTCTCACTAACTTAGCTGTGAAATCAAGGTGTCTCTAAGTGCGTGCATTCCAAAGAGTGTTTTGCCAGAGAGACAGCTTGATTTCTCAACTGTGGGTGAATGTACTGGGAGGGATCGGCATAGAGGAGTATTACTGCCTACTCTCTGTTCGACCACTTTATCCTCGTGACTGGCCACAGGATCTAATCTCAACGATTCAGACCTGGGGCAGACTCAGGCCAGCATTTCACCTTAAGTGGAATGCTCTACGGTACACGCAATTCGCGTCGATTCCAATCAGGTTTAATCCTGAGTTAATAGATTCAGTGTTCAGTAATGCTCGGGGTTTTGAAGCTGACACGCATACACTGACGATTCTCGGAGATATTATTGATATCTCTGGAAACTGTCGAATAAACACTAACACTGCACAACTACACGACCTGGCTGCTTCTGCGCGGGAGAGATTTCGCCAACTTGGGACCAGTGACCCTGGCACTAAGTTGGAAGATGCTTTCGTTCTGAACAGACCACCAAAAACAGCTTTCAGCACACTTACAACACGTGTGCTCCGTGACGT
Source organism: Dioctria linearis (assembly GCA_963930735.1). Lineage (NCBI taxonomy): Eukaryota > Metazoa > Arthropoda > Insecta > Diptera > Asilidae > Dioctria > Dioctria linearis. The sequence goes on from OZ005744.1 coordinate 83,522,371, forward strand.
GCTTATGTCAATAAGACCTGCGGAGTATACAGGATACAACAGATGGTAAACACACCTCGGAGTGAATATGGGCGTGATTGAAGGGATAACTTGCAGAGTAGTCTACAGTTTTCCTTCTAATTACAAAGATGCTGATGTAGAATTCAAATTGCTGCATCACAGTCTTGTGCATCCTAATCAGTTGTCACATATTGACCAGCGAGTTCAGAGGATTTGCACAGTTTGTGCTGGTGAAGGCACCCTGTTTCACAGGTTCTTCACTTGTCCGGCTTTGCAGGGTCTAATGGATCTCGTGCGCGGTATGTGTCAGTTGATCCACCCGAATTTCGGCATTACTAGGACGTCGTTTCTATGGGGACCAAAGGTCTGTAGTCAAGTGAATTGTTTGATTAGCTTTGTGTTGACACTGGCCAAATCTACAATTCACGTGTACTACATGAGAGTCGAATATGGGAATCAGAACACTGACCCACAAAACCACGCACACGCACTTAAGCGCCACTTCGATAACAGGTTGAAGAGACACATTCAACTGCACATGGCAACGACTATCGCCAGTGCAGGATGGAGCTCTTGTCTTTCGCTGGTGAGAACAGGCCACAGCATTTGCAACACTAGTCCACGGGGCTTCTCCCCGCTTAGGAATCGTTGCAAGTACTGTGGGAAGGACAAGCACTCTGTTAGAGATGCTAAGCTGGAGGGATGATGAGGGCAGTTTGTAGAGGTCTATGATACTACAGGCTGCTCTCGCGGGACTCTATAATGGTATCGCGTAAATTTTTCGTTCGTTTGGTCATTTATTTTTAATTCGGTTTCGGTTTCGGTGCTAAATTTCAAAATTTTATGTTGAAAATTCGTTCGTTTAGGCAATTATTTTTATTTCTTTATTTTGGAAATTTGGAACTTCTTGGAACTGCCACTTACCCAATTTTCAAAATTGGAACTTTTAAATTTTTTGTCTATCTTTTAGATCCTCTTCAAAATTCTTGTAGCCGTTTTCTCTTTTGAGAATTTGTTTGTTTGTTTGTTTTCCTTTTGTTTGTGTCTTTTTCCTTGTTCATTAGTTTTTCTAATTGTTTTAATTGTTTAATTGTCCTTATTGACCTTTTATAACTTTTAGATTAGCTAGCGACCTTTTGTTTACACTTTGTAGAGCCTTTTGCCACCTATTTATAGGGAATTTTAAAAGAGCCATTGAGCCACTAAATAAAGCGCATATACAAATTAAAAAAAAAATTATTATTGTTGCTATTTCTATTATAGTTTCTATTGTTATTTTGGTTATTATTTCTGTTATTTTGATTTAACCTTCTATTACTGTTTTGATTGTTATAACTAATCGTAGTATTATTGTTATTATTTCTGTAATTATCATTGGGTATGTGGCTGTTATTCTGGCTATAGTTTTGCCTATTTTGACTATTTCGATCGTAACTGCCATTATATCTATTAAATTGTCGGGTTCTGTTTGATTTGTTTTGTCTTTTGAAATACATAATATTATTAACTGGTTGTGGCTCACTTTTTTCCAATTCTAGTGTGATCTCAATTGCTTCTTGGAAAGTTTTTGGTCTTGACGCGAATACTGTGCTTCTATATTGATCACTGAGACCATTCTTAAAAATTGTCAAGGCGAATGTATCGTTAATGGTCTTGACTGCTGCTCTCTCTGCTGTTGTAGCAGATGTGCCAAGTGCATCAATCTGCACTAACGTCTGCTTATATTCGACGAAGAAACTGTTTTGGATATTTGTGGAGCTACAGTTCCCTATGATTACCCTAGTTTCTTCAGCTCTTTAAATAGTGCTGCTTTGTTTGCTCCTACTGCGATGGGAATCAACCTGTGTAGCTCGGCGCGCTGCATCCTCAAAGTTATTCTCTTGCCTCCTCTCTTTTTCTGCCCCTTGACCGGATTCTTCTCTTCAGGCTTGTTGATTTTAGTCCTGCGCCGGTATTCGTCCAATGTTAAGGGTTTTGGTCCTCTCTGCTTTAATTCTTCGATATGTGTTGGTTTATACTTGGCCGTCGATTGAGTCTCTTGTGGAGCCTGCGGAACGTATTCTAGTTCGTTTTCGACCAACTCGGTCAATCTGGAGAATAGTGCATCGAACTCTTCTTGTGTCGATAATTCCGTCATTGAGCTAAAATGATGTTGATATCCAGAGAGATTGTAATCTTCCAAAACTCGTAGTAGAGGATCTCAGCTTATTTGTAGTTGGTTGAATATCTCAGCTTGTTCGTAGTTGGCAGGGTCGCCATGTAATGATTTCAGTCTGCTTCTTCAGATGTACAGCTTCTCTTTTCAGATTGGATTAGGTGCCTAACTTAGAGCGTTATTACATGTAGGATACGCTCAGATTAATGGCGTCAGCACTGCTAAGCAGCGGATACGCCGATATTGCTGAGAAGAACAGGTTCAAGAATAAAAAGACACGCCGAAGAACAGCGTATAAATCTATTGAAAAAACTGTTATTGATTCAGTATCAATACATCGTATTTATACACGAATTCTACTTACGTTGACATAAAATTTCTTGTAATCACAATTGCTCATATTAAATCGATTACGCTCTATAGCGAGTGAGTCTCACCAACATTTCTTTTGTTTACCTACGACATAAAGAAGGTAACCTACATACATTTCTGTTTATTTCTTACCTAATAATAATAATCATCACAATGACCATTATGAATATACATACCGTGACTCATATCATACAAGCGCTTTACTTTGTACTCGACTCAGTGCAGAGTTTCATAATATCATGCCTGCACTTGTTATGCGCGTAAAAATGATGAGTCAAAGCGTGGATATTTCATTGACAAAATGAAATAGTTATTAGGTCACTGTGTAATTACCGCAAGGAGCGTGATATGTGCCGTAATGAGATCATGACATCACGATATCATGAGATCATCACAACAAGATCATCACAGCGGGAACATTTTATGAGCGTAAAATCAGAAAACTCCGCCCATTCTCTCTTATTTACGAAAATAAATCATTTGCCATTCCATTTCGTTGCATGTAAAATGTTCAAAGAGGGTTTGATTTTTTTTAATATTTTTCCTTTCTTTCCTTCCTTTTCTCGCCGTGTACATTTAAATGGAAAACAATCGGAACGCTCTTCTGTGTCCCTTCTTTTAGTTATTTATTCTTTGGTTAATAGTTACATATTGTAATTGATTGAAGGCTCCTTCGTCGATTTCTTCTTCTACAAATAGATTCCAAAAACTTATTTGCGTACACATAAATAAAAAAATGATCTTTAAAAATTTAGGAATATGGAAACTGCCAGTTTAGCTAATTTTTTTAGTGAACTAACTCAGTAGCGAACTGGTGAGCAAGCTCAAAAGTGAGCTAGTTTAAAAGTGAGCTAGACTAAAAATTAGCTAGCACTTTTGTACCAATCGAATGAACTAGCTTAGTTTGAACTAGCTCATCAATTTGAGCTAGCTCACTCCGAGCTAGCTTTTCGATGTAAGCCAAAATGAGCTTGAATAGCTCGGCTGAGCTAGCTATTTTACATCCGTGCTCCTGAGAAGCTTTTCTCAAGAGCATCCTTCGTAATTCGCAAGCACTGCAACAGGTTGAATAACGAGTATGCACGATGGTTACTATGGTTACTATTCGCTGAGTGTCTTAATTAGTTAACTGCAATTGTTACAGGTATAAGTTCAGTATTTTTCATAACATTAGCAGTAATATAAAGAAGAATTAGGTTTCTCTTTGAACTAAGCACTTTAACAACTTCTTTGTACTTTGGCTGCTGTTTTTATGGTAAATTATTATGTCACAAATCAACAAAAATTCAGATATTGGAGGAAACTCCTGCAGCTCTACCATCTCATGACTGTTAAAGGAAGAGTGACCATGACGAATGTTGTGTTCAGTATACAGCTCCCTGTTCTAAACAGCGAAGAGTACGAAATTTATCACACTGTTCCCGTTCCAACGTTGCAAGCAAGCACATATATATCAGTGCAACCTGAAATTGAATATCTTGTTGTAAGTTTCAACAAGGACAGTTACTAATCTTTAACTGATGAAGACTTATCACGCTGCATTACGTTAGATAACACTCAACACCTTTGCCACCAGAGACAGGCAATATTCAATAAAGATTCAGGAATGTACCAGTGCGAAATATCGCTTTTTAACAGCGGAGGAAGGACAGTTGTCAAACACTTTTCGAACAATAAGGACAAAGGCATCTTCTTGGTGGCTACGATTACATAATCCAAATCATTGGCTGTATTCCTTGCCAACTGAAACAACCACTAACATAGTCTGTGATTCCAAGTTCTATCAATGAACTCCGCGCCGAGAAGGGATATTAAGACTCAAGTCAGCATGCAGAATACGTCAAAGAAAAATTACAATCAACTCCCACAAGGCATACTCATAAGAATGTACCTCCCCCTTTATGCCTCCTTTCAATCTAAGTGAGACTTTCTTGAATATATCACGACATGAAGATCAGATCAATTACATCAATAGTACGTATATTGCCAGACTGAAGAAGGACGTCAATTACATCAACGGGCGAGAATCATTTCCCAGGACAATAAGCGCTCATGATATTCATTATTACACCGTTAGAAGCCTGGCATTAATAATTGCAATCGCTGGCATTATTATCTGGTCCATCTTAAATTTCAAGACAAGATGTTCGTGTTGTAAACCTAAGCCTACCAATGAGACCAACCCAAACGATATATCCCTCTAAATTACGCTACATTGAGAACTACAAGTCCTGAAGAGGGGAAGGATGTTTAAGCCATCTAATTATCTTACTTTGCATTCCATATAAATGCAAGCCTTTGAAGTTCATTTCAACTAGATAACGTCTATGCATCTTATTTTGCTTGCATTCCTTAAGAATGCAAGCTTCTCAAATTTAATTTCAAGTGGAAAATTCCTTAGCGCTGCTTCAAATATCCGTGCATGAATGAGAGTCTCGTCATGAGAATATTCACAATTTTTTTGTGTGAACAGGCACAAGAAATTCCAGAATTTTAATGTTTTATCTCACTAGATTTTTGGTAGAAAATTTGATAACTTAGCACAGTTTTCTTTATAAATTACGAATTTTGAATAAATGTCTTTAAGTCTTTGACGAACAACTGAGTGGTATTTTTCTCAAGCAACACATATGAAGCTCTATATTCTGTTACAGATGGGTTAGGCAAACTAATCGGAACCAAAGGCCGGCCATAAAAACCCAAACGCCTCGGTCATATTTAAAATCGACGATGTCTCGACTTGAAGTAACCGAAGTGAAAAGCCAGCAATAGCTCGCACCAATATAAAATCAACGATGTCTCGACCTACCTGGGGCCGGATTCTGTAACATGGAGAATTTGGGAATTTGGAATGATGAGAATTTCGTTTTCTTAGAATTCATAATTCCCTTACTATCCATTCCCAATTCACTAACATGGTAAGAAATGTGAAAAAGTGCGAATCGCCTGGGACCATTAAGGGTACCTCTTTTTGTTGTAGAGAGTTGGACTTTTTTCATATGTGAGGTACATCTGCCTATTACTTTCCACTGCTACACTTTTTTTACAGTTATTTCCAAAACCGTTTATCGGATTCAATAATTAATTACAAATTTAATTAGGGGACAAAATGTAGATGTGATTTCATCCTACACACGAGCTTTACCGTGTATAATTAAAAATTTTACAGCATCTCTTCTGTACTGGACGACGACCAAATTGATCATTTTCGCGTGTTTTATAATTTTTAGCGGGTACTTTGAGAGACAAAATCCTTGTTCCTCTGTTAGTATTGCATGGATTTCTATAATTTTTTACAATATAGCCAGGATACACAGTGAATACATAACTCAATTTGAAATTCCTAGGTACCTAGATACCTTCACAAAACGCAACAAAAGCAGACAATACAATTTTCCCACTTACTTTTCCACTTGCAAAACACCGGAGAATTAACAAGTTGTTACGACCACTTGAGGGGTAACAGACCCAACTCAGCTGAGGGGTAGGTTCTTCTTTATTTCGTACCATATAAAAGAGAGATTCCTGTTCAATAAAAAAAAATTATACAAAGAAAATAAATATGTTGGGCGCCACGTGGTTTTAAGAGTCCACGAACTCAGACGAAATTAAATAATAGGAAGAAAAAAATTAAAAAAACAAACGCTATAATATTTATTAAGAAAAATGGAATGAGAGGAATTACACCAGCTCGGCAAACAAAGAATATAGAATAGGAAAAAAAAACAAATAATAAAAGAAAATTATTCAAATCAATTAAAAAAAATTATTAGCAAAAGATCAATTAATTTCTACTAAAACAAAAATATCAATTTGCCGAGTTTGCCGATGAGGGTAAGCCGTAAGCATCATTGATAATATAAAATAAAATGAAACAGAACAAAAAAAAATGACGAGAAGAAACCAGAACTAAAAGTTAAGTTATTAACAAACAAAAACCAAACTTGTATCTTCTTTTTTTCGGGCTTTGTTTTTGAACTTATTCAAACCTCTTCCTTCACTATAATCTTTTAAAAAAATATATATATTATCGAACTTTTTGCCTTGGATGCTCTGCTTTCTTTTTCCAAAAATGACCACTGAAAAAACTGTCCCTTATCTACCCCAGTCGTTTTATTTATGCACTTTTGCCCCCTATTGGAAAATAGCTTTCAAAATTTCCAAGATTTCCCAATTTTCATCATGATGGTTTCCTATTAATATATTTTGGAAAAATTATTTTTTGCATTTTCCCTTTAAAAGGTTCTTTTATAATTTAATTTCATTCTGGCTTACCCAGAAAAATTATTTATTGCTTCGAAATTGCTTTTTTTCCGCCAGTGAAAGATTTTTTGACAATTACTTTCACATCGCTTGAATTTCATTTCCCGGCTCTTTGGAGCATAAATTATATATTCGACCTTGACTTTGGGTTGCAGTTGCTCCCCCGCTATCGTGCAAATCATCAAAAACATAAAGTTTATTCTTATAATTGGGAATGTTTAGAAACCTAAGTTAGGTTAGATTTCGCTCCCCCTTCTGAGGACATTGTACTCGGGAAAAGGCCTGGATAAGATGCTTACTATTTAAGCATATTGAAATTTTGAAATTCAATCAACGATTGCCTAAGTTTGGTTTCGTTAACAACTTAACTTAACTTATTTTCCAACCGAAACAAAAATTCGTGAGCGTACCCCCTTTGTTTACATGAGTCGTGACAATATTTTCTTTTTGTGCAAAATACCATAGCCTAACGTATCGCGGTGGACCCAGTCAGTAAAAGACTTCCAGTTAAGCTTTCCTTTATGCACCTTTTCCGTATAAAGGTACGCGATAACTGAGCTTATTTCCATTCCTTGTTGTCATAGAATAATAGAATCCAGCTGTTGTTCGTGATATGCTCATGTATCCTGGGACAATTGAGGTTATGCTTCAGCTACGTAGCCTTCATGATACAAGGTAGCAGACGAAATCACCAACCCAAGGTAGATAGTGCCACATTCCACCAATAGTAGTTTAGAACTAGAAGTGCTATGGTAACTGTATGCAGCCGCTGGCGAGCAACAATCTGTGATTGAAAAATAAATACAGCACGTCGAGTTGAACTCGGAACACAGAGTGGACAAAACAAAAGTTAAGTATCGTTAGTTTCCTTTCATCACAAATGCTATTTAACGAAAATTCTATTTTTAGGCGCCTGCAGGACTTTGGGGTCGTAAAAGTGGAATGGAGAATTCGGGAATTCTCTACTTACTTTTCGTCTTACTTTTCCAAAAGCAAACACCGGAGAATTAACAAATGGAATTTCTTTCTCAGTTGAGAATTTTTCGTCTTACTTTCACTTCTCAAATTCTGCGGTGTTTGCTTGTGGAAAAGTAAGACGAAAAATTCTCAACTGAGAGGATTTGAGAAGCGAGTACGGAATTCCCGAATTCTCCATTCCACTTGTTAATTCTCCGGTGTTTGCTTGTGGAAAAGTAAGAAGAAAAGTAAGTAGAGAATTCCCGAATTCTCCATTCCACTTGTTAATTCTCCGGTGTTTTGCAAGTGGAAAAGTAAGTGAAACAATTGTGTTGTCTGCTTTTATTGCGTTTTGTGAAGGTATCTAGGTACCTAGGAATTTCAAATTGAGTTATGTATTCACTGCGTATCCTGGCTATATTGTAATATACAAATCGCTTTCCTTGCGTTTGCGTTTGAAAAGTTTTGCATTGTAATTTCAATTATATAATCATGAAACTATAGAAATTTTGGATAATGTTGTCCATATGAAATTGCTCACATAACTGTTCTTCTATTTTAATTTCAAACAATATGCATATAATATGTACCCTATCCGATGACTTCGGTCGTTCACGATTATTTCGTGCAGATATTAGCATATTTTGTCTGTAACCATATGTGATCCAGCCTGTACAAATAACTTATGCTCCAGAGCATAAATTTTGAACGCGGCCTTGTTACTGATGCTGACCCGGACGCAGTGTCTGTTGCTTGTGCTGTTCCAATGATGACCCTCTAACATGTGTTGAAATTTCGTTCATTAAATTTTAAATAAATAATTTAACTAGTTATTAAATAATGTGGCATTACTTACAACTTACAATTTTCATTCACAATTTCAATTTTCTGCAAAATTAAATTGCTTCAACTCCAGCTGTCAAGGTTTTGCGCGTCTCAAGTTGAAATATGTTCAACTTTAAGCAACGCAACAGGCGACATCAACACCCTTAGCGACACACTGTACCTGCGCTTGGGTACTTTCATACATTTTAACTTCTCCGCGGCAGATGCGTGTAGGATTTGAGCAAGACCAAATGGACGCGTCACGTGGTACTCTTAAGATTTATTTATAAAAAGAAAAAGTGATAGGAAAGCTTGAGTTATTATTTCAAAGTGAAATAGTGGATATATCAGAGTTATTAGAAGTGGCAGATCTTGCATTTGCAGCTAACTAAGCATATTGTTACGAGCTTGGCCTTAGTACGTTATTTAAAACACAATATTTCGGATATAATTCAAAAGTTCTTTCTTTATTTAACTTTACTGTTTACTTTCACAATTCACAAACAATTATCAAATCAACTCTTTATTTATCGCTAGTACTGTACTTCTAATTAACGCAATCCAAATAGTTTACTTCGTTCACTTCACTGTCTGAAATAAGACTTCGCCTCCTGGATGTGAGTAGCGCCGTATTTCTACTCTACAAATTATACTAGAACCTTTCTGAATATTCCGTTTTCCGAACCCAAGGTTTACTAAGATGTCACTAGCCTAAAGTTGGTTCCATTTCCAATAGATGTTGGGTGTGTCACTTTGTGGCACGTAACACTGCCCCCTTCTTAAAATTGTTCGTCCCGAACAACAGGTTATCCACGGTCTTCATGCTCGCCGAATTGACACAAGCATCTTGTACCGCGCTGAATCTTGTATACCATGTTATTAATTCTAGTTTCAACTGCATAGAGTCCCTGCCTGTGTTGTGATAATTTTTGAGAGCGTCTCGTGGCCTCGTGCACATTAGCTAATCGTTGTCTGAGCTTCGTTACGTAGTCTCCTGGTAACTTTTGTTCGCCTCTGGGTATACCAAACTTCAGGTCGCTAGGTAAACCCATTTCCTTTCTGAATATGACCTTTGCTGGGGTTTGTCCGGTCGAATTATAAACAGCTGATATATAAGCCATTGGAAATATAGGAATATGTCGATCCTAATAGCGCTGATTATATGTAGTTGACTACCTTTCTTAGATGTTCGATTAATGTTCTGTTGAAGTACTCTTCCATGCTTTTAGTTTTTCTTCGTCTCTTATCATCCTCATAATCATCATTGCCTTTGATTCCTTTGTCCTCAATTTTCTTGCCCTTTTTATTGCCTTTGTCATCCTTGTCATTACCACCTCTGCATGCACATTAGCTAATCGTTGTCTGAGCTTCGTTACGAAGTCTCCTGGTAACTTTTGTTCGCCTCTGGGTATACCAAACTTCAGGTCGCTAGGTAAGCCCATTTCCTTTCTGAATATGACCTTTGCTGGGGTTTGTCCGGTCGAATTATATATATAAGCCATTAGAAATATAGGAATATGTCGATCCCAATAGCACTGATTATAGTTGACTACCTTTCTTAGATGTTCGATTAATGTTCTGTTGAAGTACTCTTCCATGCTTTTATTTTTCCTTCGTCTCTTATCATCCTCATCATCATTGCCTTTGATTCCTTTGGCCTCAATTTTCTTGCCCTTTTTATTGCCTTTGTTATCCTTGTCATTACCGCCTTTGCGCTTCTTATCATCACCTTTGTCTTTACTTTTTCCGATCTTCATTATACCCTTACCATCGTCATTATCAGCATACTTAGACCATTTACTTTTCGTCTTTTTCTTTTTTTATTGTCCTCGTCCTTGGATTTCTTTCCTTCGTTATCGTCATCGTAGCCACCGTCATCTTTTTCTTCCATCCGTCTGCCATGTATCCATTCAGGATTGCATGGACCTTGTGAAAAGGCTTCTGCATTTCCGTGGATACGTCGCTTGCGGTGTGGGATTTCCAAGTCATGAGGTTTGAGTCTTGTCTCTCCACGAATAGTTTGCTCTCTAGCTCGCCATCTTATCCCTACTTCTTCTGTTGATTTCATCCGTCCTCGTTTCCTACAGTCGTTTTGAAGGTGACCCAATCTACTACATTTCCAGCATCGAAGGATACCACGCGAAGGAGTGGTCACTGATGACGGCATTCTGCTGCGAGTCCGCTGCCTAGCTCGATATCTTTGGCCTTCTTCTACCGCTTTCATTCGTCGGCGTTTTCTGCAGCCCCTTTGGAGGTGTCCCGGTCTATTACAATTCCAGCATCGAAGAATACCGCGTTAAGGAGTGCTCTGGGATGACAGCATTCTGTTGCAAGTACATTCCTCCACCGAAATTTCTCCCACTTGTACTGCAGAGAAGCTTGCCTGACAGATTCATACGCTAAACCATAGGCTAGCGCTTCTGCTGTTGACTTCTTTCCTTCTAGCCTTAGTGCTTGTTGTAAATTTTGATCTGCAATAGCGTTCACAAATGCTTCTGTTTCTAGTTCATTAAGCAATTCTGCATTTACGCTAGAGTATGAAATATAAGCTAATCTTTTCACATCAGCCTGCAGTTGTTGTAGTGACTCGCCATGCTTTGGAATCCTGTTGCGTAATTGCAGGCGATATCCTTGCTGCATCTGCTCATCTCCATAACGTAATTCTATCGCCTGTACTAATGGAGTATAATCACGTTGCCTTTCAATCGATATAGTTTGCAATAGCTCTGACGCAGAACTTCGAAGTGCTAAAACTAGAGCTGTAGCTTTGTCTGCATCATTCCATCCATTTACTCCGGAGGCTGCCTCAAATTGTCTTTTGAAGATATGCCACGAATTTTGTCCATCAAAAATTGGAGGTTCCATTCTGCCTGCACCGGTTGTCCGAGGTTGTCTATGCTTCCTCCTCTCCAAATTTTGTTTAAAGCTGTCAAGCTTCTCCATAACATTTTGTTGTACTTCCGACACTTGTTGTTGAACTTCTACCGCTTCCTGCTGGATTCCTTCAATTTTTATATTTTGTTCGTCTAATGAATTTTTAAGAAAATTCCTCTGTTCCTCCAAACAGATTTCTAGACAATTCCACAAAGAACTCTTTTGTTCATCCCAACGGGCTTCCAGAGAATTCTTTTGTTCTTCTAAACATGCTTGCAGAGAATTCTTTGATCCTCATTAGCTTTCTGCTGCTCATCCAAACGGGCTTCTAGAGAATTCTTTTGCTCTTCTAACAAAGATTGATTTTGTTCCTCAAGAGCATTCTTCATCTGCAGGGTTGAAAGCTCTTTTTGGGTCAAGGTACCCAAAAGCTGTCCTATGTCCATCGCAGGCTCTTCTTCAGCTTCAGCTTCTTCTTCATAAACAAATGTCTCAGGATTCCTTTCTTCCTCTATCAGGGCTTGTCTCACTCGCTCGACTAGAATGTTCTTTAGACCTGTCGTTTGCAATGACCGCTTCCCCAACTCCACTTTCAATTCCTGTATGCGAAGCTCCTCTAGTTTGCGTCTTTGGAATTCTCTCACAGTTTAATATAAAATTATCTTTCGGAATTTTCACACACGATTCCACAAAAGTAATCAATCTTCGGATTTCAAAGTCAAATGCCGGGGCAGTGCTACGCGCCACAAAGTGATGCAAGCGACATCTATTAGAAATGGAAACAACCTTAGGTCATGCTAGTAAACTGGGTTTGGAGAACGGAATATTCAGGAAGGTTCTAGGATAATTTGTAGAGTATAAATACGGCACTACTCACATCCAGGAGGAGTCTTATTTTAAACAGTGAAGTTAACGAAGTTAACTATTTGGATTGCGATAATTAGAAGTACAGTACTAGCGATAAATAAAGAGTTGATTTGATAATTGTTTGTGAATTGTGAAAGTAAACAGTAAAGTTAAATAAAGAAAGAACTTTTGAATTATATCCGAAATATTGTGTTTTAAATAACGAACTAAGGCCACGCACGTAACAACAGTTTAAAATCAATCAAAAGAACTGCCAAAGCGTCTGCCGCTTGTTACAACTAGAACATTGCTCTACTTTCTAGCAATTTTACGCAATTTTTTCACATCAATAGGGTGTATGTTGATAGGGGGTGACAAAAGTTTCATCAGAACTCGTTTGCGGGCAATGGTTTTCGAGATCTTAGCGATTTTACGCAATTTTTTCATGTCAAAAGATTCTAAAGGTGTCGCTGTAAGGGGTGTATGTTGATAGGGGGTGATAAAAGTTTCATCAGAACTCGTTTACGGGCAATGGTTTTCGAGATATTAGCAATTTTACGTAATTTTTTTCATGTCAAAAGATTCTAAAGGTGTCGCTGTAGGGGTTGTATGTTAATAGGTGGTGACAAAAATGTCATCAGAAATCGTCTACGGGCAATGGTTTTCGAGATATTGGTGATTTTACGATACTTTTTTCATGTCAAAAGATTCTAAAGGTGTCGTTGTAGGGAAGAGGGTGACAACAATTTCATAAGAGTTCGTCTACGGGTAATGGTTGTTGAGATGTTGGCGAGCTTACTCTATTTTTTTTCTTGTCAAAAGATGCTAAAGATGTCGTTGTAGGGGATGTATGTTGATAGAGGGTCACAAAAATTTCATAAGAACTCGTCTACGGGTAATGGTTGTCGAGATATTAGCGATTTGACCCAATTTTTTTTTCTTGTCAAAAGATTCTAAAGGTGTCGTTGTGTATGTTAATAGGGCGAGACAAAAATTTCTTCAGAAATCGTCCACGGGCAATGGTTTTCGAGATCTTAGCGATTTTACGCAATTCTTTCATTTCAAAAGATTCTAAAGGTGTGGTTGTAGGGGTGTATGTTGATAGGGGATTACAAAAATTTCATCAGAATTCGTCTACGGATAATAGTTGTCGAGATAGTAGTGATTTTACGCTATTTTTTTCCATGTCAAAAGATTCTAAAGGTATCGTTGTAGGGGATGTATGTTGATAGAGGCTGACAAAAATTTCATAAGAATTCGTCTACGATAATGTTTGTCGAGATAGTAGTGATTTTACGCTATTTTTTTCCATGCCAAAAGATTCTAAAGGTATCGTTGTAGGGGATGTATGTTGATAGAGGGTGACAAAAATTTCATAAGAATTCGTCTACGGGTAATGGTTGTCGAGATATTAGCGATTTGACCCAATTTCTTTTTCTTGTCAAAAGATTCTAAAGGTGTCGTTGTGTATGTTAATAGGGCGAGACAAAAATTTCTTCAGAAATCGTCCACGGGCTATGGTTTTCGAGATATTAGCGTTTTTACGCAATTTTTTTCATGTCAAAAGATTCTAAAGGTGTCGCTGTAAGGGGTGTATGTTGATAGGGGGTGACAAAAATTCGATCAGGGCAATGGTTTTCGAGATCTTAGCGATTTTACGCAATTTTTCATGTCAAAAGATTCTAATGGTGTCGTTGTAGGGGGTGTGTGGGAGGTGACAAAAATTTGATCAGAAATCGTCTACGGGCAATGGCTGTCGAGATATTAGCGATTTTACGCAATTTTTTTCATGTGAAAAGATTCTAAAGGTGCCGTTGTAAGGAGCATATGTTGATAGGGGGTGACAAAAGTTTCATCAGAACTCGTTTACGGGCAATGGTTTTCGAGATATTAGCAATTTTACGCAATTTTTTTCATATCAAAATATTCTAAAGGTGTCGTTGTAGGGGGTGTGTGTTGTTAGGGGGTGACAAAAATTTCTTCAGAAATCGTCCACGGGCAATGGTTTTCGAGATATTAGCAATTTTGCGCAATTTTTTTCATATCAAAAGATTCTAAAGGTGTCGTTGTAGGGGTGTATGTTGATAAGGGATGACAAAAGTTTCATCAGAATTCGTCTACGGGTAATGGTTGTCGAAATATTAGCGAATTTGCGCTATTTGTTTTCCATGTCAAAAGATTCTAAAGGTATCGTTGTAGGGGTTGTATGTTGATAGAGGCTCACAAAAATTTCATAAGAATTCGTCTACGGATAATGGTTGTCGAGATATTAGCGATTTTACTCTATTTTTTTTTTCTTGTCAAAAGATTCTAAAGGTGTCGTTGTGGGGTATGTATGTTAATAGGGCGAGACAAAAATTTCTTCAGAAATCGTCCACGGACAATGGTTTTCGGGATATTAGCGTTTTTACCCAATTTTTTCATGTCAAAAGATTCTAAAGGTGTCGCTGTAAGGGGTGTATCTTGATAGGGGGTGACACAAATTTGATCAGAAGTCATATACGGGCAATGGTTTTCGAGATCTTAGCGATTCTACGCAATTTTTTCATGTCAAAAGATTCTAAAGGTGTCGTTGTAGGGCGTGTGTGGGAGGTGACAAAAATTTGATCAGAAATCGTCTACGGGCAATGGTTTTCGAGATATTAGCGATTTTACGCAATTTTTTTCATGTGAAAAGATTCTAAAGGTGCCGTTGTAAGGAGCGTATGTTGATAGGGGGTGACAAAAGTTTCATCAGAACTCGTCTACGGGCACTGGTTTTCGAGATATTAGCAATTTTATGCAATTTTTTTCATGTCAAAAGATTCTAAATATGTCGTTGTAGGGGGTGTTTGTAGATAGGGGGTGAAAATAATTTCATCAGAATTCTTCTACGGGCAATGGTTTTCGAGATATTAGCGATTTTACATTTTTTCATCCCACAAAATTCGTTGTAGGGGATGTATATTGATGGGGGTTGCAAAAATTGGATCAGAAATCGTCTACTGGCAATAGTTTTCGAGATATTAGCAATTTCACGCAATTTTTTTCATGTCAAACGATTCTAAAGGTGTTGTTCTAAGGGTGCGTGTTGATAGGGGGTGACAAAAATTTCATCAGAAATCGTCTACTGGCAATGGTTTTCGAGATATTAGCGATTTCACGCAATTTTTTTCATGTCAAACGATTCTAAAGGTGTCGTTGTAAGGGGTGTATGTTGATAGGGGGTGACACAAATTTGATCAGAAGTCATATACGGGCAATGGTTTTCGAGATATTAGCGTTTTTACGCAATGTTTTTCATGTCAAAAGATTCTAAAGGTGTCGCTGTAAGGAGCGTATGTTGATAGGGGGTGACAAAAGTTTCATCAGAACTCGTCTACGGGCAATGGTTTTCGAGATCATAGCGATTTTGCGCAATTTTTTCATGTCAAAAGGTTCTAAAGTTGTCGTTGTAGTGGGTGTGTGGGGGTGACAAAAATTTGATCAGAAATCGTCTACAGGCAATGGTTTTCGAGATATTAGCGATTTTACGCCATTTTCTCATGTGAAAAGATTCTAAATATGTCGTTGTAGGGGGTGTTTGTTGATAGGGGGTGAAAATAATTTCATCAGAATTCTTCTACGGGCAATGGTTTTCGAGATATTAGCGATTTTACGCTATCTTTTTCATGTCAACAAATTCGTTGTAGGGGATGTATGTTGATAGGGGGTGACAAAAATTGCATCAGAATTCGTTTACTGGCAATGGTTTTCGAGATATTAACAATTTCACGCAATTTTTTTCATGTCAAACGATTCTAAAGGTGTTGTTGTAGGGGTGCGTGTTGATAGGGGGTGACAGAAATTTCATCAGAAATCGGCTACTGGCAATGGTTTTCGAGATATTAGCAATTTCACGCAATTTTTTTCATGTCAAACGATTCTAAAGGTGTCGTTGTAGGGGGTGTTTGTTGATAGGGGGTAAAAACAATTTCATCAGAATTCGTGTACTGGCAATGGTTTTCGAGATATTAGCGATTTTACACTATTTTTTTCATGTCAAAAAATTCCTTGTAGGGGATGTATGTTGATAGGGGGTGACAAAAATTGCATGAGAAATCGTCTACTGGCAATGGTTTTCGAGATATTAACAATTTCACGCAATTTTTTTCATGTCAAACGATTCTAAAGGTGTCGTTGTAAGGGGTGTATGTTGATAGGGGGTGACACAAATTTGTTCAGAAGTCATATACGGGCAATGGTTTTCGAGATATTAGCGTTTTTACGCAATGTTTTTCATGCCAACAAATTCCTTGTAGGGGATGTATGTTGATAGGGGGTGACAAAAATTGCATGAGAAATCGTCTACTGGCAATGGTTTTCGAGATATTAACAATTTCACGCAATTTTTTTCATGTCAAACGATTCTAAAGGTGTTGTTGTAGGGGTGCGTGTTGATAGGGGGTGACAGAAATTTCATCAGAAATCGGCTACTGGCAATGGTTTTCGAGATATTAGCAATTTCACGCAATTTTTTTCATGTCAAACGATTCTAAAGGTGTCGTTGTAGGGGGTGTTTGTTGATAGGGGGTAAAAACAATTTCATCAGAATTCGTGTACTGGCAATGGTTTTCGAGATATTAGCGATTTTACACTATTTTTTTCATGTCAAAAAATTCCTTGTAGGGGATGTATGTTGATAGGGGGTGACAAAAATTGCATGAGAAATCGTCTACTGGCAATGGTTTTCGAGATATTAACAATTTCACGCAATTTTTTTCATGTCAAACGATTCTAAAGGTGTTGTTGTAGGGGTGCGTGTTGATAGGGGGTGACAAAAATTTCATCAGAAATCGTCTACTGGCAATGGTTTTCGAGATATTAGCAATTTCACGCAATTTTTTTCATGTCAAACGATTCTAAAGGTGTCGTTGTAAGGGGTGTATGTTGATAGGGGGTGACACAAATTTGTTCAGAAGTCATATACGGGCAATGGTTTTCGAGATATTAGCGTTTTTACGCAATGTTTTTCATGCCAACAAATTCGTTGTAGGGGATGTATGTTGATAGGGGGTGACAAAATTTGCATCAGAAATCGTCTACAGGCAATGGTTTTCGAGATATTAACAATTTCACGCAATTTTTTCATGTCAAACGATTCTAAAGGTGTTGTTGTAGTGGTGCGTGTTGATAGGGGGTGACAAAAATTTCATCAGAAATCGTCTACGGGCACTGGTTTTCGAGATATTAGCAATTTTACGCAAGATTTTTCATGTCAAAAGATTCTAAATATGTCGTTGTAGGGGGTGTTTGTTGATAAGGGGTGAAACTATTTTCATCAGAATTCTTCTACGGGCAATGGTTTTCGAGATATTAGCAATTTTACGCTATCTTTTTCATGTCAACAAATTCGTTGTAGGGGATGTATGTTGATAGGGGGTGACAAAAACTGCATCAGAAATCGTCTACTGGCAATGGTTTTCGAGATATTAACAATTTCACGCAATTTTTTTCATGTCAAACGATTCTAAAGGTGTTGTTGTAGTGGTGCGTGTTGATAGGGGGTGACAAAAATTTCATCAGAAATCGTCTACTGGCAATGGTTTTCGAGATATTAGCAATTTCACGCAATTTTTTTCATGTCAAACGATTCTAAAGGTGTCGTTGTAGGGGGTGTTTGTTGATAGGGGGTGAAAACAATTTAATCAGAATTCGTCTACGGGCAATGGTTTTCGAGATATTAGCGGTTTTACACTATTTTTTTCATGTCAAAAAATTCGTTGTAGGGGATGTATATATATATTAGCGATTTTACGCTAGTTTTTTTCGTAAAACGATTCTAAAGGTGTCATTGTAGGGGATGTATGATAATAGGGCGACACAAAAATTTCTTCAGAAATCGTCCACGGGCAATGGGTTTTGAGATATTAGCGATTTTACACAATTTTTTTTCATGTCAAAGGCTTCTAACGGTGTCGTTGTAGGGGGTGTATGTTGATAGGGGGTGACAAAAATTTGATCAGAAATCGTCTACGGGTAATGTTTTTTCGAGATATTAGCGATTTGACGCAATTTTTCATGTCAAAAGACTCTAAAGGTGTCGTTGTATGGGGTGTGTGTTGATAGGGGGTGACAAAAATTTCATCAGAAATCGTCTACAGGCAACGGTTTTGGACATATTAGTGATTTTACGCAATTTTTTCATGTAAATAGGTTCTAAAGGTGTCAATGTAGGGGGTATGTGTTGATAGGGGTGACAAAAATTTGATTATAAATGGTCTACGGGCAATGGTTTTCGAGATATTAGCAATTTTGCGCAATTTTTTCATGTCAATAGGTTCTAAAGGGGTCGTTGTAGGGGTGTGTTGGTAGGGTATGACAACAATTACATCAGAAAACGTCTACGGGCAATGCTGATCGAGATATTAGCGATCTTACGCAATTTTTTTCATGTAAATAGATTCTAAAGGAGTCATCAAATTTGATTAGAAATCGTCTACGGACAATTGTTTCCGAGATAATAGTGATTTTACGCAATTTTTTATGTCAAAAGAGTCTAAAGGGGTCGTTGTAGGGGTGTATGTTGATAGGGCGTGACAACAATTTCATCAGAAATCGTTCACGGGCAATGCTTTTCGAGATATTAACGATTTTACGCAATTTTTTCGAGTCAAAGGATTCTAAAGGTGTCGTTGTAGGGGCTGTATGTTGATAGAGGGTGACAAAAATTTCATAAGAATTCGTCTACGGATAATGGTTGTCGAGATATTAGCTATTTTACGCTATTTTTTTTCCATGTCAAAAGATTCTAAAGGTGTCGTTGTAGGGGATGTATGTTGATAGATGGTGACAAAAATTTCATAAGAATTCGTCTCCGGGTAATGGTTGTCGAGATATTAGCGATTTTACTCTATTTTTTTTTTTGTCAAAAGATTCTAAAGATGTCGTTGTAGGGGGTGTTTGTTGATAGGGTGTGAAAACAATTTCATCAGAATTCGTCTACGGGCAATGGTTGTCGAGATATTAGCGATTTTAAGCAATTTTTTTGATGTAAAAAATTCATTGTAGGGTATGTATGTTGATAGGGGGTGACAAAAATTGCATCAGATATCCTCTACTGACAAAGGTTTTCGAGATATTAGCAATAACACGCAATTTTTTTCATGTCAAACGATTCTAAAGGTGTCGTTGTATGGGGTGTTTGTTGATAGGAGGTGACAACAATTTGATTAGAATTCGTCTACAAGCATTGGTTTTCGAGATATTAGCGATTTTACGCAATTTTTTATGTCAAAAGATTCTAAAGGTGTCGCTGTAAGGGGTGTGTGGGAGGTGACAAAAATTTGAGCACAAATCGTCTACGGGCAATGGTTTTCGAGATATTATCGATTTTACGCAATTTTTTTTCACGTGAAAAGATTCTAAAGGTGCCGTTGTAAGGAGCGTATGTTGATAGGGGGTGACAAAAGTTTCATCAGAACTCGTCTACGGGCAATGGTTTTCGAGATATTAGCAATATTACGCAATTTTTTTCATGTCAAAAGATTCTAAAGATGTCGTTGTAGGGGGTGTGTGTTGATAGGGGTGACAACAATTTCATCAGAAATCGTCTACGGGCAATGGTTTTCGAAATATTAGCAATTTTGCGCAATTTTTTCATGTCAATAGGTTCTAAAGGGGTCGTTGTTGGGGTGTGTGTTGATAGGGGGTGACAACAATTACATCAGAAAACGTCGACGGGCAATGCTGATCGAGATAATAGCGATCTTACGCAATTTTTTTCATGTAAATAGATTCTAAAGGTGTCATTGTAGTGGGTATGTGTTGATAGGGGTAACAAAAATTTGATTAGAAATCGTCTACGGGCAATGCTTTCCGAGATAATAGCGATTTTACCCAATGTTTTTATGTCAAAAGATTCTAAAGGTGTCTTTGTAGGGGTGTATGTTGATAGGGGGTGACACAAATTTGATCAGAAGTCATATACGGGCAATGGTTTTCGAGATCTTAGCGATTTTACCCAATTTTTTCATGTCAGAAGATTCAAAAGGTGTCGTTGTAGGGGGTGTGTGGGGGTGACAAAAAATTAGATCAGAAATCGTCTACGGGCAATGGTTGTCGAAATATTAGCGATTTTACGCTATTTTTTTCCATGTTAAAAGATTCTAAAGGTATCGTTGTAGGGGATGTATGTTGATAGAGGGTGACAAAAATTTCATAAGAATTCGTCTACGGATAATGGTTGTCGAGATATTAGCGATTTTACGCTATTTTTTTCCATGTCAAAATATTCTAAAGGTGTCGTTGTAGGGGTTGTATGTTGATAGAGGGTGACAAAAATTTCATAAGTATTCGTATACGAGTAATGGTTGTCGACATATTAGCGATTTTACTCTATTTTTTTTTCTTGTCAAAAGATTCTAAAGGTGTCGTTGTGTGCTATGAATGTTAATAGGGCGAGACAAAAATTTCTTCAGAAATCGTCCACGGGCAATGGTTTTCGAGATATTAGCGTTTTTACGCAATTTTTTCATGTCAAAAAATTCTAAAGGTGTCGCTGTAAGGGGTGTATGTTGATAGGGGGTGACACAAATTTGATCAGAAGTCATATACGGGCAATGGTTTTCGAAATCTTAGCGATTTTATGCAATTTTTTCATGTCAAAAGATTCTAAAGGTGTCGTTGTAAGGGGTGTGTGGGAGGTGACAAAAATTTGAGCACAAATCGTCTACGGGCAATGGTTTTCGAGATATTATCGATTTTACGCAATTTTTTTTCACGTGAAAAGATTCTAAAGGTGCCGTTGTAAGGAGCGTATGTTGATAGGGGGTGACAAAAGTTTCATCAGAACTCGTCTACGGGCAATGGTTTTCGAGATATTAGCAATTTTACGCAATTTTTTTCATGTCAAAAGATTCTAAAGATGTCGTTGTAGGGGGTGTGTGTTGATAGGGGTGACAACAATTTCATCAGAAATCGTCTACGGGCAATGGTTTTCGAGATATTAGCAATTTTGCGCAATTTTTTCATGTCAATAGGTTCTAAAGGTGTCATTGTAGGGGGTGTGTGTTGGTAGAGGTGACAAAAATTTGATTAGCATTCGTCTACAAGCAATGGTTTTCGAGATATTAGCGATTTTACGCCATTTTTTATGTCAAAATATTCTAAAGGTGTTGTTGTGGGGGTGCGTGCTGATAGGGGGTGACAACAATTTCATCAGAAATCGTCTACGGGCAATGCTTTTCGAGATATTAGCGATTTTACGCAATTTTTTTAAGTCAAAAGATTCTAAAGGTGCCGTTGTGGGGGGTGTATGTTGATAGGCGGTCACAAAAATTTCATCAGAAATCGTCTACGAGCAATGCTTTTCGAGATATTAGCGACTTTACGCAATTTTGTCATGTCAATAGGCACTAAAGGTGTCGTTGTAGGCGGTGTATGTTGATAGGGGCTGACACAAATTTCATCAGAATTGTCTACGGGTAATGGATGTCGAGATATTAGCGATTTTACGCTTTTTTTTCCATGTCAAAAGATTCTAAAGGTGTCATTTTAGGGGATTTATGATAATAGGGCGAGACAAAAATTTCTTCAGAAATCATCCACGGGCAATGGTTTTCGAGATATTAGCGATTTTACACAATTTTTTTCATGTCAAAGGCTTCTAACGGTGTCGTTGTAGGGGGTGTATGTTGATAGAGGGTGACAAAAATTTGATCAGAAATCGTCTACGGGCAATGCTTTTCGAGATATTAGCGATTTTACGCAATTTTTTTTAAGTCAAAAGATTCTAAAGGTGTCTTTGTGGGGGGTGCATGTTGATAGGCGGTCACAAAAATTTCATCAGAAATCGTCTACGAACAATGCTTTTCGAGATATTAGCGACTTTACGCATTTTTTCATGTCAATAGGTTCTAAAGGTGTCGATGTAGGGGGTGTATGTTGGTAGGGGGTGACAAAAATTTCATCAGAATTCGTCGACGGGTAATGGTTATCGAGATATTAGCGATTTTACGCTAGTTTTTTTCGTCAAACGATTCTAAAGGTGTCATTGTAGGGGATGTATGATAATAGGGCGAGACAAAAATTTCTTCAGAAATCATCCACGGGCAATGGTTTTCGAGATATTAGCGATTTTACACATTTTTTTTCATGCCAAAGGCTTCTAACGGTGTCTTTGTAGGGGGTGTATGTTGATAGAGGGTGACAAAAATTTGATCAGAAATCGTCTACGGGCAATGTTTTTTCGAGATATTAGCGATTTGACCCAATTTTTTCATGTCAAAAGCCTCTAAGGTGTCATTGTAGGGGGTATGTGTTGATAGTGGTGACAAAAATTTGATTATAAATCGTCTACGGGCAATGGTTTTCGAGATATTAGCAATTTTGCGCAATTTTTTCATGTCAATAGGTTCTAAAGGGGTCGTTGTAGGGGTGTGTGTTGATAGGGCGTGACAACAATTTCATCAGAAATCGTCCACGGGAAATGCTTTTCGAGATATTAACGATTTTACGCAATTTTTTCGAGTCAAAAGATTCTAAAGGTGTCGTTGTGGGGTATGTATGTTAATAAGGCGAGACAAAAATTTCTTCAGAAATCGTCCACGGGCAATGGTTTTTCGAGATATTAGCGTTTTTACGCAATTTTTTTCATGTCAAAAAATTCGTTATAGGGGATGTATGTTGATAGGGGGTGACAAAAATTTCATAAGAAATCGTCTGCGGGCAATGCTTTTCGAGATATTAGCGATTTTACGCAATTTTGTTTAAGTCAAAAGATTCTAAAGGTGTTTTTGTGGGGGGTGTATGTTGATAGGGGGTCACAAAAATTTCATCAGAAATCGTCTACGAGCAATGGTTTTCGAGATATTAGCGATTTTACACAATTTTTTTTCATGTCAAAGGCTTCTAACGGTGTCATTGTAGGGTGTGTATGTTGATAGAGGGTGACAAAAATTTGATCAGAAATCGTCTACGGGCAATGTTTTTTCGAGATATTTGCGATTTGACACAATTTTTTCATGTCAAAAGACTCTAAAGGTGTCGTTGTATGGGGTGTGTGTCGATAGGGCGAGACAAAATTTTCTTCAGAAATCGTCTACAGGCAACGGTTTTGGACATATTAGCGATTTTACGCAATTTTTTTCATATAAATAGATTCTAAAGGTGTCATTGTAGGGGGTATGTGTTGATAGGGGTGACAAAAATTTGATTATAAATCGTCTACGGGCAATGGTTTTCGAGATATAACAATTTTGCGCAATTTTTTCATGTCAATAGGTTCTAAAGGGGTCGTTGTAGGGGTGTGTGTTGATAGGGGGTGACAACAATTACATCAGAAAACGTCTACGATCAATGCTGATCGAGATATTAGCGATCTTACGCAATTTCTTTCATGTAAATAGATTCTAAAGGTGTCATTGTAGGGGGTGTATGTTGATAGGGGGTGACAAAAATTTGATCAGAAATCGTCTACGGACAATGTTTTTTCGAGATATTTGCGATTTGACGCAATTTTTTCATGTCAAAAGACTCTAAAGGTGTCGTTGTATGGGGTGTGTGTTGATAGGGGTGACAAAAATTTGATTAGAAATCGTCTACGGGCAATGGTTGCCGAGATAATAGCGATTTTACTCTACTTTTTTTTTTCTTGTCAAAAGATTCTAAAGGTGTCGTTGCGGGGTATGTATGTTAATAGGGCGAGACAAAAAATTCTTCAGAAATCGTCCACGGGCAATGGTTTTCGAGATATTAGCGTTTTTACGCAGTTGTTTTCATGTCAAAAGATTCTAAAGGTATCGCTGTAAGGGGTGTATGTTGATAGGTGGTGACACAAATTTAATCAGAAGTCATATATGGGCAATGGTTTTCGAGATCTTAGCGATTTTACGTAATTTTTTCATGTCAAAAGATTCTAAAGGTGTCTTTGTAGGGGATGTATGTTGATAGGGGGTGACAAATATTTCATCAGAATTCGTCTGCGGGCAATGGTTGTCGAGATATTAGCTATTTTACGCTATTTTTTTTCTTGTCAAAAGATTCTAAAGGTGTCATTGTATGGGGTGTTTGTTGATAGGGGGTGACAAAAATTTCATCAGAAATCGTCTACGGGCAATGGTTTTCGAGATATTAGCGAAATGTTTTTATGTCAAAAGATTCTAAAGGTGTCGTTGTAGGGGCTGTATGTTGATAGGAGGTGACAAAAATGCCATCAAAAATCGTCTACGGGCAATGGTTTTCGAGATATTAGCGATTTTACGCAATTTTTTCGCGTCAAAAGATTCTAAAGGTGTCATTGGAGGGGTGTCTGTTGATAGGGGGTGACAATAATTTCATCAGAATTCGTCTGCGGGCAATGGTTGTCGAGATATTAGCTATTTTACGCTATTTTTTTTCTTGTCAAAAGATTCTAAAGGTGTCATTGTAGGGGGTGTATGTTGATAGGGGGTGATAAAAATGCCATCAGAAATCGTGTACGGGCAATGGTTTTCGAGATATTTGCGAAATTTTTTTCATATCAAAAGATTCTAAAGGTGTCGTTCTAGGGGGTGTATGTAAGTTGATAGGGGGGTGATAAAAATGCCATCAGAAATCGTCTACGGGCAATAGTTTTCGAGATATTAGCGATTTTACGGAACTTTTTTCATTGGGTTTTTGCCGTAACTGATAGCCTGGAGATCAAGCACGAGGCTTCGTCAAAAATAAGCTAATTTTATGAATATAGGTCAGAGCGAACAAAATTGAAAATTTTTCATGTTTCTTGGACGGAAACAGGTAATGTCATATACATTCGTCTTTTGCATGAATGGGGGAAAAGAGCTTGGCTATGCATTATTGTAGTGCGACTGAGACAACGGGTTAATAAAAAAAATCGAGAGAGCGTAGGCAAAGTTAACTTAATAACAACTTAGGACACAAAAGGGTATTCCGATTTTTTCACACTTAAAATGCACACGGCAAGAAAAGGAAGAAAGAACGAAAAGAAATGAAAAAATCAAACTCTTTTTAAAACTTTTATGAATAAAGATAAAAAACGTGAAAGGGCAAATTGCATTCAACGACATAGAAAGGCAAATGATTCATTTTCGTAAATAAATGAGAAGGGGCGGAGTCTTCATGTTTTACTGTCAAGATCTGTTCCCGCATTTTTGTGGAAACCGGTTTTCTGTGAAATCTTATGAGAAATATCCAATCTTTTCCATAACATAACCAATGTTTATTAGTGTTATTTCTATGCAATTTGAACAGCACGTGCTTCCGTTTACATTCATTTTGCTCTGAAGATATTAAATGGGAGAAATTCATGCTAGATTCTCTGATATTTTCGGCAAAAATAAGAATTTCAGTTGAGAGGAATTTTATATCTCCTTTCAGCACCTTGGCCAAACCGAAATTTATCTTTTTCTTAAAATATAGAGGAAGTGTGACCTGATGTACATTAATATGAATAGTTTGAAAGGATTTTTCCCCCGTTCATGCAAAACCCGAAAGTACATATATGACATTACCTATTTCGGTCTAAAAACACGAAAAATTTCCAAATTTGTGTGGTTATCTTTGACGTAGGATTACCCCAATAATAAAATCTTCTTGAACATCTCTAAAGTTATTTCGAACTATTCAAAGTAATGTAGATCGGGTCACACTACTTAAATTTTCTAAGTGAAGACAAATTTGGCTTTGCAAACCCTCGAGACTACTTCCCAATCCATGAAACAAAAACCTATATGTGTGCGTCCGGAGTCAGTTTTCTAAAATATTCTATATTGATACTTATGGGAAAGTGCTAAACATTGACTTTATATAAGCTATAGAGCCTAAACTACTATCCATGCAGGAAAATAGTCTTATAGTAATTTAAAGCTTCCTTCCTTACCTTCCCTACAGCTACACTTCCTATATACCTTACTTAACACAATAATAAAATAGTTTTGATTGTAAAGTAACCTTACCATTTTACGCTCACTAAAATCTCAGCCGAGTAATACTTGCATTCCAATCTGTAGGCAGCTACATTCGATATCACCAGCCCACGGCACAGCGCGACATATAAATGTTACTCAGCTGAGAGTTTTTGTTTGAGGGTAGTCATTTAGTTCATATTAATTTTTTTAAATAATTTTGTTAGGAAAGATATAAAAATGTTATTTCGATTCGGAAGATAATGTCGATTTCCATTGATATTTTAAGAAAAGTGCACGTCAATCAATGAAAAACGAGTTCATTGGAACAACTTTTGACGCGATGAGAATGTGATAGTAGCTTATATCCGTGTAATTTGTCAGATTGAAATTTTCTGGGAACAATAATATCACGAATAACGTAAAAATTATGAAAATTGTAATTTAAAAGATTTTGCGTGATTGCGGACGAATTTGGTAGAGTAGTAGTTGAAGATTGATATGTGATGCTCAGTTGTGACATTCCTCAGATAGATGTGTGTGTATTCCGGTGTAATACCGCCGATTTTTCGAGTGTAGCACCACAGGCGTTTTGACGTACACCATTTCTAGCAGTGCAGGTCAATGGAACAATTTTGGTGTAACACTACAAGAAAAGTGTAACACTTCTGCTAGAAAACGTGATCAATTGAAATCGGTATAAGAAAGCAGGCCTAAGACCATTTTTCAGTAGGAATAGTAGTTTAGGGCGGAGGAGCTATTCAAATAAAACTTTTGTCAGTTTTCCATAGGAACACTGCAAATATTTTAGAATGTAACGACTCCGTTGTGCCTCGCATGTGGAGGGAGTCTGTTTCATGGCTTTTGAAGTATTCTCGAGAATTTTGGCTTTGGCCAAGGTAGACGCAAAATTCTGTTCAAATGAAATTCTCATTTTTCCCGAAAAATTATCAGAGAATCCAGCATGAGTTTCTCCCATTTAATCTCTTCAAATAGCATAGAAATTACACTAATAACCATTTGTATAAAAAACATTGTATATTTCTCACACTATTTGAGAGAAAACCGGTTTTTACAAAATCGCGGGAACATTTTATGAGATTAAAACGTGAAAACTCCGCCACTTCTCATTTATTTACGAAAATGAATCATTTACATCATAGATGGCACAAGAACTAGATGCCGAATGGTATACCGCAGAAAAGTATATAGATTTTAAATGGCTGGTCCATTCCGGATGAGGCGACGAGAACAAATGTTGCTTTGACAGCAGTATGTATACATCACTGAGCGCGTTTAGGCGGAGACCAAACCGGTCAAAATTACCGATTTTTCCTCCGCATAATTACAAACCATACCGGAATGGTTGGTATTTTTACATGGTTGTGACCAAACGCTACCAATTCTTCCAAACTGGTTTGGTCTCCGCCTAAACGCGCCCACTGACTTATAACAATGGACTGAGCGATTTGCTATTTCATGTGGCACAAAAAATATTGTGTTTCTGTATATCACCGTTAGAGCACCCTTTAAAACGATTACATAAAAAACATGTAAAACTCAATCAATCAGATGAAATTTTACACCCGTAAATCGAATTTAATTAAAAAAATATATTTGCTTGCGGCCAAGTGATATTTAAATCGCGTATAAAGAATTAAAGTCATTCCGACTTTAATTTTCAAAAGTTATTCTTAACGGAATCCTGCTTATGGGCAAGAGAGACGGAGGATGGTAAACACTATCTTTACCTTATTCCTTCTGAGGTGATTGCATCTGTAGCCAACATAAAAACATCAAATGGCATGAGCAAACGTTCCAGAATGCAATACTTTGTGTTAGTAGCTCCAACTCTGCCATAGGGCGAAAGAGAGAACTATAAAACTTGTGCCATGCTTTCCTATAGGAAAATGACAATACGCTCAGTCCATTGTTATAAGTCAGTGGTATACATTTGGTCGACTGCCTCAACATGATAGATGCGGTAAAATATGAATCACTCGACGTATCTCTCATCATGTTTCTTTTCATGTCGCTGTACTGATTACAGTAAAGGAATGATTGACAGCACAACATATTCTGTGCGGTGGGTGAGGCGTAGGCACACTCAGCGATCTTCATTCAATAGATGCAGGCAATGAACATATATGTCGCTGTGGCGACTGGAGACGAACACAATCTACGAATAGAGAAGTTGGATGGGAACCGCAAAGATCTTGTACGTGAATGAAGCATTTTAATTGTGTGCAAATGTATCCAAACCGTCAACAAAGGGCAGGGCGAATTGTAAATTTCGAGGAAAATTGTTCAGTTCGATAGGAGAATATTTATCTGGCGCAAAGCCGTCATGCAATATCATAAGAAAAACTTATTCTCACGGGCAAATGAATTTAATAAAATTGTTCCCTTTAGAATGTATACTATGCAATGCAAATGCTTGATAGCATAGGAAATTGAAAGATGTTTCAAAAAATGTTGCTTGACTCCCTTCCTACAGTTCATTATTCGTAGCTCGTAGTGCATAGTGATGCATGTGATCACGCACGTCTGCTCACACGCAGAGATAGGCTGCAATAGTAGCATGGCAGACCTGCTCCCATATTCCCATCCCTCACTTCCACATAACAGCCCCAACGGAGTCCTAACATTCTAAAATATTTGCAGTGTTCTCTTGGAAAACTGACAAAAGTTTCATTTGAATAGCTCCTCCGCCCTAAGCAACTATTCATATAGAAAAATGGTGTTCTGAGAAAAAAATTTATCTAAATCACTATGATTCCTCAAACAAAAACTCGTCTCGACGGAATAATCATTGCAATGTCGCTGTGCCGTCATGTAATGGCATGCCGTGGGCTGATGCAAAACATGAGCAAAGTCGAGAAAACAGAGCGGGGGGCAGTCAGCAGGCGACATCCACAGTCTTCTGCCTTGTCTTGCTGCAGGAGTTTTTCATATAAAAGTTGTTTGTATTTTATTCAAACGCTATAATTTCCATAAATTTGTACGAAATTCTCATTTGTCCTGAAATTATCAGAGAATCCAGCATGAGTTTCTCCCACTTAATCTCTTCAAAGCATAACGTATGTAAACAGAAGCACGTGCTGTTCAAATAGCATAGAAATTACACTAATAAACATTGGTTATGCTGTAAAAACATTGGATAGTTCTCACAATATTTCAGAGAAAACCGGTTTTTACAAAATCGAGGGAACATTTTATGAGAGTAAAACGTGAAAACTTCTCATTTATTTACGAAAATGAATCACTTACATCATACATGGCATAAGAACTAGATGTCGGATAGTATACCGCAGAAAATTATACAGATTTTTAGGAGTTGAATCCTACATATGTAGATGGATTAACTCAATGCTCAGTAACCGCCCAATAATGGCAGAACTGGGTAACAGTAAGGTTAGCAGGAAGGTATCTAGAGGTACTCCACAAGGTGGAGTACTCTCACCCGACTGTGGTTATTGTTGGTTAATGGGATTCTCATCTCCTTACAAAAGGAGGGTATAAAAGCGGTAGCATATGCTGATGACGTAGTCATTCTGGTCACGGGAAAATTTCTACCGACGCACGATCAGTGAGCTAACTCAAAGAGCATTGCAAAAGCTTCCTAACTGCGCTATAAGTTGCGGTTTAGGGCTTAATCCCGCAAAGACCGAACTAGTCCTTTTTACACGGAGGAGAGTTATTCCGACTTTCCTACCCCCAAAACTGGGTAATAGTACCCTTGATATTAAAACTGAAGCCAAATACCTAGGAGTTGGAGGATAAATGTGAATGAGCGTGTTAAAAAGCAGCCATTTCATTATATGCCTGCAAGAAAACTTTTGGCAAGCGATGGAAGTTACACCCTCGTATCGTGCACTGGATGTACATCGCTATTGAAAAAGCTATCCTTACATATGCGGTTCTGGTGTGGTGGAATGAGCGACGAACATAAAAAGTCTTACTAAAATACATAGATCTGCCTGTTTAGGTATTACAGGAGCTCTTCGAACAACACCAACAGCAGCAATGGAGATTATGCTCCGACTTCTGCCCTTGACATCCATGGGAAATTTATGGCTGCAAAAAGTGCACTAAGACTTAAGGATTCGAATTGCTGGTCAACAGCAGATAGTGGTCACAGCAGTATACTGAACTTCTGTCCTGAATGTAATGCTAAAGCATGTAATTGCATATAAATTATATGCACATCTCCCTAAAAGAAACACGAAACCAAGATTACAACTAAAGTTTGTAAATCATTTCAAATGCTAAAACTCGGAGTTCAATTAACTCCTCGAATAAACAAAAATGAAAATACAATTTACATACATACAGATTTGTATGTAATCACTTTTGTGTGAATCATTCATACCTCGTTATGAATGAAGTAAAATAAAAGCGCATCAGATTACAGCGCAAGCAAAAATAAATTATTTATGTGCAGTGCACCAAATTTATTAACGGCAACAAAGTACGTTACTCACGTGAGGTCACCATTTCTTTCATAATGATACGGTGAGAAAATTATCGAATGTAGGTAGCTTTAAGAAATTAATGTAAATAGCTTACTTAGCAATAATTAGCGATTGTAAATAAGGTAGTATTAAGAAATAAATCAAGAATAAAGTTTTGACCATTGACTGGTAAACTATAAGTCTTATTCTTTAGAACCCAGCGGCAATTAGCCAGGCGTTCTCCTTCCTAAAGATATAGAGGCTTCGTAGCCAGATATCTTCTTCATATAGTTATTGAGGCACTCCAGCCGAATATCAAGTAAGGATTGAGGCATTCAGCCAGATCCATAGGTAAGTTTCGTTTCTTTGCCTTTCATGAATATTGAGGCGACACGCCATATATTCGGCATAGTAATTGATTAATTTAATCATGAGCAGAATATTGGACATCGGCGAATACGCCAATCCATTGGCAACCAGCGTAAAGGCAAACATAACAACTGTATACGGGGAGCTAAGGACTACATTGTTCCAAGGCTAGTTATTGGGAAAGCGTTCTCAACTAGCATTCATAGTGATATATGTGTCTTTACGAACGGTTCAAAAATGGATGTGGGAGTGGGAGCTGGGGTATACTCAGCGCTCCCTGGAATACAGGAATCGTGCTGCCTATCGGACCACTATAGGGTGTTCCAGGCGGAGGTCCTGGCCATTTGCAAAGCATCATGGTTGCTGCAAACAACTCACGTTGTACCCAGCGATTGGGTCATCTGAATTTGTATTGACAGCTAAGCTGCAATCAAAGTTTTGGACTCGATCACCATCAGATCGCGCCTAGTGCAACGGTGTCGCTGTTAGCTCGAGAAACTCGGCGCTGACCACCGAGTCATTTTCTGCTGGGTGCCTGGCCACAATGACATACCTGGAAACGAGGCAGCGGATGCTCTGGCCAGAAAGGGTTCAGCTATGAATATATGTCTAGCAGAGGATCCCGTAGCTCGGCCCCTAGAATCACTGAAGAGGATTCTAGACATACAGGTCTGGAAGCTTGCTCATCGCAGGTGGGGAGAGCTGACCACATGTGAGATTTTTAGACAGCTGTGGCCCGACGTTTACCCTAGGAGGATCTCTGCTGAGGAGGAGGCGTAATGATATGCGTAATCTTATCGCAGTTATTACAGGGCACTGTCTGTTTGGTAAGCATTCATAGCGTTTGCAAGCCCCAACCAACGACTTCTGCAGAAGCTGTATGGATGAGGAGGAGGTTGAGAGCGTTCAGCACCTGTTGTGTGAATGCCCTAGCCTTCCGTGCGTAGGAAAAATGCGCTCGGCAGTTACTTCTTCGGCGAATTGGGGTACCTAACAGACAGGGAGTTGGGGGACATGGTAAAGGTTCATTAACTTCTTTGGCTGTTCTCATCGAACCCCTTAAAACTGGGATATCATTCCCAAGCCGGTTTCCATCGAGGTGGTATCACAATGGACCACAATGGTCTAAGTGAGGCTGATCGCAGAGATCTCCACGCGATGGCCGCCTCTCTAAGCTAACCTAACCTTGTACGCAGATTCGAAAAAAAATTTGCATTGCTATTGGACATTGCTACGAGATACAGTGGAAAAATATCACACTGTATCATTTCAATAAAAAAAAAATGTTTTGTAAAAATCAAACAAAAAAAAAACGTAATTCTGCCAGACTTGAATCTTGGACCTAAAAGGTGGTACCGGATCGGCGCTCAGCCCGACTCGACTGCGCTGTCAACGAAAAGCTAGGTTATTACAAGAGAATAAAAGGCCTTCCAACTCGAAACCATCGTCGGAATGTGATTGACGCTATACAAAAGGATGCTCTGGGGCCGGCTTCTGTAACACGGAGAATTTGGGAATTTGGGAGATGCGAATTTCGTTTTCTTATAATTCCTAATTCCCTAATCCTACATTCCCAATTCACTAACATGGTTGGAGAATTACGGAAAACGTAAGAAATGTGAAAAAGTGCGAATCACCTGGGACGATTAAGGGTATCACTTTTTATTGTAGAGGGTTGGACTTTTTTTCATATTTGAGGTACATCTGTCTATTATCTTTCAATGTCGAAATAAATTGAAACTTCTTTTTTGTAGGGGTAGTTTTTGAGGGATGTAGGAGGCTAGGTTTTTTCGAGTTTTTCCGGGATAACGAGAGAATGGAGAGAAGAAACGGAATGTATGTGGTTTAAAAAACAAATGGGAGCTCAAGGCGAACAGAATAGGTGAAGGAAATGGGGCGGGGAGAGTGCGGGGTAGAGATGGGAGCTTATTAACGGAAATTAAAAAAAAAATAATGACAATATCAGGAGCTGCAATAAATCGCAGATAAGAACTAACTTTGGTAATTAGGAATGCATGGGTATTATAGGCTATGTTTTATTTCAATTAACGGTAATTTGCGGATTTGAGGGACCTCGGCGGTAAAAATGTTGTCGGAATATTCACGGGCGCCTAACTCTGTGTGGGAGGGCTGTAGAGTGTTGGGGTTTTTTCTGATCGATTGAGGGTTTAGAGTACAAAAATATAGGTCAACAATTTTAGGGGGAGGCTGTTTTGAGGTTTGAGGTTCGTACCACCCATCATAGGATGTTGTCCAAACTACGTCATCCAAATTAAAAAGGGAGGAGAGGGTAATCGCGTGGTGTAGTTTGTCTTTCAAAGTTTTAACGTGATAGCTGACTTTTGACCACCTTTTTTTTACTAGGGTCATATACACCCCAGTTTCCATATTTTGCATATATTTCTTTCGTTCTTAGTTTCACATCCATTAGTACTCCGTTGTAAACATTTTTGTCATGGGAAGAGAATTTCCAGGACTTACCAGTTCTTCGCAATGATGAGATGAAAATAAGTCCATTTTTGCACCAAAAACGGCCATTTTTTCACTTTGAAAAGGACTGCTACACTTCTTTTACAGTAACCTTCAAAACCATTTATCGGATTCAAAAATAATTTCATATTTAGCTTGGTGACAAAATGTAGATGTGATTTCATCCTAAACACAAGCTTTACCGTGCATATTTAAAAATTTTGCAGTATCTCCTCTGTACTGGAAGACACTAAATTGATCATTTTCGTGTGATTTATAATTTTCAGCGAGTACCTTGATACACAAAATCCATGTTCCTCTGTAAGTATTGCATGGATTTCCATAATTTTTTTTTTAAATATAGTCAAGATATGCACTGAATACGTAAGTCAATTTGAAATTCCTAGGTACGAAACGCAAGAAAAGCAGACAATACTCTCAGTTGAGAATTTTTCCACTTACTTTTCCACTTGCAAAACACCGGAGAATTTTCAATGTCCCCTACGGACAGATGCAAAGGTGTTAAGGCTTGCTCAGGAGAGGGTGTGGGTCAATAATAATACCTTCGAAGACAAGGCTTGGGGCGCCACGTGGTTTTCTCACAGGGCGGTTTAACCATGAAATCGATAAGTGCAAAAGAAGAAATAAATGTCCCAAGAGTTAAATTTAGTTTCTATAAATTTTATTTGGGCAAAAAAACATTTAAAAGCAAAATTCATTTTCCCAATAATTATTATATACGAATTTAGAATCTAGGACGTTTTTTGCGGTTGCCAACCCGGTACACACAAAAAAAAAGCGACAGCAAAAAACAGTAAAATATGCTACTACCCCGGCCGTATCTGCCACTTTCCTACTTCCGGCCAATAATCCAATTTTCTTTTTTTTTCGTTTTAACTTTTCTTAAATACCCCTTTTTTTTAAATTTTAATTTAACTTTTTAATTCGTATACTTGCGCTCACTTGTTACTTGTTCTGCCATGCTCAACGCCTCAGCCAGAAATGTCTGCCCGCCAAAAAAATTCCATGCCTGATATCCTGCTTTTAGTTTTAGCAGCGCCCGTTCAAGAATTTTTTTGTTCTTAATGAATTGTTAATAAGTCAAGGTGTTACACCTTGGCTTTTGATGAGTGCAGCGGCTCTTGTACCACTACACCAAAATTAGAAAGTTGAAAGGGAGGCTTTTATTAAATGAACAACTGTTTGCTACTAAACACAAGACTGGCCTGTTTATTACTATTCACTTTCAATTTATAATAAATTTTCATTTACCTAAGCATTAAATGAAAATAAATTAAATCGACCAATAATTGAGAAATTAATAAAGAAATTGCAATAAATTGCTTGGGTATACAAAAAAAAAACGCAGAACAAGAAACAACAAGCAATCGATTAAGTTGAAGTGAAATTCCTATCTACTTAATTTACAAATTATACTCAGACGAAAATTTCTTTCGTTTTTTGTTTGCACATTTGACTGAGTGTCATATTGCATGCAGTGCACCTAATCACAAATTACAATCAATTTTTATCCTAGGTCATTCCCCGCTTCCCGAGTGTGCAAACGGCGCCAAACTCTCCCTTGGGCTTCGCCAATTGTGATGGTCCAAAAGAAGGATGGAACGTACAGATTTTGTGTAGATTTTCGCTTTTTTTTCGTTTTTAACATTTCTTAAATACCTTTTTTTAATTTAAATTTAACTTTTTAATTCGTATACTTGCGCTCACTTGTTACTTGCTCTACCATGTTCAACGCCACAGCCAGAAGTATCTGCCCGCGAAAAAAAATCCATGTCTGATTTCCTGCTTTTAGTTTAAGCAGCGCCAAACTCGCCAAAATTATATGTATGATGATTTGGTCAATTGGCTCTCATACCAATTATTAGCATTTTTTTTAGCATTTTGTGCTCACTTTTTTTTTTAATAGTTTGTTTTAGCAGGCTTTAGCCATTTTCTAGTTATCATTTCATTTTAATTAAAGATTACAATTACCATTTTAGCACTTGGCTTAAAGTTCATTCAAACACACGATCTACATATTATATTGTCTTGTGGAAATTAAGAGTGTTCTCTTATACCCTAGGCAGACGGGCAAAATCAATGATCATTCGTTCGTAATTGATTTTTTCAAAAATCAAGTTACCCAAGGTTTTGTTGATTAAAACGAAAAGTCCTGTCAATCATTTTTAATAATTAAAATTAAAATTCAATGGTAAATCGATTTTTGAAAAATTCAATTACGAACGAATGATCATTGATTTTGCCCGTCTGCCTAGGGTATTATACTGTCTTTTATTTATTTATTTATTTTATTTTATTTATTTTTATTTTATTTATTTTACTTATTGATTTATTTATATAGTAGACTATACCTGAACTAAGACCAGATAAATGAAATAGGGGAAGAACAAAGAGAGGAAATAACAACACGATCGGATTAAATACCTTTCAAAATGGGTTGAAAGACGCACTAAAACCAACCATCCTAGCCGCACACCCAAAAACATTAAACGACGCAATAAGCTTCGCAAACCAGATTGAACAACTTTTGACAGATGAAACAAGAATATTTAGTTTCAATATAAATCTCCGTAACAGGCAAAACGGAAGAAACTACAGAAATTACGACAATCGAAATATCAATGCCAATAATTATCCAAACATCAATAACTCGTATCAAAACAGAAACAATAATTCCAACTATTTTGGTGGTCCGGACCGGCTGGCCACTGGGGGATTCCGTCTAGTGGTCTACGTCAAAGGGCCTGCCTAGGGGAATTCCTTTCCTACTATCTGGCTGACCAGGGGATGACGTCATCTGGTTGGTGATCCCCCGTCAGCTGATCAAGAGTTGTGGGGACAGAGACATCGGGACACTTTTTCGAGGCTGGACACATACACACCCATACAACACGCGCACACACACACACACACACACGCACACACACACACACACACACACACACACACACACACACACACACACACACACACACACACACACACACACACACACACACACACACACACACACACACACACACACACACACACACACACACACACACACACACACACACACACACACACACACACACACACACACACACACACACACACACACACACACACACACACACACACACACACACACACACACACACACACACACACACACACACACAACGTCATACCAAAATGTTTTCTACCAGGCGATATTCCGTATTGCACCATGTTATTAAATTAGCAACAACAACAACTAATGTAGGTAGATATGTTGGCTTAGAAATTGCCTAATTTTTGATCTTCAGGTGCAATGCTTCTAATTTGATTCATTGCATAAACAATTCGAATAATGTAAACAAAATCGCAGTCGAATAATGTAAACAAAATCGCAGTCGAATAATGTAAACAAAATTCGCACAGACCCAAGTAAAGTAAACAAATTGAACGATTTATGGAAGATTCCCAATTTCTTTAGCTGGAAAAAGCAACTATGTTGTCTTAGATGAGTGGTGGAAGTTATAATTGAAAATTTCTTTTGCTGATAAAAAACCAGCAACAACTATAACGTAAGTTGTGGTCTGTATGTATCTTTTATAAACAGGAGTAATCATGATATTCGATATCTAAAAAGAGATCACGGCTGCTTGGGATGGTAAGAATGGAAATTAAAGTCATATCAGAAAATTTTGGGTGTAGGGGTGTGCGTGTACTGAAAAGTCTTATCAGAAATCCTCTACGCGCTATCGTTTTTTTGATATTAGCGATCATACCTTTTCTGATGTAATTCATATTACTAATAATTCAAGTCTAGGCTACTTTTGTAAGCATGCTTTAGTGAATACCGTACTTTGAAACCATCTCGCTCTCTCAAAACATCTTTCTCTCTCTAGCACACATGTTTGAGGTGGACTTGATCATATACATGCCAGCTTGGAGCTTGGTTGTCTGCTTTATATACTATGTATGAGTATAGTATGGTTGCTGGAATTATCAGGCTTGTTGTTCAACGGGACTATTAGCGGCGGGGTGAGGTCGCTTTACTGATCTAACTACTATTCATACCGAAATGTGGTGTTTTGATAATCCTAAGCGTACTTTCTTATCTTCCGAACCAAAATAAATTGTTTATACCTTTCTTAACAAAATTATTTAAAAAAATTTGACTACGATTTCTCTATCACGAACCCTCTGTTGAGTAATCATTGTATATGGCGCTGTACCTTGGGCTGATGATATCGAATGTAGCTGCCTACAGATTCGGGCTCCGGCTGCAAATAGACACACATTCAGCTGGGAGTTAGTGGGCGTAATATGGTAAGGTTACATTTTAATCAAAACTATTTTATTATTTTGTTAAGTAAGGTATAGTGTAGCCTTTGGGAAGGTAAGGAACTAAGCTGTAAATTACTAGAAGACTATTTTCCTGTATGGATAGTAAATTAGGCTCTATACCATATATAAATTCAATGTTTGGCAGTTTTCTATAAGTATCAATATAGAATATTTTAGAAAGCGGACTCTCAATGCACACAAACAGATTTCTGTTTCATGGCTTGGGACGTATGTTCGGGGTTTTAGTATGAGGGATTGAATCGATGTATGTTGTACAATGGATTGAAGGTATATGTTTATATTTGATTGGAGCAAAGTATTCCCACGCCTTCATGATCCAAAGCTTAAATTTAACTGAAATTCTTAAAAAATTTTGTATCGATGACTAATGCTGCCGTAATATTGAGAAGGATTTAAGGGTTTAAGAAAAGAAGGTGGTAGTATGATATGTTGATTTGACGAATATCTTAGATGAGTAGTGGTAGTTGTATGGGTGCAGTAAAAGCCTTATTAACAATTTTGTTAAGATCAGGTGTAATGGCATGGTCAATGTTGCCACGTGAAATCTTTCTAGAGTAGCTTTTTAGCGTAGTCCGAAAGTGGTATGCGTAGCCACACCTTATAGAAAATGTAAAATTTTACCAATTTAAAGCTTTGCAGGAAGTTATTGCTATGATATTAACATAGTATGATATATGGAAGTCGTATGGGTGAAGTAAAAACCTAATTTTTGGTGATCTAGTATAATGGAATGACCAGTGTTGCAATATGAAATCTTTCTAGAGTAACTTTTTCGCAAAGTGATCCTTTTATGGTTAGGCGATGAGAGTTCGACATCAAAAATCTCATGTTATTTCTTTTGCAAGTCAAAATTTACTTTTGCAATTATCTCGCTTTAACTCATCATCTGTCTCTCTCTAATACATATGCTTGAGGTGGATTTGGTCATATACTTCCTTGCTTGGAGCTAGGTATTATCAGTTGTTTGTTTTATATGCTATGAGTATATATATATAAATATGTTGGCTTTAGGTTTAGAGTGGGTTAAATTAAAAGCTTTGATGATAGAAGATAGGGCTATGATATTAAGTAATGGAAGTTGTATGGGAGCAGTAAAAGAATAATTTTTTGGTTGTCAGGTGTAATGACATGACTTAGCAGGTAATTTGATATTACCTTTTGCCAAGATCGTGGCGGTTGAGATTGGGTTAAGTTTAGTGGTCCTCGAAGTTTATTTTATGGGTGGTGGGTGTGCATAATATAGTAGGAAGCTTTAGTGAATACCATTCTTTTCAACCATCGTGGAGGTGGAGATTGGGTTAAGTTTAGTGGTCCTCGAAGTTTATTTTATGGGTGGTGGGTGTGCATAATATAGTAGGAAGCTTTAGTGAATACCATTCTTTTCAACCATGTGACTCTATCAAAACATCTGTGTCGCTGTAACATTAATCTGTGTTCATACTTGAGGTGGTTATGATAGCTTGAAATTATCTTATTGATAAAGTAAGCGGAAAATTTCAGGGAATCCGTACCTCTGTTGACTTGGTCGAGGCTAGACTCGACCGTTTGGAGCGAGAACGCATATCAGCTGATATTGTCATTAATGGAATACCATCAGCGCCTGATGAAGACCTTGTAAGCTATCTTAGAAAATTTTGTGCTGCACACGATATCAGTTTACCCAGAATTGCAAACATATTTCGTGCCTGAGTCAGGAGCGGTAATACTGATTCCTCTATAATTGTAAAGTGCTACTCGCCACACGAAAAAAAACTCTTTCCTAGGAGCATTGGGGCGAAAGAGAAAAATAGGGGACCATTGTTTGACATTAAATGACATCGGAATGAAATCGAACGCACGGATATACATACATAAGAACTTGACCAGTCGTAATTATGCTCTGTACCGAAGCGCTTTACGTTTACGTAAACAGAGGCGTTTGGCTGCTGTCTTTACTTTGCGAGGTCTTGTTTACGCCCATAAGAACCTGAATGATGAAGCCTGCTGCATTGCTAATGAATATGCCCTCAACAAACTTGTATTGACTGAGGAGAACGTAAATGAATTGCTTTAGACTTTATTCGTTACATATATTGGTAGTAGAATTTTGTTAAATATTCTTTTGCTATATTTTATATTTAGTAATTCTATTAATTTTAATGGCATATAGTTGTTCTACCATTGAGTATCTAGACATTTGCGTATTTCATGTTATCTCTTTTTGTAAATTATTGTTTGAGCTTTTTTATCTGTACCACGTTTTGTTACTGATTGTCATTTTAATTGAAATTTTGAATTTCTTTTTGAATTGGCTAGGTCTTAATTTTATGGATTTTTATTTACTAGATCCTGTTGCGTCCTCTTTTGATACAATATTACATTTACATGAATCTGGATTATTATAGCGATTTCAGATCTGGTGGCCTTGACACCTCGCGAATTGTGCTAAAAGTTTTGTCGGAACGATATGAGGGTTTGTGTGTCTGTCATTTAAATGCAAAAAGTTTAATGAAAAAAATTGATGAATTTAGGAACACTTTTGGTTACTCAACTTAAAATTTAATTGGTGTATCTGAGACATGGCTAAAACCTCATATCACTGAGTCTAAGTGCTGTTTGAATGGTTATACCTGTTTTAGGAATGATAGAATTGATAGAGTCGGTGGTGGTGTCGCAATTTTCTTAAGAAACACCCTACGTGGTCGAGTAGTTGCACTGCCCCCCCCCCCCCCCCCCCGGAGGTACAAATCGAATACATTTTTATAGATTTTCTAGTTGATTCTGTACAAGTCGTGGTTGGTGTGATCTACAAACCCCCACACATCACAAATTTGAGTCCTTTAGAAGAATTATTCTCCTTTTTGTCCCAAAAATTTAACCACATCATCATTACTGGGGACTTCAATTGCAATTTGTTGCATGCAAATCCAAATGCTAGAACCATACTTGACCTAGTAAACTGTTTTAGTTTATCTGTTTTGAACTC
Source organism: Dioctria linearis (assembly GCA_963930735.1). Classification (NCBI taxonomy): domain Eukaryota; kingdom Metazoa; phylum Arthropoda; class Insecta; order Diptera; family Asilidae; genus Dioctria; species Dioctria linearis. The sequence goes on from OZ005744.1 coordinate 83,563,141, forward strand.
GATTACCCTACACATTTCACCGAAACATCGTCCACACTGTTAGATCTTTTTCTTGTAACTCATTCAGATTTTGTGCTATTTTACAATCAAATGGTATTGCCAGCTTTCTCCAGATATGACCTAATTTTACTTATCTATAACATTAAACCTGGTAATAATGTTGGACGAGAATTTATGTATCGGGATTTCAAAAACATTAATTTGGACATGTTGTTTGCTGAGGCGATGCATATTGATTGGAGTGGCATTTACAATACGGCTGATGTTGAACTTCAAATTTGATTGGTTAATGAACACCTGGCTTTTCTCTTTAATAGACATGTTCCACTTAAAACCTTCAGTGTTCTTAACGAAAATTGCCCTTGGATTACTCCTCAGATAATTGCATTGATGAACAAACGTGATAGGGCATATAAAAGATGGAAGCGTTATCGCATTGAATCACTTAGAGATGAATATCGCCGGTTGCGTAATATTTTTGCATCTGCCATTTTAAAATCTAAAACAAGCTATCACAGAAAAAAGTTTGATGTCAAGCTTCCAACCAAGAAACTTTGGAATAACCTGAAGAATGCTGGAATTGCGGCATCGAAGAATAACAATATTGTAGACTTAGATCTTAATGCATTAAATGCCCAGTTTGCAGCTTCTTCTACTAATTCATCTTCTGCTTGCAGTATGGACAGCCTTTTGGCCAATGTCACCTTTTCAGATGGTTTCTCATTAATTAGAGCTGAAATGGATGATGTTATTGAAACTATTTTCTCTATTAAATCGAATGCCGTTGGTCTTGATGACATTCATCCGAAATTTATTAAACTTCTTCTACCTTGTATTATTCACCCTCTGACCCACGTCATCAATACTATTTTATTAAAATAATTCCTATAAGAAAACGAACGAAGACGGCTATTCCAGAATATAGACCTACATATATCTATTTTATCTTTCTTGTCCAAAGTGTTTGAAAAAATTCTGTACAAGCAGATTTGTGCATATCTGGAAAGCAATAATTTCTTGAATCCTCACCAATCTGGCTTTAGATCTCGATATAGTTGCACGACCGCTCTCTTGAAAGTTACTGAAGACATACGGCTGGCAATTGATGAAGAAAAGATTACTGCACTTCTGCTGCTGGACTTTTCTAAAGCTTTTGATAAGGTTAATCACAGACTTTTAATTAATAAGTTAGGCAACAACTTCAATTTTTCACTCTCTGCGTGTAAACTTGTGGCATCTTATCTCTGTAACAGAATGCAATTGGTCGAAAGCAATAATTTACCCTCTGGCTCTTGTTAACGAATAGTGGTGTACCTCAAGGTTCTATTTTGGGACCGCTGCTTTTCTCCGTTTTCATAAATGACTTGCCGAATATGATAAGATACTCTAAATTTCACCTCCATGCTGACGATTTGCAGCTATATATCTCCACGCCTTTGGGGTTGATTGAAGATGGTGTGGATAAACTAAATGAGGACCTCTTGGCAGTCTTGAACTGGTCTAAGCAAAATAACCTAGTCCTTAATCCCAATAAAAGTGATTCGATTGTTATATCAAACATGCCGTAGACACTTCGTGTTTTCCATCAATTTTGCTCAATGGATGCCCTATCATGTACTGCGATAATGTTAGAAATCTCGGTATTACATTTAACAAAACCTTGACTTGGAATAATCAAGTGAACAGCATCACTGCTAAGATCTATGGAACTCTTCGTATGCTTTCTATATCGTCGGCCTATACTCCTCTATCCACTAGACGTATGCTTATTCGTACTCTCATTATTCCTATTATTATGTATGGTTGCGAAATTTTTGCTGGTAAAATGGACTCCACTTCAATGCGCAAGCTCAATACTGCCTTCAACTCAGCTGTTCGTTATATTTACGGAATTCGAAGATTTGACCATATCAGTGCACATGTTATTTCAGTTATTGGATGTCCTTTAGTGTCCTATCTTCAACAAAGAATATTAATCTTTTTATTCAATATCCTTAAATATAGAAAACCGGACTATCTGTATAACATTTTTAATTTTTCTCGTTCTAACCGAACTTCTACGTTAATTAGTCCACGATATACTTGTTTGATATCGGAGCGTCAGTTCCTTGTCCAGGCTACCAGGCTGTGGAATCATCTTCCACCTGCACTCAGGGGAGCACGCAGAAGAGATAAATTTACTATGGAATTAACTAGATATATGAATTTAGCCCTTTAGTTTAGTTTTATTTCATTTCCTGGTACTAACATTATATATAGATAACTATAGCTGGTTGTATATTGCTCTAGATTTATTGATTTTCTCTTTATATAACTGGCTTGCGTGGAATATTTGCTTTTTTTTTTTCTTTTTTGTACATACAATAATATGCTATTAGTTGTTCTTTTTCCTTTTTCTTTCTTTTTTTGTTTCAATCATACTTTATAGCGTTATATTTAATCTTACTTTAAGTAAATTTAGTAGTTAGTCTTTTTTTCTAAACCTATACATACTTATAGGACTATTTTTCATGTCTTAATTGTATAGAGTTAATTACAAATAAATTTGAATTTGAATTTGAATTTGAATTTGAATATTGGTCAATGAGGAATTCCACAGGTTTTGTTTACAATTCGTTATATTTTTTCAGGTCTGGGATTAACAAATATTTTGAGAATAAATTAAGTTTGGTGATGCTTGAAGTTTCTTCTCTGTGCGGCGGGTGCGCATAATCTAGTAGGAAGTTTTAGTGAATACCATACCTTTCAACCATCTCGCTCTAACACACAACATCTGCCTCGCTCTAACATACATGCTTGAGGTATATATGATCGCTTATATGCCAGCTTGGAGCTGTGTGTTATCAGTTGTGTGATTTATATGCTATGGCTGCCTGGAATTATCATGCTTGTGTTGGGCTGGTCTGTATACTTGGTGGATGAGAGCTTTAGTGACAATATGCTATCGTTTACTTGCCAGCTTGGAGCTTGTTGTTATCAGTTGTTTGCTTTATATGCTCTGGCTGTCAGGGGTCATCATGTGTTTAGCTGGGCTGGGTGAATATATATCTGAAAATAGATCACGTGAAACTGCTGCGATATTGGAGTACTTTCTTATCAGATTGAGAGGGGGTTAAATTTAAAGCTTTGATGAAAGAATGCGATGTTCTAGATGGCAACAAAATGAAAGTTTATAAGAATTTGGTAACAGTATATTCTATAAAAAAATCTAATAAGCAGAAGAAAATTGTATAAGAATCTGGTAAGAGTATGTTCCATACAAAATCTAACAGGCAGAAGAAATTTTATAAAAAATCTGGGTGTCTCTATTGAACCACAGGAGACTTGATTTTTCACAGGTTTCCCTGGTAATCACTCTTTTTAAAATTTCGAATGGGATCTTCAAATAAATGATAGTAGTGCAGAGTTATCCATTTGACAACCTTTTTCACATAGCTCATCAGCTGCTTCATTACTCTAGATATCCATATGTCCAGGAACCTAGAATAGGATGACCTTATACTGTATGGATATAGGCTATAGCTTTACCCAAAACGAATTGCATGAGAATTAGGTTAGTGGTTAGTGTCTTCTTAAATGTGAGACTGTTGAGATGAATATTGAGGAGCTTATAAGAGAATATAATAACATTTTTCTCGATGAGCATAAGAAACAAATTCAAGAATGCTATAACTTTTTAAAATTATATAAAAATATTAAGAAAGTCGAGTCAAAATGTTATGAGCACCTTGTAAGCTGGGCTTGGGCAAGAGATGATGCAACGGATGGATCAGTATGAGTTTGTGGCCGAAAATATAAACAACTTTGATACAAGTGATTACCCAGAAGATAATCAATTCAATTTACCGCTCATGAATAAAAACATTCCTGGTCTAATGAAGGATGAGCTGAATGGGAAAATCATGAGCGAATTTCTTGTCTTGCGCTCGAAAATGTACAGTCTGCACATAAACGATGGTAAAACTGTAAGAAAGCAAAAGGAGTAAAGACTAATGTAGTCCAGAGGCATATCAATTTCGAAGACTACGTCGAATGTTTGAATAACAAGCGAGTATTAACTGCTAATCAGAGCTCCATACGATCGCATAACCATAATGTCTACACGATCAACCAAAAGAAGATTGCATTGAGTCCATATAATAACAAGCGGTATATTATGAGTTGGACAACGGCTACTCTACCATGGGGACATTACTCTATTCAATCAGAACAGCAAGGAGCAGACGCAGAAAACATATAATCTAAGGCTAGTCTAAGATATGTATTGTAAATAAAAATTGTATTATAGCTAAAATACCATTTAATGAAATAGTCTGTTTTAATTGTAGGTATTATAGTATAAGATATACATTATTGTAAAATAAAGAAAGTGTTATTACAGTTATAGGGAAACCGGATTAAAGGAATTGAATGATACACTAAGAATTAAATGTTAATTTTTTTCAATTTATAATAAATCAATAATGATATTTTATATATGGTATTCTTTTTATTCAATTTCTCTACTAAGTCCAGAGCTCCCGAATAATATTTGCCCACTACAGCGAGCTCCTAATCGGGCGGTTGAGCGTTTTACCCAGAATGTTAGGACGGCTTGAGAAAAAACATTTACACGTGGGCTCGACCTTGACCCCCGGCATCACATTTGAAACCGAAAGGGCGTCTGACCCTTGACCTTCATAAGATATACATTATTGTAAAATAAAGAAAGTATTACTACAGTTATAGGGAAACCGATTAAAGGAAGCCCAACCATTGAATGATACACTAAGAATTAAATGTTAATATTTTTCAATTTATAATAAATCAATAACGATATGTTATATGTGGTATTCTTTTTATTCAATTTCCCTACTAAGTGCAGAGCTCCCGAATAATATTTGCTCACTACATCGAGCTCCTCATTGGGCGGTTGAGCGTTTTACCCAGAATGTTAGGACGGCTTGAGAAAAAACATTTACACGTGGGCTCGACCTTGACCCCTGGCATCACCTTTGAAACCGGAAGGGCGTCTGACCCTTGACCTTCATCCGGAAGTGTATTATATATAAGTGTATAATCAAGCACTTCACAGGGGATTCCATATTGCTTTTCAAAACAGGTCTGATAACTGCTTAACAGCTTTCAAACAGGTCAGATAACAGCTAAACAGCTTTTCGAATAGCTCTGATAACAGCTTAACAGCTGTTAAGCTGTTATATGACCTGTTAGAAAAGCCGTTAAGCTGTTATCAGAGCTATTCGAAAAGCTGTTTAGCTGTTATCTGACCTGTTTGAAAGCTGTTAAGCAGTTATCAGACCTGTTTTGAAAAGCAATATGGAATCCCCTGTGAAGTGCTTGATTATACACTTATATATAACACACTTCCGGATGAAGGTCAAGGGTCAGACGCCCTTTCGGTTTCAAATGTGATGCCGGGGGTCAAGGTCGAGCCCACGTGTAAATGTTTTTTCTCAAGCCGTCCTAACATTCTGGGTAAAACCCTCAACCGCCCGATTAGGAGCTCGCTGTAGTGGGCAAATATTATTCGGGAGCTCTGGACTTGTAGAGAAATTGAATAAAAAGAATACCATATATAAAATATCATTATTGATTTATTATAAATTGAAAAAAATTAACATTTAATTCTTAGTGTATCATTCAATTCCTTTAATCCGGTTTCCCTATAACTGTAATAACACTTTCTTTATTTTACAATAATGTATATCTTATACTATAATACCTACAATTAAAACAGACTATTTCATTAAATGGTATTTTAGCTATAATACAATTTTTATTTACAATACATATCTTAGACTAGCCTTAGATTATATGTTTTCTTCGTCTGCTCCTTGCTGTTCTGATTGAATAGAGTAATGTCCCCATGGTAGAGTATCCGTTGTCCAACTCATAATATACCGCTTGTTATCATATGGACTCAATGCAATCTTCTTTTGGTTGATCGTGTAGACATTATGGTTATGCGATCGTATGGTGCTCTGATTAGCAGTTAATACTCGCTTCTTATTCAAACATTCGACGTAGTCTTCGAAATTGATATGCCTCTGGACTACATTAGTCTTTACTCCTTTTGCTTTCTTTACAGTTTTACCATCGTTTATACGCAGACTGTAGATTTTCGAGCGCAAGCCTACAAATTCGCTCATGATTTTCCCATTAAGCTCATCCTTCATTAGACCAAGAATCTTTTTATTCATGAGCGGAAAATCGAACTGGTTATCTTCTGGGTAATCACTTGTATCAAATTTGTTTATATTTTCAGCCATGAACTCATATGTATTTTTCTCTTCAAGTTCATATATTAGAGAATCTGTATCTGTATATATGACTTTACATTTATCTCCAAATTGACGCTGCATAAAACTGTAATGGAAATCGTAGAGGCATATCCTTGAAATTTCCATAACTGCCATTCCAATATAGAGAGGCTTATTGAATAAGATTTTGAGTCGCCTTAATTCCACAGCAACTAAATTCTCATCAAATATCGTTGCACTGTGGAAGTTGGTTGCCCGCAATCCGAGCTTTTGCACCATAGCGACCTTCCCACTTTACGCAAAGCTTGATATCGCTATATTTGCGTACATTTTCCATGGTCTTACCAAAAGCTGCATTATTCATCTTCTTATAGCTGTCCTTCTCATGATCGCTTGTAGCCTGCATCCGTTTGGTAGTATTAAAGTCAATATATGGTTTAAGCCAAGCTGATTGGTCGAATTGAAGAACCCGGTGCACTTTTTTCAGGATGAGTCCATATGATAAGCATTGCTTCAAATTTCGGTAGTGTATAACATATTTAATTTTTGGATGTAATGTTGTCAGAAGCTTTTCTAATTTTGCTCCAGATGGTGCTGCATGCTCAGAGCAAAACGGTAAATACTTATGCTTATCATGTAGATGTTGAGGATAATCCAAGTCGACTTCGAATATGTATAAAGTTGGAGAATCATCAGGAATTTCGGAAACGTCAATATTGGGAACATCAACCCATTTGAATCCTCCGTTAGGTAAATGCTGTGACATGTCCCATGCATAAAGGTTATCACATCATAATACATCAAGTATTTCTCTTTCTCCTCAGGCTTAAAATCATCCATATATTTATTATTGGCTTTACTATATCTGTTCGAACATTGACTTATACCACCTCGAATGCGTCTCTCTATGAATAGCAGTATACCTACGTCGGTTATCAGTTCTAATTTCACATTAGTGTATTTTAGCATAGCATCCCATGTTAGGCCTGGCATGGTGTAATAATGTGCTGGATCTAAATTGTACGTCTTCATGCACACTTCTCGAAAGTTCTCAAACACATCGGCCAATAGGAGAACATCAGTCTTAAGGTATAGATCTGAATATTCACCAAGTGTTTGTATTTCAAATTTTTGCCAGACCTCTTCAGCATGCTTGTAGTCCTCAGGAGATATAGCACTGTCAGTTAGTTTATTGTAGAACACTTCCTGTGTTGGCAAGTTCTGGAAATCCAATTTCTCCCAGTCATCAATAAAATCATATGGGAAGACACCCTTGCGCGTAAGAAGTTTGATAGTGTCATCATCCAATCCCTGCCATACTGATCTTGTAGTGTTTAATTTATCCATTGGCAGCAATGATGATAGCTTATTTAAAGATTCTGCCATAAAACGGAAGGAATCGATGAATCTGAATTTTATATGGCTGCCTTCCATGTGCTTGGTGAACGAGATATATCTTTCCTTGTTTATTGGTAAGAGATCAACTTTTCCAGGGAAAGATGTAGCTATATAAATTATGAAAAATTATTGGAACTATGGAGCAATCTTGATACATGAGATTGCATGCATTATGCGCTGGTCCTCGATATTTTCCTGATAAGTGGCAATGATCCCGAACTCGTTCCTCATCAGCTTCAAACGTTTTTTCACATATATGGCAGCAAGTGTTTTCCATATGTGAACGCCATTCCTCTTTAGTCAGGGGTTGCATTGGCCTGATGTTCAACTTTTCCTGTACAGCTATGGGTGGCATTTTTTGCAATTCTAATGCAAACCATTGTTGACAATTCTTGCCTCGATATGCTCGGTAATATGAGAGCTTAGCATCATGTTTGCAGTGGAAATAGAACCCGATGCTATGAACTTCATGTTCTTGGATTTGCTGTGTATTTTGATCGTTTCCCTGAATCGGTTTCAGTATTGACTCAAGATCGGCATACACACAAAATGGGACTGGATTCTTATGGTTATAATTCTTATATTCCAACCATTTCTTTTCCTCTGAGGGAAACATAATCCTGCAATCATTTTGTTTCTCGCATTCGGGAGTGTGTGATGTTAATTTTTCTTCAGAGTAAAAGTAGAGCAAACATATGTCGCATATTGATATGAGTCGAGAAAGATCTTTAATCCAGCAGAAATGATATCTGCCATCATCGTCATCATCATCCATATGATCATCAGCCTGGTCATAGTCATCTTGTAGCATTAAGAGATTTACATGTCGCTCCGTCCTGTGTTTCGTAAGTCTAACTGGAACTGTGGTGAAGGAACGCTCTTTCTATAGGATGAATACGTTTATTGATAAATCGTTCTGGCCTTCAAATTGCGTTATTTGCTTAAGTGTCATGGGAAATGTTATTCCAGTTAAATTAAGTACAGTAGAATAATGTGGATATGATGAGGTCCTATCGGAGTTGGTAGTTGCAGGATATAGCGCTGATGTTACGGCCCACCCGAAGCATGCTTCATCATTGTTTTTCACATTAATGCAAGCTTTCTTTGATGCAATTTCCTTTGGTAGGGCTATATACGAAGATCCTCGGAGCTGTTCAAACTTGTTTATGTGTACTGCTAGATGCATTATGGAGTTCAGTGCCCAGCCACTGTCTTTTTCTTGGAATTCTTCTAGCTGATAATGTCTTTTATGTTTTCATTGTCAGCACTTTATTTAATAAATTCACCGTATAACGTCGTAGAAACTTTAATATTAAAATAATGTTTTAAGGTATTTTTAACACGACGCGTAAATAATTTGGCGGCGTCTTGCATAAATAGCTTCGGATCGATATGTTTTAAATTTACAATAACACCTTGCCGAATTCTGTCTGCGAATGCTGTCTTTATTTCCTCCCACTTTACAAAATCACTTCTTCTTACGCGAGTAATTCCTCCACCTTGACGGGGAGTTCTCAATAGTGCTCTCAATGCTTTAATTTGCTCGAGACAGCTCTCGAAATGTCGTTTCCTAGCACTCTTATTGCACTTCCGAAATGCGACTTGAAATTTATGTATGTTTCTGTTGCACTTTTTAACTATATAGTCTTTATTCTCTGAATTTGTTTAACACTTCGACACATCCTTCCGCAAGTTTTTAATTACTGAAAAACTTTTATTTACTAGTGCGGTTGTCGTTTTTATTTTTTATGTACTATCACGGAGACTCACTAAAACTGACTGGTGCTCCTCAAGAGTTTGCTTGGGCTTTTATAGCAACGGTTTGTAAACATGAATGATCCTGCTGCTAAAATAATCATTGCACAGGATATATACCTCAAGCATGTATGTTAGAGCGAGGCAGATGTTGTGTGTTAGAGCGAGATGGTTGAAAGGTATGGTATTCACTAAAATTTCCTACTAGATTATGCGCACCCGCCGCACATAAAAGAAACTTCAAGCATCACCAAACTTAATTTATTCTCAAAATATTTGTTAATCCCAGACCTGAAAAAATATAACGAATTGTAAACAAAACCTGTGGAATTCCTCATTGACCAATATCAATTAAATAATTTCAAGCTATCATAACCACCGCAAGTATGAACACAGATTAATGTTACAGCGACACAGATGTTTTGATAGAGATGGTTGAAAAGAATGGTATTCACTAAAGCTTCCTACTATATTATGCACACCCACCACCCATAAAATAAACTTCGAGGACCACTAAACTTAACCCAATCTCTACCGCCACGATCTTGGCAAAAGTTAATATCAAATTACCTGCTAAGTCATGTCAATACACCTGACAACCAAAAATTATTCTTTTACTGCTCCCATACAACTTCCATTACTTAATATTATAGCCCTATCTTCTATCATCAAAGCTTTTAATTTAACCCACTCTTAACCTAAAGCCAACATATTTATATATATATACTCATAGCATATAAAACAAACAACTGATAATACCAAGCTCCAAGCAAGCAAGTATATGACCAAATCCACCTCAGCCATATGTATTAGAGAGAGACAGATGATGAGTTAAAGCGAGATAATTGCAAAAGTAAATTTTGACTTCCATAAGAGATAAGATGAGATTTTTGATGTCGAACTCTCATCGCCTAACCAGAAAAGGATCACTTTGCGAAAAAGTTACTCTAGAAAGATTTCATATTGCAACACTGGTCATTCCATTATACTAGATCACCAAAAATTAGGTTTTTACTTCACCCATACGACTTCCATATATCATACTATGTTAATATCATAGCAATAACTTCCTGCAAAGCTTTAAATTGGTAAGATTTTACATTTTCTATAAGGTGTGGCTACGCATACCACTTTCGGACTACGCTAAAAAGCTATTCTAGAAAGATTTCAAGTGGCAACATTGACCATGTCATTACACCTGATCATAAAAAAATTGTTAATAAGCTTTTACTGCACCCATACAACTACCACCACTCATCTAAGATATTCCTCAAATCAACATATCATACTACCACCTTCTTTTCTTAAACCCTTAAATCCTTCTCAATATTACGGCAGCATTAGTCATCGTGTTCAGTCCACATACATATTTATAAATCCCTCGTCGAAATTCCGCCATCAAATGTTATCCCTCGATGAAATTAGATTGTCCTAAAAATATATAAAAAAGGAAACACAAAGCATCATGTTCCCAATCAATATAACACAATATACTTATTTAATTATTCCACCAAATCCCATCCCAATCCTGCCTACAGCTGTCCAATATAAGTTTTGAGCTGAAATTAAATAGAAAGTACATTAATAATATATAGAATAAATAAAAATAGCTCACACTTACCTAAAATTCCACTTCCCTCCAAATGTTTACATTTTTGTAATGTCATCTAATGACATTACGTCAAACAGTTGGTGTCGCCACAATCAAATTTGGACCATCGAACCAAGCGTTGCCAGGGCAACATATTATGAAGCTGGGACATAGCTGTTCACGGCGGCTATAAAAAGGCGGCGAGCCGCAGCAAAATCACCATTCGGTTTTCAGAGTCTAATCTGAAAGCATCCTCCACCAGAGTCTAATCTGTTTCCTATCCTTTGAACAAAAGTATAATTTTGTTTATTCCTTCATATAGAAGTTTAATTCTATTATTGTAGAAGTATAATTCTACTTATATCCAACATCCAATTTTGCACCATATTATAATTTTAGAGTCTAATCTGAAAATATCCTCCATCAGGGTCTAATCTGAATCCCATCCTAGGAGCAAAAGTATAATTTTGCTCTATCCTTCATATAGAAGTCTAATTATATTAAAATCCCCACTCCCAAAAATCTGACACTTGATCTCCAATCGTGTAACAGAAGTTTAATTCTGCTTACACGCTCCAGAATGTTGCGATTGAAGTATAGTTCTGCGCAGACGTTTTAACATTCGCTGTAACAGAAGTTTAATTCTGTTTACACGCCCCAGCACGTTGTAGCAGGAGTATAATTCTGCTTACGCGTCTCAATACTCACAGTAACAGAAGTATAATTCTGCTTACACGCTTCAGCACGTTGCAGTCGAAGTCTAATTCTGCTACATCGTCGCTCTCTTTCTCAGAAATTCCTTCTAAATTTGTCGCTATTTGATTCCGAAGAAATAAAAACTTTCTTCTTCTTCTTTCTAGAAACAGAACTAAGGACAGAGAGTGTGGGCAAAGCAGCACGATTTTATATTGAATTTTTATTTTGGATTTTAAATTGTCGTCATTGTTTCTGTTGGATTTTAATTGTATTTTAGTTGAATTTTTTAATAGTATTAGTAGTTTTATTAGATTGTAAGTTATTATTTGAATTGAAATTATTGAATTTGTGATATTAGGTTAAGTATATGAATTATTTTGAATAAAATTTATATTTGAACTGAATCAAAGCTGAGTTATCCATTTTAAAACCGGCACCCTCCCTTACGCTCGAGACTAGATCTCACACATCGATTCAACATTTTTTAAGAATTTCAGTTATATTTAAGCTTTGGATCATGAAGGCGTGAGAATACTTTGCTCCAATCAAATATAAACATATGCCTTCAATCCATTGTACAACATACATCGATTCAATCCCTCATACCAAAACCCCGAACATACGTCCCAAGCCAATAAACAGACATCTGTTTCTGTGCATTGAGAGTCCGCTTTCTAAAATATTCTATATTGATACTTATAGAAAACTGCCAAACAGTGAATTTATATATGGTATAGAGCCTAACATACTATCCATACAGGAAAATAGTCTTCTAGTAATTTACACCTTCGTTCCTTACCTTCCCAAAGGCTACACTATACCTTACTTAACAAAATAATAAAATAGTTTTGATTAAAATGTAACCTTACCATATTACGCCTACTAACTCCCAGCTGAATGTGTGTCTAATTGTAACCGGAGCCCGAATCTGTAGGCAGCTACATTCGATATCATCAGCCCAAGGTATAGCGCCATATACAATGATTACTCAACAGATTGATTGAGGAATCGTAGTCATTTGGTTAAGATAAATTTTTTTAAAAAAATTTGTTAAGAAATGTATAAACAATTTATTTTGGTTCGGAAGATAAGAAAGTACGCTTAGGATTATCAAAACACCACATTTCGGTATGAATAGTAGTTAGATCAGTAAAGCGACCTCACCCCGCCGCTAATAGTCCCATTGAACAACAAGCCTGATAATTCCAGCAACCATACTATACTCATACATAGTATATAAAGCAGACAACCAAGCTCCAAGCTGGTATGTATATGATCAGGTCCACCTCAAACATGTGTGCTAGAGAGAGAAAGATGTTTTGAGAGAGCGAGATGGTTTCAAAGTATGGTATTCACTAAAGCATGCTTACAAAAGTAGCCTAGACTTGAATTATTAGTAATATGAATTACATCAGAAAAGGTATGGTCGCTAAAATCAAAAAAACGATAGCCCGTAGAGGATTTCTGATAAGACTTTTCAGTACACGCACAACCCTACACCCAAAATTTTCTGATATGACTTTAATTTCCATTCTTACCATCCCAAGCAGCCGTGATCTCTTTTTAGATATCGAATATCATGATTACTCCTGTTTACAAAAGATACATACAGACCACAACTTACGTTATAATTGTTGCTGGTTTTTTATCAGCAAAAGAAATTTTCAATTATAACTTCCACCATGTGTGTGTGTTGTATGGGTGTGTGTTGTATGGGTGTGTATGTGTCCAGCCTCGCAAAAGTGTCCCGATGTCTCTGTCCCCACAACTCTAAGCGTATATAGCAACTTTAAAGAACATTCACACAACACCTCCATGGCCTCATGGTAGAGCGCCTCGGATTTTACAAAACCAATCGTTCTCGGTTCGATTCCAGCACAAGCCAGCATTATTTTATTAAAAATCAGCTAAGACAGAGCTTGATCAGCTGACGGGGGGATCAGCCAACCAGATGACGTCATCCCCTGGTCAGCTAGATAGTAGGAAAGGAATTCCCCCAGGCAGGCCCTTTGACGTAGACCACTAGACGGAATCCCCCGTGGCCCAGAGCCCGGTCCGGACCTCCAAAATAGTTGGAATTTTCCGGACACTTTTTGTATGCAAAAAGTGAGCCAGAACATACATAGCTCTACTTAGTTGTAGACTTTAGGCAGCTTAATAAGAGAATAATTAATGACAAATATCCACTAAAAAGATTGGAAGACATCCTAGACAGACTAGGACGGGCAAAATACTTTTCAACGCTTGATATGACTAACTCTTTTCTTTTTAGAGGTAGAAGAAAAATCAAGAAAACTAACGGCATTTTTAACCAATCAGGGACATTACCAATTCAAAAGATTACCTTTTGGAATGAAAATATCCACAAATTCAGCGAATGCTCTCAATTGCATTAAGTGGTCTGGATGACGACACATTCATATATGTCGATGACATAATAATACATGGATGCAGCCTTAACAATCATAATCAAAACCTAGAAAGAGTGTTAAAAAAACTTCAGCAGTATAACTTAAAACTCAATCCAAGAAAGTGCAACTTCTTGAAACCAGAAATATTATATCTTGGTCATCTAATAACAAAAGATGGAGTCAGAACGGATTCCAATAAGCATAAAGTAATAGAAACGTACGCAGCACCAACGAATGTAGATGACGTACGACGATTTGTAGCCTTCTGCAACTATTACAGACGCTTCATACAAAATTTTGCAGAAATAGCACGACCACTCGATGCACTTCTAAAGAAAAATACACTGTTCCTTTGGACAGAAGATTTCAGAAAAGCTTTTGAAATACTCAAAGATAAATTAATAACTTCACCAGTCCTGCAATATCCAGACTTTAGCAAACCGTTCGTCCTGACAAACGATGCTTCAAATTTTGCACTTGGAGCAGTGCTCTCACAAGGTGAGATAGGACAAGATTTGTCAATATTCTATGCGAGTAAGACACTAAATAAGCACGAGCTGAATAAATCGATAATCGAAAAAGAATTGCTTGGTATACACTGGGGAATCAATTTTTTTAGACCCTATCTTTATGGGAACAAGTTCACAATTGTAACAGATCAGCGCCTGCTCGTCAGCCTCTTCACACATAAGAATCCTTCTTCGAAACTAACAAGAATTCGTTTAGACCTAATGGACTATGATTTTGAAATTGTGTATAAACAGGGAAAAATGAATACAAACGCAGATGCCCTGTCAAGAATAAAAATGGACTCTGAAAAATTAAAATCAATGATACCGAAACAAATAAACATTCTCACACGTAATATGGCGAAAAAGCAGCAAAACAGAATTGAGAAAAGAGAAATCAGACCAACTCTATACATATATAGAAATGCACATCCATCTCCGACATAAGAAATATAAAAAAAATACAATTTCATACAGCGTACGCAGAAGAGAATGCGATAAATAAAAGTTTGTCAGAAATATATACATATATATCTAAGAAAGGGGTAACCGTTCAGTACAGCGATAATCCTATATTTAACGCTGGTTACATAATGGAGAAGCTGATGCAAAAAATGAACGAGAATAATATTAAAGAATTAGCACTCGCAAAAGACGATGCTATATTTAAGCATATTAAAATAAATGAATTTAAAAAGAAATTCAATAAGCTGCAGCAAAATAATAAACGTAGTAAGGCAACACCATTGAAGATATTACTTTATGAACCCCCAATAAGGATAAATGATCCAAAGAAAAACTAGAATTAATAAAAGAATACCATGACAGCATGCATGGTGGACACGCTGGAATTACACGCCGCATAAACAAATCAAAACAAAGGTACATATGGAAAAACCTTAACAAAATGGTAAAGGAGTACATAAATAAGTGTGATTAATGTGCGAAGAACAAATTCAAAAAATACACAAAAGAATACCTGGTTATAACAGACACACCAAACAGTAGTATTTAAACGATCTCAGTTGACACAGTAGGACCTCTAAGAATGTCAAACGGTTTCAGATACATCCTGACGCTTCAATGCGTATTGACAATATTCGTTGAGGCATAACCAATGGAGACAAAAGAAGCCTCCTAGATAGCGAAGACAATAGTTGAACGATTCATTCTAAAATATGGATGCTTCAAAACATTGAAAACAGACAGAGGTACTGAATTTGTAAATGAACTACTTAAAAATATTTGCAAATTTCTGAACATAAAACATGTTACATCCCCACCGTTCCACCACGAAACTCTAGTATCAATTGAAAGAAACCATAGAGTACTAAACGAATACTTAAGAACATTCTCAGAAGAAGACAATTGGGATGAACCAAAACCCTCGAGAAAACTTCCAAAGCCATGAAACAGAGATCTATATGTGTGCGTTCGGAGTCCGTTCTCTAAAATGTTCTATATTGATGCTTATGGAAAAGCGCCAAGCATCGACTTTATATATGCCATACTACTATCCATACAGGAAAATAGTCTTCTAGTAATTTAAAGCTTGGTTCCTTACCTTCCCAAAGGCTACACTTCCTATATACCTTACTTACCAAAATAATAAAATAGTTTTGATTACAAAGTAACCTTACCATGTTACGCTCTCAGCTGAGTAATAAATGCATGTGTGTCTGTAGCCGTAGTCCGAATCTGTAGGCAGCTACATTCGATATCATCAGCCCACGGCATCCCATGACGGCACAGCGGCATTGCAATGATTACTCAACTGAAAATTTTTGTTTGAGGAATCGTAGTCATTTGGTTAAGATAAATTTTTTTAAATAATTTTGTTAGGAAAGGTATGAACATTTTATTACGGTTCTGAAGAAAAGAAAGGAAGCATAAGATTATCAGAACACCATTTTTCTGAATGAATAGTAGTTTAGAGCGGGGGAGATATTCAAATCAAAGTTTTGTCAGTTTTACATAAAAGCACGGCAAATATTTTAGAATGTAAGGACTACGTGGTAGGGAGGTGGTCTGTTTTATGGTTTGTGAAGTATTCTCGAGGGTCTTGGACGAACTAATTCCATACTATGTATTCTGTTACAATACAACACCGCACACGGAGGCAAATTATACACCATTCGAGTTAGTATTTGTAAAGATAGCAACACTACCAGCACAGATCCTGTAAAATAAGGAACAAATAGATATGCTATCTACACAGCTATGCAGGAGAATTAGCTATAAGAGCCCATGACAAGACCAAAGAACAATTAGAAGAAGCCAAAAAAGGGGCGAAAAATAGCGAAAGATAAAGACTAACCGCTCAAACTTCAACGTCAATGACTATGTATACTTGAGAATAAACACTAGAAAGGAACATGAAAGTCCATATGACGGACCCTTTAAAATCATTGAACAAAATGGAGTAAACTCCACAATTTTAATAAAAGAAAAACCCAAGGAAGTACATAACAATAGGCTAATAAAATGTAAATTTAAATAAAACAGTCTTGGGAATAATATAGCACAAACACTATAAATATATGTATCTTTAACCACACACAAGAATAACTGAAACTAAGTAATCCTATGAAAATATTAAATATCGTAAAATAAGTAGATAGATAGAAAGCAGAATATGTTTAGAATAATTATATAAATAAAGATTAGAATATGTATAACTTAATTATATAAGATTATGTAAAAAAAAAAATATTATAATATATAAAAAAAAAATTATTTCCTTTAAGACTGAGGATGTAAAGCCATGATCACGGTCAACAAACGTAAACAGAAATCAGAACGAAAAAGAAATTGAAAACAAACAAAGTTTGCTCGACCTCAAGAAGAATTCGCAACGCAAGCAATTTCCGCTATGCAAGCATCATTCTTCATAGATAAAATATACACACCTGAAGCCATTGCTTTACAATATCGATAGATTATGACTCAATCAGAAATTGTGTGATCAAAAATGCTGACACTACGATTTCTGATAATTAATTTTGTATATTGCAATTCTGCAATAATCCCCCCTTTAGAATTATAATGAAATATTGATTTTTTGTTATCGATTAATATAAATAAGCTGCTATTATTGAATATAATCAGAATTTATCAGATAGTTCAAAGACGTCTTTTAATTTCTCAAATAAAGAGCGGCATACTCTGCCTCATAA
This sequence comes from Dioctria linearis, assembly GCA_963930735.1. Lineage (NCBI taxonomy): Eukaryota > Metazoa > Arthropoda > Insecta > Diptera > Asilidae > Dioctria > Dioctria linearis. Next base: position 83,580,937 of record OZ005744.1, read on the forward strand.
GTACATCGGCATACTCTGAAATACAAATAAAAAGCGGCATATTCTGCCTTAATCAAACAGCTGCAGTCTCTGCCATTGAAAAACAATATCGATATCCCCTTGCCACCAAGGGATAATATTGTCACAGCGGCTCTTTAGCCATAACTCGTAAGTGCGGCAGCGTTCTGCCTATTTGATAAAAAAGGAATACATATATATTTTATAGTTCATTTAAATAATCATGGCCAGCTTATTAAATACATCGTTGAACAAGCTTATTACAGTGCAGAGAAATCAATAAAACTACTACTAAGTAAATATTAACTACTGATGTGTAACGTAAGAAAATTACTATTGATAAGTAATAATGCTAGTACTGCTAGCTAAGGTGAACATACCTATATTATCTACATAAAAGTATTACCTACTAATACAAAATACAACGTTAGTGATCAAAAGGGCCAACGATTAAATTACTACAGCAATGAATAGTCAGAATTATTGTAAACATCGAAAAGTAAGCAAAGTTAACTACATAATGCTAATGCCCATATTTTAGAATATATGTACATATATCTAGCAAGGAAGTATTACTATATATACTATTGACGCTATAGGTGAAACTGAATGTTTCAATGGAAGCGACTAATATTTTGAATATATGTCCGTATATTTTACAAAGCACTCGAATTGTGATCATTCTCCGCTTCGCAGCTTCCAGCTTCCCAGGTTCGTTATTTCGCTTTGCATCAATTTTATAGCAGATATGATCTTTGATATATCCCGTGAGCTTCATAAACCCCAACATACTTTGCCATGATTGTTACCATAGACCTTAGTCAGATGGCCATCGATTAAATATTTCGTAACGGGGCTCCCACCTCCCATCTCCAAGGTATACTTTTGGCAGTAATGATAACAGTGGCCGTTTCCACTGGTAAAGGCTAGCGTATCCCCGACTGAAGGTTATCTCCCCAGAGATTTATCCTGAAAAAAAATATCTAAAAGCATCAAAAAACTCTAAAATAGGTGGCCTTTAGAAAAAACAGCTCTATTTTTCACACATATCCCCCGGGACTATTACAAATTTGAGAAGTAAGTAGAGAATTCCCGAATTCTCTATTCCAAGTGGAAAAGTAAGCAGAAAATTGTCCTAGGCGATTCGCACTTTTTCACATTACTTACGTTTTCCATAATTCTCCAACCATGTTAGTGAATTGGGAATGGAGAATTAGGGAATTACGAATTCTAAGAAAACGAAATTCTCATCTCCCAAATTCTCCGTGTTACAGAATCCGGCCCCTGCTCTGCCTCAGCTAATCAATTAATAGCAACAGACACCATTCACTTTTCCAATTCCGATCACTGGAACCTTTAGGAAGGTAATAAAAGGTATAATTCCTTAGGTAAATAAAAAAGAAGACAACAAAGGTATGCTTTGCCTCGTCTATTTTATAATTTCAACTACTTGAAAGAGTGAATTTTCTAATAAAATTCAACCTTTCAACCGGGGGCAGTATGTTGAAACCAACATTAAAAGCCACGTGAAAGTAAAATCGTTCAAAAGATTCTAATTCCAAGTATTTCTATTTGGTTGAGAATAAAGCAATGCACACCTTCCTACAAGCACGTCGATAACGATTTAGTGGAGTTAACACTCGACACATTATCGACATATTCCACATAAACAAAACCGGGACACAATCCAATTAGAGGAAATTAACTTGTCATCGATAAACTTTACGCATATCAAATGTAATTAGATTAAGTCATCTTTTCATTTAACTGTATCTTCTAAAAGGTAGCAAATTAAGTAATATTACAATAGGTATTCAATCGTATATTTTGCAGTGAATTACAGCAGAATTACAATTGCTACGCATAGCCGCTAAGGTCAATGCACTATTGTTGCTATGCGTAGCTAAGAGATGTTAGATGGTGTCGTGCGCATAGTGGCTAAGATCAATGCGCTGTTGTTGCTATGTACAGTGTAGAGTAATTTATTGGTGCCGTGCACAATTCAGAGGTAAAATAAGTCGCAGGCTAACTTGAATCTATCTCTTTTTGCATCCAGCACTTAGGGATACATAGAACTGAATCGACTTGGCTAGCCGTAATAACTTAAAATTATTAACAAATTTACATTATTCTGGGTAACGACTAGAATAAAGGGTACTAATATAATAACTTTATCTTGGGTAATGACTGAGATAAAGATATTTATTCCGGGTCTCGCTGTAATAAATCTTACTAACCAATTAACTTTATCTTGGGTACGACTGAGATAAAGATATTTATTCCGGGTCTCGACTGGAATAAATCTTACTAACCAATTTACTTTATCTTGAGTAATGACTGAAGTAAAGATAATTATTCCGGGTGACGACTGGAATAAATCTTACTAACCAATTCACTTTATCTTGGGTATCAACTAAGATAAAGATATGTATTGTTACGAGCGTGGCCTTGTTTCGTTATTTAAAACACAATATTTCAGATATCATTAAAAAGTTCTTCTTTTATTTAACGTCATTGTTTACTTTTATAAGATTTACAGACAATTATCAAATCAACTCTTTATAGTTATCGCTAGTACTGTACTTCTAATTATCGCAGTCCAAATAATTTACTTCGTTCACTTCATTGTCCTGTAAATTCTATTCTCCTAACCCAAAGTTTACTAAGATGTCACCTACCTAAATTTGTTTCCATTTCCAACAGATGTCGCTTGTACCACTGTGTGGCGCGTAACAATATCTGTGTTTCGACTGAAATACATTTTACTAACAAACTCTCTTTATCTTGGGTATCGACTGAGATAAAGATATTTATTCTGGGTTTCGACTGGAATAAATTTACTAAGATAACAACTTTATCTTGGGTACAGACTGATATAAAGATATTGTTACGTGCCACAAAGTGATACAAGCGACATCTATTGGAAATGGAAACAACTTTAGGTTAGTGACATCTTAGTAAACTTTGGGTTCGGGGAACGGAATATTCAGGAAGGTTCTAGGATAATTCGTAGAGTATAAATACGGTGCTTCTCACATCCAGGAGGCGAGTCTTATTTCAGACAGTGAAGTGGACGAAGTAAATTATTTGGATTGCGATAATTATAAGTACAGTACTAAAGAGTATAAAGATAATTGTTTGTAAATGTTATAAAAGTAAATAGTGAAGTTAAATAAAAGAAAGAACTTTTTAATGATATCCGAAATATTGTGTTTTAAATAACGAACTAAGGCCACGCTCGTAACAATATGTATACTAGGTCTCGACTGGAATAAATTTTGTTAACATAATCACTTTATCTTGGGTCTCGACTGAGATGAATTTAGTTATTCTGGGTATCGACTAGAATAACACTTACTAATCTCAAGCCTTTATCTCGGGTCTCAACTGAGATAAAGATAGTTATTCTGGGTAGCGCCTAGAATCCTACTTACTAATCTCAAACCTTTAGTTTGCGTCTCGACTGAGGTAAAGATATTTATGCTGGGTGGCGACTAGAATAAATGCCACTAATACAACTTTGCTTTTGATCTCGATTGAACTGAAGTGTCTTGTTCCGGGGAGCGACTAGAACAAGAATTTTACTAATCAAAATATAACTTTACTTTGGGTCTCGACTGAAGTAAAGTATCTTGCTACACGGAACAACTAGAACAAGACCCGTATTAACACACACACACTTTGTTTGGGTCTCGACTAAAACAAAGTATCTTGTTCCGGGGCACGACCAGAATAAGATAATCACTATTTATCTATTTACCAACGCTATAAAGTCGATTCCACATTTTAGACTGGTGAGTTCGATTTTGATTAACCATTTATTACATATTTAATTTCATATATCACACTTATGAAGTATATTGATACACACATCTGCATACCTCGTTGCCATTCCTAAAAAGTGAACTCTCTGAGATATTATCTGATACATACGTGAAATTTTATTTGTTAAGTGACCTAGTTAAAAGTGTAATTATCTTGATTAGTGATTGTGTAATTTGGAATACTGTATTAAAATTGGACGCATTGTGAATAAACCAGTAACTTTGAACGTTCGTCGGCCTTATCATATATAGTCCCCATCCTTATATATTTTTTTGTGTTCTCATTGGGCAGAACACTTACACACGACCATGAGTGTTCACAGTGCAATAATTATATGAATTGATCACAAATTATGGGCTTGATTTACAATACATTGTTATAACCTTTTTAATTGCCGATACTTCGATGTGTAAAGAATTAAATACGCGGGCATGCACTGGATCTGGCTCGATAGATCCATATGTTAATAAGAAGGCGAGCGCTTTCGTTTTCACTATATATGTATATTACTAGAATCTCTTTTTCATTAACAATTTGTCTATTTTTTTTTGCTTTTGAACAATATACGTAAGAGTTTATTTTGTGTGAACTGTATATAAATGCAAAATTATTCCAGTGCGTGCGTTCACGTTGACGTTCAAAATCGAGGGCAACCTAGAACATAATATAGGAACTTGTCAATTCAAGATTTTTCGTACTTTCGTTGTGGACCACTTCCGTTGTTGGTACTTATGAGGAAAAGCATCAGAAAAAATGTAATACAAATTTACGAAGACACTTAATAGTGCATCGCACAAGTTGACTCAGAAATATTCCAGTTCTGTGGTGTCTCAGGTAGCTTTGCCCCCGAATCACAACCATAATACCGATACATCAATACATCGTCCAGTACGATAAATTGATGTATCATTAATTTTCATTTAAATTTACAATTATATTCAAAAATTTCAAATGCATTTAAAAATGCATTTGCATGTCGTAATAAATTCAATTTAGCATAAATTGCATTTCATTATCAGTCATACACTCCACTCACACGGTATACCTACCTACATGCTGTGTAATCAGATCTCACTTTTCGTCATGCAAATTGAATGCACATAAAATAATTTGCATATCCTCACGTACGATCTTTCATCATTGTGAGAAAGCAAATAAGAATATAAAGCTTTTCTAAGCTTTTCATGGGTACCTGATGCGCAATTCTCCCGATCCTCGAGGAGTTGTTTTTTGAACCGCCTAAGGAAAAGTCCGGGAATCTCTAAGTTTTCTCTTAAAACATACAAAGTTGTTTTGCAAAAAATTGGAATTTAATTCCTTTCAAATCGAATATAAGTAGTGTGATCAATAAGTGAATTTAATTCGTTTTATTTCAAACAAAGTTGTATTCCCAAAAATTGAAATATTATATAATTTTACTATATCGAATAAAACCAGTAGTGTGTAATTAACTAAACATAATTCATTTCTATCAGAAGAAATATTGTGTTATTTATAATCGAATATAGTTCAATTTTATCGAAGGTTCTCTTTAATTTATTGTGAAATATATTAAGCAAAAGTAATGTGCTCTCTTCATAGGAACCCGGCACACGACGCACACGCAACAGTTCATGGTCATTGTTTTGAATCTAATAAACAAGCTCTGTTATTTGGTGCAAAATAAATTAAATTCGTAATTGAGAAATCGATGTTTTAGTAAAATGTGGGGATTAAATATATTAAATTAAAGTGTTTCAGAATGCTAGGTGGAAAAATACTAAGTGACAAAAGATAGGGTTAAATTAATGATCAAGGTTTGTCTCATCGTGAAATTGGTAAAAGCTAAAAAGACCTAGCAGTGTCATAGCTAATTATATTAAAATGGGAAGAAATACGGTAACATAAATCGAGCTGGAAGGACACGGACTGTCTCTGGATGAGAACAAAGAGGATCAAAAACCTTGCCATTAAAGAAAACCTTAGCGCTAATGAAATTCGGGAGCAGATGAACCTAGGTGTATGTGTACGTAGAACATAAAAAATAATTAAGAGCGGATTTAAATCTTACATATGATGAAAAATGTGGGAAGACGCCATTTGCAAAAAGGTACAAAAAACCTACAATTTGCCAAAAAATATAAACAAATGGATATGTATAAATTTAAATATTTCATAAGTTGACAAATGGATATGGAATTCATTTTTCATACCATGATTATATTCAAGCCTTTCAAACGTTACTAAAGGCTAAACTTCCGAAACGGGATAACCACTACTATAGAATGATACCCTAAATAATTCCACATCATACTATATACATATATAGGTCATTATATGGGGAAATGTTATTTAAGGATGAAAAGGACCTCCAAAGTTTGAAAATCGCTTTGCACATATAATGATCTATATAGATCGTTGTGGAATTACTTAGGGTATCATCCTAGCATAGTTGTTATTTAATTGGGCGAAACCCTGTTTCGGAAGATCTTCCAAATAATAGTATAAAAACAAATTAATTGTATAATATATTTGAATATTTGATTGTATACCACACATGAAATTTTTTCAGTTTATATGTGTGCATACCTACTTATTTATTATATATATGCTCCATACTACCATAATATCTTAACATAACTTTCTTTTTCAGACTCCTTGCTGCAACAAGTTCTACAAATGCAGATATTGTCACGACGAAAACGAATCCCATCACTTCAATAGAAAAACACTAACAGAACTAATCTGTACAGAATGTGATACCCGGCAAAAAGTACAAGCTGAGTGTGAGAAGTGTGGAGTACGTTTTGGAAAGGTACATAATGAATCATTATCTTATAGTAAGAATGAACTAAGAATTTCTTATGGATGTAGGGAAGACCTCATTTTTTTCTTAGAAATTTGTTCGAAATATTTTCCTTAACATTTTTATGCATTACTGGAGGCCGACAACGGATGCTGTTTCGGCAGAAATTTTATTCAGTCTGGTGGCTGACTACAGTTATTTTTAGATACAATACCTTCATGCGTACCGTATTTGGCCTCCCCTAATGCATACAAATTCTAAGAAAAAAGTTCCACTAAATGTCTAAGAAAAAATTGAGGGCTTCGCTATATCCGGTTGAGATCGTTGATTTTATATTGGAGCGAGGCATTGCTGTCGGCAAAGTTAACCTAATGACAAGTTAGGACAGAGAAGAGTTTCCGATTGTTTTACATTTAAAATCCGCACGGCAAGAAAAGGAAGAAAGAAAAAATATAACCGGCCAAGTGCGAGTCGAACTCGCGCACGTAGGGTTCCATACCATTGTACAAACTTTAACAATATGTACTTTATATTAATTTTTTCAAATGAGACTAGCCGTCATATGAAAAAAATGCTGTCATTTGAAAAAATTATAATACTGCTGTCATTTGAACAACAACAAAATGCCTACTTATGATAATAATATAGAATGAGAATATACGAAGAAAAAAACGCCGAAAAATTCACGTTTTTTGTAAGGGGCCCCCTTTAATTTTTAATTTTATTTTATTTTTATTATTTGTTGTTATATCGCCAATAGAAAACATAGTCTGTGAAAATTTCAACTGTCTACCTTTTACGGTTCATGAGATACAACCTGGTGACGGACTGACAGCGAAGTCTTAGTAATATGGTTCCGGTTGTTACCCTTTGGGTACGGAACCCTAAAAACGAAAAAGAAATCAAACTCTGTTTAAAACTTTTATGAATAAAGATAAAAAATATGAAAGCGCAAATTGCATGCAACGAAATAGATTTTCTCTGAAATATTGTGAGAATTGCCCAATGTTATTTATAGCATAACCAATGTTTATTTATTTTAATATATTTATTATTAAATATTATTAGAAATTTTTTAAAGTAGTGAGGATGAGGTTGAAGGTTAAAGACGTAAAAAGCGAATTAAAAGCCAGAGGTATTTGTAGCGACGGGTAAAAGGAAATGTTGGACAAAAGATTGAAGAAAGCATTAGCCAGTAATAATAAAACAAGTGATAACACAAGTAGCTGTCATATTGACGAATTGGTTGTTATGGTCGTAGCGTACTGCATATAGGAGTATGCTACCCTGAGAATTGCTGCAGCATGTATGCCGGCCGGCTGCCATACCGATAGTCCACACACCCAATCTCGAAGAATTCTTGCCTGCTGTTGGAGAAGAAGAAGACAATCGTCTCTGTCATGACAAATCTTCCACCCAGTGAACAAGTGAAGTAGTGAAATTGAGAATTTGTCCAAAAACATCGGCCAGGAAACTAACCCTGCGAAAATCTTAAAAATAGCGTCCGACAGCATCGACACCTCGCGTTCATAGCCGAGATTATATTTCAACAGATACCTGCAATTAATAATAATAATTCTGCAGTCACTTCGGGATATATTGAAAATTTCACATCGTGTCAGTATCGTAGATTCCTTTCGAATCAGCATTTATTTTAGTGAGCTCTCCTGTCAAAGAACTGCATAATGTTGGGCACCTTTTTTAGAGTTGTATGGGATTTACATGACACCAAAATATATATATAGCAACAAATTCCGTTTTTGCTGTGATAATGACTGCTCGGATTGGGTTTTAGCAGAAATTCATCCAACAGTAGCAGTTTTAAATTCGATAAAGTTGCGTGCGTTAACTCAATGCGTGGCAAAAACTATAAGCGGCGAGGAGATTGAAGACGACAAGATCAAGGAAATTTTTGCAAATAGCCAGATAGAACTAAGTGAGATAAAGAAAATTTTGGGGATAATGTCTGCCTCCTCGCCTTTACAGCAACACCACAATATAGACTTACAGTTGGAGCAAAGTTTATATGAAAGGCCAACTGCCTGTATGTGATGATTGTTTCAAATTTTACTGTGAATATAAAACAAGGTTTTGAAGTAACAATAGCTACGAGAACTAATTGCCATGAGAAATGTTCAAGGAAAAACGCGGTAATGGCTCTTGTATATAATGTCAAAAATTAGCAGTCGCAGTCCCCAATGTCATCAATTTCTTCGTTATAAGAAAAGATAACAGGATCTTCTAGTAACTAATTAACAAAATTAGCTTAAATCAACGTTCATACATATTTTTAGTATTTTTTTTTTTTTATAAATTTTGAATCATAATTGCATTTAGCGAGTAAGCAGTGTCAAGTGGATCATCACGGAGGCGCCTCGGCGATGGATCCACAGCAACGAAGTACATGTAAGTTGTTGCCGTTTGTTTCTTTTCACATTTAAATTAAGCCAAAAATTCGATCTATGTACATATATAGGTATCCAAACTATATAATGAAATTTTTCATTCATACATGAATACTCTTTATGACAATAAGTTCTTTCACTAGCTTTAGGCTTGACATTATATTTTTGTACGTTTAGCAATTCGTATGCCTCGTACTACTATATCTAAATTGTGCTTAAATTTTCCTTATTTTTGGTACCCAACTCATTTTTTGAAATTCAAAATTTGATAGCAACTTAAGTAACATCTGGCGAGAGTTTTCGAGCAAAAGGGAAAATTTAGTCAATAACGTTTTTTTTTAACGTAATGGCACCGTAGAGTTTTTTTTGGTTTTCTCCTTTCGCTTTCCCGAAGCCCTCTCACATGAAGGTCGTCTAGGTCCACTACTCCTCTTTCCAGGTCTACCAGGGACTCTGTAAATATCTGCCCTCAGAGTCACATGGGTGGTTGGGGCATGCAGGAAGGCAGATCGTCTGCGCCTTCAATGTAGATGTAGGTAGGTGACGTAAAGGTCCCTTCAGGACTGAATGTGTGCCGGCATTTTTGGTTTAAGGCACGAGAATTTTTTTGTATATGGCAGGTGGCACACTCTCCGCTAATAGCCGAACCGAGCTAGCGTGCCGCCCTGCAGTCAACGCTGTCCGCCGAGTGATCTGTCAGCTCATGCTGGCAGTCAGGGCTTAACGTCCAGTCGTCAATCACTCAACATAGTTTCATAACATGGTTCAGAGGGAAATGGAACTTCTTTGGAAGGAAAAGGAGATTTTGCAAAAGGAGAAGATTTTACGAAACCACAAAATTGATTTACTAGAAAAACAGAAGAAAAACCCTAATACCAGCTCACTACAAAATATGAATACCTCGATTCAATTTATTCCAAGTTTAGTACCGGATTTTGATGGTGGACTCGAAACATTTGAGAATTGGAAAGAACAAATATTGGTGGCACAGGTTACCTTCAAAATTGACGAAGGTGCGCTTAAAATTAGAGTTATGGGGAAGTTGAAGGGGAAGGCTTTAGAATAGTACCGTTACGAGCACATGCAAGTAAGCCTCGAGGAATTATTAAATGAATTTGCGGAAATGTATGTGACGATAACTTGAAGCTCGAAGATGGAAATCATCTGAGGAATTCTTGGACTACTTCCATCATAAATTGGAATTAGGAAACCAGCTAAAGCTGGGTGAAATGGAATTGGTTGAATACATCATTGATCAGTGGCGTAGATAAGGCACCCGCAAACCCCGCCAGGCGGGGGGGCCCCGGAAATTTAGGGGCCCCAAACTGGTAACTAAATTTTCAAAGAATTCCAACATTTTACTCTAAAAGTATACATATAATAAAAGTCATGAAAATTTCAGAGAAATATCTTTTTTTTCCAGATATTTTCAATTTTATTGCTCATTTTACTACTGATTTTTATAGATTATATACCATTCTCATATCCGGAATTCAACATTACCAACACATTTTTCATATTTGGCTATTAGCATAGACAAACTAATACATACAAAGACTGCGACGATGCTTCAACGTGATGTAGGGAAAGCCTCAATTTCTTCTTAAAAAATTACAGAAAATGTTTCGGCAGAACTTTTGTTCACTTTGGTGGCCGACTGGAGCTATTTTCAGATACAATACTTTACTGTGCGTCGTTGTCAGCCTCCAAAAATGCGTACAAATTTCAAAGAAAAGATTTCCAGTAAATCTCTAAGAAAAAATTGTGGTCTTCCCTACATCAGGTCGAGGAGGCATCGTCGCAGTCTTTGTATCTTATTAGTTTGTCAATGCTAATAGCGAGGCAATGCTGTTGGCCTCCAATAATGCATACAAATTCGAATGAAAAATGTCCAGTAAATTTCTAGGAAAAAAATTGAGGCCTTCCCTACTTCAGGTGAAGCATCGTTGATTTTTGAACTGAATTCCTATTACTGAAATTATAGAAAATGAGCAATCTGCCTTAAAACAGGCAAATTTTATTGTTTTTCTGGGAATCAGAAAGATAGCTGCGTATTTAAGTAAAAAGTATTTAGATTTTTTCAGTCTAGATTTGGATGCGCGACGGGATATATCCATACAAAGGATACTCAAAATAGCACGACTTCATGTAAAGTGTTTCGATTCTCATTGGAGATTATATTATTTTATTATTAAATTGAGAATATAAGTAAAATATAGAACTTAATATTCAAATATTTTTCATATACATTCGTATAAGTGTCGTGCAAAGTATTTTTGTGTGAAAATGAGTGAAAGGAAATATATGAGTGGTGCACAAAAACGAAAATTGAGACAAGAAAAATGTGAAAAAGCACATAAGTTACCGAAGATTAGTAGTTTCTTTGAAAAAGCCTCAGAAGCTAGTGCGTCTACCTCAGTTAAAATTATTGGAGCTGATGAAAATGTTGCAATTGTCGAACAGGAATCAAATATAGCTGCCTCAGAAAACGAAGATGAATGTGATCAGGAGGATCTAACACATTTTGTTACAGACAGGGCTTTATTTTCGGGACACCTATCGGACGATGTAAAACGAAAAATTATTGCTGCAGGTCCAAATAAACCCATGGGTCCATTTCCGAAGAATGAAAATGACAATAGAGCCTTCAGCACTGATTACTATGTGGTTAAAACAAGAACTGGCCAACAAATTGATCGTTTTTGGCTTTGTTACTCTCAGGCATTGAATGGGGTTTATTGTCAACCGTGTTGGCTTTTCTCTGATAATGTAAAAGCAGTAAGTTGGTGTAAGGGAACAATTAATGACTGGAGAGGCTTGAGTAAGAAAATTAAAATTCACGAAGAAAGTCATGCTCATTTGGAATCATGTATAACCTACAGCACTTGGGAGAAAAATAGAACCATCGATAATCGAAGAAGTAGTAATGAAAAAATTAAAGAAGTTTTAATAAGAATCTGCGATGTGATAAGAACTTTATCAATTTGCAATATGGCTTTACGAGGTCATCGAGAAAGTATAAGCGCTTACGAAATTGGAGCAACGAGTGGTAATTTCTTAAATATTATTGACTTAATATCGCGATATGACCCCATACTAAAAGCCCATTTGTCAAATACCAATATTCGAAATAAGTACTTGAGTCCTGACATCCAAAATGAAATAATTACACATCTGGCTAAAAGCGTTTTAGAAAAAATAACGGAAGGTATCAATGACGCTCCATTCTTTTCCCTTATAATTGATAGTACCCAAGATATATCCAAAAAAGACCAACTAAGTATTGTTATACGGTATGCAAGCATAAAGCCAAATGCAGATAAAGGAGTACATAACAAACTAGAAGTAAAAGAGTCATTTATTGGATTTATAGAACTAACCGAACAAAATTCACAGAACCTTGAGAATGTCGTTCTTACTGCCTTGGATAATTTTAAAATTAAAATTGAAAAGTGTCGGGGACAAGGATATGATGGGGCTGCTAATATGTCTGGAAAATATAGCGGTTTGCAGGCAAGAATCAAGAATCGAGTTGCTACTGCTGATTATGTGCATTGCTCAGCTCACAATTTGAATTTAGTTTTAAATGATTCGGTTAAGAACATTAGAGAGATTCAAAACTTCTATGGCCTTCTACAAAGTATTTATGTTTTTTTCAGTGAAAGTCTCCCGCGTTGGCAAGCACTAAATGAAACATCATTACATGTAAATAAAATGAAATACACCCTCAAAAAACTCTGCCTGACAAGGTGGTCCTCTAGATATGAATGTTTACTCTCTATAAGATATAATTATCAATCGGTGATGCAATGCTTATCAAACTTCATCTTATTGTGCAAAAAACCAAATGATAGAAATGAAGCAAAGTCTTTGCAGAATAAAATGGACAGTTACGAGTTCATTTTAATACTCGTGTTTCAAAGTAAAATCTTAGAAGCCGTAAATTTAATTTCAAAACTACTACAGAGTCCCTCATGCGATTTAGAAAAAGCTTGCGAATTGCTCAACACTGGACAAAAGAACTTATCACAACTTCGACACAATTTCGATAAACTTGAAGAAGAAGCTAATAGCCTAGCAAAGTCTTGGAATATTCAGCCTAAGTTGAAAGAAAAACGCCAGAAGAAATTTTTTGATGAATTTGAGGATGGCTGCGTAATTCCTAATCCCTTGAAAAAATTTCAGATTGAAGTTTTTAATGCATCACTTGATATTATTATCAACCAACTATCTAGAAGATTTTCCTCTATACATGAAATTGTGAAGCTTTTCACATTTCTCAACCCTTCAAAATTTATCAGTTTAACGAATGAAGCAATAATGGAATGTGGAAGGCAGGTTCTGAGCAAATATGGTGATGATTTTTCGGAAGACCTACCTATTCAGTTAATTAATTTCAAGACTGTTTTCAGCAATGATATTAAACAAAAGTCATCTATTAAAGAACTGGCAAATTTATTAATAGTGGAAAATACATGTGTAGCAACTAGTCTTCCAGATTTGTGTACATTATTTCAATTATATTTAACATTACCGGTAACATCCGCAACAGCAGAAAGATCGTTTTCGAAACTGAAATTGATTAAAACTTATTTACGCAGCACTATTAAACAAGTTCGGTTAAGTGCTTTGGCTGTTATAAGTATTGAACATGAACAAAGTAAGTCCGTCAATCTAGAAGAGCTAGTTGAAAACTTTATGCTTCTGAAAAAAAGACGCTTTTGTGTTTCATCTTCTAATTAAGTCGGGTAAGTTCTTGTAATTTCTTCTTTTTATAATTCACTGTTTAATTTAACTGCACTTTTGAGCATCTGTATCATCCTCAGATATAAGAAAAATTTGTAATAATATTTTTGGATATTATTATAATAAATACCAAATTTTACACCATACTTATTATTTTACCAGAGAGGATTTATATATAGGTATAATATGTATATGTATTAATACATGCATAATGTCCATACTTAACTAGGAATATTTATATATTCCACAACTTTTTGCTCTCAATTATGAATGTCTTGCGTTCTATAAAGTACAGTATCGACTATACCTGAGGTCTAAATGTATATTTAAAAAGGGCCCCTAAAAATTTTCGCGGGTGGGCCCCTGAATTCTTATCTACGCCACTGTCATTGATGGAATAAATGATGTTAACATCAGAACACAGGCGAAAATGGGGAAATTTGCAAACTTGAAACACCTAATCAACATTTTAAACAATGTTGGGATAACCAATAAAGGTGAATCTACACATTGCGCTAGGTAATTAACGTGACATGCGTACCTACAACATTAATAATAAAAACAATAATGACAGTAGCAGTAGTAAAGATAACTAAAAATGTTACAATTGCGGATTTTGGAGACACTGCACAACAGCCTGCCGAAAACCTCATCGTGAATGGGGCACATGTTACAAATGTGAAAAAGGGACATTTTGAAGGAGATAAAAAAGTAGGATTAATTTTGACAAACTATTGGTTTCCAAAAATTATAAATAGAGTTGGCGAGTATATTTTTAGATGCTTAAAATGTATATCTTTCCATCCAATGAGTGGTAACCCTAGTGGAAATTTATATTCTATTCCAAAACAGGATAAACCATGTGATACATTGCATATAGATCATTTTATACTTTGCAGAGAACGAGAGCCAGGTACAAATTCATATTTGTGATAGTAGATGCCTTTACAAGATATTTAATGTTATACCCTACCAAATCTACCAATGCACAGGAAGTCATAAAATGTCTTCAAGAATATTTTAGGGCATTAAGACGTCTGGTAAGAATTATTACAGATAGAGGTAGTGGGTTTACATCGAAAGAATTTGCTAAATTTTGTTTAGAGAATAATATCGAGCATGTTCTGGTAGCAACTATGCATGCCCGCAGGAGAATGGAGCAGTAGAACGGGTTAATAGAGCTATGAAACCAATGTTAACAAAATTGGTTGATAAGAATAAGCGATTAGAGTGTCTAAAGTTTTGGCAGACATAGAATTTGCCGTTAACAATACAATTAATCGTTCGACAGGAGAAAATCCTAGTAAAATATTGTTTGTCATAGAGGAAAGGGGAAATGTTGTGGATTATTTAAAAGAACAATTATTGTATGAAATATTGACAGATAGTGAGAAAAGGAAGGACTTAAATGTCATTAAAACACGTGTAGTAGGAAGAAATAATAAAACGCACAGTTATGTATAATAAGAATTATTATCATTTGAGACATGAGTGACCAAAAGTATATAAACGTACATGTATATATTTGATTTTCTTCTTAATAATTTTGCGTTCTGACTACAATATAGTCTTAGCAACTTCACCGAAGGGTTGTTGCGTACACTTCGCACTCGCGGGGCTGCAGTAGATAACTCGAACTACTATATATATCATAGAAGAGATTCATATTAAAGACACAAAGCTTTTATATTGTGCTTAGAATAACAGGTATAAAAGTTTTATGGACAAAATAGAAGTGTAGAGCCACAGGCTATACACCGATGGCAAAATCAGAGCTAGCCACACTTATCACGCAGGACGAGGTAGGTCGAGCTCATGCGTTGTATAGGTTATGGCGCACAGGTACATCATCGTAGTAGACCACTGATCTCAGAGAGGAGTAAGAGACGCAATGGTTTGGTAATGCTCTGCATTCATTACATGTTTATTTTCATCTAGCAATACGTATTTGTTTCCTGAGACATTTTTCTTAGAACTTGGATTGTTTGGCTGCCTGTCTACTGTCTGACCAAGGAAAATGTGATCAGACAATTCTTCCTCAGAAATTTTTTGCTTTCAGTTTTTAATGTTTTGCACATTCGATGTGGTTTTTATGGTTTTTAGGTGACTGCGATTTCCTAAGCGTTGGAAAAAGATAAGCAACTGTGATTGAACGGCGCGAGTTATATTTTCTTTCGCATTTATTAAGAAACAAAAATAAAGAAATAAAAACAGCAATCAACTAATTTTTTTTCACTGGTCTGAATACTCTAGTTTTAAACACGAACTGAACTCTCTTCTTATCTGATAATTTTTAGAGGTATTGTTAAATTTAATTATAATTATAATTTAAGTTAACAAAATGAAGTGAAATGTATGTAGAATGTACGTGTATGCATGCAGCTATTCCACACAAAAACGATTAAAGGGGCTTGTTTTGCACCCGACCATCTTCGATTTGGATGAAATTTAAAATTTCCACAGTTTGTATGGAATACCAAAATAGGTCGCCCATATTTCTTATTTCCCCTTACGACCCCCCCCCCCCACTGAGTTAGAAATTTCGTGATTTTATGAAGTCACGTTATTTTCAAAAAATCATATCTCGAGAACGTAGCACCCGATTTTCCTGATTCCAATACTAAATGAAGCTTCATGCATTATAATTTTCATAAAAACATATAGCAGCACTGAACGAAAAACAAGTTTTTTAATATAGTATTTGTTTCAAGTTTTTTTTTTAGAAGTGAGATGAACGATAAACTTCACGATAATTTTCCCGACTATTACGAGTAAAGTATTTCGATCGCTTTACTTATATATTTCACACTTTGGATTGATATTAGATTTTTCTAGAATAAGGACTAAGCGGGCCAAGTGGCCATTGTACTGCAGCCATATTGTGTACCGCATTTTAGGGTTCCATACGCAAAGGGTAACAACGGGAACCTTATTACTAAAGGCGGAATTGCAATGGACGCAACGGAACGCAACTGAACGGAGAGAAATGTCAAACCGGTTTTCTTTGTAGGCATTCAAATGGAGTTGCGCACAGTGGACGGACGTAAACGCAGTCGTACGCAGCAAGTTTAATAAAATCTGAAATTAACGCAACTGAACGGATAAACATAACCTCAAATTACTTTTGGGATTGTTTATTTTGTTCCGTCAAGTGAAACTGTGCTGGTTTTAGTGTGCAATTAGCAGGAAAGAAATGGAAAAATTTGAAGAAAAATTAATTGCTGCTGTACGTGAAAATGAGGTGCTGTATGATAAATCTAAGGCAGGATATAAAAATGCCCAACAAAAGGCCGAAATTTGGAGAAAAATTGCCGTTCATCTTGAAAGTACCGGTGAGTTAAAGGAGTAGAATTACTTTTTAAATAAATTTCACAATGGATTTTTGTTATTTAAGATGAAACATGTATTAAAAGGTGGAGAAGTTTGAGGGACCGGTTTGTTAGAGAGAGCCGTCGGCTTTCTGCTCCATCTGGGAGTGCTCGAATAGATTACCCTACTTGGGAGCTGTACGAGGGATTAACCTTCCTGAAAGACCATTTGCTACCTAGGAAGTAAGTAATTAATAAATATCGAATAAAATATTGAAAAACGGTGATTTTTTCGTAGAACCTCTGGTACACACAGGGAAGACGACTCAAGTGGAGGGAATAATTCTCCGTTCTTAAGTGTGAACGAGTCATTGTATAGCGAGCTTGATGTCTTGTCCCACGAAAGCAGTTCGTCTCAAGCGAAAAGCTCGTACACACCCACACCAAAAAAAAGGAAGACCGGCAGCACTACAGATTTCACCGGGCTTTTCCAAAGCGCATGTAACCCCGAAACGGATACTGCCATGCAGACATTCATGAAGGCGATGGCGTCTAAATTGGAAAATTTACCTCCGGTATTGCAGAACAATGCGGTTCTAAAAATTTCAGAATATGTGGTGAAATTGGAGAATATTCACATGGGGCTTTCCGATGAAATGCCAGAAACTGTTTAATATTTTTCAATTAACGTTGTAATGTATGTAATAAACATGCTGTGTCCAAATTTATATAGTAAGTATATTTAAGATTCATATAATGGATATGTATATATGAAAAAAAAATTAATAAATGAATTTAAAAAATTAATTAATTGATTCTTGGAATGATACGCTTCCTTCGTTCAAGAAGTAATCTGCAAGTGTTCTTCGTAGCTGAAAGGCACTAACAGCTGCATTCGAAGATCGGAAGGTAATGGATCTGAAATTGTTGTCGTTGCCTTCAAGCTCTCTCCTCCATTCACCAGGTTGTAGGACCATGCTTTCATCCTCCCAATCAACATAAGTTGGTGGACAATACTGGGATCTGTCATTCAGCATAATGCAATTATGCAGTGCCAATGTTGCTAAAGTTATTCGTTCAGCATTAGGTGGACTGCATTCTAAGGATGTTCGAAGACATCTCCACCTGGCAACCAAAATGCCAAAGGTATTTTCAATAATTCGCCGCTCTCTTGAGAGCCTATAATTGAAGACTTTTTTCTCCCTATCCAACAGTTTCCCTGGAAACGGCCTCATTAAATTTTCTTTTAATGGGAACGCTGCGTCGCCAACAAAATAGTGTGGGAAAATCCTATCACTGTTCGGGAGTGAAGTTGGTTGTGGTATAGGAAGCTGTCCCGAAAACAAAGCCTTTCCAAATACGGATTCCTTCAGAACACCTTTTATGAAAACAATTATATTACTCGTATATAAAAAGAAATATATAGAAAAATTTACCTCCATCACTCTGACTGCCGCAAGCTCCTACATCTGCTTGCGTGAATGTATACTTTGCATCGCATGATGCTAACAAGACAATGCTAAACGTATGCTTGTAATTGTAGAATTGACTTCCACTAGAAGGGGGCATTTAATGGTAATATGCTTCCCGTCCACAGCCCCAACGCAGTTGGGCATATTCCACAATCTCCAAAAGTCATC
Source organism: Dioctria linearis (assembly GCA_963930735.1). Classification (NCBI taxonomy): domain Eukaryota; kingdom Metazoa; phylum Arthropoda; class Insecta; order Diptera; family Asilidae; genus Dioctria; species Dioctria linearis. The sequence continues at coordinate 83,599,643 of OZ005744.1, forward strand.
CGCTATATCTTTATATTCGTGCTCTTTAGGTTCCGATACATATATAGGTGCCAATGTTTCCCAAATTACATCGCATGTCTCCAAAATAATTTTGCGGACCGTGGATTTTCCCATTTGGAATGACCACGCCAAAAACTGATGTGAGGTGCCTTGAGATAAGAAACTAACATTTTTGAGATTATGCTATGAATAAAAGTACGATACTGAACGGTTTACCTTAAGGTTACTGCCAACCGGCATTCAGGATCTATGGGTCTTCTAACTGAACTTTTGGTTAACCGGGATTTCAACAATGTCAACAATAATTCGTACACTGGTCTTTTTATTCTAGTTTGTTTAAAAAACTCCTCTGGATCATTTTCTTCCTAAAGACAACTTTGAAATATCCCGTAGCGTCTCTATTCCTATTTATTTTTCTAACCCACCATCTTCTTTTAGACCGCTTTCTTTTCTTCTCGTCAATTTCTAATAATATTTTGCACATTATGAAGAGCAAATTCAACATGAAAAAAAGTTTTTTGATTTTATCCATATTTGTTTATAAGTTTTGGTTCAAACGTCACTGTCACTTTCAATTAACCATGCGTCCATTGTAAGCAGCTAACCTTTACGTCCGTTTTACTGCGTAAATTTGACACTTCTCTCCGTTCAGTTGCGTTCCGTTGCGTCCATTGTAATTCCGCCTTAAGACTTCGCTATCCGTCCGTCACCAGGATGTATCTCATGAACCGTAATAGGTATACAGTTAAAATTTTCACAGACTGTGTTTTTCTATCGCCGCTGTAACAACAAATAATAAAAATAAAATAAAATTAAAAATTAAAGGGGGCCCCATATAAGAAACGTGATTTTTTCGGCGTTTTTCATTCATTCTTATTATTATCTGTCTGTCGCCGGGCTGTATCTCTTTAACCGTAACAGGTAGACAGTTGAAATTTTCACAAAGTGCTTATTTCTATTGCCGCTATAACAACAAATAATACAAATAAAATCAAATTAAAAATTGAATTTTTCGGCGTTTTTTTCTCGGTTTTATTCTCATTCATTATTATTATCATAAGTAGGCATTTTGTTTTCTAATGACGGCATTATTATTTTTTTTTCAAATGACAGCATTATTTTTTCACGTGACGCCTACTTTCATTTGAAAAAATTAATATAAAGTACATAGTGTTAAAGTTTGTACAGTGGTACGGAACCCTTCGTGCGCGAGTCCGACTCGCACTTGACCGGTTGTTTACAGTTCATACAACAATCCCACTCCTCCTAAGAAGAGAAATATTTTTTTGGATGTATGTGGAAGTGTTCTCAAAGTCGGTATGCTTTAAGAAATATGAGCCAAAGGTCTAGAACAGGGGTGGCAAACCTTTCAGCTTCCCTGGGCCGCAATGGAAGTAGACGAGTTATATTCGGCCACACATAGAATATACGAACCCTAAAGATAGCTAATGAACAAAAACGAGGAAAATACATACATACCTAGTTAACAATTTTAAGTAATTTAAGCTTCATTAATTCATATATTTTTTATTATAAAATTTAAGAAATAGCAACATGAAATTGATGTGATATTTGACATTGTTTTTGAGACAATAATGCTTCGATATTTTGCGATCGAAGTTGATACAACTCTCGGTGAGTTCTCAAGGTGCTCATAAGTTATTTTGCTCCTATTTTCTCTCCTTCTCCTTCTCTCCTTCTTTGTGTGCTTCATCTTAGAAAATAGCTGCTTACAAATGTAGGTGCGTCCAAATAGCGATGGCATGAATTGTGAAGCAAGGGGTACTTTTCTCTGGAAAGACAATTCTTATAAAAGTCCAGTAAAGAGAAATTATTAATTTATTTTATTATGTCGAGAAGTAACTACTCCCATGAAATTGTTATATAGATAGATAAAGAAAATGTTTTATAAAATTAATTGAGAAAGTATTTAAGTATATGAGTTTTGTTGGGCCGCATTCAAAGCCGTCCTGGGCCACATGCGGCCCGCGGGCCGCAAGTTGGACACGCCTGGTCTGAATCTACATTGTGAAATGGCCTCGCATAATCTACATTGTGAAATGGCCTCGCATTCGCATAAGACGTTTCATCCTCTTCGAGACACAACCCATATATGTCAGTGGGTGATATGCCTATCCGATGCATCTGTTTGTTTAGTTTGCAGTGCCCGGTTAGCATATTGTGGCGAATCTGTGTTGTTGAAGGTCCTTTAATGAATCTTTTGGATTATCCGAATCATTGAGCCCATCTTTGGTGCATTTGATTCTGGATTCAGTTTTGGAAGATCAGCTTCACGTTTTTGTAAGAAATACCGAAAAATTCTTCCTATCCTAGTCCTTCTAGTCAGCAAGTCTGCCTTAGGTGGTTCTTTGTGCCAAGGTTTGTTAATGCTTGAATGCATTCGCACATTAACTTCATTTGGATCACAGTTGATGAGATAGCTTTCAATGTCGCGCATTTAGTGATGCCATATACTTCTGCCTGGAATATTTAGGCATATTTTCCTAGGTTTTGACAAATATATTATATTCGTGCTCCTACTTGTTTCTCGGTTTTAGAACTGTTGGTGTACCGCAATAGGGCTTCATTTTTTAGATTGAATTGGCCTTACTTCTTCTGGTCAATATGAAAATGTGCAGGCAAACTCAAAATCCCAGGTATTGGACTTATAGGCTAGATACACTTAGAACTTCAATATTTAAAGCTTGATCTATCACTGCCATCCCAAAGTTCCATTTATTATTAATTATTTTAAGCTTTAACGAAGAAATTGAGGTAAATGTATTCTCTTTTGATCCGTAAATCGAACAACAATCCAAACCTTATATGGCATGCGTTATAAAAATGAACACAAATTAACTTCGAAAATTCATTCTCAAAAACGAAGCCGAAGACTATCGATTTTTTTTCGTTGATTGATAGATAATGCTTTCAGTTTTAAAATGAAAATACGAAAAAATTGCTAAAGATTCCCAGCAGAAAAAAAAAATACATTCACTGACACCAAAATAATGGCTTTGTGTAGACTACGAATCACTACCAAAAACTATTTTGCATCCACTCCGCCAAATTTTTTGACAGTTAACGAATACGCTTGACTGCTGATAATCGTTTACTTCGCACTTTGAATGTAACAAATAGTCGACTACATTTGATTTGACAGAACTACACTACGGTAACGACTACGCGGTATACAAAGTGGCAATAACGCGCTCATTGATTTTACGTGTATAAAATCGTATCAGAACCTTTGCAATCAAATTGATTATTTGACAATTGTTGAGTCTAAAATATCTTCCATATTTTGGAAATATTAGTTTCGTGCTTATTTTGACTATACTTTTATTGAATTCTTCATAACTATTTACAGTAAAGTGCACGCAGTCAAGTAAAGGTATTTTTAAGTTACCATACCGAGTTACTTCTACTGTTGTGTCTTTGCTTGAAGGAAGCAGTAATGTTTAAAAGTAAACAATTAAAATTTTACTTACTACATTACTAGTTAATGAAAGTATTTTGGTAACTTCTTCGGCCTTGCAAACCTTTCCTCGCTCATAATCACTAATACGCGATAGATTATTTCCAGTTTAGATCAGGACCTCTAATAGAGCTGAAGTCGCTACATAATCTTTACGATCTCCATTTGCAAAATCTGTGAACAATAAAATTTACTTTTTTCTAGCAACCTCCAGTTCTCGCATTTATGTTTTAATCAGTTAAGAATAGTTTGATTAATTCCTGGAGACTAAATTATCTTGCTTTGCCAACACATTATGACGCATTCACAATGCACATGGGAATTGAGTGGAGCAGAGTGAGCTGCGAGTCCAGAATGAAGGTTTTATCATACAGCGCAGACTGAAATTCGAACTTTAAAATTAACATAACAAATCGCCATAACAACGCAGAATCAACAAACAACTGTCGTTGTCAAAACAATAAATTCGAAAAAGGGGACACCTGTTGCACCATCAAATTGCTTGGAAACTAGCTAAAAATTAATATATTTTTATACCCTGGATGAAATCTGTAGGGTATGCAAGTTTGTCATTCCGTTTGTAATGCACAGATGTAATGATGGTGGAGCAAAATGTATAGCAAACCCACGCATAATATAAAAGTTATTTTCATTTTTGGATGTTTGTTTGCCGTCTGGCTGTGCGCACGATAGTTCGAGAATCCGTTCACTTAGACCGCTGAAATTTTGTACACGGACTTTAAAAAAAAAGTAAAATTAAGTTGTAAAATGCGGCCAATCGCGCAACTCCTTCGTGAGGTTGCCATACAGAAATTTCGTTTTTCACTATATATTTGGATACTGCCTGAGAACATGTCGACATAGAGAGCTGAATTTCGGTACATGGTATTTTCATAGTAATAGAAGATAAAATTTCAAAAATGGACTAAATCAGGGAATGAACCCCTTCTTGGCTTTGCCATATCAAAATTGAAGTTTTTTACGTATACTGTGAAAACTATCAGTCCTAGAAATTTTTCTTGTAACAAACACTTGTTTAGAATATGATATCCTATAAATTTGGTTATAATTATTTTTTGTGTCCGACGAACCGTTCTAGAACTATATGCGAAAAACCATTTCAAAAATCAAAATTGCGCACATGGGTGCCCATACGAAATTCATTCATCTGTATCATAAGAGTTGGTCTTAGACCAATTCTACATTTTTTATTTGTTTTGTTTGTTTATAAATCATGGTTTGCAAAAATACCTCTTGTGATTTGTTAGCATTCATAAAAAATATTAAATTAGAAAATAACGTGAAAACATGTTAGTTAATATAAAAAAGAAGTATGGAACTTTGTCCACGCTATCCACATGCTAGTAGCTCGAAATTCCAGTTTATAGGGTTTCGGAAATGGCAGCGTGAAAATAGAATTGAACCTATTTTCATGTAGCTCCAATCTGCGCTACTCTGAGCCAAACAGAGATGGGCATATGCACTACTGTGTGCGAAAAAAGTATTACAGTTGCCACTATACACTACTCTACTCCACTCTATGTTGTGAATGCGTCATGATATTATTGTAGAATGCAAGATTTTTTGCATCTGGTGCGATGAAAAATTAAAACAACTTTTTTGCTTGTATGACTGTATTCGACAACAAATAATGACTGACAGCCCGACTCAAGGCCGGAAACAGAACCAAGTACAATATTGAATGCCCTGAACCTTAATTATGCTGGCAATTTTACAATATTTCGATAAACTAACTTAGCGGTATAATTGAATTTAACATTTGCATTGAAAGAATTTGAAAGATTACGACATTATTGGCTGACGTGATTAAATTATAAAACTATATTGATTTAAAGCAAAAAGGATGAGAATATCTACCTTGATGTATGTAATTAGCAAAAAGAAATGATTTTAAGTTACGATTAATTGCTTTTAGACTTTGATTGTTGATGTCTGTGGTAAGTTGCGACTGTACATATGCCGGCCGCCTTGAAAGAACTGCCCTTTACTTTCAACGATCCATCGGTAGTGGGGCTAACTTATGAATGGGTTTCCGGGCTCCTCGTTGTGTAGAAGCTCTAGTCTAGAGTGGGCCACAAAAGTCAAGCCCAGTTTTATGAAATGGTCGATCACGCTGAATTCGGTCACCTGGTAATTCACCCATTATTTGCTGCAAAAGCTTCGGTCGATAGCGAAAACAGTGTATGCAGTTTCGAACTACTCTTGTTGTGCCGTCCCGTAGATTTGTTGCCCAAAACTTCTCACGGACCATGCTTAGGAGTGCCTGAAAACCAGCATGATAATGTTTATAGTGAAGATATGTAACATATGACTTAATAAATGAATGATTTTTGGGAATAAGGATTGGAAAATTGATTTCAAAGGGTAGATTTGCTTTCTGCAAACGTCCACCTACGCGTATCAAGCTGCGTGGGGAGGCACCATCAAGGACAGGATTCAGATTTTGATGGAGCTCCTGGGGCTAATCTCTTCGTTTTTCTTGGAAGCCTGTTTGTTGCGCTACAAATGCCATCAGCAGCTCCGCATCGAGCAGATTCTGCGTGGTTAGCTGGCCGGTTTCCTTTGGCTTCTTTTGCTCTGAATACCTGCAATTCTTGATGAACCTTAGCACATATGCGAAAACATGACGAAGCTTGGAGAAGTCGTTGATAAACTTGCACTTGGTGACATAGTCCGGTGTTTCAGAAATGTTGGATACCATGGCTATTTTTGATTTTTTCCTGCCAATCTTGACGTCATCAGTATCGAAGTTAGTAGCTTCCTGCCATTCTGGTTGTGGTCTGGACAAAAAATCAGGCCCAGTGAACCATGAAGAGTGTTGAAGATATGCTGATACCGCGCCTCGAGAGATAATGTCTGCCGGATTGGTTTTCGAGTCAACTTTTCTCCAGCTGCAAGCTCCTGTTAGCTCCTGTATGTAAGCTACGCGATTTGCAATGAAGACTGTCCAGGTCGACGGTGGAAGTGCTAGCCAGTTTAGCACTATCGTTGAATCCGTCCATACATAAAATTCGTGTACGTTGCTTGGAAGCAGTCTTCGAACACGATCCAGTAAATTGGTTAGAAGTCGCGCTGCACATAATTCGAGTTCGGGTAAGGTTCTATTTTTTAAAGGTGCAACTCGCAATTCACCTACCGTCCGCAGTTGTGTTTGAAATGATTCCCATTGACTGTATAGTTCCATGGGCAAGGACTCATTCAAGTTCAGCCTTAACTTCCACAGTTCTTGTAGGAAGATTTTTCCCTTTACGACTACAGGATTGATCAGACCCAAGGGATCGAAAAGCTTTGCTAGATCTGATAATACCGTTCTTTTGGTAGTCTTGAAGGGACGACAAAATGAAATTGATCCTCCACTGGATCCCACATCAGACCTAGTGTTTTGATGACATCTGCGTCGTTTATGCGAAGAAGCTGCTCTCTCTCTTGCTTTCCGGAATCTCTTCCAGGAATACGTCATGATTTTAATACCATTTCCTAAATTCCATTTGAGCGAAGCTCAATACACGCTCAACATTGTATTGAATTTCCTTTATTTCCTCCAGTGAATTTCCCCCAGAGATTAAATAATCGACATAGAAGTTCTGCCTTATTATTCTTGCTGCTTGCGAATGAATGTCTATGAATTCATCGGCCAGACAGTTCAAACATTGTGTGGCGAGGAATGGAGCGGCCGAAGTTCCGTATGTAACGGTTGTGAGTCGAAACGCTTGAATATCCTCTTGTGGATCATCTCTCCATAGAACAAGTCGTTTTGTACAGTAGGGCCAACCATTAGTATCTAATTGACCGAGATATTGGAAGTTGTACGACAACCCGCATCAAATACTACACGCAATTTAGTGGATGAGCTATCAGCTTTAACAACGCACTGGTGAGGTACTGTTGTGACTCAGGTGCCCAATGCCCCGAGTCACAACCATAAGGTGAATACATCAACATATTGCCCTATGCAATATATTGATGTATCGGAGAAATGACCCTGAATATCAAAATTAATTTCATTTAAAATTTCAATATAAATTCAAAATGCATTTAGAAATGCATTCCCACATTATAAAAAAATGCAATTCATCATAAATTGCATTTTGTTGCATTGTTTCCACTCACACGATATGCACACTTACGAACATACAGTGTCTTCTTACTTTTTTTCCGCATGTACACTCACATACATACAGTACCTATTTTTTCAATCTAATTGTATGTACAAACATACATACAATTATCACTATTATTCGCGCCCTCTTAAAATTATTATTTCAAGGCGGGCGCACAAGTGCATATCGGATTACAGCTTTCATTGATGCATATAGCTCGCATCGAAAACTTTTGCATTTTCTCACGTAGGTTTTTTCAACGTCGTGCGAAAACAATAAAAAGAAAAAAAGAGCTTTTGAAGCAATCGTAGGTGCAATTTGCCCAAACTTCGGGGAGTACGTTTTTCAACCGCCGAGCGAAACAGTTCGGGATCGAGGAAAAAAATATAATAAAATCTATCGTGAAGTACTAATCTTACGGAGTTTCCCCAAATTTAATTGAGAAAAATTTTATTATTTAATCGTAAAAGAATCTGTATTTTTTAACTCATTTATATACCTAAGTTAACTAAATAAATACATTTAATTGGAAAGTTACCAAAAAATGCGTTTAATATTTCGTCCACTCAGTGCTAGCTCTTTCTCCTTAGGAGCACGGAGCAATCCCAACTACAACATTTTGGTGGCAGCGGTACCCCTAAATCAGTAGCTATAAAATAAAATAACATTAAATAATAATAAAAATAATAAAACCTGCAACAATTATAACAACTGGTGGCAGCGGTTATTTAAAATAATAAATCAGTGCCAATAAAATTAAATAAAAAGTAAAGTAAACAAAAAATAAAAATAATAATAAAAATCTACCACATAACAATTGCTGACAGCGGAACTTTTGGAACAAAACTGCACCAATAAATAAATAAAAAATCTTTTATTATAAAAGTGTAAAGATAATAAATCCTATAAATCCAGTGCCTATAAAAATTAATTTAATAAAAAAAAAAAAAAAAGCCCGGGTACTCTTTATATAGGGTACTTAGAGGAAAAATAAATACGTGTAGAGTGCCATAGTGCTCCAACGAGGGAATTTAGCGAGGCTTCATCCCTGCCTCAACGCGCCGATTCCCAGAAGGAAGACTCCCAGAAATCGTCACCCAGGACGCTTGACGTATCATCATTATCTTCATCCTCAACAACATTCAGCATCAACGCAACGAAATCATCAAAAAGAACAGCAACAACACGTTCACCTTTAATTTTAAATCGGCAAAAAGACGTCATCCTGGACACTTGGCAAATCATACCAACAACAACTTCATCGATAAAAATCATCAGGCCACACGACCAACATAACAATCATTGTTCTGCACGACAACGAAAAATTGATTAATTGGACTAAAATTGAGGTAGAAGTAGATAAGATTGAACCTTTTTTTTATTTATTTTTTAACCATATATACATATATTTATATAATACTTTCATTTTTCCATATTAAATTATGCAAATATAATTGTATTAGTAATTTACGAAACATTACAATTAACGAATGCTAAAACATATTCAGTGATCAATAATAATAATAACTTCGACTTCGAGAGCCTATCGTTCAGGAAAAAGATCTTGGTTGGAAGAGTGAAAAATATCTTAGTTATCACTTCTCGAATTTATTTTTTTTTGCAACAATTCCTTTCTTTTTTTTTGTGAATATTGTATTGGAGTTTCTTTCTTTAGCAAATTCCAGAAATAGTTCCATCATATTGATACATTTTTTTCCTCTTTCCTTACATTAAACGTCAATTTTATTTAAACAAAAATATTTACACATTATTATTGAGAGTCGCAACCAGTTTGTGCACGTAATTTTACCACGCCCCCTTACTGTGACCACAGATATATATTAGATATATATTTAATTATAATAAATATATATAATCCATATGTTCTGCAGTATACATATTATACATATACGGACATTTATAAAAACACAAATTTTTTTTATTAAAATTCATACTAGCTCTCAGTACCTAACATCAATGAATATAATTATTTAAAACAAAACAAATTCTGCAAAAAAAAAACAACATAAATTTTTTCCTACAAACAAATCTAACAAACAAATAGTTCCCCTATCGCTGTGTTTTTCTTACTTTTTAGAAAATTTAATTTCCAAATTTCATTAAACACAAACATCTACATGCAAACAACGTACTCCCTTGTACCCGTTGTTGAGAGTGATAACCATTTCTTCTTGAATTTTCTTTCAAATCGAAACAAATTTAATCCCAATTTTCTTTCATCCCTTTAATTAATCTGCTGCGTAGTAGCTATATACCATAAAGAGTACAATCGCAATAATATATGTACTAATACATTTCCTTTCGTTTGTCAAATTTTCATTTTTCGTTGCTTCTCCTCCTTCTCAGTTTTACACGTCTGCAACAGACATGACTGACGAAAACAAATCTTTCGATGAGCTTTGCTTGTCACAAGTCCAGAAATTAGACAAACTCTGGCCGATTATCATAGAGCGAATAAAAGTAAAAGGACTTCAGATTTCACTTCTGGAAGACTCCAACAGTTGGAAGAACTATGGGCTTCATTTGAAAAAATTGAAACTCTGATTCAGGATCATGATGAATTCGATGAAACTCATGATTACTTCAAACAGTCATGCTATGACAAGACAGAGGACTGGTATACTCTTACCAAGGTAACTCTATCTGATAGGCTGACGTCCATATCAATCCACACAGAGCGCACAAATAACCCATTTTACATTCCACCCCCAAGACTTCACAGAAAACAACTGCAGCTGATACCCCAGACAACACAGACAATAATCAATCTAACTCAATACGGTTTAGATTGCAAGATCATAGGCAAAAGTCTATATCACGAATTATACAATCGATCAATTTTAATTCATTATCCACTACAACCCAGACATATCTTACACAAAAGATCACCTCATTGCACAAATACTGGGATGATTTTGAGGCAACGCATAGTGAAATAATTTCATATATCGGTCCTAATGATTTGGAGCATGACTATTTCAAAAATGATGTTTACGCCGCGGTAGAAACATCATACACAGACACGATAATTGCCCTTCAAGAGCAATTGGACTTTCGAATCCAAAACGTATCGAATAATAAACATTACTTCATAGACCATCATCATAATGTCTCCTTTAGAGACAATCTACCGTTTTTCTATCAGAAGCTAGATTATTAATCCCCAACTTTAATGGAAATGCCATAGATCTTCACAAATTCATTTCAAGTTGTGATGATATATACGCCACGGCATCGACGGCGAACAAAAAGCAAAAAGCTTAATAAGGAGTAAACTATCCATCGAAGTGTATGATGTATTCAGGTACAATCAAATATCAGATTAGTCTGAATTAAAACCTCTGTTAACTCAAACCTTCGAAGTCAAATCCTCTAGATCTTCCTTGCAGTCCCAGCAATTCGAGACAAAGAAAGGAGGAAAGTACAAAAGATTTCCTCCAAAGATTAAATGTAACACTGTCACAGCTAAATGAGGCTACACACTCATATACAACGGACAAAATACTCCTAAGATCTTTATTAAAAGATAATGAAAATCAGGCTGCCAATTGAAGACGGACTATCCAATCCACAACTCCAAACTTTAGCAAAAGGGCATCCCGATAAATCCTTTTCTGCATTAAAATCACACATCTTGGAGTATGCATCACGCTTAGATCAGAAGCAACTCGGTTTCCAAATACAAAACAAGGTAAATCAAACTCCATTTGAGCAAGCAATAAATTCAAATCTTCGTTACTTCAAATATAATAGACTGGGGCTTGCTGCATCAAGCTACCCAGTCATACAATGCTCCACGCAAAATTTCAACGCAGTTCCAAAGCTACACTCGCAATAACAACACCCGCCAGATTTCAATAAGGTCACATCTCCGTCGCAGGGCCTATCTTGTCGATATTGTCATCGAATTGGGCACACCATAGAAGAATGCAGGACAAGAGTTGAGAATAATAATCGTTCTAACAACAGCTCAGGAAACCAAAATAATTTTCGGGAAATAAATACAATTCCACTGGCAAACACGGCTAATATACAGCCACAAAACAGGAACTGGTAGCAGCCAGTATCCGACAGAATCGAACTCCACCGAGATATACAAATGCAAATATCTCGGCTAGATCACCGTCCTCAAATAGGAAGGACAACAAAATTTCATCAGCATCCAGGCAGGGAAACTGGATGCAGCGGGGGGTCAATTTCGGCTACCCCTCGCATATACAAACGAAAGCACAAATTCACAGGATTCCCGAGACAACATCGGCAGAGGCGATAGCAAATTAATTCGAGTCCCCGTGCAGATCAATAAAAATTCACTAACGCTTTCTTTGCCTGTCGGCATCTGCTCTGCTCCAAAACTTACCTTTTTGATTGATACTGGAGCAGAGATCAGCCTAATAAAACTCCATCCACTGAAACCAGACAGTATCTGCTACAGAGATGCTGTCTGCAATATAAATACTTTGTTTACCGAGTCTTCGCGAAATTAACTCTGGAATCTGCGCAAAATAACTCCATCCTAGAACACCCATTTCAAATTGTGGGAAATAACTCCATCCTGTCATACCATGTCCTGCTTGGTCATGACTTTTTATCTCGATACAATGCTAGTATCAATTATAAAAATAAGTACATTTCTTTAGAACGAAACGATTCAAATAAATCTTATCCGTATGTACAATATTACTCCAATTATCCATACGTTTATTTGAAAAGCGAAGAGCCAGAAAACAGGTCTCAAACTAAAAGTTTACTATATACGGAGATAACATTCTCCAATAAAAATATTAATACAATTCTATCCTCATCGATTGCTTCCCAAAACAACGTAAATCAATTACCAGCCAATGTTTCACAAGAAGTGAAGCGAGAAAATAATAAAAATCTATCTGCATCGACAGCTCCCAACAGAGCGGAACTAACGAATGAAAATAAAACTCCATCTATAGCTTCACAAGAGATGACGCAAAAACGTAAAAGTATATCTCCATCTACAGCCGCACAAAAGGCTGTATCTAGTAAAACTCTATCTCCTTCATCAATAGATTCACAAAAAGTGAATTCCAAGATGAAATCAAAGAAGCCAAAGAATTTCAATAAAATTTTATCTCCTTCAAATTCTATCGAGTAGTAATCATCGAATAACTCCTTCCAAATTCCACAAACCTGGAATCATATCTCCTTCCAATTAAAAATCCGAAAGAATCGGATCACTTAAAAAAATCAAAATTCCGGCTCGATCAGAATATATTTTAGAAATTCCAACTCCTTCTACTCAACATCAATCGGTTTGTTTCAAAAAGGAAATAAGACCAGGTTTATTTCTTGAAAACTCGATCGTCGAACCAGTCAACGGTATGGCAAAAGTCCTAATCCTCAATACAAATGAGGAGGACGCCGATGTGGCACCTTACGAGGTGAACCCAGTTTACCAAGACTTGGACGACTTTGTGGTAATCTCCACAGACTCTGACAGAGATCCAATTAAGGGCAGAATAAATAAACTGCAAAACCTTATCAAATTGGATCACTGCAAGTCGGAGGAATCTGAGAGTATTCGCAACATCTGTAGGGAATTCAACGATCTCTTCTTCATAGAAGGGCATTTCCTTTCATATACAGATGCGATTACCCACAAAATCGAGACACTGCAAGACAAACCGCCCATCTATACCAAGCCTTATAGACTTCCTGAAGTAAGCCGAACTGAAATAAATAGGCAAATACAAAAATGCTTGAGTCAGACATCATCAGACCTTCCCATAGTCCCTGAGAATGGTAACAAAAAGTGCCGAGTAGTGGTAGACTTTCGTCGTATTAACGACATTACTATTGGCGATGCGTACCCACTGCCTAATATCACTGATATATTAGACCAGTTGGGGAAGTCGAAATATTTTACCACACTCGACTTATCCCGTGGATTTCAGCAGATAAAAATGGACTCGAAGGACAGGGAGAAAACTGCCTTTAGCACACCCTATGCACTATGAATACAATCGTATGCCATTTGGTTTAAAAGGAGCTCCTGCTACTTTTCAACGAGCCATGAACAATGTTCTATCTGGACTTCAAGGCGTCTATTGCTACGTATACATTGACGATATCGTAGTCCATGGACACAACCTCAAAGATCACAATTCCAGACTCACAGCAGTATTTAGCCGTCTCCGCAATTTTAATTTGAAACTTCAACCCGACAAGTTCCATTTCTTAAGGAAAGAAATTATGTATTTAGGGCACATAATATCTGAAAATGGAGTCAAACTAGATCCAGCAAAGATAAAGTCAGTTCAGTCCTATCCCAGACCCAAGAAAGAAAAAGATATCAAAGCTTTCCTTGGTTTCGTCGGCTACTATCGCCGCTTTATACCAAATTTTTCGAAACCACAAATCTTTTGAAAAAAGCTACGCCTTTCAAATTTGACGCAATCTGCGATGAGGCATTTTGCGAATTACGAAATAAATAAATTTCAGCACCAATTCTATCTTATGCTGATTTCGCCAAAGAATTTTTGTCACCTCCGATGCCAGTGACTACGCCATCGGGGCTGTCCTTTCACAAGTTGATGATCCCGGAGATCACCCAATTGCCTACGTGAGTGAAGTTTTCAATGGTGCGGAGACTCGTACCTCAACTATAGAGAAAGAGCTCTTAGCTATCGTTTTCGCAGTTGAGCAAACGTTTATGGCAGACAGTTCAGAATTATAACTGATCATAAACCATTAGTATGGCTCATGAATCTGAAAAATCGCTCCTCAAGATTGATGAGATGGAGAATACGTCTTGAGGAATATGACTACAAAATAGTTCACAAATCAGGCAAGCTCAACACAAATGCAGATACTCTCAGTAGAGCTATTCCAGATAGTAGCGAAAATTTCGCAGAACCTACCACCTGCGTAAATGTGGTAACAAGGAATCAAGCTAGAGCTCAGGCGAATTCGAATACTCCCAACACGAGTGTCATTAATCAAAATCCAACTCCATCACAAGTGAACAATTCCTCAGTCATAATAACTGAGACTAATTTTCCTCTTTTACTGACTAAAAATGCGAATCCTAAATTCTTCATCTTGCCAATGCAAGATACAGAACTAGAAAGAGTGTTGGCTTCGAAACTAAAACTTTCAGATAAATCTCCACTTTTAGAAACTGAACTGAACTTCTTCACAAAAAAGGACTCCAAAATAATCATTTCAAAAACTAATTTACCTTGTCGATCCCAAAGAGATAGATCAGACCTGGAAAAGATTTTAACTGAGATCTGCTCATGCACAGAAGCAAATCAGTTAAAACAAATAAATATCTCCTTCCCTATATTAAATCCACAAAAACTAATAATGATTAAAAACATTTTTACCAAGGTCTTCGCTAATAAACAAATAGACATCAAACTACATCAAGATTCGATTAAATATTTATCCGAAATTAACGAGATCGAACAAGTTTTAAAAGATTTTCACTCATAGCCAACGGGAGGCCATCAAGGTATTTCCCGTACTATTAAAAGAATCAAAAAGCAATTCTACTGGCCTGGCATGTCAGACGACGTGGTCAAATATGTAAGGAAATGTAAACTTTGTCAGGTGAACAAAGTATCCAGAAACCCTAAAATTCCAATGAAAATCTCGAGCATTAGCTCCAAACCTTTCAAAAGAGTGTACCTAGATGTTGTAGGAGCTCTCCCAATTTCTCATTCTGGAAACAAATACATCCTTACATTTCAAGACGACCTTTCAAAATTTTCTGAGGCTATTCCCATAGTCGACACCGAGTCCAAGACATTAGCGGAAGCCTTCACGACAACGATAGTTTGTCGACATGGTATTCCAGAAAGTGTCCTCACAGATCAAGGTTCTAACCTCATAAGTGGCATGTTCGCCGAGGTATCTAAATTGCTGAGAATTAAAAGGCTCAAAACTACTCCATATCACCCTCAAACGAATGGTGCGTTGGAGAGAAGCCACAGAACCTTAGCAGAATATCTCCGATCTTATGTAGCAAAGGATCCACAAGACTGGGATACATGGATTCCTTATGCCATGTTTGTATACAATACTACCCCTCATTCGAGTACTAATTATACTCCTCGCGAACTCCTGTACGGATTCCCAGCCGAAATTCCAAACAATTTGAAATCTTCTCCAACCGTTTGCTATAATTACGACAATTATGCAAACGAGTTAAGAGCGCGTCTACAGTATAGCTTCAAAATAGCTAAAGACATAGCCATGGCCAATAAAGAAAAATCCAAACTACAATATGACAAAAATTCGGTCGAGAAATCTTTTATGGTAGGCGATAAAGTCCCACTTAAGAGCAGAGTTCGAGATAATAAGTTCTCACCATTATGGTCAGGTCCGTATGAGATAATGGAGATTAATTCCTCCGAAAATTCCACTATTAAGATCAATAATAAAAACAAAAGAGTCCATAACAATGACCTAAAACTATTCTCAGAGTAAAAACTTCATCATCTTCAAACATCGTTCAGAGATATTAACATAGTGTCATCTTCCAGGTTTCCAAAATGATGCATATACCATTCAATCTAATTTTCATCCCCTTAATCTATGGCTCAGGAATAGAGGTAAAGCAGCTAAATGCTACTGCAGGCATTTACTTCGAAGAGATGGGCAGAGCAAATCTCTACTCCAACGAATGGAAAATCGTCACCTATTACGACCTGGCGCATTTTAAATCAGAATTCAACAACATCTAGTTCATCGCCCAACAAATTACAGCGACCTGCCGGAAACTGGACAAACACTCAGCCTTGAGCCACACTTGTAACGGTACGTTGTTACAAATAAATCTTATTATAGCAAACATAGAGTATAGGAATATGTTACTGCTGACCCAAAATAGGAAACAAAGAGCACTATTTAATGCAATAGGCTCAATCTCCAAAGCACTATTCGGCACATTAAACGAGGATGATGCCAAGCTATATGATGAGAAGATTCAGAACCTTACTTTATACCAAAAATCCCTCCTATCCCTTATGAAAAGCCAAACTACGATAGTCGAAGCAACCGCAAATGTTTTCATCAAAACTAAATCTGCAATTGAAAAGGAATTCATGGTCATGCATAAAAAACTAATATCAGTGCAGATAGCCACATCATTGATGGAAAATAGGTCACTTGATAATAAGATATCAATTGAACTGGAATCACTCATTTTACTAGTCTCACTAATGGCATCCAGATGTTGTGACTCAGGTACCTTTGCCCCGAATCACAACCATAATACCGATACATCAATATATCATCCAATACGATATATTGATGTACCATTAATTGACCCTGAAAAAAAAAACATTTCAATTTAAATTCCATTCAAAATTTCATATAAAAATTCTAAATGCATTTAGAAATGCATTCCCACATTATAACAAAATGCAATTTAGCATAAATTGCATTTTGTTATCAGACACACATTCCACTCACACGGTATGCACACTTACCTACATACAGTGTCTTCTTACTATTTTTCCGTATGTACTATGTACATTACATTACAAACTTCCTCCAATCTAATAGTTTGTACATACATACATACAATTATCAAAATTATTCGCGCCAACTCTTAAAATTAATATTTCACAAGGGCATATCGGATTACCGTTTTGCATTGATGCATATAGCTCGCATCAAAAGAACTTCTGCATTTTCCCACGTACGTTTTTTCAACGTCGTGAGAAAAGAATAAAAAGATAAAAAAGCTTTTGAAAGTGATTGTGGGTACCTGGGTGCAATTTGCCCAAACCTCGAGGCAGTCTTTTTTACAAACCCGTCAGGAGTAAATCTTAGCAAGTTTATGGGCATTTTTATTAAATCAACAAATAGGTTGTGCATCGTGCTAATTGAAAATAAATATACATATATATATATCGTGTTCTAGAAAGCTAATAAAGATAGCTAGCATTAAATCCTAATATTGTGAATCTTAACCTAATAACTATTGTGCATCTTTGTTCTATTTATGATAAGTGTAAAATTAAAGAAGATTTCATTTAATAAATTATTACCATTTATTTCGGTAAATATATATTGTGTGTACTTTTTAACTAAACGAATAGACGGTGCATTTTACTACATAAACTCCCCAATCCGATCGCTTCTCCACGTGAAACCCGGGAGCACGAGCGGGTCGGCATATAACAATTGGTGGCAGCGGTGTTCGTACCAAAAATCAGTGCCTGTAAAATAAATAAATTCGAGAATCAGTGCAAAAAAAAAAGGAAAAATAATAGGAAATCAGAGAAATAAATAACCAAAATAGGCATATCATCACCAGCATCATAACATCAATCGATTTCATTAACACCTTCAGCAACAAGAAGACGTTATCTAGGAAGAAGGACATCCAAACCATTAACAACGGTACTATTTCCATTCTCCAGCTTTAAGTTTAACACGAATATTGAACAAGGAATAAGAATTAAGGTAGACAAAAAATTTTCTCCTTTAATTTTCTTTTTATATTTTCTAAATACATACATATAATAGAATTTGGTTCTGTTTTTTATGTTGTGAAATCACTCCGTCACGAAGCGACCTCTGCGGTAAGACCACGTGAGCTTGCTGGTCAGAGGACTTCGGAAAAAATCAACTATCGATCCCCTACGATAGACTTCGTAAGTCTATCGATCAGGAGAAAGATCTTGGTCGGAGGGAGTGGTCTCTATACACAACTAGCATACATAAGTTCCCTTTTTTCTTTTCCTAAAAACACAAAGGGGGAATATATATATATATATAGCATATTTTGCGCTCAGGTATTTTAAAAAATTAACGAAAAATGGTTACTAAAGAGTGAAGAATATCATATGGTAAATCAAAAAAGAATAAGAGGAAGCCAAGATTGTCAGAAATTAGTCATAGATATTTCAAAATATTGCTAAAACATAAATGAAAAAACTAATTAAAATTTCATATTAGCTACTCCTCATGGTAATCAGTGAATACAATTATCTAAAAACACAAAAATCTTTTTCCAAAAATTTTTCTCGGATTTTTCCTGTAAGCAAATCTAACAAAGAGTACTCCTATTGCTGTGTTTTTCTTACTTTTTATAAAATTTAAACAAATTTTAATTAAAAACAATTTTTTCTTCCATTTTCCTTTCAAATCTAAACAAATTTAACCCAATTTTCTCCCATCCCTTTAATCAATCTGCTGCGTAGCAGCTATATACCATATAGAGCACAATTACAATAATATACTAATACATTTCCTTTCGTGTGTCAAATTTTTATTTTTCATTGCTTCTCCTCCTTCTCAATTCTACGCGTCTACATAACCAACAGACATGACTGAAGAAAACAAATGACAGAAATTCGACAAATTCTGGCCGATTATCACAGAGCGAATAAAAGTAAAAGGACTTCAGATTTTACTTCTGGAAAACTCCAACAGTTGGAAGAACTATGGGCTTCATTTGAAAAAATTGAAACCCTGATTCAGGATCATGATGAATTCGATGAAACTCATGATTATTTCAAACAGTCATGCTATGACAAGACAGGGGACTGGTATAATCTTACCAAGGTAACTCTATCTGATAGGCTGAAGTCCATATCAATTCACACAGAACGCACAAATAACCCCTTTTACATCCCACTCCCCAAGACTTCGCAGAAAACAACTGCAGCTGACACCCAAGACAATACAGACAAAGATCAGTCAAATGCAATACGGTTCAAATTGCAGGATCACAGGCAAAAGTCTATATTACGAATTATACAATCGATCAATTCTAATTCATTATCGACTACAACCCAGACATTTCTGACACAAAAAATTAATTCATTGCAAAAATACTGGGATGATTTTGAGGCAACGCATAATGAAATAATTTCATACACCGGCCCTAATGATTTGGAGCATGATTATTTCAAAAATGATGTCTACGCCGAGGTAGAAACATCATACACAGACCCTGTAATTGCGTTGCAAGAACAATTGGACTCTCGATTCCAAAATGTAAAAAATAACACAACTAATTTCAGGGAAAATCATACTAATGTCTCCTTTAGAGACCAATCTACCACCTTCCTATCAGAAGCTAAGTCACTTATTCCCAATTTTAGTGGAAATCCAAAGGATCTCCATAAATTTGTTTCAAGTTGCGATGATATTTACACAACAACATCAACGGAAAATGAAAGGCACTCCCTCCTTAGCTTAATAAGGAGTAAATTATCTGCAGAGGCATATGATGTATATAGGTACAATCAAATTTCAGATTGGCCTGAATTGAAATCTATTCTGCAACAAACTTTTGAATTAAAAATTCCCAAATCTACTCTGCAATCTCAATTAAACAATTGCAAGCAAAAAATAGGAGAAGATGTAAAAGATTTTCTACAAAGACTTAGCACAACTCTATCCAAACTAAATGAGGCAACGCACTCATATACAAGTGATAAAATTCTTTTCAAAATCTCTTTTAAAAGATAATGAATGTCAACCAATGAGAGCTATAGAGGACGGATTATCCAATCCACAACTACAGACTTTAGCAAAAGTCCAGTCTGATAAATCTTTCGCTTCACTAAAGTCACATATCATAGAGCACGCATCACGTTTGGAACGAAGACAATCCAATTTTCAAACGAACTACAAAGTAAAACCACCCTTTCAGAAGAATACGAATCTCAATCTGCATTGTTTCAAATGTAATGGACTGGGGCATGCTGCGTCAAGATGTCCAGTCACACAACACTCAACGAAAGATCTAAACGCAATTCCAAGAACAAACTCGCAATTACAACGCCCTACAGATTTCAATAGGGTTACATTTACAACTCCGACACAAGCGCTTACATGTCGATATTGTCATCGGATGGGACATTCTATCGAAGAATGTCGCACAAGAGTGGCGAACAACAATCGTTCTGGCAACAATCAGGGAAATCAAAACAATTTCCAGAAGGTGAGCAATACTCCACCAACAAACACGGCTGACAGACAGCCTCAGCAGCAGCCAGTATTCCGAGAAAGTCGAACTTCACCGCCGAGATATAATAATGCCAATATCTCGGCTAGATCACCATCTCCGAACAGGAAGAATAACAAAACTCCATCGGCATCCAGGCAGGGAAACTGGATGCAGCGGGGGGTCTCATTCGGCAACCCCTCGCAGATAGAAACAACGGCGCAAGTTCATCGCAATCCCGAGACAATATCGACGAAAAACTAAACATCAAAAAATTAATTCGTATCCCCGTCCAAATTAATAAAAATTCACTAACGCTTTCTTTGCCTGTTGATATATGTTCTGCTCCAAAACTTACCTTTTTAATCGACACAGGAGCAGAGATCAGCTTAATTAAACGCCATCCTTTGAAGCCAGATAGCATCTGCTACAGAGATGCTGTCTGCAATATAAACACATTATTTACAGAGTCCACTTCTACAGAAGGACTCATTTTTGCTAAGTTAAACTTAAATTCTGAACATAATAACTCCATCCTAGAACACCCATTTCAAATAGTGGGAAATAACTCCATCCTCTCATACGATGGCCTGCTTGGTCATGACTTTTTATCTCGATACAATGCTAGTATCAATTATAAAAATAAATACATTTCTCTAGAAATTAATGATTCAAATGAATTTTATCCGTATGAGGATTACTATTCAAATTATCCATATGTTTATTTGAAAAGCGCAAACCCAGAAAAGAGGTCTCGAACTAAAAGTTTATTATATACGGAGATAACGTTCTCCAATAAAAATATTAATACAATCCCATCTCCATCAACTGCTTTACAAAGCAATAACAATCGATCTCTATCCAATACTCCATCAGAAGTGAAGACCATAAATAATGAAAATCTATCTCCATCTATAGCCAGAAAAAAGGCTGAATTAAATAAAATTCTATCTCCATCCAAGGCTTCACAAGATATGAAGCAACAACATAAAAGTATATCTCCATCTACAGCCGCACAAAAGGCTAAATATAATAAAATTCTATCTCCTTCATCAACAAATTCACAAAAAGTGAATTCCAGGAATAGATCAGAAAAGAAGTCAAAGAACTTCAATAAAGTTTTATCTCCTTCAAATTCAATCGAGTCGGAATCATCGAATAACTCCTTCCAAATTCCACAAAAGTTGGAATCATATTTCCTTCTAATTAAAAATCCGAAAGAATCGGATAAATTCAATAAAATTAAAATTCCGGCTCGATCAGAATATATTATTGAAATTCCAACTCCTTCTATTCAAAATCAATCGGTCTGTTTCAAGAAGGAAATAAGGCCAGGTTTATTTCTTGGAAATTCGATAGTCGAACCAGTCAACGGTATGGCAAAAGTCCTAATCCTCAACACAAATGAGGAGGACGCCGATCTGACGAGGTGAACCCAGTTTACCAAGGCTTGGACAACTTTGTGGTAATCTCCACAGACTCTGACAGAGATCCAATTAAGGGCAGAATAAATAAACTGCAAATCAAATTGGATCACTGTAATTCAGAGGAATCTGAGAGTATCCGAAACATCTGTAGGGAATTCAACGATCTCTTCTTCATAGAAGGGGATTTCCTATCTTATACAGATGCGATTACTCACAAAATCGAGACACTCCAAGACAAACCGCCCATCTATACCAAGCCTTATCGACTTCCCGAAGCAAGCCGAACTGAGATAAACCGGCAAATACAAGAAATGCTTGAGTCAGACATCATCAGACCCTCACATAGTCCCTGGAATTCTCCACTTCTCCTGGTTCCTAAAAAAACCAGATAAGAATGGAAACAAAAAGTGGCGAGTAGTGGTAGACTTTCGTCGTATTAACGACATTACTATTGGCGATGCGTACCCACTGCCTAATATCACTGATATATTAGACCAATTGGGGAAGTCGAAATATTTTACCACACTCGACTTAGCCAGTGGATTCCACCAGATAAAAATGGACTCGAAGGACAGGGAGAAAACTGCCTTTAGCACACCCTATGGCCACTACGAATACAATCGTATGCCATTTGATTTAAAAGGAGCCCCTGCTACTTTTCAACGAGCCATGAACAATGTTCTATCTGGACTTCAAGGCATCTATTGCTTCGTATACATGGATGATATTGTAGTCCATGGATACAATCTCAAAGATCCTAATATAAGACTCACAGCAGTATTTAGCCGTCTCCGCAATTTCAACCTCAAACTTCAACCCGACAAGTGCCACTTCCTAAGAAAGGAAATTATGTATTTAGGGCACATAATTACAGAAAATTGAGTCAAACCAGACCCTGCAAAAATAAAATCAGTTATGTCATATCCCAGACCCAAGAAGGAAAAAGATATCAAAGCCTTCCTTGGTTTCGTCGGCTACTATCGCCGCTTCATCCCAAATTTTTCGAGAATAGCCAAACCACTCACAAATCTTTTGAAAAAAGATACGCCCTTCAAGTTCGACCCAATCTGCGACGAGGCATTTTGCGAATTACGAAATAAATTAATTTCGGCACCAATTCTATCTTATCCTGATTTCGGCAAAGAATTTTGTGTCACCTCCGATGCCAGTGACTACGCTATCGGAGCAGTCCTTTCTCAAGTTGATGATCAAGGAGATCATCCAATCGCCTACGTGAGTCGAGTTCTCAATGGTGCAGAGACTCGTTACTCAACAATAGAAAAAGAGCTCCTAGCTATCGTTTTCGCAGTTGAGCAATTCAGACCATACGTTTATGGTAGGCAATTTATAATTATAACTGAACATAAACCATTAGTATGGCTCATGAATCTGAAAGATCACTCCTCAAGACTGATGAGATGGAGAATACGTCTTGAGGAACATGACTACAAGATAGTCCACAAATCAGGTAAGCTCAACACAAATGCAGATGCTCTCAGTAGAGCAATTCCGGAAAATTCCGAACATTCTGCAGAGCCAACCACCTTCGTAAATGTGGTAACTAGAAATCAAGCCAGAGCTCAGGCGAATATAAATACACCCAACGCAGGTGTAACTACTCCAAACCCAACTCCATCACCTGTAAACAATTCCTCGGTCATAATAACTGAGACTAATTTTCCTCTTTTACTGACTAAAAATGCGAATCCTAAATTTTTCATCTTGCCAATGCAAGATACAGAACTTGAAAGAGTGTTGGATTCGAAACTAAAATTTTCAGATAAATAGATCAGATAATAGATCAGACCTCGAAAAGATTTTAACTGAAATCTGCTCATACACAGAAGCAAATCAGTTAAAACAAATAAATATCTCCTTCCCTATATTAGATCCACAGAATCTAATAATTATTAAAAACGCTTTTGTCCAGATCTTCGCTAATAAGCAAATAAACATAAAACTGCATCAGGATTCAATTAAATATTTATCAGACATTAATGAGATCGAACAAGTCTTAAAAGATTTTCATTCATTACCGACGGGAGGCCATCAAGGTATTTCCCGTACTATTAAAAGAATCAAAAAGCAATTCTACTGGCCTGGCATGTCAGACGACGTGGTCAAATATGTAAGGAAATGTAAACTTTGTCAGGTGAACAAAGTATCCAGAAACCCTAAAATTCCAATAAAAATCTCGAGCATTAGCTCCAAACCTTTCGAAAGAGTGTACCTAGATGTTGTAGGACCTCTCCCAATTTCTCATTCTGGAAACAAATACATCCTTACATTTCAAGACGACCTTTCAAAATTTTCTGAGGCTATTCCCATAGTCGACACCGAGTCCAAGACATTAGCGGAAGCCTTCACGACAACGATAGTTTGTCGACATGGTATTCCAGAAAGTATCCTCACAGATCAAGGTTCTAACCTCATAAGTGGCATGTTCGCCGAGGTATCTAAATTGCTGAGAATTAAAAGGCTCAAAACTACTCCATATCACCCTCAAACGAATGGTGCGTTGGAGAGAAGCCACAGAACCTTAGCAGAATATCTCCGATCTTATGTAGCAAAGGATCCACAAGACTGGGATACATGGATTCCTTATGCCATGTTTGTATACAATACTACCCCTCATTCGAGTACTAATTATACTCCTCGCGAACTCCTGTACGGATTCCCAGCCGAAATTCCAAACAATTTGAAATCTTCTCCAACCGTTTGCTATAATTACGACAATTATGCAAACGAGTTAAAAGCGCGTCTACAGTATAGCTTCAAAATAGCTAAAGACATAGCCATGGCAAACAAAGAAAGATCAAAACTACAATATGACAAAAATTCCGTCCAAAAATCTTTTATGGTTGGCGAGAAAGTCCTACTTAAGAGCAGGGTCAGAGATAATAAGTTCTCACCACTATGGTCAGGTCCGTATGAGATAATGGAGATTAATTCCCCCGAAAATTCTACTATTAAGATCAATAATAAAAACAAAAGAATCCATAACAATGACCTAAAACTGTTCTCGGAGTAAAAACTTCATCATCTTCAAATATCAGTCACAGATATTAACATGGTGTCATCTTACAGGTTTCCAAAATGATGCATATAGCATTCATTCTAATTTTCATCCCCATAATCTACGGCTCAGGAATAGAGGTAAAGCAGCTAAATGCTACTGCAGGCATTTACTTCGAAGAGATTGGCAGAGCCAACCTCTACACCAACGAATGGAAAATCGTCACCTATTACGACCTAGTGAATTTTAAATCAGAATTAAGGAATACCAGTTCATCGCACAGCAAATAACAGCAACCTGCCAGAAACTCAATAGCAATTCAGCGATGGCCCACACCTGCAATGGTACGTTACTGCAAATCAATCTTATTATAGCAAACATAGAATACAAAAATATGTTACTTGTGACCCAAAGTAGACAACAAAGGGCCTTATTTAATGCAATAGGATCAATCTCCAAAGCTCTCTTCGGTACATTAGACGAAGATGACGCCAAAGTTTATGATGAGCAAATCCGTAACCTCACCCTAAACCAAAACTCCCTCATATCACTTATGAAAAGCCAAACCGCGATAGTCGAAGCAACCGCAAACATTTTCAACAAATCTAAATCTGCAATTGAAAAGGAATTCATGGTTATGCATAAAAAGTTAATTTCAATACAGATAGCTACTTCAATAATGGAAAACAGAACATTGGATAACAAAATATCCATCGAAATTGAATCACTTATTTCCCTGGTTTCGTTAATGGCATTCAGATACCAAAATACCCAGTCGGAATTAATAGATATTTTAACAGATTCCAAGCATGGGAAATTCCATCCTACACTAGTATCACCGAAAAATATTGAGGAGCTTTTATCAAAGATCAGGCAAGAATTACCAAATTCACTGATGCTTCCTATAAATTCCAGAGACAATATTTTATCACAATTTTACAAATTGAGTACAATAGCAGCGAATATTTTCAATAATAAAATAATTATCGAGCTCCGAATTCCACTCCCATTCAAGGAACCATACCAATTATTCAAAGTAATGCCATTACCCACACTCCTTAACGGATCATTCGTATATATCGAACCAGCTAAGGAATATATACTAATAGACTACTATCGTGAGCACTATGTTGAACTAGCATTACATGATATCCATAATTGCGCAACGTTGGATCATATGCATTTCTATTGCAGGATATCATCACCGATCCTTAACGCAAATACAAAAACAAACCAATGCGAAGTAAATCTGATAAAAAAGGAACCAATTACATCAAAATGTAACATCCTAACATTAGAACAAGATTATTATTGGAAGCAATTAAAAATATCAAGAAGAAATTCCTCTTAATCCCATAAATAACCACCATATCCACCATTACGCACTGTCATATTTAACAGTAGCGTCTATCATCTTTATAGTCTGTGCTTATCTGTATATTAAATACAAACCGAAAGTACGCGAATCGAAAGAAATACTTCCCGAACATAAACAGGAGAATGTGCCTACTCCGGCACCGAGAGAATTAAATTTCAAGATAACTCCAGCACCTAAAAGGAAAACTACAGAAAACGTCTAACTTACGCACACTAACAAACGGACAACAGTAAACCCTTCCCTTCCTTGATTTTTACCGCTTTAGTAACCCATTCAATCCACAATGTCCAGACAAGAATTTTTACAGAGAAATGAAAAATCTTACATTTTCTGAGATAATGTAAAATAAAGAGGAAAAATGATAACGAAAATAAATAATAATATTTTTTGGCTTTCTTCGCCAAACAACTTTCAATTATGAAAAAAAAAAACGTATGATATAGCTGCTATATATGTATATATATATATATAAAAAAAAAAAAAAATAATAATAAAAAAAAATACATTAGAAGTAAATATAAGAAATAAAAAAAAATAAATAAATAAACTCCATAATAACATATCGTGAGTATATGTTAGTAACATTTTCTTTTAACCATAATAAATAAATAGCCGTTATGAATATTGTAAAGGAATATATTATGTAAATTAATTTGTATTCCTACCTATGATTAGTAACACCCTCTGTAATAATAAAATAGTTCAATAATAAGTATAAAAAGAACATAACTTCTATTTCGTTCTATCTACTGTAAAAAAATAAAATGCAAAACAAAAAGTAATAATAATAAATAATTAAATATTAAACAATTCTTATCTATAATAAAGGAATGTAGGATATAGCTCCTATTAATAGTAATTCTATGAATATTATATTTATTATAAGATAATCTTTTTGTACAGCCCCTTCACTTGTATAAAGAAAGTTTTCTTCTCCTAAAAAATAAAACTTTCTTTTCCCCAGGGGGGAGGGATGTTGTGACTCAGGTACCTTTGCCCCGAATCACAACCATAATACCGATACAGCAATATATCGTCCAATACGATATATTGATGTACCATTAATTGACCCTGAAAAAAAAAAACATTTCAATTTACATTCCATTCAAAATTTCATATAAAAATTCTAAATGCATTTAGAAATGCATTCCCACATTATAACAAAATGCAATTTAGCATAAATTGCATTTTGTTATCAGACACACATTCCACTCACACGGTATGCACACTTACCTACATACAGTGTCTTCTTACTATTTTTCCGTGTGTACTATGTACATACGTACATTACAAACTTCCTCCAATCTAATAGTTTGTACATACATACATACAATTATCAAAATTATTCGCGCCAACTCTTAAAATTAATATTTCACAAGTGCATATCGGATTACCGTTTTGCATTGATGCATATAGCTCGCATCAAAAGAACTTCTGCATTTTCCCACGTACGTTTTTTCAACGTCGTGAGAAAAGAATAAAAAGATAAAAAAGCTTTTGAAAGTGATTGTGGGTACCTGGGTGCAATTTGCCCAAACCTCGAGGCAGTCTTTTTTACAAACCCGTCAGGAGTAAATCTTAGCAAGTTTATGGGCATTTTTATTAAATCAACAAATAGGTTGTGCATCTGTGCTAATTGAAAATAAATATACATATATATATATCGTGTTCTAGAAAGCTAATAAAGATAGCTAGCATTAAATCCTAATATTGTGAATCTTAACCTAATAACTATTGTGCATCTTTGTTCTATTTATGATAAGTGTAAAATTCGAGAAGATTTCATTTAATAAATTATTACCATTTATTTCGGTAAATATATATTGTGTGTACTTTTTAACTAAACGAATAGACGGTGCATTTTACTACATAAACTCCCCAATCCGATCGCTTCTCCACGTGAAACCCGGGAGCACGAGCGGGTCGGCATATAACACAGATACCAGAATACCCGGGCAGAATTAATAGATCTTCTAACGGATTGAAGGCATGGAAAATTTCATCCTCCACTCATAACTACTAGAAAAATAGAAGAATTGTTATCAAATATCAGGCAAGAAATACCAAATACAATGATGCTTCCCATAAATCCCAGAGAAAATACATTATCACAAATTTATAAATTTAGTACAATCTCCCCATTCCTTTCAAGGAACCATATCAAATCTTTAAAACAATATCATTGCCTACTATCCTTAAAAGATCGCTCGTATATATTGAACCATCAAATAAATATATACTAATCGACTACAATCACGAACACTATCTTGAACTAACAGTCCAAGGCATTCACAATTGCACAACGTTGGATCATACGCACTTTGACTGCAAGATCACATCCCCATTCTTAAATGCAAATACTAAGGTAAATCAATGCGAGATAAATTTAATAAAAAAGGAGCCGATTACATCCGATTGTAAAATTTTAACATTAGAACAAGATTGCTTTTCGACGCAATCATCGCAGCAGAACGCTTGGCTTTTCTCCCTAAAAGATTCCATCCACATAGATATTATTTGCGAAAATTTCATTAGCTCACAAGTTCTGCAAGGAACAGGAACAATGTATATCTATCCCGATTGCTATGTACGAAGCAAAGAATTCATCTTGCAAATACATAGCGTAAAAGTTTCTAAATTTAGTTCTTATTTTATCCCAACAATAAACATTTCCAGTATAATATCGAATATGACGTCCTCCCCAATAGGATCGCATATAAAAATACATACTTTAAATATTACCAACAATATGGATCTAGATGAACTTCTAGAATCTATTCGTTTCCATAAACATCAAGAATTAATTCCTCTCAATCCCATAAATAGTCATCATATTCATCATTACGCACTGTCATATTTAACAGTGTCTTTGATCGTATCTATTCTCTGCATATATCTATACATGAGATATAAATCAAGGGCCCACAAAGCTAAAAATATTCCGCCGGAACCTAAATTAGAAGATGTGCCTAAGCCCGCACCTAGAAAGTTAAATTTAAAGATAACCCCAGCACCTAAAAGAAAAACTACAGAACACTAACAAACTGACAACAGTAACCTTTTCCTTTCCTTAAATTTTATCACTCTAATAACTCCCTAATCTTCTCAAAAAGAACACAATTTCCAATAACTTCGATGAAAAAATGAAAAATGTTACAATTTCTAAAAAACAGTAAAAGATAGAGAACAAAATTAGGTGAACATAAATAACAAAAAAAAAAATTACATCGCTACATGATTTTCAATTATATAAAAATAATTTATATGAGTATACTGTAATAAGGGAATAATTAGAAGTAGATATAATTAAAAATATAATAAAAAAGAAAACCAAAAAACATAAACTTCCTAGTAATATATTTTATATAATAGCTCCACTCTTTCTAAAAATAAATAAATAAGTAGCAGTTATTAATATTAGAAGAAAATATATTATGCAAATTAATTTCTATTATTACCTATAATTACTAAACCTAAATTTTTTTTTCTCTCCATCTCCTTTTTAATAACAAAATAAATAACTAAATAAATAAATGATAAAAAATTTTTAGTCATAATAAAATTATATATATATAATTCCCTTTATAAACTATAATAAGGTAAGGCAATCCTAAGTTTAACAGTTCTATAGCTAGGAATTTTTCTTCTAGGATATAAATATATAGATATACATTGTAATACATATATTATAAGATAGGTAATCTTTGAACAACTCCTTCGATAATATAAAGAAAGTTTTCTTCTCAAAAAATAAAAAACTTTCTTTTCCCCAGGGGCTAGGGATGTTGTGACTCAGGTGCCCAATGCCCTGAATCACAACTATAAGATGAATACATCAACATATTACCCTATGCAATATATTGATGTATCGTAGAAATGACCCTGAATATCAAAATTAATTTCATTTAAAATTTCAATATAAATTCAAAATGCATTTAGAAATGCATTCCCACATTATAAAAAAATGCAATTCATCATAAATTGCATTTTGTTATCAGACACACATTCCACTCACACGATATGCACACTTACGAACATACAGTGTCTTCTTACTTTTTTTCCGCATGTACACTCTACATACATACAGTACCTATTTTTTCAATCTAATTGTATGTACAAACATACATACAATTATCACTATTATTCGCGCCCTCTTAAAATTAATATTTCAAGACGGGCGCACAAGTGCATATCGGATTACAGCTTTCATTGATGCATATAGCTCGCATCGAAAACTTTTGCATTTTCTCACGTAGGTTTTTTCAACGTCGTGAGAAAACAATAAAAAGAAAAAAAGAGCTTTTGAAGCAATCGTGGGTGCAATTTGCCCAAACTTCGGGGAGTACGTTTTTCAAACGCCGAGCGAAACAGTTCGGGATCGAGGAAAAAAATATAATAAAATCTATCGTGAAGTACCAATCTTACGGAGTTTCCCCAAATTTAATTGAGAAAGTTTTTATAATTTAATCGTAAAAGAATCTGTATGTTTATAACTCATGTATAAACTTGAAGAAAACTAAATAAATACATTTAATTGGAAAGTTACCAAAATGTGCGTTTAATATTTTTTCTACTCAGTGCTTGGAGAGGAGCACGGAGCAATCCCAACTACAACAGTACCACGTATTTGATCGATGATATTTCGTCTGATGGAATCCGTTCCATGTGCTTCAATTCTTCATATTCATGAAAAAATTCGGAATACTGTGCCTTGAGCTCAGAATTTCGGTTTAATCTTCGTTCCAGTGAGAGAAACCGCCGTTTTACTATGTCATATGAGTGACCACTACCAGGTTGATTAAACGGCAATTTTACAATAAATCGGCCATCCTTGTCCCGACGTGTGGTTAACAAAAGAATTCTTCACATCTGACTTATTCTTCAGTCCAGAATGTCCTTTCGCCTGAGACTTCCTCGATGGTCCAGAACCTTTCTAACAAATCTTCAAGTCGATCATCAATTGCAGGATTATTAGACAGAAGTGTACACATTTTGTCATAAGTATTTGTTGTTTTATAGCTTCCTGATACTATCCAGCCCAACTGTGACTTTTGTAATATGGGTAGATATTTAGTTAATTTGATCTGTCCTACTGATAGGAGCTCAAAAAATATCTCCGCTCCGATCAACAAGTCTATTGTTTGAGGCTGATGAAAATGTGGATCTGCAAGCTGAACGTTGGCAGGTATTTGTTGTTCTGGTTGAATGTTCGTAATTGTCGGTAGAATCCAGAGTTGCAAGTCTCTCTGATATGAATTTAGCCGTGATTTGAAGACGGTATTAGTGGTAAATTTAACTCGTGCGCTAGAATCGCCGATCCCCCAATGGTGCCGTTAAAACAATTTTTCTTGAGATGAAGTTGTTGAACCATGCTCTCTGTAATGAAATTTATTGCAAATGGCACAGTTGAAATGTGTTGGGATTGTTGCTGTTAACGACGATTGGCGTACTTCTTTATACCTGCCCTTGTGCCTATCATTCCAGAGAGGAGTTGAGGATGCCTCTGAGGCCTTGCTCGATCTGACTTCAAGAAATTGGATCTGCGGCTGAGGACCTTCACAAAGTCAGCCCACTTTGGCAAATTGTCAAGCTCGAGCTACATACATTGACCTAAAACGTGACATGACAACAAAACAGTCACCGGATCTACCAGATCCAGACATGTACAAAATTGCTACAAAACCCAAACCTATGGCTTGGTAATAAAATTTAAACAAATCTAATTACCCACATTTCCACGTTGCGACAACAGCATTTTTACTAAACATAAAAGGTGTCGTATTAATTTCTCACAGAAATTATTATGAGAAAACTAAAACTGTGTGTGTGTTCATTCCAGTGCGCCGTTGGATTGTGGATGATAACCGGAAGTCTGCATTTTTTTTCACTTTTAGGAGTTTACAGACACGATTAAAAAGATCGCTTAAGAAATTAGAGCCCTGATCAGTTACTAATTTTTTAGGAATACGGTAACGAGTGATTATCTCGTCGAAAAATCCTCCTGCTAGTGCTACCGTTTCCACTTCGCCATTTGGCAAGGCATATCAATCTACGAATTTCGTTAGATTATCCTGGAATGTCAAAATGTACTTATTTCCCGAATGGGTTTCTTCAAGAGGATCTACGATATCCAAATATACTTTTTCGAATGGCATTAGGGCAGTATCTGTTATGACTATTGGCATACGATACTTAATTTTCTGACATTTAGTACATTTTTGAATATATTTCCTGATGGAACTGAGCATATTTCTCCACTTTTATTTTCTCTTTATTCTTTTGTAAGTTTTAATAACTCCTTGGTGACCACCAAATGCAGAATCATGGTAGTCCCTTAAAATTATTTGAATTTCTTAAGCGTCTGATATAATTTCAGGGGATTTATTTTGGGAATTCATTGAATGATTATTCGAAGTAGTTGAGTCGATTTCAAATGAGTTGTTTTGAACTGCTTTAATTGCTTTCGAATTCTTTGATGAGTTCTTTGGTATTGAATTACTTCTTCCAACTTATTTCTGCTTCTTTTGATTGAGGTCTAGTGACAACAAGGCAATGTGCTGGTTTGGAATTTGATGGTGGCGGGGAACTACAATCGTCTATGTAAGAATCGGCTCGGTGGTGTACCTTGGCTTCCACAATGAACGAATTGGGGTTTGCTAAATTTTTATCCTTCACGTAAAGCCGCAAATCTATTTTGATTATAATGTTTAATGCGGTTCACGTTTATTGAATGTGGATTGGAATTAAAATTTGTTTTACTAACTTTGAAGTTGTTTGTGCTTTTGTTCTGTGCACGAAGGAAATATGGATTGGAATTGAATTTAATTTGTCGTTTTTGACGTTGTGTGCACTTTTGCGTTGTGCACGAGGGAAAGGTGGACCACCTTTTTTTCTGAGAACCTTAGGCATTTACGTCATCCAAGGGTAAATGGAGACACTGTACGTTATAACAATTAATTGGAACTAGAGTAAGCGTTAAGCTCCTTAGGATACTGGTTCCGTGTTTACGTTTAGAACTGATAATGGTATGAAACTTTTATGAGGACTAACCAGTGTTATGAATCCCCCGCTGAGATTCCAGATCTACCCAGAAGTAGACTTCAACTCAGCTATAGACGTGGACTTCTATCAGAAGGTATTGGACGCTCTGGAATAGAGTTATAAGGTTTTTAGAAGTACACATATATTATAAATATTATATACTATACTATATTTTTTATATACATATATACCATATTACAAATATAACATTTCCATTACTATGTAAATACTGGTCTTCACATTTTGAAAAACATATCCTATCTTTCATTAGAAAAATCTATAATTACGTTTTACTTTAAAAAGCGACAAATTCTCGAGTGCTTTAAGTGTTTTTAAATCAAGTGCTATCGGTGTTGTGAATATTTTTCCGGGATATTAGTTAAGGTAATATCTCGTCAAGTTCAAAAGAAAAAAAAAGAAAAAACGTATAGGGATAGCTTAAATTTCTTTTTTTTTAAATCATACTCGACAACAAAAGCGTCGAGGCGTATGAGATACGCTTCTTCCTGGGCTTATCATCCACAGAAGGCCTGCACAGAAACGAGATCGCAATATGCCTAACGATCAAGTTGCGGCGATAGCCGAAAAATTATCTCTTAGTGATGCTAGATCACTCATTCCAGAATTCGATGGAAATTCTAATGATTTACACCGATTTCTGAATACATGTGAAATGTTTCAGAAAAAAGGTATTGCAGAAACAGAAAAAGCTCTGTTTTTGTAAATAATTAAAACAAAATTGGTAGGCAGAGCCAAAGACATCGTTAAATATAACGCATTAAATTCTTGGAGAGAACTCCAAAAGGCTCTGCAAGAGCAATTTCTAGAGACTCGTTCTAGAATCTCAATATAAAATAAGATTCTCCCTCTCAGACAAAACTCTGGAGAAAATATAAAAGATTACGCTTTTCGTGCTCGCAAGTTGTTAGCATTATATGATGATGCACCTTCTAATTTTACAAATGATCAAACCCTCAAAAATCTTTTAGCTGGAGAAAATCAGAAAATGGTTCTCCGAGCATTTGAGGATGGTCTCAAAGACAGTCAGGTTCGACTATTAACTAAGTCAAAAGGCCACGAAGAATTGTCAGCATCTACTAAATTTGCTATTGAACAATCCGAAAGGAACTCCACTTCTAATGAACATTTTTTTAACTTGCTCAAAATGCAACAGAAAAGGACATACAGCTGAAGTCTGTTATTCCGCAAGAGTGAAAAAAGAAAAACCTTCACTCATTTGTTCCTATTCCAAAATACCAAATCATCATTTTCCGGAATGTCGTAAAAGACTTTTCCAGCAAAGCTATCCAAGTAATAGCAGGGCATTCCCTCATACAAATACACAAAGGGAAAATCAATCACAAAGGTATTATACTTCGAGTGTTCCACAGTATCAACGGAATACTCCAGTTAATCACCGTTTTCGAGGCAACCAACAAGAGGCCTATGTTCCTCAAAATCAAAGATCCCAACAGAATTTCACAGGATCACCTAAACGGTCGCCAAACATAAGACCAGCAACGGCCAAAATAAAACAAAAAAATCAGCCAAAATCGGAAACAGCCGGCGGCGAGACGAGGATGCCATTACAGGCGCTCAGTCTCGCCTCAGCCAGATGACTGTATCCGCGGATGTCCATCGACATACGAAAAATTAAATCAAGTGCTTTATCTCCCTCTCAACGCTGATCCCCAATCACTAGTTTTGACTATCAGAAATTCCATTACAGCATTTGATACTAGTAATTTTTTAATCGATACAGGAAATATCGGCCCTCAAAGCAACCAGATCACTTGGTGACACAATGGTTGATAGAACCAAGAGCTTGGAGGTATCGCCTCTAGCTGGAAAAGCCCTACATACTTTAGGAACCGCCAAATGCAAATTTCAAGTAGGCAAAAAATTCTTTACCCACGATGTAATTAAATATATTCTCATTAAATATATTGCATAGCACACACTAAAATAAGATACAACGTTTTCTGGTACGTGCAAGTAGTACCATAAATTGATTAAATTTTTAACAAATACCGTAGTTGGCATATTTAGTTCAATTCCAGAATTTTCTCTTTCAGGCTATCTAATCTATATTAATTGCAATCATAACTAAGTACAATATTCTAAGCATCTAAAACGATGCAAAATTTTCTACTAGAGCTTGTCGATTTTAAAGTGATTAAAATTACTACTAGATGCAACATTCTAAGCATCTAAAACGATTGCAAAATTTTCTACTAGAGCTTGTCGATTTTAAAGTGATTAAAATTACTGCTAGATGCAACATTCTAAGCATCTAAATCGATTTCAAAATTTTCTACTCGAGTTTGTCGATGTTAAAGTGATTAAAATTACTACTAGATGCAACATTCTAAGCATCTAAAACGATTGCAAAACTTTCTACTACGGTTTATCGATTTTAAAGTGATTAAAATTACTACTAGATGCAACATTCTAAGCATCTAAAACGATTGCAAAATTTTCTACTAGGGTTTATCGAATTTAAAGTGATTAAGTTTCAATGCATTCAATACAGGATCATTAAAATTTATGCGGATTTGTACTGCTAATTCTATGTAAAAGTTTTGTTCAGTGCTTGTACCTTATAGTATATTGTACAATCAATTAAAACAGCTTCAAGTCAATCGAATTCAAATCGTAATCTAATATTAGATAGTAACACAATTTTGTCAGGGGCGTAGTACAATTCAGAGGTTAATGACATAGTAGCACAAATATGCTTATTGTAGCATTTTCCTACCATCGTGGCACTTGTAGTCACTCTGTTATGGAGCGTGCATGCGTTAAGTTGTCTTTTTGCTTTAAATATTCTCCACTTTGCCGTTCAAATGCCAAGGGCGCACTCTATAGTTTTTGTCGCACGAGTTACGTTCATATATTACAAATTAATTTCGCTAATTTCATTTATTCCATTTTCACTTAATTGAAAGCTTTTTCCCACAGTCTGTAAAATTCTATTTTAATTAATTTTTAATGATAAAGTATTTTTACCCAACAAAAGCTCTAAATGAAACCAAACACTTATGTTTTTCCAAAAAAAATTTTTTGTGCTATATTTAATCGTACACTTTTGGTTTACACAAATTTTCTGTTTTATACGTCTAGATGGTTTACGCTGAAACCCTATGTAACTTTTATCTAAAAATCTAAAATTCAGTCTTGTACGGACAATTACAGTAATCAGTTGTCGGGAATAAATTTATTTGTATATAATAAATTGTGTTGTCATTTTGCTATGTTCATCTTTTTAGTAGTATAATTTATTTGAAATTATTATTCACGCGAAAGCGTACGATTGAAATTGTCCTCTTCTTCTGTGATTTTTCATTAGATAATCTTTGAGAGGATTCGCCTCATCCCCAAGAAGCACGTACGGACTCACACTGGTATTGGGCAAAAGTTGTTCATTTGGAACACTGAACATACCTGCTTCAAGCTGTTGGTAAACGGATGATGCAATAAATACAACACCATCACTTTGTTTGCCATATCCTCCTAAATTAATATCTACATATAAATTTGTAATTAGCATCAGCTATGCCGTGAAGAACGATAGAAAAAATATCTAATAGTTATAGAACATAGAACCACTGTTCTTAGGACATTTTACTCTTATGTGAGAATCGAAGAAAATGTTTCATATCACGTATAATAAGCCATAAATAGAGGTAAATTAATTCAAATTATAGATACACCTAATACATGTGCGCAAGATGGGTTTTCTTCAATTATTTAGTCATATAATTATGGTATATTAATTAATTATTACCGGATATATAGCCCCTTTCCTACTTTTTAATATAAATATAGTTATTTTGTAAGTAAATTCATATATCTATTAATACATCGGAGCAAAATTGAAATGGAAAAGTCTGCCAGACACATTTAGAAGGGAATTTATGAAAATATCAGCAAATCAATCAGCGGCGCGCGCTGGTGGATACTGTACTAAGACAAAATGGGCATACTAAGGGCAAAGTTAACTTAATGACAAGTTAGGAACCAGGCGAGATTTCCGAGTGTTTTACAATTAAAATGCACACGGCAAGAGAAGGAAGAAAGAAAGAAAAAAAATCGAAAAAAATCAAACTCTCTTTAGAACTTTTATGAATAAAGATGAAAAATGTGAAAGCGCAAATTGTATGCAACGAAAGAGAATGGCAAATGTTCCATTTTCGTAAATAAATGAGAAGGGGCGGAGTTTTCACGTTTTACTCTCATAAAATGTTCCCGCGCTTTTGTAAAAACCGGTTTTTGCTGAAAAATTGAGAGAATCGGCCAATGTTTTTTATAGTATAGCCAATGTTTGTTAGTGTAATTTCTATGGTAATTGAGCAGCACGTGCTTCTGTTTACATTCGTTTTGCTGTGAAGAGATTAAGTAGGAGAAATTCTTGATGGATTCTCTGTTATTTTCGGGAAAAATGAGAATTACATTTGAGAGGAATTCTACATCTCCTTTCAGCATCTGGGCCAAAGTGCATTTTATCTTTTTCTTAAAAATGGGAGGTAGTGTGACCTGATGTACATTATTATGAATAGTTTGATAGGATTTTGAGGGATTTAATAAGATTATGTCAGTAGATAAACTATGCGGGTACCAGATCACTTTTAAGCCTCCAGGATTTAGCCACAGATGGCGCCACCGTCGCTAGGTGGGTTGAGTCCATACTAAATGTGAGGTTGTGCCTTGGCTGTACGGGTTTGTGTCTTGGATGTTGGGTATACGAGACCAATTTGGGGGATACGAGACCACTTTTAGCACTCTCCAGCATAGGGAAATAGCATAGGATGTCGAATTTGTTTCTGAAGTTCGCTTATTTTTCATCTCGAGTCTTGGGGATACGAGATCACTTTGGGGATACGAGACCAGTTTTAGCACTCTCCAGCATAGGGAATTAACATAGGATTTCGATTTTGTTTCTGGAGTTCGCTTATTTTTCATCTCGGACTCGTAGCCTCTAAGTTGAAATTAAGTTTTTCATCTCGAGTTTTGGGGATACGAGATCACCTCACCGTCGCTAGGTGGTTTGAGTCCATAATGTGGGTTTGTGTATTGATGGTACTGGTTTATGCCTTGGATGCACCATTGGCTCTTGACTGTACTGGATCCACCATCGGCTTTTGACTGTACTGGATTATGTCTTGGATGCACCATTGGGGCTTGGATACACCATTGTGAGGTTGCCTGAGCTGCATTTGCGGATACTAGCAGCATGCCTTGGTTTTGCTGTTTTGAATTTCACAACATGACATCACCATGAACAGATTCTAGAAGATTTCAGTGAGACATTAGCCGATACTGCCAGCATGCTCCGGTACGACGGCTTTCTTGGATGTGTGGTACGGTTCTCTTGGATATGTGAAGTATTTTGCTTCACTTTTGGCCCACACGTGGCAGCATGCTACGGTTTTGGGAAGTTTCTTGCTTCACTTTGGCCAACACGTGGCAGCATGCTACGTTTTTGGGAAGTTTTTTGCTCCACTTTTTTGGATGTGTGGTGTGCCTAAATGTAGGCTTTTGTTGTTTTCAAGTGTTGCGCCTGGTTTTGAATTAATATTAGTAATAATTGATTTTTCTTGAGCGCCTAAATGTAGGCTTTTGGTTTTGAACTAATAATTAAAGTTAATAGTAGGAAATGTTTGTTCATGCCAATGGATTCTAGATGGTGGGTATGTGGGGCGGATAATAAAGATAGGGTGGATGGTAATGAAATTTTCATCAGAAATCCCCTACGGGCTCTGGTTTTCGAGTTATTTTTGCTCATGGAAATGGATTCTTGGCGGTGTGGGGTGGGAGGCGGAATTGAAATTTTCATCAGAAATCCTCTACGGGCTTTCGTTTTCGAGATATTAGCGACATTTGTTCGGGCGCAAACGCCATTTCTTGAGTAAGGTTCCCTAGCGGCCTTTTCAAATGCTGCACGTTTTCTTAGCAGGGAAGTTGTAGATATCAGCATCATCCGAATTTCACAACTTGACATCACCTTTGCTTGATGTTTTCTCAGCCAATTAATATTATTGGGTTTAGGGGGTGCGTGTATTGAAAAGTCACAGTTGCTCTTTCGAGTGCAAACACCATTTCTTGAGTAAGGTTCCCTAGCGGCATTAGCCGGTACTTCATATGTTGTTCACCTCGAGGGAAAGTAAGGTTCCCTAGCGGCATTAGCAGGTACTACCACCATGCCTTGGATTTGCTGTTTTCTTTTATTATCGGGGAGGTTGTAGATATCAGAATGACGTCATCTTGGTTTTGCTGTTTTCAAGTGCTGTGCCTAAATAAGTTTTCTTAGCGGGGAAGTTGTAGATATCAACATCATTCGAATTTCACAACATGATATCACCTTGGCTTGATGTTTTCTTAGCAAATTATTATTATTGGGTCTTGGGGGTGCATGCATTGAAAAGTCACAGTTGCTCTTTCGAGTGCAAACACCATTTCTTGAGCAAGGTCCCCTGGTGGCATTAGCCGGTACTACTCCAGCATAGGGAAATAGCATAGGATTTTGATTTTGTTTCTGAAGTTCGCTTATTTTTCATCTCGAATCTTGGGGATACGAGACCACTTTTAGTGCTCTCCAGCATAGGGAAATAGCATAGGATTTTGATTTTGTTTCTGAAGTTCGCTTATTTTTCATCTCGAATCTTGGGGATACGAGACCATTTTGGGGATACGAGACCACTTTTAGCGCTCTCCAGCATAGGGAAATAGCATAGGATTTTGATTTTGTTTCTGAAGTTCGCTTATTTTTCATCTCGAATGGTCCCCTGGTGGCATTTGCTGGTACTACCAATTTTTGTTCATCTGGGGCTTGGGGATACGAGATCACTTACAGCACTCTCCAGCATAGGAAAATTGCATAGAATTTCGATATTTCTTGAGTAAGGTTACCTAGCCGCATTAGCCGGAACTAATAGCATGCCTCGGTTTTGCTGTTTTCTTTTATTAGCGGAGAAGTGCTAGATATAAGCATGACGTCATCTTGGTTTTTATTGAAAAGTCACTGTTGCTTTTTCGAGTGCAAACACCATTTCTTGAGCAAGGTCCCCTGGTGGCATTTGCTGGTACTACCTATGTTGTTCATCTCGGGCTTGGGGATACGATATTACTTACAGCACTCACCAGCATAGGGAAATAGCATAGGATTTCGATATTTCTCGAGTAAGTAGCGGCATTAGCCCCAAGGTCCTTTTCTGGGCTCATATTCAATTATATAAACTTGTGGAGCACTAGTACTAAACGTAACTTTTATTATCACTAATAATTTAGAAATATTTATAATAAAAAACTAGTTTCACATTATTGAGTTTTTTATTTAACGATTATAATAATTAATTGGGTACAGATTAATATCATAGCGAATAAACTCTATTTTAAACGTTCGACCGATAGGACCTCTATATATAAGATAAAAATCTCCTGCAGTATTTATCTCCAGTAAAGTATCGTCAGTAATTGTGCTGTACCGTGCAGGAAGGAAAAGTTGACAGTCCTCCAAGTCCAGGATGATACGAGATCCAAATGCAGTCTTACATCTTCTGGCACCCAGAATCTTGTATTCCTTATTAAATTCCACTGCTCCAGCTTCTTCGGTTCCTCCATTGCGTTTGCCATTTCAGCTTACTTTCTCCTTGGTTGTTTATCGTTTGAACTCCAAAATGAAACTGATTGCAATCTGATTCAGCTCCTCAATTTATAGTCATGATTCCAAAACAAGTTTAATCCTGCTTAAAGCAAATTTGCAATATCAGCACATTAAGCTGAATGATTCATGTAATTTGATACCACACTTCCTGTAAGCAACCCAATTCCAAGAATTTTACTGATCCAAACGTTTCATTGGAATTCGTAAACATCCTGTTGTAAACAAATTTAAGCAATATCAGCAAATGATTCATGTTTATTCTTTTCATATAATTTGATACCACACTTCCTGTAGGCAGCCAAAAATTTTATTGTTCCAAGAATTTTACCGATATTCCAAAACAATTTTAATCCTGCTTAATTTGATACCACACTTCCTGTAAGCAACCCAATTCCAAGAATTTTACTGATCGAAACGTTTCATTGGAATTCGTAAACAAATTTTCACATCCTGCTGTAAACAAATTTAAGCAATATCAGCAAATGATTCATGTTTATTCTTTTCATATAATTTGATACCACACTTCCTGTAGGCAGCCAAAAATTTTATTGTTCCAAGAATTTTACCGATATTCCAAAACAAGTTTAATCCTGCTTAATTTGATACCACACTTCCTGTAAGCAACCCAATTCCAAGAATTTTACTGATCGAAACGTTTCATTGAAATTCGTAAACAAATTTTCATATCCTGCTGTAAACAAATTTAAGCAATATCAGCAAATGATTCATGTTTATTCTTTCCATATAATTTGATACCACACTTCCTGCAGGCAGCCAAAAATTTTATTGTTCCAAGAATTTTACCGATCGAAACGTTTCATTGGAACGAAAACAAATTTTCACATTTTCATGTATGCATTCATGTAAAGAATCTTGTTTGCAAATTCGACCAGCAGAATAAAGTAATCAAATTAATTTGAGTGATTTTCTTATCGTGTAATTCGATAACCTTGAGGTTGGCTGAGAGATTTAGTGGCAATATCTGATACTATGACTAGGACTACCTGGGGTGTGTTGGACTGGGCTACGTTACACGTACCAAGGCTTGTGTAGAATGTGTGTTGCTTATGTGTATTAAGTAATTATGTGAAATACCCTAAGCGAATGTGTGTATTGAAAAGGTTTAGGTTTTATGAAAAATTGTTTACTAATTCGTGGCGAAAAAAGCTGGAAAAGTCCATCTATAAAATCTTGCAAATATTTCTATTAAATTAATTCACCTCAATGTTTTTAAATGTACTTTACTAGCAAAAAATTAAAGCTGTTATCAGAGCTGTTTTAAAAGCTGTTAAGCTGTTATCAGAGCTGTTTTGAAAGCTGTTAAGCTGTTATCAGAGCTGTTTGAAAAGCTGTTAAGCTGTTATCAGAGCTGTTTTAAAAGCTGTTAAGCTGTTATCAGAGCTGTTTGAAAAGCTGTTAAGGTGTTATCAGAGCTGTTTGAAAAGCTGTTAAGCTGTTATCAGAGCTGTTTTAAAAGCTGTTAAGCTGTTATCAGAGCGGTTTGAAAAGCTGTTAATCTGTTATCAGAGCTGTTTGAAAAGCTGTTAAGCTGTTATCAGAGCTGTTTGAAAAGCTGTTTATCTGTTATCAGTTGAATAAAAAGAAGCCATATATAAAATATCATTTATTAAAAATTAAAAAGTATTAACATATAACTCTTAGTGTATCATTCTATTTCACATCTTATAATCCTATGGGACCGAGTTGTAATCTCGATGTTAGATGTAATCAAAATTTC
This sequence comes from Dioctria linearis, assembly GCA_963930735.1. Taxonomy (NCBI): domain Eukaryota; kingdom Metazoa; phylum Arthropoda; class Insecta; order Diptera; family Asilidae; genus Dioctria; species Dioctria linearis. The sequence goes on from OZ005744.1 coordinate 83,642,472, forward strand.
CTCTGTCTGTTGTTGAAATCAACATCTGCCTACAGCGCAAGTTTCCATGATCCTTTATACAATACAATACAATACAATACAATACAATACCTTTATTTCTGGATATGTACACAAGATCAAGGATCTTATAACTAGTGCAATATTAAAATGACGGCGTATTAAATTGGCAATTAATATATAACTAATACAAGATAAGAAATATGTAATATTAATATTAAAAATAAGAGTTAGTCAATTTTTATTCAAAAGAGTGACTTACTATGATTAGTTAAACTACGTTATTCAAAGCCAGTATAAAATAAGAAAAAGAAAAAAGATACTAAAATAAGACAACTTAGATAAATAAAATCAAAAAACAAAAGATAAGATAAAAAGAAATAAAAACAAACTAATACAAGCTAAGCAATTACTTTGTGCAATCGATGAGAAGCGCCATTCTACAAGTTAGTGCTGATAAGACTCCTAAAAGCACCCACGGAGGTAGCAGTGGCCGGTAAGGTGTTCCACAAGCGGGGGATCTGAACGAAGAAAGAACTCTGAAGAACATCACGAGAGAAATGAGGGATCAATATCATACGATGCCGTTGAGATTGTAAAAATTGTAGGAAATCGAATAGGTAAGAAGGTTCATGTGACTGCAGAAGCTTAAAAAGCTCTCCAAGTATACAAAATGAGAATTTCTAGTGCTAAGTTAAATCGCACTTCTTAAGGCATGCTTCGCAATTACTTTGTGTTTGATAGAATTTATATAGCCTCACAACTTCTTTTAGGCATCTAGCAACACCACAACATTCACATGTATCTGGTCCATCCGTTGAATCAATTCTTGACCAAGGGCAGCTTATATAGTGCTCACCAAATTTGGAGTCAACTTTTTCAATATTTTCATATAATTTTAAAAAGTTATAGCATTCTTGGATTTGTTTCTTATGCTCATCGAGTAAGATGTTATTATATTCTCTTAAAAACTCCTCAATATCCATCTTAACAGTCCAACATTCGGGAGGATACTAACCACTAACCAAATTCTCATGCAATTCTCTTTTCCCTTTTTAGATTTTGTATAGAACATAACAGATTCTTATAAAATTGCCTCCTGCCTGGTAGATTTTGGATAGAATATACTGTTACCAAATTCTTATAAAATTTTGTTTGCCACTATCTATTTTTAGATATTATAGAATATGCTTTCATCTAGAACAGATTGGAGAAATTGGTTCTCGACTTCGTTTCGGAGACATTACTTTTTAAAATCGCTATATACTCTAACTAACTTTTTCTAACAGAAATTTATATCCCGATTTTTTATATAGAACATGTGGATTTATATAAGGCTTACACATCATTTTGTATTGAACATACTGTTACCAGATTCTAATAAAATTATCTTTGTCTGTTAGATTTTGTATGGAACATACTGTTACCGGATCCTTACCAGATTCTTATAAAATTTTCTTCCGCTTGTTAGATTTTGTACCTAACATACTGTTACCAGATTCTAATAAAATTATCTTTGTCTGTTAGATTTTGTATGGAACATACTGTTACCGGATCCTTACCAGATTCTTATAAAATTTTCTTCCGCTTGTTAGATTTTGTACCGAATATACTATTACCACATTCTTATACAATTTTCTTCTACTTTTTAATTGTGAACTGAACATGTTAACAGATTCTTGTAAAATCTTTTTCTGATTATTAGATTTTGTATAGAACAAACTGCCACCAAATTTTTATAGCCTTTCATTTTGCTGCTATCTATTTTCAGATATTATAGAATGTGATTTTATCTAGAACATATGAATTTATATAAGGTTTATATACGGTTTATATAAGGTTTATAAGGAAATGCAGTTACCAGATTCTTGTAAAATTTTCTTCCGCCTGTAAGATTATGTATTGAACATACAGTTACCAGAAATCTTCTTCTTTACTGTTTACCCACAGTTTATTATAATCTTCCATACCACTTGCAATACTCATCAGCCAAGTGATTTATTGACAAGTCTTGGTTATTCACTTTCATTAATAGTAAGAAAAATTAGGCCCACCACACCAATATTCCGAAGATAAAATTACCATATTCTTATCGAAGCTGAATCATGGTCAAATTGTAAGTCTCGACACTGCTGGTTTTATAAGGTTACCCAAGAGCAGACACTTTCGGTTTCAAAGGTAAAGGTGACGTCAGAGAACAAGGACAAATTGCTGCCTCCAAGACCACGTGTCAAATACATATAAATAATAGTTTCATAACTTGTTTTTCAGTTGATGTTTTGCTCTTTGCCCAAACAGACCGCTGTTAGCTAGCTAATTACGTAATAATTTCAACATGAGTTCTAAGGATACTACAAACCTTCTAAAGCCTACGGATGAAAGTCGTAAAGAATATTCATATAAGGCTCAGTCTACATCTATGAAATCGATGCTCTCTAAAAATAAGGAAGAAAGCTTTTCATCCAAAAACGAGTCGACTGTCCCCTACCAACAGCTCGAAAAATCAGGATATTCCAACAAAGATCGCAAAAAGTAAAGACGGAGAGATGTTATTTGTGAAAATGGTGCACAAGGAAGCTTCTAAAGCCATCTTGGTCTAAAGGCATAAGGAATATTCATTATAAGGATCAGTCTATATCTTTGAAATCTTGGCTTTCCTGAACTAAAGAAAAAAAACTTTCGACTTAAGCTATAATGTAATTAAAACAAATTATTTCAATAAATGGCAGTATAAACATAATAAAATTTTTATTTACAATGCATATTTTAGACTATACTTAATATATTTTCTGTGGCACACGTCGCTTAAGAGTCGCTTTCAGTCAAATTGTTGTTTGCGGATTAAGTGAACCAACTATCCGCTATATAATCCATTGATATCACTTTTGATATATATATCATGAAACTTTCTTAATCATAATATGTAAATTTTTTTCAGTTGTGGCTGCTCAAACCACTTTCAGGCTAGGCTAAGCTCACAAGGTACTCTAGAAAGATTTCTTGTGGTAACACTGGTCATGCCATTACACCTTATCACCAAAAATTTGATGAAAAGTCTTTTACTGTAACCATACAACTTTCACTGCTCATCTAAGTCAACATATCATATTATATTAGTATCATCCCACATTGATATCATAGCTCATCAAAGCTTTACATTTAACCCACACAAAAAGAAATTTTATTGAAAATAAAAAACAATTTTTCATAAAACCTAAACCTTTTCAATACACACATTCGCTTAGGGTATTTCACATAATTACTTATACACATAAGCAGCACACATTCTACACAAGCCTTGGTACAGGTAACGTAGCCCAGTCCATCACACCCCAGGCAGTCCTAGTCATAGTATCAGATATTGCCACTAAATCTCTCAGCCAACCACAAGTACCTAGACACAGCAGAGGGCACCTTAAGGACAAATTGTAGCCTCCAAGACCAGATCAAACTTAATCAGCAACATCCACCAATTAAGCTTCCCACCCCTTCACAAATATTTAGAGCTACGATCACCGAGATGAAAGAGAAGCGAACTCCACAAACAAAATCGAAATCCTATGCTAATTCCTTATGCTGAAGAGTGCTGAAAGCGATCTCGTATGCCCAAAAATCGAGATGAAAAATAAGCGAACTCGGGAAACAAAATCGAGGTCCTATGCTATTTCCCTATGCTGGAGAGTGCTGAAAGTGATCTCGTATCCCCAAGCCCGAGATGAACAACATAGGTAGTACCAGCAAATGCCACCAGGGGACCTTGCTCAGGAAATGGTGTTTGCACTCGAAAGAGCAACTGTGACTTTTCAATACATGCACCCCAGAACCCAATAATAATAATAATTTGCTAAGAAAACATCAAGCAAAGGTGATATCATGTTGTGAAATTCAAATGATGCTGATATCTACAACAGCACTTGGAAACAGCAAAACCAACATGACGCCATGCTGATATCTAGCACTTCCCCGCTAATAACAGAAAACAGCAAAACCAAGGCATGCTAGTAGTTCCGGCTAATGCCGCTCGGTAACCTTACTCGAGAAATATCGAAATCCTATGCTATTTCCCTATGCTGGTGAGTGCTGTAAGTGATATCGTATCCCCAAGCCCGAGATGAACAACATAGGTAGTACCAGCAAATGCCACCAGGGGACCTTGGTCAAGAAATGGTGTTTGCATTCGAAAAAGCAACTGTAACTTTTCAATAAAAACCAAGATGACGTCATGCTTATATCTAGCACTTCTCTGCTATTAAAGAAAACAGCAAAACCGAGACATGCTATTAGTTCCGGCTAATGCGGCTAGGTAACCTTACTCAAGAAATATCGAAATTCTATGCTATTTTCCTATGCTGGAGAGTGCTGTAAGTGATCTCGTATCCCCAAGCCCGAGATGAACAAAAATTGGTAGTACCAGCAAATGCCACCAGGGGCCATTCGAGATGAAAAATAAGCGAACTTCAGAAACAAATTCAAAATCCTATGCTATTTCCCTATGCTGGAGAGCGCTAAAAGTGGTCTCGTATCCCCAAAATGGTCTCGTATCCCCAAGATTCGAGATGAAAAATAAGCGAACTACAGAAACAAAATCAAAATCCTATGCTGGAGAGCGCTAAAAGTGGTCTCGTATCCACAAGATTCGAGATGAAAAAAAAGCGAACTTCAGAAACAAAATCAAAATCCTATGCTATTTCCCTATGCCGGAGAGCACTAAAAGTGGTCTCGTATCCCCAAAGTGGTCTCGTATCCCCAAGATTCGAGATGAAAAATAAGCGAACTTCAGAAACAAAATCAAAATCCTATGCTATTTCCCTATGCTGGAGTAGTACCGGCTAATGCCACCAGGGGACCTTGCTCAAGAAATGGTGTTTGCACTCGAAAGAGCAACTGTGACTTTTCAATGCATGCACCCGCAAGAACCAATAATAATAATTTGCTAAGAAAACATCAAGCCAAGGTGATATCATGTTGTGAAATTCGAATGATGTTGATATCTACATCTTCCTCGCTAAGAAAACTTATTTAGGCACACCACTTGAAAACAGCGAAACCAAGATGACGTCATTCTGATATCTACAACCTCCCCGCTAATAAAAGAAAACAGCAAATCCAAGGCATGGTGGTAGTACCTGCTAATGCCGCTAAGGAACCTTACTTTCCCTCGAGGTGAACAACATATGAAGTACCGGCTAATGCCGCTAGGGAACCTTACTCAAGAAATGGTGTTTGCACTCGAAAGAGCAACTATGACTTTTCAATACGCGCACCCCCTAAACCCAATAATATTAATTTGCTGAGAAAACATCAAGCAAAGGTGATGTCATGTTGTGAAATTCGAATGATGCTGATATCTACAACTTCCCTGCTAAGAAAACGTGCAGCATTTGAAAACAGCAAAACCATGATGTCGTCATGCTGATATCTAGAGCTCTCCCACTAGTAAAAGAAAACAGCAAAACCAAGGCATGCTGGTAGTTCCGGCTAAGGCCGCTAGGGAACCTTACTCAAGAAATGGCGTTTGCGCCCGAACAAATGTCGTGTAGTACATACATACTACTCTCATATAAATTAACAGAAAAACCCAACATCAAGAAAACCCATGAGAAACAATAAAATCATTCAAACAGCAATCAATGAAAATATTTGAAATTACTTCACGCTAACAGCCGTGAAAAATATTCTAAAAAATTGCATCACTAAAATACTTCCGCCAAAGCATTCGAAATCATATATGTGTAAATGATGTAAGCCATTCTTACATCCAATTCATTCTTACCTTTACCTTCTTTTGCCGGGACCAATAAACAAATATTATGTAATAAAAACATTTCTCTTCATTGCATGAAGTTACGTATTCTGTGACAATGAATAGTGATTGCACATGGGTCAACATTTCTTGTGAACGATTTGCATTGCGATTGCATGATTGCTTTGACTGAAATTTTTGTCATATATGAAGTAATAAAATTGTATTTAGGTAACCTTAGAAATTATGTAGGTAAGTTAAGAAATTCAAGAATTTTTGTACACCTTATGAGTAAGGTCGATTATATATAAGCAGAACATTTTTGAATAAAAAACATTCTTTCTCGAGATAGGAAAAGAAGTAGTCTTTCAATACAAATTCTTCCTGCTCATTAAGTCGGCAGTTCTAGTTGTACTAGAACGCCTAATCATTACTCCGGTAACCATAGCTGGCCCTTGGCTTAGCTTCCGGAAGTCGCCAGCTGCTGTGAAGAAGATATCTCTGGGCATAATTGGAGATTCATTACCTGATTAACTGGGAAGTATAGTTAATCATTACATGGCGACCCTGCCTCCCGAGCTGATAGCAATTCTGAAGGAAGACCCTAGAGCTGGACCAAGACCAATATCCATTGAGGAATACCGTAATAGGAAAGCAGCCGAGCAGCCCACACAGAAGACATCAAATAATATCACAAAAAAAGAAGAAGAAGAGAGCCGGAAATCTGGTGAAACATAGACGAGAGTTAGCAGAATTACATAGGCTGACCACCCTAGCCGTCACCAAGGTTGAGAAGAACGCGTTCTTGGATGACATCCGGATAAAAAAAGCAGCAGTACTGGATTGCGAAGAAGAAAGCACCACACAATTTACATTCAGGAGATAATACAAACAATGGGCGGAAAGGAATCTAAAAATAAAGAAGCCACCTCGAATCAGGACGCAGCAGCATCATCATCAGGAAATTCATTTTTAACAGCGGAATTATATATTGAACATGCGACGGATATAAAAATTTTTTTAGGATTAATAATAGCCTTAATTTTAGTAATGATATTATACAAATACGTTAAAAATAAATTTAAGTAGAGTAAAGAAAGAAGCTAGTAAATTAGTAGTAGCAGTTTAAAATAGATTCATGTAAGATTTTTTTTTTTTTTTTAATAAACAAAGACAACAAAACAAAAACATGGCTTTGATAAAAGATGCAGAACCTCAAGACTTTAATTAAGGAATTGGAAAAGACTCTAGAAAATTTCAAGAAAAGTCCGAAGAGAATCTATTCAGCGCAGTTTTTGCTAGTAAAAAGGAATTGGACAGACAATTTAAAGGCAACGTTTCTTGAAGAATATAATCAATTAAATACAGAGCAGAAGCAAATCAATGGCAAACTATTAAATAAATTTAAAACCTTATACGAAGAAATAAATAAATACATTATCATAAAAACACAGCAGATTCAAGAGGTATTGGAAAAATCCATTGAAGAAGAAGAAGAATTTACGGACAGCTCAGACAATCATAATAGTTCAATAGAGGAAACCATAAATAATAACACAATGACATCCTTTGACATAGCGAGCGTCACTAAAATAGTGCCAATATTTGACGGAGACTCGCAACAACTAAACAACTTCATCAACTTAGCAGAGTATCTCCATGATGAATTAAAAACACCAGAAGATAAAACGAAACTGGTAAAATTCCTGATAAAAACAAGATTATCGGAAAGAGCTCGTAACAGAATAGTTAACGAAGCAGATCCCATAAATTTTAAATCTTTTAAGGAAACATTATTCAAAACTTTCGGACCGCACAAAAATGCACTAAAACTCCAAAATGATTTGTCTAAGGTTCGACAGGGAGATAAAACCTTGCAGAGCTACGTTTCAGAGATTGATGCTCTGATAGCAGATTTGAATAATATCCAAATATCAGAACAAGGTGAACAGAATAAAGACATCATTACAAAGATGAATGATAAGATTGCCTTGAACTCTTTTAAATCGGGACTGAGAAATGCAATCAAATATACAGTATTTGCCAGCAGACCTGCAACATACGCTGATGCTATTGATCTTGCACAAGAAATTGATTCAGAACAAGCCAAATCAGAAGAAAATAGAATCTACAGATTCCAAGCGCAAACTCGCAGATCTGGATCATCATATGCAAACAACTACCATAGATACAATAACTTTAACCAGCAATCACGTAAAAACTATAATAGTTACCAACCGCAAAGCAGATTTAATAATAACAGAAGAACATACTTCAATAGTAACGCTAGAGCCAACTTCGCGCAAAATAATTTCAGAAACAATGGAAATCCTTCTCAAAGACAGTACAACAATACGAACAGAGGGAATACCAATTACCAGAATAGACAACCACGACGGATTAATTTGTTAGACTCGGAAAACTACGAAACCGTCCCCGGAGAACACCTATCGAGGGACGAGGAATATCAAGAACAAATAAACAATTAACGAGGATACATTTCATTGATGTAGGCAAGCTAACAAACTACATATCATTACAGACTACCACAACTAAAGCTTCAGCCTCATCATGGTTTATAGATACTGGTGCGGACATCTCGATCGTCAAAATAAGCTGTATAGATTTTAATATTGTAAATAAAAGTGAAATTTGTAAAATAAGAGGCGTTACAAAGGGTGAAAGTGAAACCTTAGGAACATTAATATTGCAATTTGATGCAGAAGGTGAAAAATTTAAACATAAAGTACATATAGTAAGTGAAAATTTCCCTATCGCGACAGATGGACTACTAGGGAAAGATTTCTTCATAAAATATAAGTGTAAAATAGACTATGAAATTTTTCTATTTACAATTTGTGCAGAACTTAGTGATATTAACCTACCCATTATAACTAAAATTCCAGAACAAGAATTCATTACTATACCTTCTAGATCTCAAATTATACAACCTATAAACATAGAAATAAGTGAAGATAGTGTAGTGCTAAGTAAAGAGATCAGAGAAGGGCTACACGTAGCGAATACTATAATACCAGCAAAAGGTATAAAACATATAAAATTAATAAATGTAACTGAGAATGACATACACATAAAGAATCCGCAGTTAGAAGTTGTTCCTTTGAATAATTTTAGATTCATAAAGAAGACAATCAGACATAAGGTTAAGGAGGAAGAGAGATTTGAACAACTAAAAAGTGAGTTGAATGTACAAAATTTGGATGAAAAAGCAAAGGATACGCTATATGAATTATGCAAGAATTATACAGATATTTTCTATCTAACTAATGATAAATTAACAGTTAATAATTTTTACCAGCAGCATATATCGACACACGATAATTCTCCAGTATATATTAAAAATTATCGTCTTCCGCAGACGCAATTGGAAGAAATAAATAGACAAGTGGACAAACTGCTAGATGAAGACATCATTGAGCATTCAACAAGTGCATACAATTCCCCCTTATTGGTAGTACCCAAAAAGGATAACAAAGATGAAAAGAAATGGAGAATGGTTGTTGACTTTCGTCAACTCAACAAAAGAATAACGGATGACAAATTTCCTCTAACAAGATTAGAAGATATTCTGGACAACCTAGGAAAAGCTAGATATTTTTCGACTTTGGACCTCACAAGCTCTTTTCATCAGATTGAACTGGATGAAGAATCACGACCACTCACAGCCTTTTCAACAAATAAAGGGCATTTTCAATTTAAGCGACTACCATTTGGTCTACAAATATCAACCAACAGTTTTCAACGCATGCTATCCATAGCACTCGCAGGACTAGACGCAGAGACATTCCTATATGTTGACGACATAATTACTTATGGGTGCAACCTACAACATCACAACAGGAATCTAATAAAAACATTCAATCGCTTAAGAGAATACAACTTGAAGCTAAATCCACAAAAATGCAATTTTCTACAAACAGAAGTAGTTTACCTAGGACACCTTATAACCAGTGAAGGAATAAAGACAGATCCAAGAAAATATGATAGCATAGTAAACTACCCAAAGCCAACAAACGCCGATGAAGCTCGAAGATTCACAGCATTCTGTAATTACTACAGAAGATTCATCGCAAACTTTGCTGAGATTGCAAAACCACTCAATCAGCTTACAAAGAAAAACACACCATTCATATGGTCGGAGCAATGTGAAGAAGCATTTCAAACATTAAAACAGAGACTAATAAGTCCTCCAGTTCTCCAATACCCAAACTTCGACGAACCCTTTATCCTAACTACAGATGCTTCTGACTCAGCACTAGGAGCAGTACTATCACAAGGAGAAATTGGAAAAGATTTACCGATTTCTTACGCAAGCAGATCTTTAAATAAACACGAATTGAACAAACCCATCATAATTAAAGAATTACTAGGAATCTACTGGGCTATAACTCATTTCAGACCATACTTATATGGTCGCAAATTCATAGTAGTTACAGATCATCGTCCACTCGTCAGCCTATTTACTCATAAGAATCCATCATCAAAGATGACACGAATTAGAATGGAATTATCGGAATATGACTTTGAAATCATTTATAAAAAAGGAGCGCTAAATACAAATGCAGACGCACTCTCGAGAATTAAATTGAGCTCAGAAATATTAAAAGAAATGGTACCAAAAGAAATAAATAAAATAGAGAAAATATATAATGTGAAATCACGTGATAAAAATAAAAGCACGGACGAATCGTCAGGCCAACTATTCATCCATCAATGTGCTTCTATTTCAGAAATTAATACAATAAAAAAGTTAAAATTTATAAATTTAGAAGAGGATATCCTAGAAAGAAGATATAACAAGAAAAAGAATATATTTATAAAAAAGAAAGAAGTTGCAATCGAGTATAGTAATAAACCATACCTTAGATTAGGTTTTATCTTGGAGACACTGTCACTCTCTATGATTAGCAACAGAACACAAAAGCTAGCTCTATCCACGAAAGATAGTATATTCAAGAATGTAAACATAAAAACATTTAAAGAAGAATTTAATAAAATACAAAGAAAGTTGATAAAAGAAAGAAACAGCTCCATAAGAATAATTTTATATGAACCTCCTAAAAATATAACCGACAAAGAAAAACAATTGGAAATAATTAAGGAATTTCACGATACACCACACACAGGTGGATACACAGGAATAAAGAGAACCATCAACAAAATCAAACAACGTTACTGCTGGAAAAAGCTGAATAAAATGGTTAAATCGTACGTCAATAATTGTGAAGAATGTAAATTAAACAAAGTTGTGAGACATACTAAAGAACGCTTAACAATTACTGACACTCCCAGCACTAGTTTCGAAACATTAGAAATAGACACAGTAGGACCCTTAAGACAAAGTAAGTACTACAGGTACATACTAACATGCCAATGCCAATTGACGAAATACGTTGAAGCATTCCCGACAATCGCGAAAATATTGGTTGAAAAGATCATCTTAAAATATGGTGCATTCACAAAAATTAGAACAGATAAGGGAACTGAATTTGTAAACAGTATATTCAAAGAAATATGCAAAATTTTCCATATAGAACATGTTACATCAACCCCATTTCACCATGAGACCATGGGTTCAATCGAAAGAAACCATAGAGTACTGAATGAATATTTACTCTCTACATGTAAAAACGACCAATGGGATGAATGGCTACCTTATTTTACGTTTTCCTACAATATAACACCGCACTCTGAAACCAATTTAATACCATTCGAACTAATTTACGGAAATATTGCAACACTGCCCAACTTAAGAAATCAAGACATAAGTCCAATATATAACATAGATGATTATGCCAAAGAAGTCAAATATAGAATACAGCAAACACAAAAACTTGCAAAAGCCATATTAGAACTAACTAAGAAAAACAGAAAAACAATTCATGACAGAAACATCAAACCATTAAATATTAAAGTAGGAGATAAAGTTAAAATAAGAGTAGGGAATAAGAGAAAATCGGAGCCACCATACAAAGGACCGTACTTAGTTGTAGAAACAAATAATGTAAATAGCAAGCTTAACATTAATGGAGAAATTAAAGAAATCCACAACAATAGGCTAGTTAAGTACTAGAATAGAGTATATATCCTAAAAACATGTATTAAAGTAAGACAGAGGTTAATAAGATTAATTACTTACAAAAACATCACAGTAGGACAAGATAATATGCAAACGCAAATCAAATAAAAAAAAAAAAATTTCAAAAAAAATTTTTTTTTCTAATAAAGGGAGGGATGTAGTACATACATACTACTCTCATATAAATTAACAGAAAAACCCAACATCAAGAAAACCCATGAGAAACAATAAAATCATTCAAACAGCAATCAATGAAAATATTTTAAATTACTTCACGCTAACAGCCGTGAAAAATATTCTAAAAAATTGCATCACTAAAATACTTCCGCCAAAGCATTCGAAATCATAAACACAACATATGTGTAAATGATGTAAGCCATTCTTACATCCAATTCATTCTTACCTTTACCTTCTTTTGCCGGCACCAATAAACAAATATTATGTAATAAAAACATTTCTCTTCATTGCATGAAGTTACGTATTCTGTGACAATGAATAGTGATTGCACATGGGTCAACATTTCTTGTGAACGATTTGCATTGCGATTGCATGATTGCTTTGACTGAAATTTTTGTCATATATGAAGTAATAAAATTGTATTTAGGTAACCTTAGAAATTATGTAGGTAAGTTAAGAAATTCAAGAATTTTTGTACACCTTATGAGTAAGGTCGATTATATATAAGCAGAACATTTTTGAATAAAAAACATTCTTTCTCGAGATAGGAAAAGAAGTAGTCTTTCAATACAAATTCTTCCTGCTCATTAAGTCGGCAGTTCTAGTTGTACTAGAACGCCTAATCATTACTCCGGTAACCATAGCTGGCCCTTGGCTTAGCTTCCGGAAGTCGCCAGCTGCTGTGAAGAAGATACCTCTGGGCATAATTGGAGATTCATTACCTGATTAACTGGGAAGTATAGTTAATCATTACAGTCGCTAATATCTCGAAAACCAGAGCCCGTAGAGGATTTCTGAAGAAAATTTCATTACCCCCATCCCTATATCCCCCCCCCCCCGCATACCACCCTTCTAGAATCCATTGGCATGAACAAAAATTTCCTACTATTAACTTTAATTATTAGATCAAAACCAAAAGCCTACATTTAGGCGCTCAAGAAAAATCAATTATTACTAGTATTAATTCAAAACCAGGCGCAACACTTGAAAACAACAAAAGCCTACTTTTAGGCACACCACACATCCAAAAAAGTGAAGCAAAAAACTTCCCAAAACCGTAGCATGCTGCCACGTGTGGGCCAAAGTGAAGCAAAAAAACATCCCAAAACCGTAGCATGCTGCCACGTGTGGGCCAAAAGTGAAGCAAAAAACTTCACATATCCAAGAGAACGGTACCACACATCCAAGAAAGCCGTAGTACCGGAACATGCTGGCAGTATCGGCTAATGTCTCACTGACATCTTCTAGAATCTGTTCCTGGTGATGTCATGTTGTGAAATTCAAAACAGCAAAACCAAGGCATGCTGCTAGTATCCGCAAATGCAGCTCAGGCAACCTCACAATGGTGTATCCAAGACCCAATGGTGCATCCAAGACATAATCCAGTACAGTCAAAAGCCGATGGTGGATCCAGTACAGTCAAGAGCCAATGGTGCATCCAAGGCATAAACCAGTACCATCAATACACAAACCCACATTATGGACTCAAGCCACCTTGCGACGGTGAGGTGATCTCGTATCCCCAAAACTCGAGATGAAAAACTTAATGTCAACTTAGAGGCTACGAGTCCGAGATGAAAAATAAGCGAACTCCAGAAACAAAATCGAAATCCTATGTTAATTCCCTATGCTGGAGAGTGCTAAAAGTGGTCTCGTATCCCCAAAGTGATCTCGTATCCCCAAGACTCGAGATGAAAAATAAGCGAACTTCAGAAACAAATTCGAAATCCTATGCTATTTCCCTATGCTGGAGAGTGCTAAAAGTGGTCTCGTATCCCCCAAATTGGTCTCGTATACCCAACATCCAAGACACAAACCCATACAGCCAAGATACAACCCAGCAATTAGTATGGACTCAACCCACCTAGCGACGGTGGCGCCATCTGTGGCGAAATCCTGGAGGCTTAAAAAAGTAATCTGGTACCCACATAGTTTATCTACTTTTGTCGTTCGGGTAATCCTACGTTCGCTCGATTTTTGTTTTTAACTCGTTGTCTCAGTTGCACTACAATAGTGCATAGCCAAGTTCTTTTCCCCCATTAATGCAAAAGACGAAAGTATATGAAATTACTTGTTTCATTCTAAAAAACACCAGAAATTTTTCAATTTTGCTCTACATCTTCTTAACGTGTCATTAGGTTTACTTTGCTAAGGGGATATGCTATTTCTCTCAGACCAGTTCTTTCCAAGAGAAGGTTCTGGGAACATTCCTCATCTACAAGAGGATGAAGTGGTGGTAACCCAACAAGCACTTGATAAAGAATTACCAATTGTATAAAACGCAAAAAAAATCAATAATTTCTTCTTTTATTCTCACTTTGAAAATATTTATAAAAATGCAACCTATCACTAACAAACTGTTACAACCGAATGAATCTCTGTTTTTCTTAATCTACCTCCTCAACCATCTACCCATCATAAAAACAATCCGTATCCTTACACTTAGAAAAACCTTAACCATTATTAACGCAAATTTGTCCTTCTTGGCAAGCTACAGAATGATGTGCCGCTTCTTTGATGTATATTTTCTTCTTAGAATTCCTGCTATGTTGCCTTGCAGCTGCTTACAACTCGGCCGCGCTCCTTTCTGTCATGTCCTCGTGACAGATTCCCCATTGGTAGGTGCTGTGAGAACAAAATAATATCAATACGTTAATTTGTTTTATTCTGAATCTGATATGTCCGACACGTTATCGTCTGTATCAGTTAGGTGTTGGAATAGTTTTAACTTATCGCCAGGACATACTCCGACATATTGTTTTCGTGATCGTGTAGCGCCAGATAAATCTTCTACAATATATAGAGATCGTGATCTAATACTTTTGTAATTTGATACAGTCCACTATACTTTGGCAGCGGCTTTCTGCTATTACCATCATTTGACCCCTTGGGTCGCTTGACTAATACATACTGACCTTGAGTATATATTCTGCTTTTGGCACGTCTGCCGTCATAATACTTTTTTTTAGTTTCATGTGGACTTTTCCAGTTGACTTATTAATAGTAGCATTCAGACCCCACTGATTGGATGATATGGTTTCGTACCATTTTCTCTCATCCTCGTTGGATGATGCAATAGATGCTAGAATGGTACGATTGTACCTTTCCGCTTGTCCATTTGCTCTTGGCGTTGCGGTAGCGTCAACTACTATCTTTACTCCCAACTTATTACAATAGCCTGTGAACTTACTAGAGGTAAAACAACTACTTCTGTCACAAACTATTCGGTGAGGAGCTCCAAATACATTGATCATTGCATCAAACGCCGTAATCACGGGTTCCACATTTGTGTTTGGTGCTGCTTTTAGGAAAACATACTTCGTAAAACCATCAATAATCGTAATCAAATAGGTATTGCGTCGTGAACTTTTCACAAATGGGCCCAGGTGATCAACGTGGAGAGTGTCAAATGGAACTGATGTCTTTTCAATGGGATGTAATTCTCCTGATTGCTTACCTGCTGGAAATTTATTATATAAGAATAGCAAACAACAAGAAATATATTTCTTTATTTATTTTCTCATTGCAAAGCAGTATTTGTCTTTTCTAGTGCAATATGACGAACGTTGTCGTGATAGCACATTACTACTTCTCTGCGAAAACTTTTAGGCACTACCTAGCGTTTTCCTTCCTTTGTTATCCTGTATAGTCGGTTGTTCTTCAGGCAGTATTCTTAATGAATGACTTTATCTTCCTTCGTTATAGGTTGTTTGCTAAGCCGTTAATAAGATATTTACATCGATCATCTTTTTGTTGTGTCATCAGAACCCAGTCATCTGTTGTAATGTCAACTCTAATAATTATTCCTTCAATTCTTGCTCTATATCTTGTTCAATACTCTTCTCTAAATCTTCTAGGATAAGTGGCTCTAAATTATTTGCGGTTACAGTTAATACGCTCACCTTTCTTTTTTATTGGTATCTAGATGATACGGTAGTCCTCTAGCAATTACCTCATCTGGATGATATTTTATTGTTGAATTTGACGTATTTATAATTAAAACTGCTCTATCAGATGAATTTGTGATACATCGGGCAATGCAGTGTTCTTCGTTAGGCTTTCCCCACTGATTTTGTTCTATGTAAAATTCCATATTGTCTTCATTCCCGTGAATAGCGACGTATCCATCCTGATTTACCCCCTACAGTAAAACACTTGGCCCAAAGTGCTACTTTAGCTGGCGGTAAATAATCTATTTCTGGTAATGTTGCCATTTGCTTGTTAATAAGTCGTAATTCATTGTTTTTCAACATCATTGTTACATCTTCCCGGTTTACGAAATTTTTTCCAACCATCACAGGAATGTTTTGGACTGTATTCGGTACGATAAGCGCTTCCACATTAGCTAGGGCTAAATCAACTTCTAATTCAATTTTGGCTTCAAATTTTATTTGCACTGAGACTCCTGCATATCCCGAAATGATAATAGAACATGGCTGCAATTCTAATCCTCAGTCCTTCACACAGGTTTCCAGAATCATTACAGCAGAGCATCCCGTATCTATATAGCCACGAGTGTTATTGCCGTTCACTTTGCAATCAATGAAATAGCACGAATTTTTGTTCTTGTTTTCTTTTGCTTCGCGACTCACAAAAACACTTTTGCTTTCTTTGTATTTGCATGAATTTATGTCATGACCTAGTTTTTTACATTTGTTGTACTCTAGTTTAGGTTTGGGACACTTATTTGCAAGGTATCCTTTTTCACCGCAATTAAAACATTTTATTACACGAGAAATTCTACTTTCCTTATTTTCCGTCTTAAAATCACTTTTCGAGACAGTTTCCTCTCATGATACCTTTTTACACTATTACTACCACTGCTCGTTTCTCCACCCAGATCAACGACTGTATATAAAAATTCTGTGTATAAGAATTCTGGAGTGGGGTACCTACCCACTCGGGCTCCCGTTTGAATCGACGAATTTTTGATTCCATCATTTAGGCAGGATAC
This sequence comes from Dioctria linearis, assembly GCA_963930735.1. Lineage (NCBI taxonomy): Eukaryota > Metazoa > Arthropoda > Insecta > Diptera > Asilidae > Dioctria > Dioctria linearis. The sequence goes on from OZ005744.1 coordinate 83,659,443, forward strand.
AGCATCTTTTCTTGTAATCTTACAAGCACTTATTAATTCCATCTTTGCATAGTAATATTCTGCCATGGTTTCTTTCTCTTCTTTACGTCGATTTATTAGTTTCTTTAATGTTAGAGCAAAGTTATTGTGGTCTGGAAACGATCTTGTGATCAAATCTTTCCATTCTTCCCAGTTTCGGTCGTATGTGGTCAGATTACGATGCCAAGCCTTTGCCTTTGCCTTTGCTATCGCAATTATTGGTCGATGCTATTTGTTCGATCTTCTGTAGTCACTTTGATGCTGTCAGATTTGGGATTCCCGTTGGAATTCAGAATACAATCACTTCTTATGGCGTAATAATTTTCGCTTTGCTTTGACCTTACTTGACTTCCTAATAATGTTTCAACCATTCTTTCCAATCGTTCCATTATTTCTTCAGTGATTTGATTTTCTTGATCACTTACAGATCGACGGAAGGAGCGAAATTTGTTTCTACTCTTTGTAGCACTATTGCTTTCACCATAGTTCCTTTGATTTCTTGCACTTTTATCGCTTCGATTACTTCGATCACTTTCTGCACTTCGATCACTTGTTTTACTTCGATCACTTCTTTCACATCGATCAGTCACTTCTTCCACGTCTATATTTGGAACGATTGTTTGGTTCCCTATATGTTGAGACCGTGCTCATTGACCGCTTTGAGCGTCCCATTCCTATATACTTTTGACATCTATTCGCGTAACTTAAAGTTCTTATTCTACTTCTGAATCTATAAAACGCAAAACTCGAAAAAAGTCAATAATTTTTGCTTTTATTCTCACTTTGAAAATTTTTATAAAAATGCAACCTATCGCTAACAAATTGTTACAACCGAATGAATCTCTGTTTTTCTTAAGCGTGAAATACAATTACGGATGATATGTCGAGTGCGACTTGATTTTAAGTCGAAGTCGACGTTGAGGTGAATTTTGCAATTAAATTGAAGCTTCAACTGCTTGAACAAACCAGAAGTCCCGACTTCTGCGATTGAACTGAAGTTGACCGTAGCGAACACCAACATTGCATTTTGAGCAAAGTTTAATTTCAGTCGGAGTCGCAGTCGAAGTCAAAGTTGAAATTGTATCTTGCGACATGTATTTACCATTTGAGCAAAGTCGAAGCCGAAGTCGTAATTGTAATTCGCGCTTTAATCTACCTCCTGAACTATCTATCCATCGTAAAAACAATCCGTATACTTACACTTAGAAAAACCTTAACCGTAATTAATGCAAATGGGTCGTTCTTAGTAAGGTACAGAATTATGTGCCGCTTCTTTGATGTATATTTTCTTCTTAGAATTTCTGTTGTGTTGCGTTGCAGCTGCTTACAATTGTAAACACATCCAACGAAAACAATTTTCTAGAGATTTTATTGTAGAAGATTCGACACCACAAAATGTTCAATGCAAGAATTTGTCAGCAGGTAAAGAAAATATACGAGCAAAGGAACATACGAACCCGAAAATCAACACGTGTTACAAATAATACTACTAGAAAAGCTTCTGCTATTAGAACAAAATAAATTTAAACTATATAAACTAAACTCATCTTTAGCTCAGGATGATGATTACCGTTTTGCGATGAGCTTAATCTCATATTTTAAAGATTTACCCCGTATCAGAAAGATGACTGTATACGAACAAAGATACAGCAAATTTTCTGTGAAGAGTACGAACGAATTGAGCTTATATCTGAAACACACGTCACAGTTCAATAGAATCTACACCTCTGCTATTAAAAAAAATATTATTTTTTAAAGAATAATTTGTTTCAGATTATTTTCAATTGAATAAATTATTTTTTACTTACGTTAAAGATGTGGCTAGTTTCTCTGTTGGTGATATGCATTTCCAAATTTTGACTTTGTAATTAATTTTGGGTTTTTTTTTTTTAATATAGTAGAATGCTCTCGGTTTCATTCTAAAATATTCATAAAATTTGTTTCAGTCTTGCTTTAAGTCTTCAAAAATGTTGTTGAATTCGGCCTTTTCATTCCTTAAAGCAAACATGGGGTGTAATAAATACGATCGTTAAACAAAAAAACTTTAAAGTAGGTACTAATTTCAATTAAAGCGTATTCACTATTTACATTTATTATTTCTTATTGTACATGAAGCAATAAACTAAACTAATTTTTGTCGCTTCTAAATGTAACCAGGTCATCATGAGATAACAAGCTATGCCTAGTAGGTCGCCTGGTGTCGTATATTTTCGTGCGATGAAAATTCGCCCGAAATGTCTCGCAATGTAACCGCAGCCTTAGTGGGTGATGCATCTCGTATTGCGAAGGTACCTAATGATGCTAAACGAGCTTAGGAATAGCTTAAGGAATCCAACCGATAAAACCTACTGCTTTGGGAAAGAAACGGCGCGTTCTATTTTTGAAGCCTTATAGAAAAAGGCTTGACTTTTTTAAATGAACCCTAAAAAACACACTGAAAACGCTGCCTAACCGACCATTAAGAGAACTCGGTTTACACAAATATACAAAACACATACCGCATTTCAAAAGAGTCTTTATGCGAGATAATCGCCCTAAGATAACAAAAGATATAATTGTGGAATTATTGATTTGGAGTTTATATAACGTCCTGGCGTATTATAAAGATGACGATAATTGATAATGATTGATAATTTTGGAAATTTACAGTCACAAAAAGAAATCCTGCAGTATTTAGGGAAATATACAGGTACCTATCATTATCAAAATTATGAAACAGGAAATAGTGGACATTTTCGTATGGAATAATCGTTGCAAACAATAAAGTTTAGTAAGAAGATATCTGAATTGTTAATAAGAAATATAAATAAATCCTTGTATTTAATAAGATGTCATTTCATTTATAACTAACATCTCATTAACACTACCCTGTAATAATAATATAAATTGTAATTGTATAGATATATATGTACGGTCACCATGTGGTAGAAATGCAGAGGAAGAAAGCTTGTTGTTATGTATCACCAAGATGACCGTAGAGAAGATAGGGGAAGCTTTGTAAAAAGCAGACCTCCGCTACTAAGCCGGGCGCAGCTGTAAAGAGCAGATGCCAAGTGAAATAAAAGACTACTTGTTGTTTGTGATTAACTAAATCAATTGATTGTTTATTGGAGTAGCGCTACTTAATTTATACAAACGTGAATTTGCTAATATTGAATTGAATTGCTTAATATTAATGTACATTAAACACGTTAAAACTAAACCGCTTATTTGCACTTATGTGCTTAACTCCGGCAGAAAGATGTGACGCAATATAATTGATCCGTATTACGCTGGTTGCAAAAATGTAAACAAACGTATGTAAACAATTACATTCACTTCTTAAGGTTGTAACATATATTTTGTTTAGCGTATGTTTTGCTTAATTGCAATTAATCAATCGATTGCATTTATTGTGATTGATTAATTGAGCAATGGGTTTTGGGTCAATTGAATAATGCAAGAATGCAGAATGTGCATTCTTGCATTTTAGTTGATTTGGAAATTGTTGGTTTATTGGATGTGCAAATTCACATCACACCCCTTAATTGGAAGTTCGTCTGTGCTCGCAGCTGAGTATTTTCCACGACTAGATTTGACTACAAACTATGTATGTGAACTCATTGATTTCGAAAATTATAATTCAATACCTGACGTTGATAGTAAAGCTAACTTATTTCAAGTAGGAAATGAACAAATTAAAATACCAGAGAGATCGTATGAAATTGATGATATTGCAAAACTCACAAAAAATTAGTTAGTCACAGCCAAATCTAAACCATAAGTATCTATTAAAGCTAATAATAATACTTTGAAAAATGAAGTTATACGGACTGGAAAGTGTTTTTCAACAAATTGAATTCTATTGGATAATTATTAAGAATCAGTAATGAGAAATCAGTTTTAATATTGAGTTGAATGTAAGTTAATATGAGGCTCATTCATAAATAACACACAGAATCCATTATAATAACAGCAAGTATGAAAATATTAGATTAACTAGTCAACCAACTTCTGCGCTATAGTTAAGGACAAAGTTAATACCAGATAATTAATAGTTTTTCTCTTGGTTTTAAGTTAACAAAATGAGCGAAATACTTGATTTTACTCGAGGTATAAGCTACGATAATAGTATTACAAAATTTGAGTATCATAACTGTTCAAGAACTATTATGTTCTATATAAAATTCTTTTAAGTCAAGGTATTACACCTTGGCCTTTGATGGGGGTGCAGCGGTTCTTATACCACTACACCAAAATTACTGACAAGGAAAGGCTCTGATTAATAAAATAACTTAGTTGCTATCAATAAATTGACAAATTTAATAAATTGCTTGGCTATGCAAGCGACTACAAAAACAAAGCCAACATCAAAATAAATTGCAGGTGAAATTTCTATATTCTTATATTACTATCAGGTGAGAAATTTCAGCATTTCATGTTTGGTTTGCACCTTTGACTCAGAGTCATATTCTTCACTTATGTGCAATGACATGGAATGCAAGATTTTGTTTGCTAGAGCCTGGAGTCTAAGGGCTTATTGTGTTGGGCAATTGCACTTGTCATTTTCTATTAGGTCATTTCCCTTTTGCCGAATGCAATAATTCTCCCCGCGTTGAACGGATGTACAATCTATGTTGACGCTAAAGTCCAGTTCCTTGTGGTTTCTAGGTGGTTTCTATTTTTAACGATTCTAAATCAAATCATAAATACAAGAGAAAAAAACAGCCGCCTCGTCTGGGGTTTAAAACCGGGACCTTCCGCTTCCGGGAGACTGCTCTTACCACTGAGACATGCATTTGCATTTTATAATTTGTAACTAGCCTACTAAGCCACGTTTGTATTAAACTGAATATATTTCTTTAATCACCGTTCGATCGCTAGTACAATTTAAGACTGCTTTGTTGTCATTTTCCGACTCATACCTTTGTTGTCATCATCTACTCAGCTCACGACAACACAATTAGCTGCAGCAACCATTCTAATCACTCTTGATAAATATTCACGTTCCAACCTACCTAAATTAGTTGTCCTTCAAGTAAGCATACTCGGGTTCTGCGTAATAGCCGCAACATCATAAGCCCAGATTTTATGGGCTGAATTCAACTGTTTCTCATCATTGAAACCCAATTGAATATTCTTTAATTACCTCGAGGTGGTTAGTTTACGACCTATCCAATTTGAAAAATTGCCTACAAATAATAATAAAATTATAATTTAAATTTAAATATTTTTTTTTTAATAAGAAGGAAGAAAAACGTAGAATCTATGTTAATTTTTATCCATTTAGGCTAATATTTTTGTTGATTTTAGTGCTGGAGAATGAAGATCGTGCTGGAGGCGTGCTTTGGGCATCCTAGACTACGTCTTCTCGTTATTGAAGGTGCTGCTCATGATGCGTGGAGCTTCCTGGCCGACGATTCTTGCAGTCTTCATTCCTTCTACACGTCTTAATTGAATGTCAATTTTTTCCGTGTAGCAATATGGCGCCGGATTTATTATAATATTATTCATTTTTATTTTTTCCTCTAAGTACCTGTATAGAATTCTTTTATTCTACCTGGTCAAGGTGCTTATACCTTGATGTAATGGCTGCGTTAACTGTGCTTGTACTGCAACGCCAAAAGATTGAAGAGAATTCTCCGTTGGATCTTGTGCTGCTTAATCAAGGTGCTTGTACCTTGATTTTAGAAATATGCTACGTTCACGGTGCTTGTACCGCAACGCCAAATTAAACTGCTCGGTCTGATGAGTCTGATGATTGAAACGAGACTAGAAATTATATTTTCATAAAACTTAACTTATAACAATCAAAAATGTTTACTAAGCTAAGTTCTTTTTTGCAAATAATAAGAATGAGAATTTCACACAAATTCGGATTGCCATGTATAGCTTCATAATATGACACAAATGTGCATATCGTATTACGTCTGGTGACGACGGGCACATATGCATACTCAGCATAATTTGCGTGAGATTCCCATTCGGTGAGAATGGAAATATGAAATACGAATTTATCTTTTTGATATATATGTATATTTTCTTATATTGAAATTATAATTAATATATCTACATAATAATATATGATTAATCTATAATTATTTAAGGTCTGAACAGTACCTTTTGTTGGGTACCCGACGGCGGAAGCAATCGACAGCTGTTGGGTAATTAGGCAATGAGTAATCGCCCAGCTTATCATTTTCGCACAGTGAGGTACTGGCTATTGCAGAATTGCAAAAACGATAATGAATAATTTCTAAGTAACCCACTTTTGCCAGTACATATTTACTTTTATTTATTGTTGAGAAATCATGGCTACAATGGTGAAAGTGAGTTATTACATATTCGTAAGGTCAGATTCCCTACCCTGTGCAGGTTAACTGAGTGCGAGACTTCTACGGTATGACGAGTTTGGTGTAACGTTTCAAAGAGATCGGCTCGCCTGCGTGCAAATCGAGTTAGGTTGTGTTTATGTTGTGAGAGATTTCGGGCGAATTTTGATCACTAGACATCGTGAGTATTAGTCACAGCCTTAGCCTTACAGTTTTATAATCATGACTACACTACTGACGAAACCATCTCACGATGATTCTTTGGTCGCACGATTTCTCCAGATGAATTTTTCGAATTTAAGTCAATTCGAATTTTTCAGGATATTGCGCGAACGTCTTGTGAAGATAAGGATCATGAAAGATTAATTCCGTGTGTACGTGAAAAATCGACATTGTGAAAATTCACGCGAATTCCTGCTTCTAAATATAACCAGGTCATCACGAGATTACACGCGATGACTGGGTCGCCTAGTGTCGTTCATTCGAAATCTCATACATTGTAACCATAGCCTTAGTGAGTACGGTGTGGATTTTATAAGGCGAAATGAATTGATTGATAGCTAATAGTTGAGTGAAGTGGATGTCACACCAGGAGCGGCGCGCTACGGCGCGGCACTCTTGACTTGCCGCTGCGCGATTGCTCTTGAAAAATTAAATCTCAAAGTCACACCAAGAAAGGCGCGGCGCAGCACGGCGCGGCAAAATAGTTGCCGCGCGGCTATTTTTGAGATTACTCAAAAACACAATTTTGCCTCTGCCGCTGGCGGCAACATTTCTGTTTCATTCGAAATAAGTCCGCACAATTCGTTAAATGAGGGTTTTTACATTCTTAAGAATTTGTAATCGAACCTCATCACTTTTCTCTGTTTTTCTTCAACCAGAGCTACTAATAACATAACTTCTTCATCGGAACTAGAGCACATTTGGATAAAATCTGCCGCTCCCGGTGTGAACACTCTATTTTACAGCATACCACCACGCCGTGACGCGCCGCTCCCAGTGTGACCAGGGCTTAAATCGGAATTGCAATAACACAACATCAGAAGTCACAAAATAATGCAAATTTCATTATTATTAATTTAGGCAAAATAAATAAATTTAAATTTTCACTTACTTTCAAAATGCTATGTATCTAAATGTTTCATAGAAACAAAAGATTATCCCAAGCTAATAAATTCAGTAATAATACTCATAAACTAAAGTACTATACAAAATTATGCACATATATCCATACAGAATGTACCCATTTGATTACTTTATTAATTTGTTTGCCGAATTCCTCTAGAGCGAAAAATCCGAGTATTTGCATGGATTACAAAACAAATTCTTAATCTCAAACAAATATGTAATAAAAAAGTGAAAAGACAGGAAAAATTCCAAATAATTTTCACTCGGCTTATATTCTAAATAAGTATCTTTCGTCTCTTTTTAACTAAACCATAAACGAAAAATATTAAGAAATATTTTCCCTTTTCTCTCGATGCATTTCTAATCCACTCCAACAACGAAGTTGCACACACAGCTAGCAGCAGACCGGCATTATGTACATACGTGAAGGATAGATACTCATTTTTGGAGCCTCATAAGAAGAATTTGTTTGACATATTGTATTGGTATAGGGTTTCAAATCAATATCATAAAAATTGTGGAAAATAAAAAGGGGGAACAAAATGCTTGCAAATTTATTCAGCCTTAAAGAAAAACTTGGCGCTGATTATTTTTTGGGTAGATTAACCCGCTGCCACAAAAATTTACGTCCTGTGTACCCTGCGCCCCTGGTGAGCACACAGTTTGTAATTTTTTGTTAACGTTGAGTAAATATGCAACCCGTACTCCTCTCCCCTCAGGAATTATTGTAGTATAAACTAAAAATTTCGGATTTTGTTACCTTTTCTTTTTAATTTGACCTCTATTTTTTTTTGCTAAATGGTCAATAACATAACTTTTTTTTCATAAAAACTATAAACTCTAGACCCTCCGCTTTAATTTGACTTATTACACGTGATGTACTATCTGTAGCCATTAAAGAGTTATTAGCTTATAATCTATTCAGTTTATACCGAAATTGGATTTTTTTTTTGCAAAAATTGCAATTTTCAGTCACTAACGGAACAAAATTATTTTTAAAATAGGTTCAAGAATAGGTGTTATGAGCTAATATTTCTTTAGCGAAATTTTCCAACATCTTTTATCGACAAGTTGCTATTTCGTCGTTTAGCATTTTTCCCTTACTATAAAGAATTCTAATGGATTTAAGAAAGCTCTTCCTGTACTCATTATAGCAATAATTTTTATAAAAGAAAATCAAGAATGTTGCAGAAGGTCTAAGCTTCCTAGAAGTAAAGGACAGGCGTATTGAGATAAACAATATTGAACCATTATTTGAATCTCTTGCCAGCGACAGATTTTCACCAACATTGTTTCGTAGCCATAAGTCAAGTTTTTTGTTCATTCAAATGCACTGAGTTTATAAATTCTAATGGATTTTAAAAAATGATATAATATAATAATATAAAATAAAATAATTATTTAACTAACGACGGGGAGTTTTCGCAATATGAAATATTTAACACTTTTGGACAAAATAAATATTTTAATTTTGAACGGTATTGCTATTAATTACACTTTAGTAAAATGAAATAAATATATATTTGCAGTATACTTGCCTAATATGCAACTTATTTGATGATGAACACAAAAACCAATTTCATTGTGAGGGATGTGGTATTTGCCGAATAGGGGGACGCGAAAATTTTTTCCATTGTGAAGTGTGCAACATGTGTCTACCAATACAACTCAAAATAGATGGACATAAGGTAAAAACCAAAAATACTATTACTAGCCAGAATACCAATTCTGTTTCATCCGAAAACCAGTGCGTGGAGAATATTTCTAGAGGAAATTGTCCTGTATGCTTAGGGGACATACACACATCTAGAATACCTTGTCACATTCCAGATTGTGGCCATCTGTTGCATAAAATGTGCTTTGATCAACTAGTAAGAATAATAATATCCTAATTTTCGATATAGAATATCTAGCCAACATTGCTTACAATAATGTAGTAAGGTTTTCCTTTTCATTCTATTCTTCAAAGCTAGCTTCAGGCCACTATGTTTGTCCGACGTGCCAGACCTCCATTATTGATATGACGAAAATGTGGGAATACCTTGACATGCAAGCACTTATCATGCCAGTTCCTAAAGCTTTTGAAAGCCAACTAGTTAATATATTTTGTAATGATTGTCACAAGGTAACTATCATTTGCTTGTGAAAATATTTTCCAAACGATCTCATTTGTATTTCAGTCTTCTAAAGTAAAATATCATTTTATCGGACTAAAGTGTTTCCATTGTGGAGGATACAACACATCCCAAGATATAAAGAGAGGAAGATCATGGACATCAGGTACAATAAACTATGTTACATTAATCTAATTTTCTGCTTAAAACATATAGGTGGTTAATAGTATACTGTCTTTGTTCTGAAGATTTCCTCTTCAATTTATGAAGAAATATTTCCTTTTTGTTTCAATTCTTATCTTTCGATGCATATCGTAAGAAGTGAAATGATTTAGTAGGATCATGCAGAAAATTCAATGGCAGAGAAATCAAGCATGCAAACAGGCAAGGCAGGAAACAGATCAAATAGGTCGAAAGTGTTAATATATATTTCATACAAACACAATACTTGCGTGATTTCCAATATGAAGTACAATAGCTGTGTTCTTTTGTGTCCGCAGAACAGAGCAGAACAAGAGATACACAAAAGAACGCCTCATACATTTTCATAGAAAGATTTAAATGAAGCGGACAGTACAAATAGTTCGCTTCAATCGACAGAACAATTTGTTCTCTCACATATATGAGGGAGATTCTAATAAATAAAAATAACCAATCGTCAACAATACCGATGTACAGAATGCAGTCAGCGACATTCACGAAACTTTTTATCTACATCAGTTACGGTTCCTATAATTTCGACTCCATGTAGTCAGTCTGCCAGTTAAGTTCCAGCGACGTGCAGCTACGATTATAATTTATAGCAACGAGATAAGAGCTACGAGTTTTCGGTTGTACAAACTATATTTTCTTGTGTTAAGTACTTTGAACAATTTGTTCTAAACATTGTATTGAAGGCATTAAATTTAATTAAAATTGACATAATATTGTTAACAGAAGAGCGATTAAAATCCTCAATCTCTCAAAAAAAGAAAAAAACATAAGACTGTCCTTACAAAATACCTTGGGCAGCCCGTCGCTGTGGTACCGTGCAAATGGCATAATGGCAACCCTCTCAAGAATACGCTTTTTTTTTGTTCTTGAGCTGTGATAAAGCAGCCAACAGTCAGTCAGTTGATAATATTTGTGGAAAGTGGTTTACGCTTCGCGAGTGAGTAGAGTGGCCATAAAACGTGCTATTTGCGACGGTACAGGAAGCGCGGCAACGGGTTAGCTATAACAAGGAAGTATAATTAATATAAGTGATTAGATTCAGATGTTTACAATATTATCAAAAAGGCGTTGTTAATCATTCTTATATCCACCTACTCCCACAAAAAATGGTGTCAGAAGTGTGGGATCATAAAGAAAAAAAGGGATTTTGTGCATAAATAGTAGGTACATAAGAAAAGTCGAAAATCACCAAGCCAATAATTCATTCGTTCGGTAGTGGTAATATGTAACGGTATTGCGAAAGAAAAAAAAACTCTCAAAACGGAATCTGTACAACAGAAACTAAGTGAAGTGCAGATATCAAATTTTAAAAACAGATCATGGTACAAAAATATATTATTTTTCCTGACACGTGTGAAATTGTGATCAAGAAATCGAAGAATTGTTCTGTGTGATAAAAAAAAAAATTGTGTGAGTTACCAGCAAAATTTAATCCAGTTTTTAATTCCGTTATCATCAGCGAAGTATATTCGAAATTATTTCCAATTTGATGGAACAATTAAGCAATTTAAGCACCATCGAATTGCAAACTTTATTGAGGCAACGGGGCCTGCCATATGGATATAGACATAAACGCGATTTAGTGAAAAGATTAAAAAGTGCTCTGGGTGAAGAAACTTCCGCCACAACCGGTAATAAAGAAATGATAGTTGAAGGAACGATTGAAGAAAGTGAAAACGGTGAAAAAACAAGTATTGAGCATAATAAAGACTTTTTAGAAGTGAATAGTGACGAAAGTGGCGAAACAAAAGACGGTGCTAGTGACGATTTGGACAGTGATAAAACTATTTCAGAAAGTGATCTCCGGCAGGACAATATAGACAGCAGTGAAAACAGTCATAAAACTCATGAAAAGTCGCAGAAAACAGATAAAGTTTTACCAACAAGTAATTCGATAAGTCACAATAAATAATTTTAATTGCAAGGGGCTAGAAGCGAAAATCTTAAAATGGGAAACACAGAGGGAGAGGGTGGTTCTTCAAGTAGCAGCAATATAGTTTTTAGAGATGTTGAGGAATCGTTGGAAACTTTCGACGGTGAAATATCGACAGATGTATCTGCCTGGCTTGAAAACTTCGAGGATATAGCAGTTGTGTGCGGATGAAGCGACGTACATAAGTACTTATACACAAGACGATTACTGCGTGGGGCCGCAAAGCTATGCGTGGAAGCTTCAAATAGTATTCATAGCTTTAAGGAACTAAAAGAACATTTAGTGAAAGAATTTGGAGAATTCGCTTCGAGTTTAACTATCCACCGTGCACTTGAGAATATAAAAAAAAACATCACATGAAAGATATCTTGAGTACATGTACTCTATTAAGCACATTGCAAATAGGGGTCAAATTGATGAAGAGTCCTTGATTATGTACATTATTGCAGGAATTTCTGACGATGTCTTTAATAAAACCGTACTTTATGAAGCTAAAAACCTAGACGATCTTAAACAGAAACTACGAATTTATCAGACAATGAAAAGCGAAGCAACAAAGAAGAAGCCTGAAAATAAGCACATAATTGAAAAGAAAAGGGCCACTTCGCGAGAAAATAGATGTGTAAATTTTGGAGGAAAAGGACATGTTGCGTCTACCTGTTCACATCGCTCAAAAGGTCCCCGATGCTTTGCTTGTAATGTGTTTGGACACCTTTCCTCTAATTCTACCCAACCGAGAAATCCTAGAAGTGCTCAGGGGCCCAGCCACATTAATACTATTTGTACTCCAGATCTGCATGTTAATGTGATTGTCGGTAATAAACAATATCTTGCTTTAGTAGACACTGGAAGTGATGTAACGGTGAGCAGAGAAACGGTTCTCAGAGATGCATTGATCCCAATAAAACCAAATTCTGCAATTTTTTTAATTGGGTTTGGTCAGCATCTACGAAAGACTCGCGGTTTATGTTCAGTTCAACTTCAGATAGAAGGCGAAAGCTATAAAGTAAAGTGTCATGCGGTTCCAAACGATTGGATCAATCAAGATGTCATCATTGGTGAAGATCTGTTGAGAGAGTCAACCCTTACAGTCGTAAATGGTAAAGTCATCTTAAGTAAGACAAATACGTTCACGTTCGAAGAAGAATCTGAATTTTTCAAGGTTATGGATGTCTGTCAGTTGATCGAAGAACCCGACATGGAAAGCGTAAAAGATATTTTGAGCTGTGAATCGAAAGAAAAGGTAAAGCAATTAATTTCGGAATACAGCTACATGCTGCATTCAAATGACAATTTGCTTAGAAAATGAAGTTCCATTGTACCAAAGGGCACGAAGATTAGCACCTGTAGAAAAAGAAATCGTTCGCAAACAGATACAAGATTGGCTGGACGAGGGCATAATAAGACACAGTAACTCTGACTTTGCGAGTCCTGTCGTCTTAGCTAAGAAAAAGGACGGTTCGAGTAGGTTATGTATCGACTACCGGTGACTTAATCAAAAAGTTATTAAAGATCGATACCCCTTGCCTAACTTAGAAGAAATGCGGGAAAGCCTATACGATGCTCGAGTATTTACGACGATAGACCTTCGGAACGGGTTCTTCCATGTCGATATCAAGGAAGAAAGCAGAAAATATAAGTCGTTTTTAACTCCTGACGGCCAATACGAGTTTCTCAAAGTACCTTTCGGACTCTGCAATTCGCCTTCTGTTTTCCAGCGGTTCGTTAATACCGTTTTTCGGGAGCTCATGCTAAAAAAAGTCCTTCTAATTTATATGGACGATATAATAATCCCAGCTATATACGAAAACGAGAATTTTGAGAAATTAGCGCAAACTCTTCAGGTCGCTAGAGACCATGGCCTCGTAATCAAGTGGTCTAAGTGCAAATTCGTTAGGTATAGTGTACAATTTTTGGGACATATTATAGAGAATGGAAATGTAAAGCCATCTGACGAAAAAATCCAGTCGATAAATGGTTTTGCTACTCCGAAAACTGTGAAGCAAGTATGAAGTTTTCTCGGATTAACCAGCTTCTTTAGAAGATTTATACCGCAATATTCTTTCATTGCTAAGCCCCTCACAGATCTCATAAAGAAAGATGTGCCTTTCATATTTGGAGAACGGGAACGGGAATCTTTTAATACGTTGTAAGATCATCTTTGTAGTGACAGCGTCCTAAGACTATTTAATCCTAATTTGGAGACAGAATTGCATACTGATGCCAGCAAGGTTGGATACGGGGGAGTTCGGTTACAAAAAAGTCCCGATGACTCTAGATTGCATCCGGAGTTTTATGGTAGCTTCAAAACAACTAATACGGAGATGAACTACACAAGCTACGAATTAGAAGTATTGGCTATCATAAAGTGTGTAAATAAGCTACGTCCATATTTGCTTGGTCTTCATTTCAAAATCTGATTCCAAGGCTTTTCAATCAACAATGAAAAAAAAAGATCTGAGCAGCAGATTAGCCAGATGGGCTCTTCTGCTAGAGGAGTTTGATTGTGTAGTGCATCACCGAGCTGGCACGAGTATGCGGCACGTAGATGCTCTTAGCCGTTACCCGGCAGTATTATCTATAGAAGGTGGGATCTTGCAAAGGGTAAAACAAGCCCAAGGAAAGGATGAATCTTGCAGATTGGTTATGGAGTTGTTGAAAAGACAGGAATTTGAAGATTATGACCTCAAAAGCAATGTACTTTACAAATTCATTGAAGGTAATCATCTCCTTGTCGTGCCCAAGTCTCTTCACAAAGAAATAATACGTAACGTTCACAAGCAAGGTCATATAAATAAGAGAAAAGTGGAAACTATTGTACGTCAAGACTATTACATCCCCAATTTAACAAAGAAAGTGGAAAGTGTTTTGTTTAATTGCGTTCGATGTATCTTAGTATCAAGGAAGGCCGATAAGCTAGAAGGATATCTTACCCCAATAGAGAAACTTGATACACCTTTACACACGTATCATGTCGATCATCTCGGTCCATTAAAGTCTACTGCAAAACATTATTCTTATCTCTTCGTCGTGATTGATGCTTTCACGAAGTTTTGCTGGTTATATCCGGTAAACGGCAGAAGATGTCATAAAAAAGTTAACCCTTCAGAGTGAAGTCTTCGGTAACCCTCACCGGATTATCTCAGATAGAGGTCTAGCTTTTGCGTCGTTAGCTTTCCGATCGTACATTGAAGATCAAGGTAGCAATCACGTGCTGATAGCAACGCATTTCCAGAGGAAATGGCCAGGTTGAACGCTTAGATCAAGTAATTATCGCTGTTCTAGCCAAGATCTCGCTCGAGGACCCGCGAAATTGGTTTAAGTATGTCCCGCAGCTGCAACGTATTCTGAACTCTACTACGTCACCAGCAACCGGAAGAACACCGTTTGAGTTACTAATAGGTGTGAAGATGACTAAACCTTGAAGAAGCAATTTTACAAGATTTTGAGAGCGCCCGTCAAGACATGAGAAAGCAAGCAAAGGAACAAATAGAGGAGGTTCAGGAGGAAAATAGAACGTACGCTAAGGCTAAAAGGAAACCAGCAAGAAAGTATTGCACACATGATCTGGTCGCAGTTAAGCGCACACAGTTTGCCCCAGGATGCAAGTTATATCCAAAGATTCTGGGCCCGTACGAAGTTCAGTGAATCAGGCCACACAATCGATACGATCTCAGAAAAGTTGGTGATCATGAAGGGCCTAACAGTACGAGCTCAACAGCCGATCGTATGAAACTCTGGTCTACGGAGCACGACACAGATTCCTCTGAGGCAGACGATGAGTAGGATGGCCGAATGAGGGAGATTCTAATAAATAAAAATAACCAATCGTCAACAATACCGATGTACAGAATGCAGTCAGCGACATTCACGAAACTTTTTATCTACATCAGCTACTGTTCCTATAATTTCGACTCCATGTAGTCAGTCTGCCAGTTAAGCTCCAGCTACGCGTAGCTACGATTATAATTGATAGCAACGAGATAAGACCTACGAGTTTTCGGTTGTACAAACTATATTTTCTTGTGTTAAGTACTTTGAACACTTTGTCGCCTTTTTTTCTAATAACTTATTCAATAATTTCCTTTTTTTCTAAACATTGTATTGAAGGCATTAAATTTAATTAAAATTGCTATAATTTTATCAAAAAGGCGTTATTAATCATTCTTATATCCACCTACTCCAACATATATATGGGAGCTCTGGAAGAAGGTATACAAAAAAACACAACTAATTTGTAATAAGCATAAACCCGATCCAATGCCTTCACTTTCAACAAATGAAGACAAGCATCATCTACTTCTTGTTAATGGCACACATTACGTTGTCAACATTAAAGCTCTGTAAAGCTTTTGTGTTTTTAATTTTTTACACTGACTTAACTAGAATAAAAAAAGTATTCAAGGTGAGTTTCTACTATACGAGTTCAATGATGGCGATCAGAGATAACCATACCCATGAGACCTCTCTGATCGCTGGGTCGAAAAGTTCAATCATTTTTTTGCACTTAAAATGCAATTTGTAAATTAATGTAAATTATTTTCAATAAATTTCAGGCTGTTAAGACGAGAAATTTTTTTCGTATAGTTTCTACTACCGCCATCCCGTAGAAATTTGTTGGAATTTAACATACTGCTAACCCATGGTATTAAGATTAGTAAGTATGGCCTTCTCGAACTGCCAATTGGCAGCTGCGTTATATGCTGGCGATTTCGTTCGCTTCGGTTTTAATACAACTCAAAGGATTGTTTTCTTTTTGCTTGTAAAATGAAATCATAGAGTATAAGTAAACAAAGTTTTTCGATCCATTTTTAATTCATGGAAATAATTTATTTATTTATTTATGATTTTATAACGATAGCTTACAAACAAAAGTCTGAATTAAAAGCTACCGGTTAAGTGTAAAATCCAAATATTTGATTACTTCATATTTCATTGCCAAGAAGACTAAAATATTAAAAATAAGTAATAAATTATTAACTATGACTATGGACTAGATATGTACAACAGTATACGAATAACTTAAAAATAGAGCAAGGAAGCTAATTTTGCGGAATAAGTAGGGGCAAATAATAAGGTTAAAACAAGTAGAAAAGCTAGAATTGGTCTAAGGCCAAATCTTATAATACCCTAGATGCTGCGCGTATATAATTTCGTATGCTCATACATCTGTGCAAGTTTGATTTTTGAAGTAGTTTTCGCATATATTTCAAGAACGGTTCGTTGTGCAGAAAAAATAAGTATAAACATTTTTATAGGATTTCATATTCTGAAGAAGTTGTCAGTACATTAAAACCGTATAGGACTTATCGTTTTCATAGTATATGTATAAATCTATAAAGCGGTTGCCGGATTTAGTCCAGTTTCTAAATTTTTCCTATAAGAACACCAGGTACCAAATTTCAGCTCGCTACGTCGACGCGTTCACAGGCATTGCCCAAATATATAGTGAAAAACGAAATTTTTGTATAGCAACCTTACTAGGGAGTTGCCCGATTCAACCCATTTTCGGACTTAATTTTTTTATTTTTTTTTTAAAACCTGTATACAAATTTTCATCCCTCTAAGTGAACACTTTCTCGAGTTATCGTGCGGACGGACGGACATGCAAAAATAAAAAGAACTTTTAATATTATGCATGGTTGTCCAATTCATTTTGTTCTACCATATTATTTCTAAGTGTTACATACGGAATGACAAACTTAGTATACCCTTTGCTGTTTAGAGCTTAAAATGGAGAGGATTTGGGATTAGAGTTGATTATAAACAAATTTTTCAAATACAAGCTATTAGAAATTGATATATATTTAGGTCTATAATTATTTACGGATTTAAGATCACCAGATTTAAGAATTGGAGTAACATACGATATCTTGAATGCAGATGGATAAACACTGTAGTTCAGTGATGAGTTGAATAGTACGCTTATAGGAGCGCTTAATACGGATGATCAGTTGTTTAGAAAGGTGTAAGGTATGGTATCGGGCCCAGCTTTCTTACTTAAATCAAGGCAGTTTGGAACATCCTCAGGAAAAATTGGAAACGTAGCTATTGAAGGCGAAAAAGAGGTTGGATGCGCAGAGGGAAGTGTTGTGATATTACTGCATAATGAATGATTATTGCCTGAAATGTTGTCAGAATATACAGATTTAAGGTAGTGAGCAAAGATATTACAAGTATCCTTGGGCGTATAATAAATTGTATTATTGTAAGTAGGAAGGGAGTCTGAGAATTCCATTGTTTTGAATTATGCCCAGAATGTTTTGAAATTATTGTGTAAAGTTTTCTCAATTTCATCCAAATAGTTTCTATAACATTCTTTAATCAAGTTTTTAGATAATTGACGAAATAATCATAAGCTCTTTATTATATACCTTTCGAGGGGACTGAATCCAATTTGCTGCCCATTAGTCACACAATTAATTGAACACCTGTTTGGACGATTAATCCTTTTTATACCCTAGATGAAATCTATAGAGGTATACTAAGTTTGTCATTCCGTTTGTAACACCTCGAAATAATGATGGTAGAGCAAAATGGATTGGACACCCACGCATAATATTAAAAGTTATTTTGATTTTTGCATGTCCGTCCATCCGTCTGTGCGCACGATAACTCGAGAACGCGTATTCTTAGAGAGCTGAAATTTTGTACACGGACTTTAAAAAAAAAAGTAAAATTAAGTACGAAAATGAGACAAATCGGGCAACTCCTTCGTGGGGTTGCCATACAAAACTTTCGTTTTCCACTAAACATTTGGACACTCCCTGAGAACGCATAGATATAGAGAGCTGAAATTTGGTACATGGTGTTTTCTTTGTACTAGGAAATAAAATTTCAAAAATGGACTAAATCGGGCAACTCCTTCTTGGTGTTGCCATATAAAAATTTAGGATTTTAACGTATACTGTGAAAACGATCAGTCCAAGACATTTTTATTGTACTTAAAACTTGTTCAGAATATGAAATCCTATAAAATTGGTTATATTCATTTTTTCTGTCCGACTAATCGTTCTAGAAATATGTGCGAAAAACCACTTCAAAAATCAAACTTGCGTAGATCGCTGATCATACGAAATTTTATACGGGCATTCATCTAGGGTATCATAAGAATTGGTCTTAGACCAATTCTAGCCTTTTTATTTGTTGTATTTAAAACGTTTTGTTTCACACTCACTTATAACTGATTATTTTTTACATTGGTTTTCACTTGAACAACTTAACTCGAAATATATAAACTATTTCCTTTGTATTTATGTATGGTCTTACAGGTAATTTTGGATCGCTTTTGATCTTACGTTAGTTTTCACTTTATATTATCTCAACCCTATCTTCACCGAACCGATCAACCGACTCGACCTTTGGCTGCAGTTTGAGGTTATTTTCTCTCAATTTATCGAAGACTTTTTTCAGTGTATCATTGTGGTCATTTAAGTTCTTTCCATAAATTACGATGTCGTCACGAAAAACGAAATATTCGAGGCCTTGTAGCCCTGTCAGAACGAAGTTGGAAGTTGGAATGTATTGGGAGCTCCTTTGAATTCGAATGGCATACGCTTAAATTCGTAGTGCACGTAACTAGTACTGAAAGCGGTCTTTGGTCGATCTTTTTTATCGACTAAGACTTGGTGATAGCCATTGCCAAATCGAGAGTGGTAAAGTACCTGGCATGACCTAGTTGGTCGGGAATATCCCCGATTCGGGGTAGCGGAAATTCGTTCCCAACTGTCTTCTCGTTTGAATTACGAAAATCGACAACGACGCGCCACCTTTTTTCAGCATCGGGTTCCGCTTTTTTGGGGACAACCAATAAGGGTCCCAGGTCCAAGGTTCAAGTCGGGCGGTTTTTTAAACAATTTTTTTTTGTTCTGGCAAAATAATCTTTGTTATGAAGAAACGATAGGAAAGATTTGGACTTTGCATAATTAATATTATGCCTCATTTGACTAGATGAAAAGGGAAAAGGGTTTTGAAATGTTTTGAAATTTGTACTGCAAGAAATTTCAGCATGATGAAATCTTTGCACGGGAAAAGTTCTATGTTTGAAACAGATTTTTTTTTTTTTTAAATTTATATGCCGGGTGATAGTCGAAAAGAAATTATAGCAAAACCTGAACTTCGCATAATTGTATAATATGTGTATGGGTGAAAAGGGTTAAGTTATAAAAAAGAAAGAAATTGACTTTATTGAATTAGCTTTATTTGACCATTCGGTAACAATTTAATCTTGATTTTTATTCCATCACGAGTGGTGAAGCGCTGTCTTCGCTTCTTCGATTTCTTCAAGGCTTTGTAGGAAACCGTGAATTTTTCACTTCGCTTCGGGCTTTGTATTGTCGACAATATATAGCTGGAGATCTTTGTCTCCGTTCTCTCCTGGCAGTAGGACAATCGCCTGCTAAAGCTGGATAGCCTTTGTTGTCGGCTGATGAATAGCTGAATTTGACGTTGATGGCTGCAGGATAGCTGCATTAGACGTTGATGTCTGCTGGATGAGAGCAGCAGATGTGGACCGCTCTGGCTGTTGATCCGTTGGAGCTGTGGATGGCTCTGCCTCCATTGGTGTTACCGCGGACTCTGAAGTTTTGGAGGCTGATTTAACTACCCTCTGCTGCCTTGGAGTTGGGGATGGTGGCGGTGAATCATCTACACAGATGACCTCTGGAACCTGGATTGCACTCAATCGCAGCTCCTCCAGAAATTCCTCAATACACCGTCCCGGTGTTGATGGCAGTACTACTGTACTATCGGCTTCGCGTGTAGGTGATTGCATCATAGACTTTAGAACCAAAACTGATGTGCTTTACATTCTTTGCGCGCTATTTAAAGAGACGTAACGGTTAGTAATTTTAAATGTTGATTCAAATTTGTAGGCAGCGCTAACGGACTTCTTAAGAGTTTTATGCGAATCGATGCGAGCAATATTTTAAAATTTTCAAAGTTTGGTTCAAATTAACTGTTATAATTATAAGTTATTAATTATAATTAACTGCGATATTGGAATGCAGAGTTAACGGCCGGTTTTGCAAAATTTGCCATTTGATAGAATTTTCTAACAGCAAACATTTTATGCATTTGAGATTGAAAAAAAATAGATTTTAATTTTGTATGTGGGCTTGCTGTTGTGTACCTGTATGTAGACATATGTTAAAATGATTTGTTGTTTAAGACACATGCACTTATCGTTTTAGATTTTGGCTTTCTGCAGATTTTGGAAAGAGACATACTTTCGTAACCGGCCTTTTTAAGATTCCCTTGCTGGTTTTTATTGTAACTACCCTTACGTAGTTATCTTTTCCTTTATGCACTTCTAGTATTCTTCCTAGTATCTAAATGCAGGTAGATTTGTTTCTTTAATCAGAACTAGATCTCCGACACAAGGATTTAATTTTGGTTGTTGCCATTTAGGCCTATTTTGCAATGAATTCAGGTAATCGGTTGACCATTTGTTCCAAAAGTGTTTTTGCAGGAGTTGTACACGATTCAATCTACATGTAACTGCTCTGCTCTGGTCTTCTGTCGTAATAATTCTTTGCCGTAGCCTTACTTTTTTGCAGATTTTCCATTCCTAACTCAAATGCCTTTTGCAGCTTAAAACGTAGTACCGAATGATGTCTGTCGGTGTGTATTGGTTCTTGTTTGGTGTGTAACCTGCTAGGAACTCGCGATGCAAACCCGAAAAGTGTTTCCATAGGTACGAGCTTAGTGCCTGTTGGACACCCACACACAATATAAAAAGTTAATTTGAGAACACGATCACTTAGGGAACTGAAATTTTGCATGCAGGCATTAAAATAAAACGTAAATTTAAGTTTCAAAATGGGACAAATCGGGTAACTCCTTCGTAGGATTGACAACAAACATTTCGTTTTTATACCTTAGATGAAATCTAAAGGGTATACTAAGTTTGAAATTCCGTTGGTAACACCTAGAAATAATAATGGTAGAACAAAATAGATTAGATACCTCTACATAAAATTAAAAGTTATTTTGATTTTTGCATGCCCGTCCGTCCGTCCACACGATAACTCGAGAGCGCGTTTACTTAGAGAGCTGAAATTTTGCATATAGGCTTAAAAAAAGTAAAATTAAGTTCAAAAATGAGGTAAATCCGGTAACTGCTTCATATGGTTGCCATAAAAAAATTTCGTTTTTCACTATATATTTCAACACTACCTCAGAACGCGTCAACGTAGAGAGCTGAAATTTTGTACATAGTGTTCTCATTAAAATAGTAAAACTAATTACAAAAATGGACTAAATTTGGCAGCTACCTTCGTAGTGTTGCCATATAAAAATGTAGGATTTTTACGTATACTGTGAAAACGATAAGCCCTATACGGTTTCAATGTTCCAAAAACTTCTTCAGAATATGAAGTCCTATAAATTGTTCTGTCCGACGAACCGTTATAGAAATATAACCGAAAAACCGCTTGAATAATCAAACTAGTACAGATGGGTGACGAAATGACATACGAGGATATCATAAGAATTGGTCTTAGAATTGGTCTAGCTTTTTACTTGTTTAGTATATATTTGAACATTGCCTGAGAACGCGTCGACGTATACAGCTGAAATTTTGTACATTGTGTTTTCATAATAATAGTTAGTAAAATGTAATAAAAATAACGAAACGCTATTATCAACAACATTTTCTTTTCGCTCAGTGCTGCCATATAACTTTGTGAAAAAAGTATTGTTTCGTGCCACAAAGTGACACAAGCTACATCTGCTGAAAATGGAAGCAACTTTAGGCCAGTGACATCGTAGTAAACCTTGGGTTCGGAAAACGGAATATTCTGGAAGGTTTTAGTATAATTTGTAGAGTATAAATACGGCGCTTCTGACATCCAGGAGGCGGAGTCTTATTTCAGACAGTGAAGTGAACGAAGTAAACTATTAGGATTGTGATAATTAGAAGTACAGTACTAGCGACAACTATAAAGAGTTGATTTGATAATAATTTGTGAATTTGTGAGCGTAAACTGTAAAGTTAAATAAAGAAAGAACTTTTGAATAATATCTGAAATATTGTGTTTTAAATAACGAACTAAGACCACGCTCGTAACAGTATTATATATGTAGGTATATATTTGGTATTTGAATCACAAAAATCGGTTCCTCCGTTCCCGATATATGATTTTTGGTAAATCACGAAATTTTTACCCCCTAGCAGGGCGGGATGGCAGGGGGAAAAAAACGGGTCAAATATTTTAGTTTTCCATAAAAACTCTGAAAGTTTCATCAAAATCAGGCGTTATCAGTTCACATTCAGCAGATAACTTTGACCGATTTTCATATGATACCAACATGAACCAATCGGCCCTTAAGGGATAATATTACCTTGTGTTCAGTAAATTCCACGCGATTTTCTGTGACGTACCACGAACGATAGGAAAAGGATAGAGATATGAGGTTTTGTGCATAGAAAGTACTAGTCTTTAACTACAAAAAACGTATATTATTTTAATTTTACGATACCAAATGGCGCTATTGTATCGCACGAAAGAAAAAAAAATTTTCTCGGATGGTCGAAATGGGCGTACCGCTACAGGTCACATTTAATCTGGAAAAAAAAAACCAAAAAGTCTTATGGTCGTAGCATACTACAGGCAGCTGTATGCTACCCGACGGCTAGCAGCAGCAAACAGCGTGGTCCACACGCGAATGTGTTGTCGACGAGACTCGACCATTCGTCTCAAGTCTGACGGGGATAAGTGCCCGACAGAAAAGACGTGTTGGAAAAAAGAAGAAGAATCGGGGATAGAAAAAAAAACTCTTTTTGAGCTAGGGAGGGGATAAGTAGAAAATTTAAGCGAGAATCAAGAAACAAACAAGTAATCGGGAGTGGAATATAAATTAGGAAGGGACACTGAACAAAAAAATGACAACTGCCCTCAGTGTAGTTGGGTGGATATGGGGCAATGCAGCTGAAGGCAAAACATCTGCTAAGGTAACGGTAAGTGGTGTAATGGTCCCTTCAGGACCTAGTGTGTGCTTTCTTTTTGGCTTGAAGGCACGAAATTTTTATGTATATGGCTGTTGGCACAGCGGCAAGTTTTCGTGGAACCTCCCCACACTCTCCGCCAACAGCCGAGGCGAGCTAGAGTGCCGCCCTGCAGTCAACGCTGTCCATCGAGTGATCTGTCAACTCATGCTGGCAGTCTGAACTTCACGTCCAAAGGCAATCACTCTTTATACTACCATAACAAAGTGGCGCCCAACGTGGGGCCACCTCAGTTGGACTTCGGTCTCCGAATGTGCCGGATACTGGAGACTGGGATTACTTGGAGATATGGATATTTGGCTGTTAGCTAATTGTCTGACTCGGTAGTCTCATATCTAGTAGAAGTTACAGGCGGACCTGAGTCTAACTGTTGTTGTTATATAAACTATTTTTTTGTAGAGCAAAATAGCGCCCAACGTGGGGCTACCTCAGTTGGACTTCGGTGGTCTAATTGTGACTTTTGCTGGGGACTGAAACTTGCTGTGAGATGGTCATTTGATACTTTGCAAATTGACTGACCTGAGGCCTCATATCCAGTGGAGGTTACTTACGGACCTGAGTTTGACTGGTTTTCTGAATTAATTTGAGTAAAGTAAAGTTTCGATATTTCCCCAGTTTTTGAATTATGATGAAAGTAAAGTTTTCCGATTGTGATTCAGATTATTTTTGGATTGTGATTTTAGTAACGTAGAGTTTTCGATATTGTTTTTTCTGCAGTTCGACTTAAGGTTTGACTTCGGTCTTTGAATTTTTTTTTGAATCGATCTTTCCCGCTGACCTTCTGCTATGGAAATAGTAGGTGACCTCACAATTTTTTTTTGATTGTGTTCTCACGGAGGCATGTCTATGTTGGCCAACTGGCTGGACAGAGTCGTGTTTCTGTTAGATGACTTTTTGGCTTTTAGCTACCTAGTTGACCAGATTCATGACTCTGCCCAGCTGGAAGGTTAACTAAGTATTGTAATCAGGCGAAGAGGAAGGAAAGAGTTGTTGAAGGACCTTCAGTAATCAGGAGTTGGCTTACTGCTAACTGCCTGGCTGAAGAATTTCTAGTAGGATTTTCAGTCTTTAATATCTCCAACCGGACTTTTCCCAGATTTCTGTGAGGACTCAAGTGTTTTTCATGCACACATCCACACCACTTACTTATAAATTACCTAATGAAACCTGAAAGTGGGGAAAGTGATCATGGCCAATGCGTCTGGGATTTTGTGCTTGTGTGCGGAACTGTCTCGTGGGGCTGACTTGGGATTGTTTTGGTCAGTTCGACGGGGGAATGGTGTCTGTGTCGTCATTACTTTAGGCTCGTGCCACCCGCCGTATGGCTGGTCCATACCAAGAGGAGAAGGTCGAATCACCATTCCTTAGTTTGGTAACAGACTTGAAATGACCAATACAATGCTCGGAGAGGTCTCCTGGGATGGCACTGCGTGCGCCCGCAGCGATAAGTCTTATGTTTTAAGATCGGCTAGCTCAGTCGACCATTTTTCAGAGTCGTCACACCACAGGTGGTCTAGACCACCCTGCCCTGTTATGGTCGTAGCGTAGGCGGGCAGACGAGACACGACCATTCGTCTGAAGTCTGATGGAAACAAGTGCCCGACAGAAAAGACGAGTTGGAAAAAAGAAGAAGAATCGGGGATAGAAAAGAAAAGTCTGTTTGAGCCAGGGAGGAGATAAGTAGAAAATTTAAGCGAGAATCAAGAAACAAACAAGTAATCCGGAGTGGAATATAAAAAAGGAAGGGACACTGAACAAAATGACAACTGCCCTCAGTGTAGTTGGGTGGATATGGGGCAATGCAGCTGAAGGCAAAACATCTGCGCCTTCACTAAGGTAAGGGTAAGTAGTGTAATCGTCCCTTCAGGACCGAGTATGTGCTTTCTTTTTGGCTTGAAGGCACTGTTAAATCAAGCATTGATCTAACGTTCGTAATTTACAATTTCTCGGAAAATTATAAATTACGCTATAATTGCACATCGACAAATTCTTCAGTCAACAAACAGCGACAGTAATTTCCGTTCTCACAGAATGTGCATACCTACTCAGCTTACGTCTTCAGACGACATATTACACCGCTTAATTGGCGCAAGAATGCAAACATTCTATGAGAACTGAAATTATCGTACATAAGAAAACTTTTGGTGTAAAATATAAATTTCACAACGCGTAAGCAATTTTTGTTACTGTGAATTTAGTAAGTAAGTTGCAGCACATTTTTGTATAAATTATTTTGAGTTTTTGAATAAAGAGATCAGGCTTTGGATTTTATTAGTGGAAGCAAGTCTTTTAATTATATTATCATCGACAATAATTAGTTTGTTGGTTAAGTACCTACAAACAAGCTCGTGATACAGATTAAGTACCTTGATCACAAAATTTATCGGTTCTTAATAATTAGTTTGTTGGTTTAGTACCTGCAGGCAACTTCAGTGCAAAGGTAAAGTACCTTTACACATTCGACGGAAGAATCAGCGGTCAAGTAAAGGAACTTGGTCGCAATAGAAACATTTGGTGACCCCGACGTGATCAGAAGACGAATCATACTAATGGAGCAGTTGGTATATCAACAGGAACAGACCGGAGCAGAAATTCAGAGGCTTATCAACGATTATAGATCGAAAACCCAGCAGGAGATTGGAACAACTGGACGAACAGTGGGAAGCATTCGATGTCGTCGATAGCAGCATACGTGACAAGTACAGTAGACAGCTCGATCAAGCATACTACAAAGATAGTTATTATGACAAAATAAAGAACATATATGAGGATGGAGATCGTGGACAAGCTTCAAAGTAAAACTGCATCAGAAAATATGACTCAGGGAATGAAAGAAAACCCACCCAAGCCAAAAGTCAAGCAATTCACTTCAAGCCCATCTCAAGTATCCTCGGAACAACCAGTACCCACTAAATTCCAAGGCAATCAAAGCATGGCCTCCTCAAATACGGTAGAAGGTTTACGTAGACGACATAAGGGAATAATGACACTGTTGAAGCGAGTACTTTCAAACATTAATCTTGAAGGACAGAGTAAGCAGTATTGCATAGTCAAAATCAATGCAATCAACGAACAAATTTTTGAGACAGCCGAAGATATGACTTCATACAGTGATGAAGAATATTGCAAGTTAAAGGATTTTACGCAAGAGATCGCCATTCAGTTATTAAAAAAATCCGATGAACTTTTGGGGACTCTAGTGATTCGTATCTGCAGCCTCCAGTCCTATGACAAGGTTAGATTGTAGGTATGGTCCCAGTGCGCCTTATGGCCTCAGTGGAAGGTACCTTGATGACGTAAAATTGATGAACAGGATTCTTCTGACTGGATAGAATCACGGTAAGTCATGAGCACGAGACCTCTGGAAACTATAGAAACTCTTGTTTGTCCATAAGATAGTGCAACACGTTGTGAGTATGATGTTCCTTGGGTAGCTGTCGTATTGAGTGGATATCGACGGGATAGTTATGTTCTACGGTGATCGGTATGAACACCAATAAGAAAGAATCTTAGGACTGTGAACGCACGCCTTCGATTATCCTTATGACCGCCGGAGAGAACCAAGCGTAGTTATACGTATATAGGGTTGCGATTCTCAGGCGGACGAATTCATAATGAAATGTTCTTGTCCAGTTTGGGCGGTCGACTAACGGCAACCGTATGTCACCATGAAAGGCGAGGTTCGGCCTGACCATAGAGCTGGAATGCTAACTATTCTGGAATATAAAGTTTATTTAATGAGGACAAAATAATCAGCACTAGATCCTTCGAGTTTAAGTAGATGTGGAAACTTCGTTCCAATCTTGCAGCTATTTTTGTTCTTCCAAGAATTAAGATATTTGCGTCCTTCAAATGAATTAAGATTCTTGTTCCGAGATGATTTATTTATTCCTTTTTCTTTTTATAACTTTTTTACATTTTTTGTTCCTCTTTGACAGGATAGGAAAAGTGAACTGAACAATTGGATTATATTTTTTTACAATATTATTCGAAAACCTACTTAGCTAATTCCCGTCTGTCAATAGCAAGGAGTCACAGTGTTTTTTGGACTGAAACTTGGTTACCGCAATTACAGCGTTTTTAAGGGCGCCAGATGATTTTGGTCTGGAACGAAAGCGTCATGTCGCCACAAACTCTCAATGGAGAATGCTAATCAAAGCAGCACAATATCCACACCACAATTGAAGCTACCCAAGATAGCACTACCAAAATTCTATGGAGAGTATTTGAAATGGACACAGTTCCATGATCTGTTTACACAAATGTTGCATGAGCAACCTATTGGGAATCCTAAAAAAATGTGGTTTCTTAAAACGAACATAACTGGCGAGGCTGAATTACTGATTAGACATTTATCAGTATCCGAAGAAAATTATGTAGTCGCGTGGGAAATTATAAGTCAGCGCTACAATAACAAGAGGCTGTTAACGACAGCTCTGCTGGACAGATTAGTAACCCAGCCAACCAAAGTGTTGGGATCCAATTCTTTTACACTTTCTTATTAAGAAATTGGACAAACCTACTCATACTTTATATGAGCAGGGACTACAAGCTTCCAGAGAACTTCAATCTATGGCGGAATTCTTAAAATTTTTGGAGCAACGATTTCAGTCTCTAGAAACCTTAGGAAAACATAAAACTGAGCTAAGAGCGTTCAGCAGATCATCTGCTTTAGTGAGTTTAAACATGAAGACTTAGACCTTACTGTGTAAACTTTGTCACAAAAATCATGGGTTATTCGCCTGCCAAAAATTGCTCGAGCTAGAGCCATCAGAACGTTTTAAGACTGCTCATCAATTGAAAGTTTGTACCAATTGTCTCAAGAGCACTCATTTGGCAATAGATTGTCCAACAAGAGGCTGTGCTAAGTGTATGCGAAAACACAACAAGTTGCTGCACAAAGATGAGACAATTCACCTAACATAAAATAAGGTCAGTTCGTCTAACGCAGAGCCAAGCACGAGTCACACTACTACAAGAACCAATTCAGTAATATTGTCAGCAGAGGAAAGACAGTCGCAAAGAAATTATGTTATATTAGGCACTGTACTCATCTAGGACCTCTAGACTACAATGGAGATGCCGTGAACTGTAAAGCGATCCTCGATTCCGGATCACAGTTAAATTTCATCACCGAAAGGTTGGCCAAGAAGCTAAACTTACAGAAGAAGGAAGATTCGCTGCATATTCAAGGTATTGGGGAGGTCAAGCAACTTATTCAACACAGAATAAACATGCGAGTACAGTCTCGAATCAATGACTTCTCAGCCCACATAGAAGCCTCTATCCTTCCTCAAATAACTGCTCAACAGCCAGCATATAAACTGAACATTCAATCCTGGCCAATTCCAACAAACATAAAATTGGCCGATCCAGGATTTAACAAACCAGATCGGATAGACCTGCTCTTAGGTGGCGAAATTTATTACCAATTACTTTCAATTGGGCAAATACGGCTTGGAACTAACTTACCCACGCTACAAAACACTATTTTTGGTTGGATTGTCGCAGGAAGTACACCCAGACCCTCACATCAAAGCAGAATATGTGGTGTCTCGACCATTGAGGAAACCTATTTAGAGGCTCAGGTTGAAAAATTTTGGAGACTAGAAGAGGCAACAGCACCTTCTCAAAGACTCACAGCCGAACAAGAAAAATGCGAATCTCACTTTTCGCAAACAGTAAGAAGAGATCACACTGGAGGATTTGTGGTTAAGCTACCATTTCTTCATGATCCACATAAGCTTGGCGTATCCAGAGACATCGCACTCCGACGATTTCTGGCAATGGAGCGACGACTGTCGAAAAGCTCTGAATTGGCCATACAATGCAAAAACATCATGAATGAGTATATAAGTCTCGGACACATGCGCGAAATCGCTCTCAACACTGTTAAGGGTCCTCACTATTTTCTACCACATCACGCTGTGCTTAAACCGGATAGCACCACTACAAG
Source organism: Dioctria linearis (assembly GCA_963930735.1). Lineage (NCBI taxonomy): Eukaryota > Metazoa > Arthropoda > Insecta > Diptera > Asilidae > Dioctria > Dioctria linearis. The sequence continues at coordinate 83,689,123 of OZ005744.1, forward strand.
TGTACGAGTGGTGTTCAATGGCTCCAGTAAAACCTTAACAAATGTCTCGTTAAATGACATATTATGTACAGGCCGGCTGTCCAAGATGATTTGTTTACTATCCTTCTTCGCTTCCGAATGCCACGATTTGCATTCACAGCTGACATTGAGAAGATGTACCGACAAATCATGGTCGACCCAGCAGATAGAACATATCAAATAATCTGGTGGAGAGATGAGCCAACACAATCTATCAAATGTCCAGTAGTGGTTATAGCTGAGATCTTTCTTCAGCATTTGTGGCGCCTCAAGCTTGACTGGAATGCAGTGCTCGCAATGGAGCTCCACTCTTCTTGGCTTCAATTCCGCCAAGGTCTCAAAACACTTGCAGGCATAAAAATACCTCGACACATGTTTTCTGGAAGGGTACCTAAATCAATCGAAATGCAACCGTTTGCTGCTGCTTCTGAGAAGGCATATGGAGCAGCCGTTTACTTACGTGCTAACAATGAGGGTGGAATGAGAATTGTGCGTCTTCTTTGTGCCAAATCTAATGTAGCTTCAGCTAAGCCAACTATACTTCCATGGTTAGAACTATGCGCAGCTAAACTCGCAGCTGAACTAGTCAGCCGGGTTAAAGCAGATCTAAATATTAAAGACCTTTCATGTTATTATTGGACTGATTCAGAGATAACATTGGCATGGATAAACGCAGCATTATTTCATACATTCATTGCAAATCGCATTGCATCCATCCAGGAAATCTCACTGCCAGAGCAATGGCAACATGTTCCTTCAAAACAGAATCCGGCCGATATTTTCTTGCGACGAGTGCCACCGGAGAGATTGGCATCTTGCAGTATATGGTTTTATGGACCTTTATTTCTGCACTGTCCAAAAAACTCATGGCCTTCCAAGTATATCAAGCAGAGCATTGATTTGGAGAAGAAACCTCCAAGGGTTATCCTGGCAGCTTCAGAGGACACCCCACACTTTATTCACACAATTGATCTTCAAAACAATTTTAGTCGCTGGCAACGAATCATCAGCTATTTGTTACGATTTGTGCGAAACTGTCAAATTCCGATAGGCTCTCGCAGAAAACACAAATATCTGTCAGTCAACTAACTTGAAGATGCATTTACCGTCATGATCCGCACAGTTCAAGGAGAAGAATTCAGAGACGAAATAAAACAGCTTCATCAAACAGGTACTCTTGAAAACAGTAATAGTCTCAGCGCTTTGAGTCCCTTTATTGACAACAAGGGCGTAATAAGAGTTGGAGGACGTTTAGAAGCTTCCAAATTAGCAACAGATGCAAGGCATGCAATCTTAATTCCGTACGCGCATATTTTCACCAAGCTATTGATGACACGCATTCATCTGGAGAATCTACATTGCGGCCTCACAGACACTTTTGAGCACCACGCAACAAAGGTACTGGCCTATCAAGGGCAAAACAACAGCAAGGTCAATAGTTGGAAGGTGTATCCGCTGCACTCGAGCCAAACCAAAACTTTTAAGACAGTTCATGGGAAATCTCTCCAAGCATAGACTACAACCAGAAAGGCCGTTTGTTAACACAGGAGTTGACTTTCTCGGACCGTTTGGATTCATTACAAAGTGAGAGGCAAGAGGCCACAGAAAACATATGTTGCAGTTTTTTGCTGCTTTGTCACAAAGGCAATACACTTCGAGGTTGCAAGCGACTTGAGCACAGCTGCTTTTATTGGATGTCTTAGACGATTTGTAGGCAGAAGAGGAAACTGCAGAAACCCGTACTGCGACAACGCTACAAACTTTGTGAGGACCAAAAACCAACTTGCCGGAGTCAGGAGATTTTACATAGTGAAGGCTATCAGCAAGAAATAACCACATATTGCACGACCAAGGGAATTGATTTTCACTTCATACCACTTCGAGCGCCACATTTTGGCGGCCTTTGGAAAGCTGCAGTCAAATCAGCCAAGCATTTCCTTCAGCGGAATTTAAAATCGGGCTCTCTAACTTACGAAGAGCTAGAGACGCTCATGATAGACATAGAGGCAATACTAAACTCGAGGCCTTTAACGCCATCATCAGCTGACCCAAACGACTTAAGTGCTCTCACTCCTGGCCATTTCCTAATAGGGGAACCATTGACAGCAATCGTAGAACTGGCGGCACAACCATCTAGACTTGATTCGTTACAAAGATGGAAACTAGTATCCTATATAAAAAATCAATTTTGGCAACGGTGGTCTAAGGAGGATTTGAGTGAACTACAGCACCGTTATTAGTGGAAGCAACACTGTAACAATGCTCATCCAGGGATGCTGGTTGTTATTAAAGAAGATAATGTACCTGTAACAAATTGGATATTAGGCAGAATCATCCAAACAATAAAGGGACACGATGGCCTAGTTCGCGTAGCAGACATCAAAACATCATCTGGTGTCCTTCGAAGGCCCATACACAAACTAGCCCCATTACCAATGGAAGAAGAAACCAATGCTACCGATTCAACCAAAGAATCCACATCATCTGAAGAGGTACATTCAATAAAATGCAAACGAGAAGCAATCAACACTAGTTCTGCCTCCAGATCCAGACGCGAGGTGATGAGCCTCAATCATCATCCACAGCATCGAATGCTGAATACACTACACCATCCAACAGAAACCATCGTTCAAATTCAGCTGTGAGTGCATTTCTACTCACCTGTTTAATTAATCTTACCAATCTTTGGCCAAGTCAACATTAAACCATTCAAGTCAAAACCAGGGTTGTATTTTGAATCCATGGGAAATGCTCATCTCATATCTAACGAGTGGAACATTGTAGTACATTACAATTTGAGCGCACTTTGGCAAGAGTACGACACTATCACAAGTGGAGTACACAAGCTAATGGATCTCTGTGAAATGATCAGTGACAGACAATCATGTGATCCCACCCTAAAACAATTTGAGAGCATACTCAAAGAACTGCAAGATGGCAATGAGCTACTACTACACCAACATAAAAATATTCGAGCAAAAGAGCTTCTCTCAATATCATGGGAAATGTGGCTAGCTCACTTTTGGTGCTTTGGATACAGAATATGCTGTTAAAATGGCACAAGTCATAGAAAACCTTAATCATAACGACAACCATCACTTAGAGTTAATTAGAAATCAAACCTCTATCATTGATTCTGCCTCTAATATCATAAAAAATTCCCAAGAGGCCATAGCAGGTCGTCTTAGAGATCTGGACAAATATCTCAACTTAACAATAGCTAAACTCAACAACATGAACCATGAATTACATCAGCAAAGATCCAGTCAGACATTCACAGACTTGTCGTTACAACTAGTTCTAGCAATCAATCGCTTCGAACCCATGCAATCAAACTTATGGGATGTGTTGATTGATACTCATCATGGCAAAATCAATCCCTACTTGTTGGCACCAAGCCAACTAGGTAGCGAGCTGACCCGCATACAGGAGCATCTTCTTCTTCGTCGTTGAGATTACTCGCCAAACCAGATGACTTAACAACTTTATATAAGCTTGTGAGTGTCCAGGGTCGCATTACTCCTAATCAAATGATGTTCCGTATAAAGCTCCCATTATTTTCGTACGAGCACCTTGAAATGCTGCGCATAGTTTCAGTACCATTTGTAACAAACAAAACACTTATGGCTATAAAATCTTCAACACCATTTCTCATTATTAATCTGCAAAGGGATCAGTATTATCCATTGTCAGAATCAGACCTTAACACTTACACAATGGGAGAAGAAGGCGTCATCTGTAAACAGCACTATCCACTGTATAATAAGTACTCCAACAGAAGTGCGTGTGAGATCAGCATTATCACACACTCAACACCCAGAAATTGCGAAATTATCTTAGCATCTCACAAGCCGGGATGGATACAACTGACCAATCCAAACCAATGGATCTATACAGTGACTAAACCTACAGCAATCAACATTGTTTGTGGAGATTCGGCTACCCAGACAACGCTTCAAAGGTCAGGAATACTCGAAATAGAGTCGCAGTGCATCGTAAAAGACGAAACATCAATGATATATGGACATAATGCAATCTGCAATCTATACCAACATAACAGGACGTTTTATTACATCAAATTTCAGGGAACTCTCACCCGCAGAATCTACGGAGGACATTCTGTATCAACCTAAATTTACACAAAATTATACGAACGACATTCAAGATCTTCAACGGAGGATCAAATCTCTTCTGACAAGTGAACACGTACCTCTCAATAGTTTAACGCAACATGACATTCATCAGTTTGCCATCGGATACATGAGCCTGTTATTAATAATTGCTGCCACTGGCTATTTAACCAATAGATTCATATCAACACGAAGACGTGATGCTCTCTCCAAACCTCCAATTACATTGCCGAGAACAACTACTCAATCTAATGTCAGACTCCAAATAGATCCAGAATTATTAAGCAACCGCTCAACGCGGGGAGGATGTTAAATAAAGCATTGATCTAACGTTCGTAATTTACAATTTCTCGAAAAATTATAAATTACGCTATAATTGCACATCGACAAATTCTTCAGTCAACAAACAACGACAGTAATTTCCGTTCTCACAGAATGTGCATACTTACTCAGATTACGTCTTCAGATGACATATTACACCGCTTAAGTGGCGCAAGAATGCAAACATTCTATGAGAACTGAAATTATCGTACATAAGAAAACTTTTGGTGTAAAATATAAATTTCACAACGCGTAAGCAATTTTTGTTACTGTGAATTTAGTAAGTAAGTTGCAGCACATTTTTGTATAAATTATTTTGAGTTTTTGAATAAAGAGATCAGTTTTTGAATTTTATTAGTGGAAGCAAGTCTTTTAATTATATTATCATCGACAATAATTAGTTTGTTGGTTAAGTACCTACAAACAAGCTCGTGATACAGGTTAAGTACTTTGATCACAGAATTTATCGGTTCTTAATAATTAGTTTGTTGGTTTAGTACCTGCAGGCAATTTCAGTGCAAAGGTTAAGTACCTTTAAACATTCGACGGAAGAACCAGCGGTCAAGTAAAGGAACTTGGTCGCAATAGGAACAGGCACGAAATTTTTTTGTATATGGTTGGTGGCACAGCAGCAGGTTTTCGTGGCACCTCCCCACACTCTCCGCCAATAGCCTAGGCGAGCTAGCGTACCGCCCTGCAGTCAACGTTATCCAGTGATTTGTCAGCTCATGCTGGCAGTCTGGACTTCACGTCCAAAGTCAATCACTCTTTATCCTAAAATAACAAAAGTTTCTTCAAATATAGTCCAGAATCTAGTGAACGTCGTAGGATTTTTTCGAAAAATTGATTTTAAAAAAAATGGCGTCAAATGGAACTTTTTTCTTGTTTTTTTCGAAAAAACCGACCGACAGTATCTTATAAAATCTATAAAAATCAATTTGACGACGTTCACTAGAAAATATTGGGGACTAGAAATAAAAGTTCCAAAGATAGATCGTCAAAAGTATTTATAGGTCAAAGGCAATAATTCTCGATTATTGAGTTGCTTATTTACTCATTACTACATTACATTTGAATGGTGAGCTGACCTATTGAGGACTTTTGACGCTGGATTTAATAAGTAAATTATTGGGGCTGGATATTTTCTTTTTGGTAAATGTGCTTATTCGAGCACCACTTGTGGCTGTTAGGTCTTCAGAATTCACCTTCATAATGCCTTAAGATAAATAATTCGAGTTCATTGCCGCCATTAGGTGTTATTTGTAACGAGGAGTTAGAGTCATAACATATAATAGGATGGATTGGAAGCTGGGCGCCTATTACGTGCTCCCTTGGCACGTACGTATCAACTGCGGAGAGGGCTGTGGGTTTATTACACACTTAAATAGGGCGCCACGGGGTCCTTCGCGTTTTGCAGCATAGACCACGAAACCTGTGTAGCAAAAACCAGTCAGTCAATTAATAGGATTGCAATTTTATTTTATTCTTCGTTATAAATAGTATTGCGAAGCTTCCATACAAAACAAAAAATTTATTAATATCTATGCAGCTATCTGCCACAAAATAAATTGGCCAATAAGTCGTCGTCGCTGGCTGGCTGGCGTATTCGACCAAGCCAATGTAAATATTAATTAATATTTAATATAATTCAATTACAACTAGAAAATTTATATATATGTATACTTAACTTTTAACTTTCTTTCTATTTTCCGATCCTTCCTTCCTCGTGGTAATTCCCTATGTTTTTCCTTTCTATCCCTGGTCCAAATCCCCTGTCTTTGATTTTATATTATATTATTATTTTTTGTGTGGTTTTATTATTATTTTATTATTATTATCAGAATGAGTGTTTGTCGCAGCGAGTAGACGTATTTTTTCAGTGCTCCGTGAACAGTAGCTTTTTTTTCCGTTTTTTATCAGCTATCAGTTCTGTGTTTGTACCGGCTTAGTGTGGTGACAAAGTTAACTTTATATCTTTGCTGATTTATTTGATAAGAAAAATCTCATATTAAATGGCGCGCAGAATGGAAAAGCAGTTGGTTCGTGGCGAAAAAGAAATAACTCGGACAACATAAGCCCTGGGGCTACAAGGAGCGGTTCTTCACATCTAAATATCGCTGCAAACTACGACTAATTCATACATCGAAAAAAATTTAAAAGAGTTTGAGACTCGTCTGATGGACAAGTTGGAAAAGCGGCTGCAGGCCATGGAACTAAAACTGGACAAATTGGTAAATGCTGCAATTGATCCCGTTAAGGCCCATCTCGAAGCATTGGAAGTTAAGTATGTAGAAATAGAAAAACATTACACTACAGTCTTAAATAAGGACGACGATCTTCTTCCCACTCAACGTCTATCAGATGCAGTTATCAGAGGCATCACACACAGGAATGGCGAAGACCCCCTTAAAATTCTGCAAGCTATATCTGCTAAGATTGAACACAATCTCTCACCTTATACGAATGCGTATCGTCCGGTTTCTCCACTACGTAATAAAATAAAGAATAAGAGTGATCGACTGGTTCCTATTTTGGTGAAGTTCTCATGTCTGAATGTTCAACGTTCATTTCTTTCAACTTTCAAGAAATATGGAGTTAAGCTCAAAGATATTGAAGGGTTCTCGTCAGAGGGATTAATATTTACGCATGAAAGTTTTACACCTAAAAACCAAATTTTATTGCGTACTGCTCAGCGAATGCGTGGTCAGGGTTCTTTGTACGCTGCTTACTTTCGTACCGGTTTTGTTTACATCAAGCATAATAAAAATGATAAATCTATTCGAATAACTGATCTCGACGACCTCTGCCCTAATAGAACATCTGTTGCTGTGATCGGAGTAAACTGAATTTGATCGATGAGGAATGTATCAATTTATTGCTTTTGAGTTTTTTGGATTTTTCTTTTGTTGCATTTTATTCTCCGTTTTAAATTCTTTAATTGAATTCTCTTACATGATAGATAATAACATCTTAGGTAATGTAATTTTACTTTTTTACTTTCTTTCGGCCTATTCCCTTCTAAACTTTAGTCATCCGTTAGTTTTAATTTTAATTCTAAGTTTGCTATATAAACATGTCCTGAGAATTATCTTCATTATAATCAATTCATTTTGAATCTGAGAGGTGCTTCGCAAGATCTCTTTATATTTTCTTGCTGATTTTCTATTTCCACAGCTCCTTATTCATGATGCTCGTAGCCGTCGATTGGTTTTTATCTTCTATGAATGATTACGGTGGCTTGGACAAGATAAGAATTTTGTTAGAGATTTTTTGCTGCTGGTCTAAATGTCTGTTTTCTGAATGCGAGGAGTGTAAAAAATAAAATCGACGAATTGAAAGAAATTTTTGTGCGATCTAATGTGGATGTAATTCTGGTCACTGAGTCTTGGTTAAAGGTTCACATTCCTTCCAACCTTGTATCCATTGATGGGTACAATTTATTTCGTAATGATCGCAGCAACAGAACTGGAGGAGGTGTAGCGATATATGTAAAGAATAATTAAAAGACTAAGATTATTGGCTCTTCATCCTTACAGGCGGTTGAATTCCTATCAGTAGAAGTTAACACGGGCGTTGAAAAATGTGTTCTCTCATCGGTATACTACCCACCTACACTATTTAATATTGATGAATCTAGAGAATTTGAGACCATTATTTCTAGTTGGGTTCAGTCGCTTTGTCTGAATATAGTAAACTCACTATCAACATATATGAACACAACCAATCCCTCTCTGCTGGATCTCATCATAACCTCTAATTTGGATCGCATTGGCTTTTACAACCAGATTAGTCCACCAAGTTTCCTTGACCATGATATCTTGTTTATGACGTATGACATTCCGCTTTTGCCGGCTGAACTTTCTACTTTTTCATACAGAGATTTTAAGAACATTAATATGTCGACTCTATTTGATGAATGCAGTCTCCTGAATTAGAGTACCATTTATACATCCACAGCCGTCAACGTACAAGTCCAAATATTTAGAGAGTTTATTAAATACTTATTCGATCGTCATGTGCCCATTGTAAATAGGCGAATAAAGGTGTCCAGTTCTCCTTCGTTTATCCCTAATATATCTTCTTTAATTTCAGAAAGGGAATATTGTTATCAACTTCACCGGCGTATTAAATCTCAGTATACAAAGCAATTGTTTGAGACAGCACGCGACCGAGTTACTCTAGCAGTAAGGAAGGCTAAGCAAAAATACTTCTCGAACAGAGTAGATCCAAATCTTCCATCGAAGAAACTCTGGAGTAATCTTAGGATTGCTGGTTGTTATGGTAAATTAATGAACGGGAATTCCGATTTTGATCCTAACAAACTGAATGCTTTTTTCTCTCACCAAAGTGAGATTACTGTACATACGAATACGAGTATGAAAGCGCCCCCTTAACTCTATAGAACATAATCTCTTCGTAATTAACTCTCCGCATATATTTTGCTTATCCAGGTTGGGGATTGTGACTATTGTTTGCTGTCACTGCCATACTTCGTTCAATCGCTTAACGGGAAGAGTACAGGGTAGCTTGCGACAAAATGATTTTGGGGTCGTAAAAAGCCTAACAAAAATTCTATAACAAAAAGAAACTTAATTAAACGACATTTGTCTTAAAAAGACATTTCTCAAAAAAGCGAAAAGCAAAAGAACAATTTCACAAAATAATCATAATGTATAAAGGTGCTCTTAGCAAAACTACTCTTTCACAAAAATTTTGCAAAAAGTTCTTGCTTTCATACGTTTTGTTTGCATGCAGTTACTGATTTGTTTAAAGAAATGTATGCTTTGGGAAAGAATACTAGACCACCTTTAACTCCACTCAGTTGCTGAAGTTATTTTGTAGCAGACGAATAAAATATTCCACGAACCCAAAATTATACTGAATCATGGCACCATAGAATAAGTGGAATAATTGAGGCTGATCATGTAGGTGTATACATATATGTCCTAGATACTTGATGTAACTCAGCACGTCACGAAAAGTCTAAGCATTTCATGAAATGTAGGCAGATAGTGTATCAGTTTGTGCTTAATGACTTTTACACGATTTGTCTGAAATTCAGTCACGCCGATAGTGTAATACAAACTGACATAACCGATATAATATTGTGGCATGTGTGTGTGTGCATGTGTGTTCGAATCGCGGGCGTTTGTGTAGGGCTGTCTCGCATTTTTGTTTGTTACATAGTATTACTCTATTGTAGAATTTAATGTTTTTGCGAGCATAGTTGCTTGGAACTCCGTGCTCCACCGCGAAATGTTCCTTTGCCAAACAACCCCTTACTAAATATCTTTCTAAGACCAATACTAGCTTTTTACTTGTTTTAAAATGACGTATTTTCAGTCACTAAGGTAACAAATTATCTGTGACCTGAATAGGTTAAAATCAAATAACTCTTTAACTGTTACAGATAGAACATAAATGTCGTAGGTTAAATTAAAGAGGAGGAGACTCTGGGCTTTCGAAATTTTGTAAAAAATTGTATATTAAAAAAAATAACGGAAGAAAAAATAAAATTAAAAAACCTAAAATTTGATATTTTATCGTCATAACTCTGGGGTGCGGTGGGGTACTGGGATGATTTTACATTCATAGCAAATACCTTCGGTTCTGACATTACACTTGTACATTTCCTTTCTGCTGCTACGTGGCGGCCCTTTGTAAAAAGCACACACAGTGCATCTGCGACACCACTTCTCTACATCCTCCCGCATATGTACCCAATAAAACTTTTCTCGTATTTTAGAAATTGTTTTATTGACTCCTAAATGTGCTCCAGATGCTCCACGATGCACCTTACCTAGAACCTCGTTGACCTTTGATGCCGGCACGACTATTTGCATTCGGAACGATTTACCGTTAGGTGCTTCCCACTTGCGTTTTAATATACCGCATTCAATATGAAGAGAATTCCATTGAGCCCAGTAGCTTTTCAGCTTTTCACTCATCCTCGAAATATCCTTCCATTCTGGTTTTTCTATATCTGCTTTCCAAGCAAGAATAGGCGATATGTCCGGATCTTCTCGTTGCGCTGTTTGCAAACTCTCGATGTCCCAACCTGTTGATGGCTCCACAGTTACCAATTGTATAGTAGCTGTTTTCTCATTTCCTTTCTCCCAGCCGTAATGCTTACATTCAGGTTCCCATTGGCGTTGCACCAAGGCTTCTGCATTTCCATGGATACGTCCTTTCCTGTGTTGGCTCTCAAAGCCATAAGGTTGGATTCTAGTCTCCCTAAGAATAGTTTGCTCTCTATAGCTCGCCAATTTGGACATTCTTCTCTCCCTTTCTTTTCTGTTGATTCCTTTCGACGGCGTTTCCTGCAATCGCTTTGAAGGTGTCCTAATTTATTACAATTCCAACATCGAAGAACACTACGTGAAGGGGTGCTCTGTGATAACTGCAATCTATTGCAAGTCTGCTGCTCAGCTCGATATCTTTGCAATTCCACTTTCCTCTCTTCATCTAGAGATTCCACTCGTCGGCGTTTTCTGCAGTCTCTTTGTAGGTTTCCTGTTCTATTACAATTCCAGCATCGAAGGATACCACGCAAAGGTGAGCTCTGGGATGACTGCATTCTATTACAAGTACATTCGTCCACCGAAATGTGTCTCGTTCGTACTGCACCCCGCGAAGCTTGTCTGGCGGATTCATACACTAATGCATAGGCTAGTGCTTCTGCTGTTGATTTCTTTCCTGCTAGCCTTAATGATTGTTGTAAATTTTGATCTGTAATAGCGTTCACAAATGCCTCCGTCGCCACTTCATTGAGAAAATCCGCATTCACGCTGGAGTATGACAGATGCGCTAATCTTTCTACATCTGCCTGCAGTTGTTGTAGTGATTCGCCATGTTTTTGAATCCTGTTGCGCAACTGTAGGCGATATACTTGCTGCATGTGCTGATCTCCGTAACGTAATTCTATCGCCTGTACTAATGAAGAGTAATTACGTTGATTTTCAATCGGAACAGTTTGTAAGAGTTCTGACGCAGGACCTCGAAGTGCTAACACCAGAGCTATAGCTTTGTCTTCATTATTCCATCCATTTACCTCTGAAGCTGCCTCGAATTGTCTCTTGAAGATATGCCACGAATTTTGTCCATCAAATATGCGAGGTTTCATTCTACCTGCACCGGATATTTCAGTTGCTACGCTTAGAGGCTGACGATGCTTTATTCTTTCCAGATCTGATTTAAAACTGTCAAGCTGCTCGGTGACTTTTTGTTGAGCTTCCGCCACTTCCTGCTCGATTCCTTCAATTTTCAAATTGTGTTCGTCTAATGAGTTTTTCAGGAAAGTCTTCTGTTCCTCCAAACGAGTTTCTAGACAATTCTCCAAAGAGATCTTTTGTTCGTCCAAACGGGTTTCCAGAGTTTATTTTTGTTCCTCAAAATCAATCTTTTGTTCATCAAAACGGGCTTCCATAGATTTCTTTTGTTCGTTCATAGATTTCTTCTGTTCATCTAAACGTGATTCCAGAGAATTCTTTTGTTCCTCGAGAGAATTCTTTTGTTCCTCGAGAGAATTCTTTTGTTCTTCGAGAGAATTCTTTTGTTCATCAAAACGGGCTTCCATTTTGCTCATTAAAGTACTCAAAAGCTGTTCCATTTTCATCTCAGGCTCTTCTTCAAATTCGGTTCCTTCCAAGTTCTCTTTGAAAACAAATGTCTCAGGATTCTTTCCTTCCGCTATCAAAGCTTGTCTAAGTCGCTCCACTAGAACTTTCTTTGCACCTGTCGTTTGTAATGAGCGGTTCCCTAGCTCCACTTTCAAATCCTGTATTCGAAGCTCCTCCACTTTGCGCCCCATTACTGTAGTAATTCACTCACAGTTGAATATCAATTATTTTCCAGAACTTTTAAAATTTAACACAATTCCCCAAAATTAATCACACTTTTAATTTTTCAGTCAATTGCCACCACTTTATTTCTCAAATATATTTCACTTCTGACACCAGTTGTTGCGAGCGTGGCCTTTGGTTCGTTATTTAAAACACAATATTAAATAATTAATATATAAGTTCTTTATTACACATAAATCATATAAAGTTCACAAACATTCATTTAATGAGCTCAACTCTAATTATCGCTAACACTGTACTTTCAATTATTGCAATCTAATTACACTCTTTCGCTTCTTTATTACTTTCGCTTGCTAACACTCCAACGTCTAAAACAAGACTCTTTTCTGGCGATGATAACTGTTATATTTATACCCTAGAAACTCTCCGGATTATTCTGGAGTGTTCCATTCCAAAAGCTTCTTAACTATTCTATTTGTTCTATTCCTGAACTTTCCTGCATATTTCATAATCGATTCTCCGAACCTGAAGTCGTTTACTCTCCGAACCTGAAGTTGTTTATTGCCAGTAGATGTCACCAGTTGTCTCTTTCTATTGCACGTAACAATATGATACACTGATTTGAGGCATTCCCCATAAATCAGAAATGAAGTACTTACCTTGAAAGTTTTGTAAGCATACGTACCTACCTCCTCGTTGTATTTGTAGTATCACAGGGCACTGACCTTGTTATAAGCAAACTGAATTGTGCGCAATCGAATAAAATAATTTTATGTAGTCTTTGTTACACATATAGGGCTCTATGCCCGAATAATACTTCGCTTTATAGACTTTCAGGTCATCTGTAAGAACTTAGTATTGATGTAAAGGCAATCCCTTGCAGGCTTTATGAATTGTTTCGTTTTTTTCTTTTTATTCTATTTACAGAAATGTAAGTACTCCAGAAGGCCTTCATGGAGGACAGTTCTGGTCAAGGCAATTAAAATACAGAGAATAGAAGAATTCTTAAGAACTTTTATTTAATGATTCTCGTCCGGGGTTTGAAACCGGGACCTTCCGCTTGCCGGGCGACTGCTCTTACCACTGAGCTAACGAGACAGATGATTTTCCCTCTTGCATTTATCAATTTATAATTAGCCTACTAAGCCACGTTTTGCTTTCAGCTGGCATTAACCAGAAACGATGAAAGCGCACAAATAAATTTTTGTAAATTCAATTTTTTTAATTTTTTCCCTGACGGGAATCGAACCTACACTTGTTAGAATCGGTCAAGATAGAGAATAGAAGAATTCTTAAGAACTTATATTTAATGATTCTAAATTAAATCATAAATACAAGAAGAAAAAACAACCGCCTCGTCCGGGGTTGAAACCGAAAGCAAAACGTGGCTTAGTAGGCTAATTATAAATTGATAAATGCAAGAGGGAAAATCATCTGTCTCGTTAGCTCAGTGGTAAGAGCAGTCGCCCGGCAAGCGGAAGGTCCCGGTTTCAAACCCCGGACGAAGCGGTTGTTTTTTCTTCTTGTATTTATGATTTAATTTAGAATCATTAAATAAAAGTTCTTAAGAATTCTTCTATTCACTATCTTGACCGATTCTAACAAGTGTAGGTTCGATTCCCGTCAGGGAAAAAATTAAAAAAATTAAAATACAATCACTTCTGCTTGGGTGGGGAGGGGGGGTGGGGGGTTGTCTCCAGTCCGTTTCCTAGGTACGTAGGCGAGTCCAATCTTTAGCCTAAGTCGTTTGTTAAGGAAAATTAAGTTTTGCGGAGGAAAGTAAGCTTCTACGGGGGTGAATTTAAGTGCTAAAACCATAACCAATTTTTATCCTAAAAGGTATAAATGGTAGTCCACGTTGTAAGGCTAGGACAGCGGATAGAGCTAAATAAATGGACTCTTTATAACGTAATAATGCTGTGAGCTCTTTTATTTTCTCCCTCCTCTTCCTGAAGCCCTTTGCATGAAGGTCATCTAGGTTCGCCTAGTCCGCTCTGGTCTCTCTTTACTGGTCAACAAAGGGGCTTTGGAAAACAGTGCCACCCAAAGTCAATGGGAGGATGGGGCTTGGCAAGGAAGGCATGCCATCTGCGCCTTCAGTGGAACGTAGGTAAGTGACGTAAAGGTCCCTTCAGGACTGGGTGAGTGCCCGTTTTTTTTGTATGCAGGCATGATACTTTTTTGTTTTGATCATGGTTGGTGACAGCGGCAGGTTTCTTTTGGGAACGCCCTCACACTCTCCGCCACATAGCCGAGGTGCTAGCATGCCGCCCTGTGTTATCGCTGTCATCGAGTGATCTGTCAGCTCATGCTGGCAGTTTGGACTTCACGTCCTAACCAATCACTTTTACATACAACCATAACAACAACATGCATACCACAGAATTATCGATCCATTTTGTAAGACGAATCCCAGTCTCGTTCATTTTTATGGATTCGTAGTAGCCGCGTTGCTTTGTTCTCAACTTTTTTTTATGCGGGGACAACGTTTTGGTATTCGATTTTCACGAATTGTACCAGTACCATTGTAGGCACGGCTTTTCAAATAAGCCAACAACGGAAAGCTTGTAAATAAATTTTCAAAGTAGAATGAAAATGGCAATTGTTGTACGTCATTAGAAAAATCGTCAATCATGTTCACAAGAGGAGTAGCGCATTTGCCGAATCATTCCTCATACGCTGAGTTAGATCGCGGGTTTTTGCCTTGATAAACCTCGAAGTTTAACATGTATCCGCCTGGAGTACATAAAGACCACACCTTATATTCGAAGCGCATAGACTTCATCTTTATGAATTGCTTGCATCCGTGTTTCCCAAAATATGCAATCATGCTTTCGTCGAACGATAAATGCTGCTCGGGATGGAAATGTTCCAACATTTTTGATTTTATGTGATCCGATATAGGTCGTAACTTCCGCAATTTATCATTCGCCTTTTGCGGAGCACACATCTTCGGTTCAAAATGCAGGCCTTGCAAAATTTCCTCAAAACGGTTCCGACGCATGCTCTTATACACCATATCGTTGCGTAAATCACTATAATTGCTCCACATAGCTCTGTAGTTGCTTTGCCCGGTGTAGCCACTAACAAGCAGAATACCATTGAAGAACCGAAGCTCTGAAATGAAATATACGTTTTAGCTGCACTGAAAAGTGAAAAAGAAAATGTTTACCAACCATTAACGGTAATCTTCGAAATTTGTTTTTCCCGGTATGTGGCGTATACGTCCAAAAAAGCGCAAATATGCTGAAGCAAGTCATAATCTATAAATTTTTCAAATTGCTCGTGCTCTTCTAAGCAATCGAGAGCTTTTTTGAGCGTCAGATTGCTGTAAAACCATATCAATTGAAAACATAGTTAGCAACGATGTAGCTCAGAAAAAGAATCATAAGTTAGCATAAAACAGCAATAAGGTAATCGAACTCTATCGCTCCTGGCGTCGCCATATGGACACGACGTCAAAAGATTAAAAAAAAAACACTACTAAAATACTTTTTTCTCCGTTATGACTTATTTCACTCATTAGAACATCCGAAATACTGACGAAATTGCATCACACTGCTTTCCGATAATGTACACAATAAATTATGTTTAAATACTTACTTTTTTTTTATGCGCCATTATAAGATTTTTTTAAACTTTTTTTTTATGACCAAATTTTCGATGTTCTACCTTTAAAAGGCTAGGCAATAATGTCAAACTAACTCTGCAATATTAAAGCCACATGCGTTTTGAACTAAACAAATGCGAAAATGCACACTTCTGAGTATTGGTTTACATTTTAGAGGCACGAAATGAAATGCATGGATTTTGTTGTCATATGGCAACGCCAGGATTCGTGTTAAACACAACCAGCATAGCAAGCTATTTCAATTCACTACGGAGCACATAATTTACCAGAAATGTTTTAACAGTAATTCATACCAATATATTGGTATTTAATGAGTTTGAACGTATGAAATAGTTAGTGACTATGATTGCTTTGCAAATATTCACCCATCAATGAGTGTTATTAAATTACCCAAAAAACAAACTCTTGTCGCAATATTTGAGTTGAGATGATAATTTCATTAACAATAGGTATACCAGGGAAATAAATCTTTTGTTAAACGTCTTTCTTATGTACATATGTCGTACCGTTAATTTATTGAAAATATCCGTTCTATATTAATGACGTTAAGTATTAAAAATGTTAACACATGCTATGCAACTCTAAATTGTACATTCTAGTTCTAAATCACACTTGTTTTTTTCTTTATTATTTGAGGCAGTAACAATGGACTGACCTTGATCAGTAAATGAGCAGATATCAATTGAAAAATAATACTTAGCTCTGGAATTTGGTATCCAATATGTGATTTGCTCGATTCATTGCTTGCGTTGTTTTAACTGTACCTGAACGATGATGCTATGCGTTATGTGATTCACTCACAAACGTCACAAAAGATTTTCACTAGTCCAATGTTTTATAGTTTTTTTTTAAAAAGTCACAAACGAAAAATGTTCCCAAAGTTTTGAAGTCTTTCACTAGAATTTCTTTTGATTCCCAGGTTTGGCGCCAAAAAATGTTCACAAATATAAGACTGACATTAACTTTTGAGAAATGAAAGATGTATTTAATTTTAACCATTAAATTTATTCTGCGATTATTATAAATTATTTGCGCGCGACTGAGTGCTGCAACGATCAACTGATAAGTGATTTTCTAAGTTCAGTAATGACAGCAATCAACTGAGTGGGATTGCGGGCGATAACAATGCGAGTACACTTGAGGAGGTTACCTCTCTTCTCACTGTGGATAGATTTATTGGCATTTCGATACGAAGAGTTTGTTGACCTCTAGATGATATTTGTGTCACGGAACTATAGGGGATATTTCGACTAAATGCGTAGTGTAGATTTAAGCGGTAGGTATGTTGGTGTAGGTATATGTTGGTTAAGCGAAATTTCTCCAACATATAGGGTGTGTGAAAAACTCGGTAGGGTGATATTTCGCCCCCTCTGCCATACAATGTTTTCTTGTCTGAACAAGAGAAATCATTTGGAAAAATATACAGGGTGATTTAGAGTTATGTCTTCCGGCGAAGATTAAATTTTTTTTAAGCTTTCGCAGCCATCCTGTAGTGCCCTCCGAATAAGTTATGAACGATGTTGAGAGAGTATGATAAGATGGAAAATGTTGTTTATGAAATGACGTAAGTGTTTTGGTCACCAGTCTATTATGTTCTATTCACTGAAGTTTTAGGAAAATTTTCCTTCAGTTTATCCAATCCATTTTGCTCTACCAGCATTGCTTGTTTCTAATGCGTTACACATAGAATGGCAATCTGAGTAGACCCAATGAGATTGTATCTAAGGAAAAAACATGTACATTAGACAACTTGCTCGAATATAAAATATATTTTTCACAAAATTCTGACTGTTGCTTTATTTATTAGTTTTCCAAACGTGTGTAGGGATTTTGCGTACAGTTCTTATAATAATCGTACAATGTATATGGTAGGGTAAGTAAACAAAAATAAAAACAAAACACCAGTAAAATTTAATCCTTTAAACACATACATATATAACTATAGTAACCCCACCTTAGGGCTGATCGTCTGCAAGAGAAATAAAAGGGTTCTTGTGAGTAAGACATACTCAGTGGCTACAAATAAGATCTACAATATTCTATACTTACTGAACTAACTCATTAGTATACAATAAACTGGTAGCTTAACGCTAAAGAATCTTTCTCTTATGGGGCGGGCTGGGATCTCAACTAGAGATTAAATCACCATCATCAATGTAATTCACTCCATGTGATGACAACTACGAGTCAACGAGTAAATCCACTTAAAAATAATATTAATCACAATCTAATCTAATAATAATCTACATAATTACTCAAATATTTTTAATATACAAACACCCACCTTTATTCTACTTGTCATTAAATCTAATTATTTTTCCCAGATGTGTGTTCAACTACGCGCACTAACCACCTGCAAACGACTAGGCAGGTACAGCAAAAGATCGCGTCAAAGATCCCCTCTTAACCAAATTCCGTTATATTGTATATTTTTATTACCCTATGCGTGCAATTGAAGCCGCCGTCAGTATCCCTCAATAATGAGGGTTTAGTCAGTCTTGAAATTTCCGGTTAGTGCTAAATACCTAATTTCTAAGAATTATCTACTGTATTTTCCTAGCTACGCGGATGCATACCTTACTCCTGATTCGTGCAGGGTTAAAACAGAGGAACCTTTATTGCGTTCTTTATCATTTATAACTATACTCGAATATTTTAATATTACTCCACACTGAAATAATATATATATCCCTTTATTTACAGAAAACGCTTCAACGTCTGCCTAAAAATGAGAAAATGTATGTATAAATAGATAGCTAATTGGTATAGTACGTTAGTAGTATTTTAAATGCTAAGTATATACAAACATATGTATTAGATAACTGATGAAGCAAACAACACCTGAATATATCCATTTTCAAATAAATTTAATATAGTTTTTTAAACAAGCCTTTTCTATTCAATATGACCCACTCTCTCTAGATATGAGCCTATATGCCAGTGAGGGTGTTCGATCCACGAACCTAAAAGGAACAAATTAACAAATTCATAAAAAACAAGTTTTCTACCAAATATTGGAATCCTACTTCTCAGCTACACAATATTCCGCCTTGCTCCAGATAAACCTAAAAAGGAAAATAAATACACACAGAGTAAATTAATTTTTTATCTGAATATAAATAATCAGCATCCTTCCAGCGAATTCAATAATGACATATTCAGATATCAACAGCAACAAAATAAGAAGACAACACAAAGCTGTCTGTATTCACCACTCGACTACGCTCATTCACAATGGTGAACAATAGATCCCATTTGATTTGACGCAATGCTTTTCGAAGCGTATATAAAGCGCGCCGCTCAATGCAGTCGGCATTGCGATCTGAGCATTCATCCCAGACGGCTCAATTGGATTTAAATTGACAAACAAAATAAAATAAATTTTACTTTTCAGCTTCACCCCAAAAAGCCGGAGGTACAGAAATCGGTCCTCTTACAAGGGCAAGCTCTGCCGCCCAGTCTGATAAAAGAAAACTATAGTTAATAGAAAACTATTTCAATTTTGTATTTTTCAGACTAAGGGGTTGCTCTTTGCTTGTTTGCTAAACGCTGCAGCACCGTACTGCTGCACGCCTTATTTATCAGCACCGTGCTGCATGCTTCATTTTTGCGCCCACACACATATTTGCACCAGTGGAAGTATCATTTACATTCGTTTTTGTTTTTTATTATTTTTCCGGATTTGTTATCATTTTTGATTGCTCTATTTTCATTTGCCTTTATTTTTCATTTGAATTTTGCTGTATGTATTATTGTGGATTTGCTTTTTATTAGTTTGAATATTTTTAGTCTATATTATTATTTTAGAATTGAATAAAGGGCTCGTAAGGATCACAAAAATGTTTATTGATTCTGCCATAAAAATTCCCTGAATTTCAGTATATTCCATATAATCGGGCATGTGGCTTCTTCATCTATGTTTAGCCTCAGAATAGGTTTAAACATTTGTCCTTCAAAGTCGGATATACTGAAACAGCAATATGTCAGATATCAAACAATTAATAAAATCACAAAGAGCCTTACCAACACAGCTCGAAAAGGCCAAAACACGTATTGACACAGTGAATGCAATTTGGGCACAATTCGTCCAAACAAACACACTCATCTGTCAATCCGATAACGAACAAGCAGAAAACTACAGCTCAAGTACCATCTATGAAGACACTATAGAAGAGTACATTGAACTATTAGCAAATCAACAGGAAGAACAAAAAACGTTGGTTAAAACAGATCCAGATCCCTCAAATCCAAGGGCTATACAAGACACAAGCATACTTAATATACCAAAAGCTGAAGTCAAACTGCCCACCTTCAACATTCCCACGTTCGATAGCACATGCAAGAATTGGAGAGCTCTCCATGACTTATTTAAGTCATTATTCCATTTGAATCCACAGATGTCCAGAATTCAAAAGCTGCATTTTTTTTTATATTATCAAGCCAAGCTAAGGGGATACCCTATCTTGCAAAGCACAGCACGGCAGGAAGGAGATAGGGAATGGATTAGGGGATATGAGGAGAGTGGCGGAGATGCCAATGTATGTCGTCCTTAAACTTCCGCAGATTGTATGCCGGAGGAAAAACAGAAGATGGTAGCTGTTCCACATTCGCACTGTTCGGGATAAAAAAGCAATACGGAATTTTACCGTACGGCCGAAAGTAATTTGAAGGGTTAAAGGATGTGCGCGGTTTGCAGCGCGAGTGTTGCGTGCAGGAATCATTCTACAAGGGATTAGACTAGATATTTAATCAGAACATTGACCATGCATGTAGCGATAAAAAAGCGAAAAGCATCCGACAATGCGGCGGTCTGATATAGGACTTGTTGAGGAGCGCTAGATTTGATGGGCTGAAATATTTCTTATACCTTTTCAGAAATCTAGGGCATTTCGATGCTTCCTTGGCAACAGAGAAGCTGTGGTCTGTCCAGCTTAATTTATTGAAAATGTTAATGTCAAAAATGTTTGTGATGGTGAATCTGAAATTAAGGCTCTATCAAATGAAACGAGAGTGGTTAAACGGTGATCTTGTTTTAAAGAGATGAGACGGCTTTGGGTCTTAGATGAATTGAATTCGACGCGCTTCGCTTTACCCCAACCGCGGATGATATCAAGATCGTTATTCAATGATCTAGTCATGTCATCTCGTTTGACACATTGTAGCGTATTCCCCATACGCTACCCTTTTCCTTCCCCTCTTCGCTCTTTTTCTTTTTCGGCTTCTCTACCTTCTGTAGAGAAACCCCCATAATTCTCCCAGGGTACCTGAAAAGGGCCGAAAGTAGCAGTATGCTACTTCTCCATATTACAAAATTCCTGAAAAGACAAAATTTAGATATTTTCGAGAAGTAGCCCTATGCTACTTTTCCATACTGCATAAAATTCCTGAAAAGAAAAATTAGGGATCTTCGAGAAGTAGCCCTATGCTACTTCTCCATACTACAAAAAGTCCTGCAAAGAAAAGCAAAAGAAAACATATCCATACATAACCGCATATAAGTCCAGACCTACATAAAACAATGAAAAAGAGAAAAAAGAGTAGAAAAGCAAAAACATTCAAAAGTGATAAAATTCTAAATTGTGCAAGACGCGCACAATGTACAATTTTGCTGTCAAAACTTCACGCTAGTCCGCTACGATTCCAAGAACAAAACTGTAATTCGCCTAGCTGTAATGCATCGTACGATACCACCATACAAGGCATTAGAGCAAGCCCTTCAAAATTTCGAAAAATAGTTTGTGGGCACAGCATACATGTGGGCTGCTACCGAAGTACAGGCGTGTGATACACACACACCCGTACTCAGGCAGTAGCACAAACGCTAACGTTCGTCCAAATTTCCGAGAAAACGAAAAATTCTCGTCTGTCGGTGGCTGGAGGCAAAGCGGCTGCGATGCTGGTAAGCTGAGTGAGTCGATTTTGAACAAGCGAGTAGAGTGGCTACAGGTGCGAAGTGCTTAACGTCGAGGTTTTTTCTTTCAAGTTTTCTTTTTATGTATATGAGTACAATCGTTTGCGGTAATTGTTTTCGTGGTAATTTACCTGCTCGCGAGTGATTTTTCTTTTGTCGTTATTTTCCACACATTTCCTCGAGCTGAAAAGGAATATTTTTTTTAATAGTGGAAATTCTATTAAGAATAGATAGTTTAGTGAGCTTACCTACATCGCCAGTGAATTCATTATTATTTTCCACGAATTTCCTCGCACTGAAAAGGAATAAAGAGGTTTTATTAAAACCATTTGATTACTTTCATTGTATAGATTTACCGGAAATCAGTGATAATCTTAGAGAAAACCCCTATTTTGTGATGAATTTTCCTGAAAGAGGACTTCGTATTAAACTCATTTGGTTATCTTCATTGTATAGAATTACCTTCAAGCAGTGATAATTTTAAAGAAAATTTCGATTTGTGGTGAATTTTCCTGAAAGAGGAAATTTTATTAAAACCATTTGATTACTTTCATTGTATAGACTTACCGGAAATCAGTGATAATCTTAGGGAAAACCCCTATTTTGTTATGAATTTTCCTGAAAGAGGACTTCGTATTAAACTCATTTTGTTGTCTTCATTGTATAGACTTACCTGCAAGCAGGATAATTTTATAGAAAATTTCAATTGGTGGTGAATTTTCCTGAAAGAGGAAATTTTATTAAAATCATTTCATTACTTTCATCGTATAGACTTAGGTACCTGAAAGCAGTGATAATTTTAAAGAAAATTTCTATCTGTGCGAATTTCCCCGAAAGAGAACATTGTGTTAAATCATATGATTACTTTCATCAATTAGGTTTACCTGCAAGCAGTGATTTATTTTTTCGTCTATTTTTTTCCCTGCTTTCTAAATTTCGATTGGTGGTGGAAGTTTCCTGAAAAAGGAATTCGTGTTAAAAAAAAAAAAGAGACATTTATCTACTTTTTTGTGTTATTTACCGGGTGAGAAAGCAATGAAACCCAGGCATCATACCTGAAATATAAACTTAATGATAACCAATGACAAATTACTTGTGCAAAAATTTTATATAAAACTCGGCTATTCAGATCGGTTCTTTACTTTTATTCCGCCATTCATCCTGCTCCCAACGCATGAGCAGAATTAAGTCAAGCAAATAGGAGCCTATAAGCCTAGGAGTACATATGAAAAGTAAAGCAAGCAAAGTGTAAAAAAAAGGACTCCAATGAGCACAAAATTAAACAAACAAAAAATATAAACCAGAAAAAGGATGCCAATGAGCCCACCAACTACTGCAAATTTGTCGTTGTTCTACACGGGGAGGAAAGGGGTGCACCCCCAGCATTGCGGGATCTCCAGTTCCTGCCAGCGTGGGATATCTTCGCCTAAAGAGTAGTGTATTTTCTGTCGTAAGAAGTAAGTCTGAGTTTTTTTTTTGATTTAGCATTTTTTCTTTTTGTTATACATGCCATTTTTTTTATTAGTATTATCAATATTTGATTATCATTCATCGTTCATTTGCATGCGTAGGATAGTTAAGGGCAGTCATCTTGACCACAAACACTCCTTGAGATATTTAAGCAACCTAGAACTATGGCAGATAGTAGGGCTTATCTTATACTAAGATAGTTTTAAGAAGATTATATGTTACGAGGATATGAAACGCAATAGACAAGGATGAACGGCGGATGGTCCGCTTAAATAAATCAAATTGAGGCAGCGTTCCTTAGATTTCTTTATTTCAAACCAAAAAACATTTTTTTTGCCCTCCCTTTTTTTTGTTTTATCGGCACGATGGATGACTAACTTCCACTCAAGCAGGAGGTGAAGGTAGGATGAGACACCATTAAAGGCCGCTTGTAACACACGAGAATGGGGCTAAGGATATTGTTATGGCTTTGGAGGCTTAGCCAGGGTGGATGGAGGCGTCTGGGCCCAATAGTACCCAAAGCTTGAGTCTCAAGTACATCTGAGACTCCTCTCAGTTTTCTCTCTCTCTCTCTCCATCGTTCGTCTTCCCGGCGTTGAAAACTCTCCGGGTGAATCAAAACTTGTTCGGCGTTGCTGAGGTCTTTCGTGCTTTTTTTTTCAGCATTTAATTACGTAAATTTTCTGCCTTCCAGGCTTGTAGGTACCACCAGGAGGAGGGATCTTTTATAGATTTTTTTTTCTGTCTGTCCGTCCGTCTGCAGTCGCGTATACAAATTCTTTTCTTTATTGTCCGTCCGTCTGTCTAGTCAAACATTTTACTTCTTAGTGCACAGCTTTACAAGCATTGAAGGGATGTGGGTGGCAAGAATCACCCCAAACCGGCTCATCGCTAGCGGCATACTCGCTGTGCAGCTACCCACGTATATCCCGGACATGATTTGTGTAACAAGAGGTGTCAGATGCGGGATCTACATATACCCATGTAGAAGTGGATATAAGGAGATCTGTCAACTGACGCGCTTTTTGTTACAAATGGCGCCCAAATTGGTTTTTTTTTGGCCTTCAGTCGAGCTTTTCTTGACTAAAGTGCAATTACTATTTCAATGATATTTTCTGGTCGTCCATTTGCTTTTTGTCACAAATGGCGCCCGAGTCATTGGTTTTCTTTCCGGCCTTAAGTCAAGACTCTCAGAGCAGGTTTTTAATATATTTGGCACAATTTTCGGTTGAATTATTTTGGATATTCACATCATTGTTTTCTAATCATATTTGGAACAATTTTCGTTTTAACTATCATTGGCATTTTTATAGACACATCTTTTTTTAGTATACTTGGCACAGTTTTCAGTGGAATTATCGTCGACATTAGTATAAACGCAATTGTTTTTATATATATATATTTGGCACAATTGTCGGCTGGATTATCTTCGACATTAGTATTAACGCATATTTTTTTTATTATTTAATCATACCTGGCATAACTATCTGTTGAATTATCTTTGATAGTGACATCAGGACATTGTTTACTAAGCTTATTTGGCACAAGTTTCGTTTGAACTATTGTTGGCATTAGTATAGACGCAGCTTTTTTTTGTGTACTTGGCACAATCTCCGGTTGGATTATCTTTGTAATTAGCATAAACGCATTTGTTTTTTTTTCTATATATATTTGGCACAATTTCCGTTTGAATTATCTTCGATATTAGTCTAAACCCATTGCTTATCACACCTGGCACAATTTTCAGGTGAGTTATCATCGAAATCAGTATAAACGCGTCTTATTTCTACATATATTTGACACACTTAGCTGCAAAGATGGACTTCTCCTTTTTATCGTCGGACGAGCTTGAGGTCGAATTCGTTGTTTGCAACCTTAGATCTGACGACGCTAACGCTCGTCGCAAGCTAATGGAAGTGTACGTGGGCGAGATATCAGAATTCGGGAGAACACCCTTTAGGTCTCACGCTCATAAGAACCCATCCGAACCAACGAAGATCTTACGCGTTATATCAGTCGGGTGCTCCATATACTCCATAGAACCCGGCGGCTGTATAATACGTCTCCCTCTGTCCAGTCTGATGCGCAATCGTGTGTTCAGACTTTGGAGAACATCCTGAGTCGTGTCGAATCTAGCCCTTCTTCCCAGCTTACGCCAGTGCCTGTATCCGAGGGCGCTGGAAGCTTAACGCCCACAGTTACTGTGAGTAGCACAGACAGTCGAGGGTCAAATATGCTGACGGGTGCCCAGTCGAAGACAGTTGCAGCGACGAAGGGTGCCTCGCTGAGCTTACCAGGTCCTAGCTTGGGGAACTTCCGCGTCAATTCTGACGAGCCGAACTTGGATGTGAAGATATTCGGGGAGCGCAGGGCTCAAGCAGCTTTCACAAACCTACCATACGCGTTTGATGAACCACTTTCGGGAAAGTCTCGTATCCCGTCGATCAACGAGTGGTTAGAATATTTGAATAGGGGGCCAGTCACTAGAGTACCTTCACTGCCGAGACATAGTAATGCTGAATCTCGTGTACCACCCCTACCGGGTTCGTTCATTTCTCCGCTTAACATCCCAACCCAACCCCGACAGGCAGCAGCGAGAGATCGTAACAGTGCATCCCACAGTCCTGTCTTCCGCTGGAAGTTAAATTTTGGTGGCACATCAGGCCTGGACGTAACAGAGTTTATATTTCGGGTAGAATCCCTGGCAATACTAGAGCAAGTATCCGCCTCCGAACTCGTGCCAATATTTACGTTCCGCTCTCCTACGCGAATACCGCAGTCAGGAAACTGACTACGAAATTCGCAAGCTAGTTGAGTCAAGGAGGCAAGGAGTTAACGAGTCATTCAGTGATTTTCGTTTAGCGGCTCATGCGTTAGTGTCCAAAATGAGCATACCGATTCCAGAAGCAGAGCTGGGGGAAAAATTCGTCATAGCATGAAGCCGGCTTTACAGGAAGCTTTACTTCTCTATCAGACTGACAATTCCAGGTTTCAAACCACGGCATAGCTCTGAGTCGGCATTGCTCAAAGTGGTGTCGGACATTGGTTTATCAGTTGACAGAGATCGGATAGCCATACTAGTCCTTCTGGATTTCAGTAAGGCCTTCGATTCGATTAATCATGATATCGTTCTTCTTAAATTGAAGCAGAAATTCAGTTTCTCACCTACCTCTCTGTTATAAAAAGTTTTCTCCTCTGCCGTAGCCAATCAGTTAAGACTCACTCACTTTCATCTCCTTTAACTCTTCACTGCGGTATACCCCAGGGTTCAATTCTCGGTCCTCTTCTCTTCTGTCTATACATAAATGATCTACCCACGATTTGCAAGATACTTCGGGCCACCTCTACGCTGATGACGTACAAATTTATCTAGATAGGCCAATTGGCTTAATCGAGGACGGCGTCATTCGGCTTAACAATGACTTTGATAGGATCTGTGACTGGGCCAGTCGCAACCAATCAATTCTAAATCCAACTAAGTCAAATTGTCTATTTGTGAATAGGAGGGATTATGACCTACCAGAAGTTAAGATCAACGGCATCGTCATACCATATGCTAGGTTGGTTTAAAACCTGGATGTCGTGCTAAATACTAAGTTTACTTGTTGTGATTATATATCTAATACAGTTGGAAAGGTGTATTCTTCCCTGAGAATGTTAAGAATGTCTGCGAATATATTGTCACAATGCATGCGTATGAGGCTTGCAAAGGCTCTCGTGCTACCTCACTTTATCTTCGGGAGTCTAATATTTCCAAAACTGGATTCTTGCTGTCAGCGGAAATTAACGGTAGCTTTCAATGACACGATTCGATTTATATTCGGCTTGCCTAGATTTTCTCATATTTCAACCTATGTCGACTCCTTTCTTAGATGCTCTCTCGAAACATTCCTCATGAACAGAAGGCTGAAATTCTTGTACAACTTGATCTATGCGAAAGAGCCAGCGTATCTCCAGGACCGTATTCAATTCTTGAGTTCCACTCGACATCGTCGTCTTCTGTTACTTAGCTTTGTTACTCAAATTGGTGAGCGATCTTACTTTGTACAGGTCATTCGTAAGTGGAATGGCTTACTCGTCAGCCTTCAGCGGCCTGGCTCCGTTGGGACATTCGGCCGGCTCTTGGCTTCGACCCTTTTGCCTTAATACGCACTGACCGATGCTATGCACTGTATTGCGCTGAACCTCTCCGATTTCTCGACTATATTTTTACACACATCATTATTGTTATTATTTACATTCGTTTCTTTTCTTTTCTTTTTCCTTTTGCTTTCTTAAATCTAGTTTAATTTTTGTTCTTTTACTATAATATTATGTTATCTCATATATCAATTGTTCGAAACATTTGTATAACGTTTTTGAATGTTATGATTCTACTCGCGCTTCTATTTTACACAGACACTGTTAATATTTAGAATTTTTCCTACTTTAATTATACACTTTTAAGATTTCTAAAATCTTATGTACCTTTGCCAGCAAGAAAATTTATTATTATTATTATTCTTTGATCTTAAACCGGGTAAGAGCCTTAAAGTAAACATGTCCAATTGCTCCACTCAGACAGAGAATCCTAGCACTCAAAGCACGTCGAATGTCACCACCTACTCGGAGCCCTGTCCTTCAGAAAGTTGTAGTTGCACCTTCTCGGACGAAAGCATTTCAACCACCACCTCCGCTTTAGACGACGCGTGGTTTTGTGTCAGTGAATTCGCGTCGGCTCCGGGTTCCCTCCTCTCCAAGACTGTACCACGCACGCATAGGTACCTCCGCCTGCGCACAGTAATAAAGGCTGCCATCGACGAATCTTAGAGAAAACTCCTATTGATAATTTTAAAGAAAATTTCTATCTGTGCGAATATCCCCGAAAGAGGACATCGTGTTAAATCATATGATTACTTTCATCAATTAGGTTTACCTGCAAGCAGTGAATTATTTTTTCGTCTATTTTTTTTTCCTGTTTTCTAAATTTCGATTGGTGGTGGAAGTTTTCTGAAAAACGAATTCGTGTAAAGAAAAAAAAGAGACATTTATCTACTTTTTTGTGTTATTTACCGGGTGAGAAAGCAATGTAACCCAGGCATCATACCTGAAATAGAAACTTAATGATAACCAATGACAAATTACTTGTGTAAAAATTTTATATTTAACTCGCCTATTCAGATCGGTTGTTTACTTTTATTCCGCCATTCATCCTGCTCCCAAAGCATTAGCAGAATTAAGTGAAGCAACTAGGAGCCTATAAGCCTAGGAGTACATATGAAAATTAAAGCAAGCAAAGTGTAAAAAAAAACAGACTCCAATGAGCACAAACTTAAACAAACAAAAATATAAACCAGAAAAAGGAGGCCAATGAGCCCACCAACTACTGCAAATTTGTCGTTGCTCTACACGGGGAGGAAAGGGGTGCACCCCCAGCATTGCCTGATCGCCACTTCCTGCCAGCGTGGGATATCTTCGCCTAAAGAGTAGTGTATTTTCTGTCGTAAGAAGTAAGTCTGAGTTTTTTTTTCTCTGGTTTAGCATTTTTTGTTTTTGTTATACATACCATTTTTTTTATTAGTATTATCAATATTTGATTATCACTCGTCGTTCATTTGCATGCGTAGGATAGTTAAGGGCAGTCATCTTGACCACAAACACTCCTGTGTTTGTTCCTCGAAGACACTTGAGGTATTTAAGAAACCTAGAACTATGGCAGATAGTAGGGCTTATCTTAGACTAAGATAGTATTAAGAAGATTACATGTTACGAGGATATGAAACGAAATAGACAAGGATGAACGGCGGATGGTCCGCTTAAATAAATCAAATTGAGGCAGCGTTCCTTAGATTTCTTTATTTCAAACCAAAAAAATTTTTTTCTTTTTTTTGCCTTCCCTTTTTTTTGTTTTATCCTCCAGGGAATCTATTCGGCACATGTACCCACGGCACGATGGATGAATAAATTCCACTCAAGATGGGGGTGAAAGTAGGATGAGACACCGTTAAAGGCCGCTTGTAGCACACGAGGATGGGTCTAAGCATATTGCTACCGCTTTGGAGGCTTAGCCAGGGTGGATGGGGCGTCTGGGGCCAATAGTACCCAAAGCTTGAGTCTCAACTACATCTAAGACTCCTCTCAGTTCTCTCTCTCTCTCTCTCGATCGTTCGTCTTCCCGGCGTTGAAAACTCTCCGGGTGAATCAAAACTTGTTCGGCGTTGCTGAGGTCTTTTGTGCTTTTTTTTCAGCATTTAATTACGTAAATTTTCTGCCTTCTGCTTGTAGGTACCACCAGGAGGAGGGAGCTTTTATAGATCCTTTTTTCTGTCTGTCCGTCCGTCTGCAGTCGCGTATACAAGTTCTTTTCTTTATTGTCCGTCCGTCTGTCTGGTCAAACATTTTACTTCTTAGTGCACAGCTTTATAAGCATTGAAGGGATGTGGGTGGCAAGAATCATCCCAAACCGGCTCATCGCTAGCGGCATACTCGCTGTGGAGCCACCCACGCATATCCCGGACATGATTTGTGTAACAAGAGGTGTCGGATGCGGTATCTACATATACCCAGGTAGAAGTGGATATAAGTAGATCTGTCAACTGACGCGCTTTTCGTTACAAATGGCGCCCAAATTGGTTTTTTTTCGGCCTTCAGTTGAGCTTTTCTTGACTAAAGTGCAATTACTATTTCAATGATTTTTTCTGGTCCCCCATTTGCCTTTCGTCACAAATAGCGCCCAATTTATTGGTTTTCTTTCCAGCCTTAAGTCAAGCCTCTCTTGACTTAAGTGTAAGTACAATTGCAAGTTTTAATTTTTGATTTTTCTGGTCGCCCATTTGCTTTACAAATGGCGCACAAACCATTGGTTTTCTTTCCGGCCTTAAATCAAGCCTCTCTTGGCTTAAGTGTAAGTACAATTGCAAGTTTTAATTTTTGATTTTTCTGGTCGCCCATTTGCTTTACAAATGGCGCCCAAATTGGTTTTTTTTTTGTCTTTAGTCAAGATTCTCTTGACTGAAGTGCAAATACTATTTCAATGATTTTTTCTGGTCGCCCATTTGCGTTACAAATGGCGTCCAAATTCGTTTTCTTGGTGGCCTTTGGTCAAGCTTCACTTGACTGAAGTGCAAGTACGATTACAAGAATCATTTCTTTTTTTTTTAAATTTTGATGGCACATCAGGCCTGGACGTAACAGAGTTTATATTTCGGGTAGAATCCCTGGCAATACCAGACAAGTATCCGCCTCCGAAGTCGTGCCAAGATTTACGTTCCGCTCTCCTACGCGAATACTGCAGTCAGGAAACTGACTACGAAATTCGCAAGCTAGATGAGGCAAGGAGTTAACGAGTCATTCAGTGATTTTCGTTTAGCGGCTCATGCGTTAGTGTCCAAAATGAGCATTCCAGAGGCAGAGCTGGTGGAAATATTGCGTCGTAGCATGAAGCCGGCTTTACAAGAAGCTTTACTTCTCTATCAGACTGACAATGCCAGGTTTCAAACCACGGCATAGCTCTGAGTCGGCATTGCTCAAAGTGGTGTCGGACATTGGTGACGCAGTTGACAAAGATCGGATAGCCATACTAGTCCTTCTGGATTTCAGTCAGGCGTTCGATTCGATTAATAATGATATCCTTCTTCTTAAATTGAAGCAGAATTTCAGTTTCTCACCTACAGCTATCTCTCTTATCAAAAATTTGCTCCTCTGCCGTAGCCAATCAGTTAAGACTCAATCAGTTTCATCTCCTTTAACTCTTCACTGCGGTATATCCTAGGGTTCTATTCTCGGTCATCTTCTCTTCTGTCTATACATAAATGATCTACCCACGATTTTGCAAGATACTTCGGGCCACCTCTACGCTGATGATGTACAAATTTATCTAGATAGGCCAATTGGCTTAATCGAGGACGGCGTCATTTGGCTTAACAATGACCTTGCTAGGATCTGTGACTGGGCCAGTCGCAATCAACTAATTCTAAATCCAACTAAGTCAAATTGTCTATTTGTGAATAGGAGGGATTATGACCTAAATGATCTACCAGAAGTTAAGATCAACGGCATCGTCATACCATATGCTAGGTTGGTTTAAAACCTGGGTGTCGTGCTAAATACTAAGTTTACTTGTTGTGATTATATATCTAATACAGTTGGAAAGGTGTATTCTTCCCTGAGAATGTTAAGAATGTCTGTGAATATATTGTCACAATGCATGCGTATGAGGCTTGCAAAGGCTCTCGTGCTACCTCACTTTATCTTCGGGAGTCTAATATTTCCAAAACTGGATTCTTGCTGTCAGCGGAAATTAACGGTAGTTTTCAATGACACGATTCGATATATCATATATCAATTGTTCGAAACATTTGTATAACGTTTTTCATTGTTATGATTCTACCCGCTCTTCTATTTTACACAGACACTGTTAGTATTTAGAAATTATCCTACTTTTATTGTACACTTTTAAGATTTCTAAAATCTTATCTACCTTTGCCAGCAATAAAATTTATTATTATTATTTGATCTTTAACCGGGTAAGAGCCTTAAAGTAAACATGTCCAATTGCTCCACTGAGACAGAGAATCCTAGTACTCAAAGCACGTCGAATTTCACCACCTACTTGGAGCCCTGTCCTTCAGAAAGTTGTAGTTGTACCTTCTCGGACGAAAGCATTTCAACCTCCACCTCCGATTTAGACGACGCGTCGTTTTGTGTCAATGAATTCGCGTCGACTCCGGGTTCCCTCCTCTCCAAGATTGTACCACGCACGCATAGGTACCTCCGGCTGCGCACAGTAATAAAGGCTGCCATCGACGAATCTTAGAGAAAACTCCTAT
Organism: Dioctria linearis; assembly: GCA_963930735.1. Classification (NCBI taxonomy): domain Eukaryota; kingdom Metazoa; phylum Arthropoda; class Insecta; order Diptera; family Asilidae; genus Dioctria; species Dioctria linearis. The sequence goes on from OZ005744.1 coordinate 83,721,213, forward strand.
TGATAATTTTAAAGAAAATTTCTATCTGTGCGAATTTCCCCGAAAGAGGACATTGTGTTAAATCAAATGATTACTTTCATCAGTGAGGTTTACCTGAAAGCAGTGAATTATTTTTTCTTCTATTTTTTTCCTTTTTTCTAAATTTCGATTGGTGGTGAAAGTTTCCTGAAAAAGGAATTCGTGTAAAGAAAAAAAAGACATTTATCTACTATCTTGTGTTATTTACCGGGTGAGAACGCAATGGAAGCCGGGCATCATACCTGAAATAAAATCTTAATGATAACCAATGACAAATTACTTGTGCAAAAAATTTTTATTTAGCTCGCCTATTGAGATCGGTTGTTTACTTTTATTCCGCCATTCATCCTGCTCCCAACGCATTAGCAGAATTAAGTCAAGCAGTACATATGATAAGTAAAGCAAGCAAAGTGTAAAAAAAAAAGAGGCCAATGAGCCCAAAATTAAACAAACAAAAAATATAAACCAGGAAAAAGAGGTCATCGAGCCCACCAACTACTGCAAATTTGTCGTTGTTCTACACGGGGCGGAAAGCATTGCCTGATCGCCAGTTCCTGCCAGCGTGGGATATCTTCGCCTAAAGAGTAGTGTATTTTCTGTCGTAAGAAGTAAGTCTGAGTTTTTTTCTTTGATTTAGCATTTTTTCTTTTTGTTATACATACCATTTTTTTTATTAGTATTATCAATATTTGATAATCATTCATCGTTCATTTGCATGCGTAGGATAGTTAAGGGCAGTCATCTTGACCACAAACACTCCTGTGTTTGTTCCTCGAAGACACTTGAGGTATTTAAGCAACCTAGAACTGTGGCAGATAGTAGGGTTTAGCCTAGACTAAGATAGTGTTAAAAAGATTATATGTTACGATGAAACGCAATAGACAATGAAGAATGAACGGCGGATGGTCCGCTTAAATAAATCAAATTGAGGCGGCGTTCCTTAGATTTCTTTATTTCAGACCAAAAAAAAAAATTTTCTTTTTTTTTTGCCTTGAGTCTCAACTATATCTGAGACTCCTCTCAGTTCTCTCTCTCTCTCGATTGTTCGTCTTCCCGGCGTTGAAAACTCTCCGGGTGAATCAAAACTTGTTCGGCGTTCCTGAGGTATTTCGTTCTTTTTTTCAGCATTTAATTACGTAAATTTTCTTCCTTCCAGGCTTTTAGGTACCACCAGGGGGAGGGAGCTTTTACAGATCTTTTTTTCTGTCTGTCCCTCCGTCTGTCTGGTCAAACATTTTACTTCTTAGTGCACAGCTTTACACGCATTGAAGGGATGTGGGTGGCAAAAACCACCCCAAGCAGGCTAATCGCTAGCGGCATACTCGCTGTGCAGCCACCCACGTATATCCCGGATATGATTTTTGTACCCACACACACACACTCTCCGCCAATAGCCTAGGCGAGCTAGCGTACCGCCCTGCAGTCAACGTTATCCAGTGATTTGTCAGCTCATGCTGGCAGTCTGGACTTCACGTCCAAAGTCAATCACTCTTTATCCTAAAATAACAAAAGTTTCTTCAAATATAGTCCAGAATCTAGTGAACGTCGTAGAATTTTTTCGAAAAATTGATTTTAAAAAAAAGGGCGTCAATTGGAACTTTTTTTCTTGTTTTTTTTCGAAAAAACCGACCGTAGATATCTTATAAAATCTATAAAAATCAATTTGACGACGTTCATTAGAAAATATTGGGGACTAGAAATAAAAGTTCCAAAGATAGGTCGTCAAGAGTATTTGTAGGTCAAAGGCAATAATTCTCGATTATTGAGTTGCTTATTTACTCATTACTACATTACATTTGAATGGTTAGCTGACCTATTGAGGACTTTTGACGCTGGATTTAATAAGTAAATTATTGGGGCTGAATATTTTCTTTTTGGTAAATTTGCTTATTCGAGCACCACTTGTGGCTGTTAGGTCTTCAGAATTCACCTTCATAATGCCTTAAGATAAATAATTCGAGTTCATTGCAGCCATTAGGTGTTATTTGTAACGAGGAATTAGAGTCATAACATATAATGGGATGGATTGGTTGCTGGGCGCCTGTTACGTGCTCCCTTGGCACATACGTATCAACTCAGGAGAGGGCTGTGGGTTTATTACACACTTAAATAGGGCCCCACGGGATCCTTCGCGTTTTGCAGCATAGACCACGAAACCTGTGTAGCAAAAACCAGTCAGTCAATTAATAGGATTGCAATTTTATTTTATTCTTCGTTATAAATAGTATTGCGAAGCTTCCATACAAAACAAAAAATTTATTAATATCTATGCAGCTATCTGCCACAAAATAAATTGGCCAATAAGTCGTCGTCGCTGGCTGACTGGCGTATTCGACCAAGCCAATGTAAATATTAATTAATATTTAATATAATTCAATTACAACTAGAAAATTTATATATATGTATACTTAACTTTTAACTTTCTTTCTATTCTCCGATCCTTCCTTCCTCGTGGTAATTCCCTATGTTTTTCCTTTCTATCCCTGGTCCAAATCCCCTGTCTTTGATTTTATATTATATTATTATTTTTGTGTGGTTTTATTATTATTTTATTATTATTATCAGAATGAGTGTTTGTCGCAGCGAGTAGACGTATTTTTTCAGTGCTCCGTGAACAGTAGCTTTTTTTTCCGTTTTTTATCAGCTATCAGTTCTGTGTTTGTACCGGCTTAGTGTGGTGACAAAGTTAACTTTATATCTTTGCTGATTTATTTGATAAGAAAAATCTCATATTAAATGGCGGGGAGAATGGAAAAGCAGTTGGTTCGTGGCGAAAAAGAAATAACTCGGACAGCATAAGCCCTACGGCTACAAGGAGCGGTACTTCACATCTAAATATCGCTGCAAACTACGACTAATTCATACATCGAAAAAAATTTAAAAGAATTTGAGACTCGTCTGATGGACAAGTTGGAAAAGCGGCTGCAGGCCATGGAACTAAAACTGGACAAATTGGTAAATGCTGCAATTGATCCCGTTAAGGCCCATCTGGAAGCATTGGAAGTTAAGTATGTAGAACTAGAAAAACATTACACTACAGTTTTAAATAAGAACGACGACCTTCTTCCCACTCAACGTCTATCAGATGCAGTTATCAGAGGCATCACACACAGGAATGGCGAAGACCCCCTTAAAATTCTGCAAGCTATATCTGCTAAGATTGAACACAATCTCTCACCTTATACGAATGCGTATCGTCCGGTTTCTCCACTACGTAATAAAATAAAGAATAAGAGTGATCGACTGGTTCCTATTTTGGTGAAGTTCTCATGTCTGAATGTACAACGTTCATTTCATTCAACTTTCAAGAAATATGGATTTAAGCTCAAAGATATTGAAGGGTTCTCGTCAGAGTGATTAATATTTACGCATGAAAGCTTTACACCTAAAAACCAAATTTTATTGCGTATTGCTCAGCGTGGTCAGGGTTCTTTGTACGCTGCTTACTTTCGTACCGGTTTTGTTTACATCAAGCATAATAAAAATGATAAATCTATTCGAATAACTGATCTCGACGACCTCTGCCCTAATAGAACATCTGTTGCTGTGATCGGAGTAAACTGAATTTGATCGATGAGGAATGTATCAATTTATTGCTTTTGAGTTTTTTGGATTTTTCTTTTGTTGCATTTTATTCTCCGTTTTAAATTCTTTAATTGAATTCTCTTACATGATAGATAATAACATCTTAGGTAATGTAATTTTACTTTTTTACTTTCTCTCGGCCTATTCCCTTCTAAACTTTAGTCATCCGTTAGCTTTAATTTTAATTCTAAGTTTGCTATATAAACATGTCATGAGAATTATCTTCATTATAATCAATTTATTATTGCTTTTTGAATCTGAGAGGTGCTTCGCAAGATCTCTTTATATTTTTTTGCTCATTCTCTATTTCCACAGCTCCTTATTCATGATGCTCGTAGCCGGCGTTTGGTTTTTATCTTCTATGAATGATTACGGTGGCTTGGACAAGATAAGAATTTTGTTAGAGATTTTTTGCTGCTGGTCTAAATTTCTGTTTTCTGAATGCGAGGAGTGTGAAAAATAAAATCGACGAATTGAAAGAAATTTTTGTGCGATCTAATGTGGATGTAATTCTGGTCACTGAGTCTTGGTTAAAGGTTCACATTCCTTCCAACCTTGTATCCATTGATGGGTACAATTTATTTCGTAATGATCGCAGCAACAGAACTGGAGGAGGTGTAGCGATATATGTAAAGAATAATTAAAAGACTAAGATTATTGGCTCTTCATCCTTACAGGCGGTTGAATTCGTATCAGTAGAAGTTAACACGGGCGTTGAAAAATGTGTTCTCTCATCGGTATACTACCCACCTACACTATTTAATATTGATGAATCTAGAGAATTTGAGACCATTATTTCTAGTTGGGTTCAGTCGCTTTGTCTGAATATAGTAAGCTCACTATCAACATATATGAACACAACCAATCCCTCTCTGCTGGATCTCATCATAACCTCTAATTTGGATCGCATTGGCTTTTACAACCAGATTAGTCCACCAAGTTTCCTTGACCATGATATCTTGTTTATGACGGATGACATTCCGCTTTTGCCGGCTGAACTTTCTACTTTTTCATACAGAGATTTTAAGAACATTAATATGTCGACTCTATTTGATGAATGCAGTCTCCTGAATTAGAGTACCATTTATACATCCACAGCCGTCAACGTACAAGTCCAAATATTTAGCGAGTTTATTAAATACTTATTCGATCGTCATGTGCCCATTGTAAATAGGCGAATAAAGGTGTCCAGTTCTCCTTCGTTTACCCCTAATATATCTTCTTTAATTTCAGAAAGGGAATATTATTATCAACTTCACCGGCGTATTAAATATCAGTATACAAAGCAATTGTTTAAGACAGCACGCGACCGAGTTACTCTAGCAGTAAGGAAGGCTAAGCAAAAATACTTCTCGAACAGATTAGATCCAAAACTTCCATCGAAGAAACTCTGGAGTAATCTCAGGATTGCTGGTTGTTATGGTAAATTAATGAACGGGAATTCCGATTTTGATTTCTCTCACCAAAGTGAGATTACTGTACATACGAATACGAGTATGAAAGCGCCCCCTTAACTCTATAGAACATAATCTCTTCGTAATTAACTCTCCCCATATATTTTGCTTATCCAGGTTGGGGATTGTGACTATTGTTTGCTGTCACTGCCATTCTTCGTTCAATCGCTTAACGGGACGAGTATAGCGTAGCTTGCGACAAAATGATTTTGGGGTCGTAAAAAGCCTAACAAAAATTCTATAACAAAAAGAAACTTAATTAAACGACATTTGTCTTAAAAAGACATTTCTCAAAAAAGCGAAAAGCAAAAGAACAATTTCACAAAATAATCATAATGTATAAAGGTGCTCTCAGCAAAACTACTCTTTCACAAAAATTTTGCAAAAAGTTCTTGCTTTCATACGTTTTGTTTGCATGCAGTTACTGATTTGTTTAAAGAAATGTATGCTTTGGGAAAGAATAGTAGACCACCTTTAACTCCACTCAGTTGCTGGACTTATTTTGAAGCAGACGAATAAAATATTCCACGAACCCAAAATTATACGGAATCATGGCACCGTAGGTTAAGTGGAATAATTGAGGCTGATCATGTAGGTGTATACATATATGTCCTAGATACTTGATGTAACTCAGCACTTCACGAAAAGTCTAAGCATTTCATGAAATGTAGGCAGATAGTGTATCAGTTTGTGCTTAATAACTTTTACACGATTTGTCTGAAATTCAGTCACGCCGATAGTGTAATACAAACTGACATGTTTCAGCAGCTAATGCGAGAACTCGAACCAATTTTACAATTTATGTTTTACTAATCACCTCGTATGTGGAAATTAGTAAAGGTTGAGTTCCACATCTTACTAATCACTTTGCATGTGGAAATTAATAAAAAACATAGTAGACAAAAATAAACAGTTTCACTTGGCATGTGGAATCTGGCAAAATCACAGCAAGCATCGACACAAAAAAAGTATTATAAAAAGGCGTTGCAATTTCAAAAAGATGTCAGTTTCTCTACAGGACTCTAAGAGACAACACGAAGTAAGCAAATTAGAAGCCCCCAGCAATTAATTCAGCAAAGGTGCATCAACGGGTATATGTTGAATACCTTCTAACCTTTTTTTTCAGATTATGCCAACCCCAAAATTGTATCTCGTATGATACATTACGTCGCGAACAATCTGAACACACATATTGGGAAATTGTATTGATTTACACAGCAATGTGGAAAGATTGACACTGTTCCAATATCCCCCCTTCACAAACAACGTCAATAGTAATTTGTGTTTCATCAAATTTAACAGATGTAAAAAATAAAAAAAACCAATAAACTGAAAGTCGTCACAAAAACTTTGTTGTGTTTTTTCATAACGCCAGCAACATAATTACTTTTGTTTTCAGCATAGAAATACAACCGATGGTATTATCTACAAAACATTTTGGTCCTTCGAGCCGGATTTGTGCGACCCAGTTTATGTCACGCTGGATTTTATTAACAGCTAGAAAGTGACTTGAAGTTTCCCGCAAAACAATCAAAGAAGTTTTTTCTTTAAGAAACTAGTACTGTCTTCGAGAAAAAATAATAATAATAATTGATCACGCAATAATTAAAAAAAAAATATATATATATAAAAAAAATGGCATCAATCGAAGAATTATGCGTTAAACAATGCGTTCTAGCAGACAAATTAGAACAATTCATCACAAATGGAAAAAAAACTAGGTTAGAAAAAAGAACACTAAGTTTTTATGAGACGCAATTAACAAGTCTAAAAAAATAATGGGCAGATTTTGATATTAATGACACAAAGCTTAGAGAAGCTGTTATAATTTCAAAAGATACATGCACGCACGAATATGTAGAAGAAGAGACACACTCGATATTTGAGGTTAAATATATGGAATATTTAGGGGATGTAACTGAAGGCGTACTTAAAAATTCTCCAAGGGTAAAACCAGAAGCAATTAACTCAGTGGCAACTACAATTGTTCATACAAGTAGCAACCTCAGTCAGTTAGCTCGAATTAACCTACCAATATTCAATGGCGAATATTCATCTTGGAGGTCATTTCACGACTTATACGTGTCATTAGTGCACAACAATACACAACTACCTGCAGTACAAAAGCTCCATCACTTAAAAGGATGTCTCGCAGGAAAAGCAGAGCGACTGTTAAAACATATTCCCATTACTGCAGAAGATTATGAGCCAGCTTGGGAAAAACTCAAACTGCGTTACGACAACAAGAGAGTTCTAGTAAACACTCAATTAAAAGTACTCACAAATCAACCAAAGCTAACGATAGAAAACGCAAAGAGCATTAAGTCTCTCATGGATACAACTGAGGAAAGTTTACAGCAATTAAAGGCATTGGAAGTAGATGTTTCAACATGGGATATATTGCTGATTCATTTATTGGTACAGAAACTGCCTTTCGTAACTCTACGGCATTGGGAAGAAGAATTGGGTGACATGCTGAAACTGCCAACGTTGGAACATTTTCAAAGATTCCTGCTAACTCGATTCAGAGTCCTAGAATCAATGTCGCAGTCTGTGAGTTCCAAGCCCCCAGTCCAGATAGCAAAGACATATCACGTAACTAACACAACCAAATGTCCCGCATGCAATGATGCACATTACGTGGGAATTTGCAAAGACTTTATTAAGATGAGCACATCAAATCGACGAAAGTGCATTGAAGATGCAAGAAGATGCTTCAACTGCTTTTCGAGCAAGCATTCAGCAAGGCAATGTTCAAACAGCCGAAGATGCAAGAATTGCAATGGGTTACATCATACCTTGTTACACGCACCTATTCAAAAAGAAGTATCAGGTAAGGACAAGGTATCAGAAAGATGGCCCAGCTTTAACCACAGGTCTCTTAAAGATAAAAAAGACACAAGAGGTTACAAGACGGAATCCATCCCTTATGCTGAAACAGAGGAGGAAACAAAAAGTTTCTTTACATCAAAAACCCACAACGCATTATTAGCCACAGCGTTAGTAAAAGCTAAGGATCGAAACGGTCGATCAGTAGTGCTGCGTGCCTTAGTGGATCCAGGTTCACAGACCTCTTTTATTACTCAGAAAATGTGTAAACAAATGGGTCTCAAGGAAAGACCCACTCGCTTACAAATAACCGGGTTAAATAAAAGCAAGACAGCATGGTCCAATCAAGAGGTGACACTAGAATTGACATCATACAAATACAAAGACAAAAGTGTCAAGGTGGATATGCTAGTCATACAAAATATTACTGATCATCTGCCAAAAGTTCCAGTTCAGATAAAACAATGGGAACACTTAAGAGGAATCAATATGGCAGACCCTAATTATTGGAAGCCAGGACCAATCGACATATTACTTGGAGCACAAGTATATGCCAACATATTACTAGATGGTTTACGAAAGGGATCGAAGAAATCACCAATTGCCATCAATACATTATTTGGATGGATAATTTTAGGAAACATACAATCACCAGTACAGAAAGTAGAAGCATTTACGGTGATCAATCAGTCAATGGAAACGTTAAACCATCAACTTAAACAATTTTGGGAAACTGAAGAGGTCCACAACTAACCAATAATGAAGCCAGAAGACGAGGAATGTGAAAGAATCTTTAAAGAAACGCAATGAAGGATGGGCATTATCAAGTGGAACTTCCTTTTTAAAACGGAAGCACGCCTAATTTCGGTGCCTCGCGAGATTTAGCTCTAAAAAGATTCCAACATTTGAAAGGCAAATTCATTGTCGATAAAAATTTAGAAAGCGAGTATACCAAATGTTTGGATGAATACATAACACTTGGACACATGGAGGAAATAGATCCAGCAGTTATTACAAACGGCCAGGACTATTATATTCCTCATCACGCAGTTTTTAAAGACAGCACAACGACTAAGCTTAGAGTTGTGTTCGACGCCTCGGCGAAAAGCCATAACGGCAAGTCACTAAACCAACAGTTGCTAGTTGGGCCAACGATACAACCCAAACTATTCTCAACTCTGTTGAAATGGAGAAAATATAAAGTAGCAATGACGGCAGATGTTGAAAAGATGTATAGAATGATTTCAATACATCCTAAGCATCGCGCCTTTCACAAAATTGTGTGGCAGAATCCACAGACAAAATGTATCCAAGACTATCAATTGGCTACAGTCACGTTTGGTACCTCATCAGCACCGTATTTAGCAATACGTACACTACAACAGCTTGCAACGGACGAAAAGAAAAATTGGCCTCTAGCGTCTAAAATTGCATTCACTGATTTCTACGTAGATGATTTGTTGACAGGAGAAGATACTGTCGAAGAAGCTAAGGAACTCCAGAGCCAATGTATCAATATGTTAAAAACAGGGGGATTTAACTTAAGAAAATGGACCAGTAATAACATCAAGCTTTTAGAGCAGATACCGATTGAGCATAGGGAACTAAAGACCAGTCTAAACTTCGATGAAAATGAAGTCATCAAAACCTTGGGAATTCGATGGAACCCTACATCTGATTATTTTTCTTTCTCTATTGCACCCAGACGTAAGGATAAAAGAATGACAAAGAGATCCATTCTGTCTGATGTAGCAACATTATACGATCCATTGGGTTGGATAGCACCTGTGATCATTGTCGCCAAACTATTGATTCAAGCTTTATGGATAGCTGGATGTTCGTGGGATACGGCTGTCGAGAATAACATTGCCATCCAATGGCAGCAATTTCAAGATGAATTGAAGAATTTAGAGAAATTGAAGATACCACGATGGATAGGGACAATGAAGATATCCCCAAGTATTCAACTTCACGGATTCTGCGACGCTTCGCACAAAGCATACGCTGCTGTAGTGTATATACGCCTGCAGAATATAGATGGAAAAAATACATCCTACATATTGACATCTAAAACCAAGGTAGCTCCAATTCGACCAATTACTGTGCCTCGACTAGAACTAAATGGAGCATTAATACTGGCTCGACTAATCAAGACAACAGTTCAAGATATGCAATTGGAAGATGTTCCAGTAATCGCTTGGTCAGATTCCTTGATAACACTTCAATGGATTCGTAGTCATCCATCGAAGTGGAAAACGTACGTGGCCAATAGAGTCGTTGAGATTCAAGACACTGTAGATCCAGAAAACTGGCAACATGTGCCTACAAAACACAATCCAGCCGATATCGCATCACGAGGTATAAGTACCAATGAGCTGTTAGAAAACAAGCTGTGGTGGCACGGCCCAGAGTGGCTTATAAAAGAAGAGGAGGAATGGCCAAAGATCAGTATATCTTCCAACCAGCTACAATTAGAGACAAAAAAAATATCCTTAGCAAACTTCCATAGTTGCATAAGCTCGGAATTCTTGACAAATTACTCATCCTTTTTAAAGTTAACCCGAGTTGTAGCAATTGTCAAAAGATTTATACACAATTGTCGCAGAAACTCAAATAAAATGTATGGACAGTTATTGACACAAGAACTGCAAGCATCACGTACTACAATTTTACAATTAGTTCAAAGAACGGCATTTTCAAAAGAGCAAGCCGCTTTTAAAACAGGAGTTGCACTATCAAACAAAAGTCACCTGTTATCATTAAACCCGTTTATGGACGATCATGGAATCATAAGAGTCATAGGTCGCTTGGAACATGCCAACATTCCCTACTCTAGGAAGCATCCAATCATTCTCCCAAAAGATCATCACATAACAAATCTCATCATCGAGCAGCTACATATCGAGACATTACATGGCGGAGTGGGACTAACGTTAAATACCAGTCGCCACTTGTATTGGATTCTGGATGGGCGAAGAACCATTGCACGCAGAATAAGTCGATGCAAAGCATGTGTAATACAACGTCAGAAAACGAGAACACAATTAATGGGAAATCTTCCTGCCGCACGAGTAAACATTTCAAAACCATTTTCTCATGTAGGTGTAGATTATGCTGGACCAATAAGTCTAAAAACCTCACCACATAGAGCTGCAAAAATATACAAAGGCTATTTTTGTATATATGTTTGCATGGCTACAAAAGCTATCCATTTAGAATTAGTATCAGATTTGACAACGTCTGCGTTTATTGCGTCATTGAAGAGATTTGTTGCCAGACGGGGACTATCTGCGGATATTTACTCCGACTGCGGTACAAATTTCAAAGGTGCAGAAAAAAACTTTACATAAAGAAATTGCTCAAGCTGTAAGGGAAGCATCGCCAGAAGTAGGACAATATCTGAGTTCCAGGAACATTACATGGCATTTTAACCCACCAGCATCACCTCATTTTGGGGGCCTCTGGGAGGCAGGGGTTAAGTCCATCAAATAATTGGTCAGTCAATATATACATATGACGAATATTCTACATTGCTGACTCAAGTTGAAGCTTGTGTAAACTCACGTCCACTATGTCCAATTGGAAATAATGTTGAAGATCTTTCAGTACTAACGCCAGGACATTTTATTATTGGGCAAGCACTTAATGCTGTTCCTGAACCCAAATTATGTGAAAAACAAGTAACCCCAGCACAACGATGGAAGCACACTCAATATATGACAGAGCAATTTTGGAATAAATGGTCAAATGACTATTTGCATAAGTTACAACAAAGGCCTAAGTGGTGTGAAATCCAAGCAAACATAAAGGTTGGAGACGTAGTACTACTCAAAGATGAAAGTACTGCACCGACATGTTGGCCTTTAGGTAGAATTGAGCAAGTATTTCCAGGCAAAGATGGCTTGGTTAGAGTGGTTCAAGTACGAACGAAGACAAATAGTTTTCGGCGACCTATTATAAAAATATGTCCCTTGCCAATGACTTGAAAAAAAAAACGTCATGAAGAGTATGGCCATACATTGCCTATACCTCCTCATATCAGTTTTGTGTGTATTTATAGCACATGTTATTTTTTTGTTATTATTTATGCTTGGTTAAACATGTTATTTAATTAGTTGTCTAATTGCAGATAAGAAAAAATGCAAGAAGACGATATCTTAATTTTGGACGAAAATATTTCATTTTCGCCACCCGAAAGCCAAAAGATACCATCATGGAAAAAACACCGGGAAACAAAGTCCTCGGTGAAGCACAAACGAAGCCGACACAACCATTACCACTAAAACTGACCGATTCAGGACCCCAAGAAATATCGTCCCAAGCCAACCAGTATCCGGTCAACATTAACGGACAATATGTCACCAAATGGAGCATCTTGCTTCCTTCAGAAACTGCAAAAGAAGTAAAGATGCGAATGGACAACACCATTCAGAAGTTTACCACCAGGGAAGGCGAGGACATATACATAACAAAAACGGTGTTACAACGAATTAATTTCGAAAAAATACAAAATTCGAAAACTAAGGAGTTTAAAGTCAATTTGCCAGACAGGTATGAAGTAAAATTACATGTGTATAAGGATGGAAGAATTGGTTTCCATCACCACCTGAGAAGAAAACGAACCAAAAAACATGACAAATTGTGGAAGAAAATTTTTGTTTGAATAATAAATATATATACTGTGCATTTAGAATCTTTTAACTGTTTCATCAATTAAGGCTTTACAAGTTGAATAATCGTTGATAAGTTATAAAGTCTTAAGCAAGTAGCGAAAACTCAGCGATCAACAATAAATAACTGAGGTTGAACATAGTCGTTCAATGGGTGGGAGTATGTTTCAGCAGCTAATGCGAGAACTCGACCCAATTTTACAATTTATGTTTTACTAATCACCTCGTATGTGGAAATTAGTAAGGGTTGAGTTCCACATCTTACTAATCACTTTGCATGTGGAAATTAATAAAAAACATAGTAGACAAGAATAAACAGTTTCACTTGGCATGTGGAATCTGTCAAAATCACAGCAAGCATCGACACAAAAAAAGTACTATAAAAAGGCGTTGCAATTTCAAAAAGATGTCAGTTTCTCTACAGGACTCTAAGAGGCAACACGAAGTAAGCAAATTAGAAGCCCCCAGCAATTAATTCAGCAAAGGTGCATCAACGGGTATATGTTGAATACCTTCTAACCTTTTTTTTCAGATTTTGCGAATTTAACAGATGTAAAAAATAAAAAAAAACCAATAAACTGAAAGTCGTCACAAAAACTTTGTTGTGTTTTTTCATAACGCCAGCAACATAATTACTTTTGTTTTCAGCATAGAAATACAACCGATGGTATTATCTACAAAACAGACATAACCGACATAATACGGTGGCATATGTGTTCGAATCGCGGTCGTGTGTGTAGGGCTGTCTCGCATTTCTGTTTGTTACATAGTATTGCTCTATTGTAGAATTTAATGTTTTTGCGAGCATAGCTGCTTGGAACGCCGTGCTCCATCGCGAAATGTTCCTTTGCCAAACAACCCCTTACTAAATATCTTTCTAAGACCAATGCTAGCTTTTTTACTTGTTTTAAAATGACGTATTTTCAGTCACTAAGGGAACAAATTATCTGTGACCTGAATAGGTTAAAATCTAATAACTCCTTAACTGTTACAGATAGAACATAAATGTCGTAGGTTAAACTAAAGAGGAGGAGACTAGGCTTTCGAAATTTTGTTAAAAATTGTATGTTAAAAACAATAACGGAAGAAAAAATTAAAATTAAAAAACCAAAATTTTGATATTTTATCGTCATAACTCTGGAGTGGGGTGGAGTACTGGGGTGGGGCACTGGGGTGATTTTACATTCATTTTACATTCAGCATACAATGCCGTCTTAAAGTTGACCATATGCTCTGTACTTCTCAATATATAGTGTTAACAAATATAAGGCTGACATTAACTTTTGAGAAATGAAAGATGTATTTAACTTTAACCATTAAATTTATACTGCGATTATTACAAATTATTTGCGGGCGACTGAGTGCTGCAACGATCAACTGATAAGTGATTTTCTAAGTTCAGTAATGATAGCAATCAACTGAGTTGGATTGCGGGCGAAAACAATTCGAGTACAGTTGAGGAGGTTACCTCTCTTCTCACTGTGGATAGATTTATTGGCATTTCGATACGAAGAGTTTGTTGACCTCTAGATGATATTTGTGTCAGTAAACTATTGGAGATATTTCGGTTAAATGCGTAGTATAGATTTAAGCGGTAGGTATGTTGATGTAGGTATATGGTGGTTAATTATTTTTTGGAAAATTTACTATAGAAAAGGCAATCCCTGGCGTATTTAAAATTTGCGACAGTAAAAAATTATTTTTTGAAATTTCTCCAACATTCTCCCCCCGTTAAGCATCCTTAACAAATTGGTAACTTGCACAATTTTGCGATTGGCCTTTTGACCTCACCAATTGAAGTTCGCACTGTCACAACCCTCGCTAGATTGTCGCGAGCAGCATGTAGTTGTGTGATGCATCCTAAGGCAGGCGGCATATTGTCTTCCTTAATCAGTACAAGATTTCCAATTTCCAGGTTAGTATTTTCCCGTCTCCATTTGGGGCGATGCTGAAGGGTTACAAGGTATTCCTTATACCACCGGTTCCAGAAGTCGTGGTACATTTTTTGAGCAAGTTTCCATCGTGTAAGCATAGATGTTGGGATGTCCTCTATAGATGGTTCGGGTGGTGCTGCCAACGGTTTCCCAATTATAAAATGACCTGGGGTTAGTACGTCAAAGCAGTCGATGTCATCAGTAATCGTAGTGAGGGGGCGAGAAATCAAGATCCCTTCTATTTATGCCAGCAATGTTGTGAGCTCTTCAAATGTAATGTTGTCTCTCCAACTGTGCATCGAAGGTGCGTTTTTACCAGTTTCACTCCAGACTCCCAACTCCCTCCAAAATGCGGAGCTGAAAGTGGATTGAAATGCCACTTAATGCTTTTTGATGCTGAAAACTCTGCAATTAGACTTTTATAATGATTAGAAGATGTTAACTTAAATAATTCACAAAGTTTTCAATTAGCCCCTACAAAGTTGGTCCCATTGTTACTATATACACTGGCAGGTATCCCTCGTCTTGAAATAAACCTTTTGAAACAAGCAATAAATGTATCACTTGTCAGATCACTAACAGCTTCTAAGTGCATGGCTCTAGTACTAAGGCAGATGAATACTGCAATATTATATCCTTTTGTAGTTCTTGCGCCACGTCCTCTGTATAGCAACAAAGACAGAGACCCTGCGTAGTCGACACCAATGTTTTCAAAAGCTCTCGTAGAAGATATCCTGGGAGATGGGAAGCTGGCCATGAGTTGCTGTGAGGTCTGTGCTCGTTGTCTTACACATTGTATACACGAGTTAATATGTCTTTTTATAAGCGTGTGGCAGGATAGGATCCAATAAGTTTTCTTACTATGCTTAGTAACCCGTTCGTGCCAAGATGAAAATAATTGATGTGTAGATATGCGATTAGTCGTTTTGCAAAGATGTGATTCTTTGGTAGAATTATGGGGTGTTTAGTTTCATAGCTACATGAAGATTTGTCCAGCCTACCACCAATGCGTAGGATGTCTTCACTGTCTAAAAATGGAGACAACGATAGTAGAGCACTAGACGATGGAACAGCAAGCTTTTTCTGCAGGGCTGTTATTTCACTGCTGAATGCACTGGCTTATGCCCATTTCAAACAAACGCGACGAACGGCATATAATTCCCCGGAAGTGATCCAATCATTTTCCTTGGATGATTTAAGTCTCCGACAGCGATTTATAAATTGATTGCACATTGCTAGAATACGGACAATTTTTATGAAGGATGATAAACGGTGGAATATATCCCGCAGGGTATCGTTTTCCACTGAAACTTGTAGCGACTTGATGATGCGTAGTTTTCTTTCCATGCCA
Organism: Dioctria linearis; assembly: GCA_963930735.1. NCBI lineage: Eukaryota > Metazoa > Arthropoda > Insecta > Diptera > Asilidae > Dioctria > Dioctria linearis. The sequence goes on from OZ005744.1 coordinate 83,737,054, forward strand.
GTCGAGTCCTCACTTCCAATTCGAATTTCGTCATGAGGCTAGGATTTCCAATTGGAGAGAAGCTAAGTCTGCAGGATTATCATGGGAACACATGATGCCATGCTTTTCTAGGTAAGATGGTTAAGATTTCTGAGGTCCTATTGGCGATGTATGTCTTCCAGGTGCACGGATGTGAAGACAGCTACGCTAAAACGACGCTGGAGTCAGTCGAAGCAATGCAATTAATATTAGGTTCATTCAGTGCTGTTTTTGTAGAAGTTTTGCTAATAACAGAGCTCCATTAAGCTCCAAGCGTGGGATAGAAATCTGCTTTACTGCTGCTACTCTTGTTTTAGATGCGAGTAGAATTGTTGAAATCTCTTCAGTATCTGTTCTACAATATACAGCTGCTGCGTAAGCTACCTCGGATGCATCCGAGAATCCATGTAGCTCATAATTCTCACCACGAGCTTTTAGCCAGCGAGGAATGTGCAATTGATTCAGATAATGTAAACTTTTATGGATCCTTTTCCACTTAGCTGCTTGATCTACGCTTATTTGCTCGTCCCAATCATAATTTCCAAGCCATAGCTGTTGCAACATGATTTTGAACATCACTGTAACTGATGCTAGGAGTCCAAGAGGGTCGAAGATCGTACTTGACTCTGATAGGATTTGTCGTTTAGTTGGAATAGGATCATGTGCTATATTCATATCAAAGGAGAGGAAATCGCCAGAAGAAATCGCCAGAAGAAATCCATTTTAAGCCTAACACCTTTATTGTTTCCGCTTGCTGGTCTAATTTTATAGACGAAATTGTGCTGTTCTCTGAGATTGCGTCCAAGAGTGGACCTGAGTTCGAGGCCCATTTGTCTTGATGATAGAACTGTATTTAATTCCTTGTGGAGCTTCACTGCTGTAGCTACATCTCCTGCACCACCCAATAGATAGATCATCGACATAGAAGTTTTGAAAAATTGTATTTGCTGCTAGTGGATATTGACTCTTGAAATCTTCTGCAGCTTGCTTTAATGACCTTGTTGCCAGAAACGGAGCAGATGAGGTCCCATAGGTTGCAGATGTCAGTCTGTATTGTTCAATAGGTTCATCAGGGTTATCCCTCCATACTATGCGCTGATAGTCTCTATCTAATTCATTGACTAGTACTTGTATAGACTTTTTCTGAATGTCCGCGACAATTGCTATTTTAAAAGTTCGGAATGATATGAGTATAGGTAATAAGTCTCTTTGAATTTGAATTTTAGGTCCGACGCACAATTTTTTATTTAGAGCCACTCCCGAGGACGAAATAGTAGATCCATCATGTGGAAGATACGCTTGTTCTATCTTTGAGTTTGATGTTGCCCAATCAGCTGGCTCTAAATGTCTTAAGGATTTGTATTCCCGCATGAACTCATGATATTCATCTCGAAAGTTTTTATTTCTAGCGATTTTTTTCCATTGATTTCAGCCGTCACGTTGCAATTTTTAACGTATCGCCTATTAAGTCTTCTGTTATTTTAATGGGCACTCGGACGACATACCTTCCAGAGTATTTGTCAACAAAATGTGTTTGAGTAAATAGGTGCTCACAAAATCTCTCTTCATCAGTATAATGAGGCTCGCTTTGAGGAATTTCTTCTATTTCCCAAAATGCTCTTAATGTTTTATTAATTTCATCTGTATCCACATGAAGTGATGTGATGGCGCGGGAGTTGATTGATATATCAATAGATCCTGAGACCACGTAGCCAAATATTGTGTTGTGCAGGCTTAGGACTTCCGGAGACCGTCCTCGAGGATACGTATGAAATAATCTGCGCCTATCAGAATGTCAATTTTATTTGGATGGTTAAAATATGGGTCTGCTAAGTTATATTTCTTGATGAATGTGAAGGCAGTAGGATCGAAATACGCGGAAGGCTGCAGTGACGTGAGCTTTGGTAGAACATAAGTAAGAATTGTAATATGTTGGGATTTATTGCATCGAGATTGAAGTTTCAAGTATATGCATCCATGAGTAGTTCCTGATCTGCATGATCCCAGTCCAAGCACCATAACTTTCGCGGGTTTTCTTTTGCGACTTAAACACTGCGCACATTCTTCGGACACAAACGATGCTTGTGAGCCGGAATCAATCAGCGCACGGGACACTTGATGTCTACCGAAAGCATCAGTAACGTTTACCAATGCAGTCGAAATTAGTGGCAATACAGATCTTCTTTTGTGAAATGGTGCCAGTAAAGTCAATGTTTGCTATTTGGATTAGACATTTGACCTGAATTCAGCAAGAATGGCTCAGCATTGGTGCTATTTGATTCTGCATGATGGGACTGTATTCTATTAAGAGCCGTATTCGCTTCATTCAGTAATGAATGGTGGGACTTTCCACAATGGTGGCAAGAGTTCTTTAATTTACATCGATTTGCAGGATGACCAGAACTTAGGCAGATGAAACATAATGCATTTTTTGAGGTGAATTCACGTCGTGACTCTACTTAAATTGTTGATGCAACTGTGAGCACTTAACACAGCTCATATTAGTATCAGCATGAAAAGTTCTAACTGATGCCCGTGTAACTGGTCTCTTTAGTGGAGCGTCAAATGCTTGTAATGCATCACACCGTCTATTTAAGAATTTAAAAAATTCTTCAAGTGAAGGTATATCATTCCCAACAGTCTCTTCTGCCCATGCCTTTACTAAGTATGGCATAGAAAGCCATGTATCTCTTCCCTTTGCTTCTTCTCCCAACGCATTTACAACCCGAATGAGTTCATCGGAGATATCGGCGAGTTGACGTAATTGTGTGGATGAAGAATATGATACCATAGGTTGATTATAAAATGATTTGATATATTCTGTAACTATATTTTTTTTCTTATCATACCTGTTCTGAAGCTTTTCCCAAGTCTCCGTATAATTGCCCTCAGTAATAGGTAGGTGTTTGATAAGTGAAGCAGCCTCACCTGTGACTAAACCCTTCAAGTATTGAAACGTTTGTACTAAAGTGAGCCCTGTTCTTTTGTCTACTATGGCAGAGAAAACTTCTTTAAATGCCGGCCATTCTTTGTAGTCGCCGTTGAAGTGAGGTATGTTTACCTTCGGAAGCCTGACGTCTGATGCATGTGGTGAATGAGAATAACTATCCCATAAATTTCTTTGTTGCTCCACGAATCGAGTTAGAGATGAATTGAATTGGTCAAGCATTGGATGAGAGGTATCATTAAGATTATCCGAACCATTATACGTACCTAAATTTCTTTCGTTGGAATTCAATGGTGATCGCGATTTACTAATTGGTTTGCGGTGTAGTGAACACGTCATGTAAAAATTGTTTTCAAACTCCTCCATTTCAGAATTTACCGAAAGAGCAGCAAGCGCTTCATCAACACTTTCAAACTCATCCTAAAGTTTTTCTAACCTTTCAAATCTAGCTTCAATTCCTTCGATTGTTTAGTCGTTAGTAATACTTCCAATAAATGTCTTCATCCGAGTTAATGAACGACGTGAGAAGGTTCGAGAATACAACACTTTTATCGAATGTTGTTGAAAGTTCTGTTTATATTGATTAGCTAATACTTTATCTAACATGAAACTGAAATTCTTATAATTTTAGCACAGGATTGCAGCATCTAACATTGAATAGGAGTTCTAATAAAATCTAAGTTCAGTTTTTTTTTTTAATTATTTCAGTCCGTTACTTAACTCGAATCCTCCTGAACGTTAAGTTTTCGAATTTTTCAAAAACAATTAAATGCACTTTTCTTAGAATAAGAATAGAAAAACTGCATCATTACATTTTCGATAAAGGTGTTTGTATTCTTAGAATGTCCTGTTGCCATATGGCAACGCCAGGAGCTATAGGGTACAGGTATGTATCCATACACAAAATAGCTTTTTCCAAAGTGGTTATGGAATAAAACTGCAAGAATAAATGTAATTTTTATATTTTATTTATTTTACGCCACATTGGTTTCACAAGATTAGTAGCTTTTATACGAAAGTATTAATCCATGGTCTGATTAGACTTGAAACAACGCAAGCAAAGACCTTTATCACACTTGAGCAAGTAGTTCGAACAATTGAATTACACAGGTCTCCATCACAGCGTCTTTTCTTTTCTAAAGGAATGGTGTGTTCGGTTCGGAACGCCGTTTTTGGCTTGAAACACTGCTGTGTGACTTTGGCGGATCGCCAAAATGTTTGCAATAATAAATTGCAATCTCACGTAAGAATTGAAGCTGTGGCATACCCGGATTGATACACCGATAAAGCTGTCATGCACTTTGTAAAAAGCATCGATAAGCCATATAAAGATGCAACTCCACCACTTTTTGCCACGATATCCGATACGGTAAGCGCAAACAAACGTTTTGGTCAAATCGATCGACCCCACACATATACTGGTTATATTCCGTCACAACACACGGGGGAGTAACTCCTATTTTTTCCGAGCTTCTTTAGAATAGCGAGATGCAGTAGATGCTGGTGTGGAGCCTAAAATAGTTGACAATGTTATGGTCGTAGCTATTGCATATAGCAATATGCTACATGTAAAATGCTGATGCATGTACGCTGGCCTTAAAGTAAACCGCCTACCGAACGCACCCGACCGAGAGTAATGCTTCCTCGAGCTCAGAGTTGTACGCTGAGAGATGAAAAGGAGGTTGTCAAGTGTGATAAAAGTTACAAGGTGGATGGCAATTTTGTGAGTCTTTTTAAAAAAGTAGGGAAAAGTACAAAAAATTTTAACCAAAAGTGGTAAAAGTATTGGTAAGAGGACCTTTAAAACGAGGGTTGTAGACAAATCGATGAGCAATTCCGATATAGGCGAGGATGATTCGAATAAATCTGGAATCAGATCAAAAGTAAAGAAAGTGGTTAGAAGTAACTCGCCACCATCAGACACAGAACGGCGAACAGAGGAGAAAGGGAAGTCAATCCTCCCCAAATAAGGTAGTAAATTTTATTTTATAATTTGGAAGTAAAGTCTTCGAATATATAAGGCTCGAATCCCCACATGCAGTTCGGAAGATAGACCTAAATCAACTCACGACCCGTGGAGCTAGAAGTTCCCTCCAAAGGAAAACTACGCAATTTCCAAGTCATCACCTTTCTGGGTGGGAATCATCTGGTGAGTGCGCAGAGTGCGGCTGTCAGAACAGCTTCCCTAACAAGGGATAATCAAATCAAAAGCCAGCATACTTACATCCGTATCAGATTCATATATATTTATACGCGATCAGGCGATATTTGAATGTTTTCTGGTCAGGCAGTTACGTCGCTATTAGATCCATATAGTGATATTTCCTCATGTAATAATTAAATGCTCCTGAGTAGGCAGATTGCTCACGTCGCCACTAGAGATATATATGTATAGTCAATCCACGTACTTTATGAAGAAATTCGTAGAAATGATAGCTTTACTATCCTATTATTAGATGTAAGTAACTATATTGAAGAAATTTTTTTTTAATGTGCAGAGCTAGCATGCTTACTTCCTCATTAGACATATATATATACTTATACTCGATTAGACAATACTTAAATATCTTGGATCGGACAGATTGATTACGTCGTCACTAGAGCTAGATATTTATCTTCGATCCGCGTACCTTCTGATGAAATGCGTATAGATGATAGCTTTATCTATCTTATTATTAGACGTACATTATGATATTGAAATAAGTACAATCAAATTTTAATTTTTGAAATGAAGAAATGCATATAGATGATAGCTTTATCTATCTTATTATTAGACGTACATTACTATATTGAAATAATTACAATAAAATTTTAATTTTTGGAATGAAGAAATGCATATAGATGATAGCTTTATCTATCTTATTATTAGATGTACACAACTATATTGAAATATTTACAATCAATTTTAATTTTTTTTTGAAATTTATACATATTGTTGCGAGCGTGGCCTTTGGTTCGTTATTTAAAACACAATATTAGATAATTAATAGATAAGTTCTTTATTACACTTAAATCATATAAAGTTCACAAACATTCATTTAATCAACTCAACTCTAATTATCGCTAACACTGTACTTTCAATTATTGCAATCTAATTACTCTCTTTCGCTTCTTTATCACTTTCGCTTGCTAACACTGCAACGTCTAAAACAAGACTCTTTTCTGGCGATGACAAATGTTATATTTATACCCTAGAAACTCTCCGGATTATTCTGGAGTGTTCTATTCCAAAAGCTTCTTAACTATTCTATTTGTTCTATTCCTGAACTTTCCTGTAGATTTCATAATCGATTCTCCGAACCTGAAGTCGTTTACTCTCCGAACCTGAAGTTGTTTATTGCCAGTAGATGTCACCAGTTGTCTCTTTCTATTGCACGTAACACTGCCCCCTTCTTAAATTTGTTCGTCCCGAACAACAGGTGGTCCACGGTCTTGATGCTTGTAGTATTGACACAAGCGATCCAGATGGACGATTTTTCGTTTGCCTCCTGTACCACGTTGAATCCTGTATACTACGTTATTTATTTTAGTTACTACTGAATACGGTCCCTCCCACTGTTGTTGTGACTTTGGAGAGCATCCCTTACGTCGGTTCGGGTTGTATAGCCAAACAAGATCACCTTCATTGAATCCTGCTGAATTCGCACGTAAGTCATAGCGTGTCCTCATCCGATGGGTCCTTACTGCTAATTTCGCCCCCGTGGCCCTTTGTACATCAGCTCTCAGTTTCAATGGGGCTCTGACATTACACTTGTACATTTCCTTTCTGCTGCTACGTGGCGGCCCTTTGTAAAAAGCACACACAGTGCATCTGCGACACCACTTCTCTACATCCTCCCGCATATGTAGCCAATAAAACCTTTCTCGTATTTTAGAAATTGTTTTATTGACTCCCAAATGTTCTCCAGATGCTCCACGATGCACCTTACCTAGTACCTCGTTGACCTTTGATGCAGGCACGACTATTTGCATTCGGAACGATTTACCGTTAGCTGCTTCCCACTTGCGTTTTAATATACCGCATTCAATATGAAGAGAATTCCATTGAGCCCAGTAGCTTTTCAGCTTTTCACTCATCCTCGAAATATCCTTCCATTCTGGTTTTTCTATGTCTGCTTTCCAAGCAAGAATAGGCGATATGTTCGGATCTTCTCGTTGCGCTGTTTGCAAACTCTCGATGTCCCAACCTGTTGATGGCTCCACAGTTACCAATTGTATAGTAGCTGTTTTCTCATTTCCTTTCTCCCAGCCGTAATGCTTACATTCAGGTTCCCATTGACGTTGTACCAAGGCTTCTGCATTTCCATGGATACGTCCTTTCCTGTGTTGGCTCTCAAAGCCATAAGGTTGGATTCTAGTCTCCCTAAGAATAGTTTGCTCTCTAGCTCGCCAATTTGGACATTCTTCTCTCCCTTTCTTTTCTGTTGATTCCTTTCGACGGCGTTTCCTGCAGTCGCTTTGAAGGTGTCCTAATTTATTACAATTCCAACATCGAAGAACACTACGTGAAGGGGTGCTCTGTGATAACTGCAATCTATTGCAAGTCTGCTGCTCAGCTCGATATCTTTGCAATTCCACTTTCCTCTCTTCATCTAGAGATTCCACTCGTCGGCGTTTTCTGCAGTCTCTTTGTAGGTGTCCTGTTCTATTACAATTCCAGCATCGAAGGATACCACGCAAAGGTGAGCTCTGGGATGACTGCATTCTATTACAAGTACATTCGTCCACCGAAATGTGTCTCATTCGTACTGCACCCCGCGAAGCTTGTCTGGCGGATTCATACACTAAGGCATAGGCTAGTAATTCTGCTGTTGATTTCTTTCCTGCTAGCCTTAATGATTGTTGTAAATTTTGATCTGTAATAGCGTTCACAAATGCCTCCGTCGCCACTTCATTGAGAAAATCCGCATTCACGCTGGAGTATGACAGATGCTCTAATCTTTCTACATTTGCCTGCAGTTGTTGTAGTGATTCGCCATGTTTTGGAATCCTGTTGCGCAACTGTAGGCGATATACTTGCTGCATGTGCTCATCTCCGTAACGTAATTCTATCGCCTGTACTAATGAAGAGTAATTACGTTGATTTTCAATCGGAACAGTTTGTAAGAGTTCTGACGCAGGACCTCGAAGTGCTAACACCAGAGCTATAGCTTTGTCTTCATCATTCCATCCATTTACCTCTGAAGCTGCCTCGAATTGTCTCTTGAAGATATGCCACGAATTTTGTCCATCAAATATGCGAGGTTTCATTCTACCTGCACCGGATATTTCAGTTGCTACGCTTAGGGGCTGACGATGCTTTATTCTTTCCAGATCTGATTTAAAACTGTCAAGCTGCTCGGTGACTTTTTGTTGAGTTCCCCCACTTCCTGCTCGATTCCTTCAATTTTAAAATTGTGTTCGTCTAATGAGTTTTTCAGGAAAGTCTTCTGTTCCTCCAAACGAGTTTCTAGACAATTCTCCAGAGAGATCTTTTGTTCGTCCAAACGGGTTTCCAGAGTTTATTTTTGTTCCTCAAAATCAATCTTTTGTTCATCAAAACGGGCTTCCATAGATTTCTTTTGTTCGTTCATAGATTTCTTCTGTTCATCTAAACGTGATTCCAGAGAATTCTTTTGTTCCTCGAGAGAATTCTTTTGTTCCTCGAGAGAATTCTTTTGTTCATCAAAACGGGCTTCCATTTTGCTCATTAAAGTACTCAAAAGCTGTTCCATTTTCATCTCAGGCTCTTCTTCAAATTCGGTTCCTTCCAAGTTCTCTTTGAAAACAAATGTCTCAGGATTCTTTCCTTCCGCTATCAAAGCTTGTCTAAGTCGCTCCACTAGAACTTTCTTTGCACCTGTCGTTTGTAATGAGCGGTTCCCTAGCTCCACTTTCAAACCCTGTATTCGAAGCTCCTCCACTTTGCGCCCCATTACTGTAGTAATTCACTCACAGTTGAATATAAATTATTTTCCAGAACTTTTAAAATTTAACACAATTCCCCAAAATTAATCACACTTTTAATTTTTCAGTCAATTGCCACCACTTTATTTCTCAAATATATTTCACTTCTGACACCAGTTGTTGCGAGCGTGGCCTTTGGTTCGTTATTTAAAACACAATATTAAATAATTAATATATAAGTTCTTTATTACACATAAATCATATAAAGTTCACAAACATTCATTTAATCAGCTCAACTCTAATTATCGCTAACACTGTACTTTCAATTATCGCAATCTAATTACACTCTTTCGCTTCTTTATTACTTTCGCTTGCTAACACTCCAACGTCTAAAACAAGACTCTTTTCTGGCGATGATAACTGTTATATTTATACCCTAGAAACTCTCCGGATTATTCTGGAGTGTTGCATTCCAAAAGCTTCTTAACTATTCTATTTGTTCTATTCCTGAACTTTCCTGTAGATTTCATAATCGATTCTCCGAACCTGAAGTCGTTTATTCTCCGAACCTGAAGTTGTTTATTGCCAGTAGATGTCACCAGTTGTCTCTTTCTATTGCACGTAACAATATGATACACTGATTTGAGGCATTCCCCATAAATCAGAAATGAAGTACTTACCTTGAAAGTTTTGTAAGCATACGTACCTACCTCCTCGTTGCATTTGTAGTATCACAGGGCACTGACCTTGTTATAAGCAAACTGAATTGTGCGGAATCGATTAAAATAATTTTATGTAGTCTTTGTTACACATATAGGGCTCTATGCCCGAATAATACTTCGCTTTATAGACTTTCAGGTCATCTGTAAGAACTTAGTATTGATGTAAAGGCAATCCCTTGCAGGCTTTATGAATTGTTTCGTTTTTTTCTTTTTATTCTATTTACAGAAATGTAAGTACTCCAGAAGGCCTTCATGGAGGACAGTTCTGGTCAAGGCAATTAAAATACAGAGAATAGAAGAATTCTTAAGAACTTTTATTTAATGATTCTAAATTAAATCATAAATACAAGAAGAAAAAACAACCGCCTCGTCCGGGGTTTGAAACCGGGACCTTCCGCTTGCCGGGCGACTGCTCTTACCACTGAGCTAACGAGACAGATGATTTTCCCTCTTGCATTTATCAATTTATTATTAGCCTACTAAGCCACGTTTTGCTTTCAGCTGGCATTAACCAGAAACGATGAAAGCGCACAAATAAATTTTTGTAAATTCAATTTTTTTAATTTTTTCCCTGACGGGAATCGAACCTACACTTGTTAGAATCGGTCAAAATAGAGAATAGAAGAATTCTTAAGAACTTATATTTAATGATTCTAAATTAAATCATAAATACAAGAAGAAAAAACAACCGCCTCGTCCGGGGTTAAACCGAAAGCAAAACGTGGCTTAGTAGGCTAATTATAAATTGATAAATGCAAGAGGGAAAATCATCTGTCTCGTTAGCTCAGTGGTAAGAGCAGTCGCCCGGCAAGCGGAAGGTCCCGGTTTCAAACCCCGGACGAAGCGGTTGTTTTTTCTTCTTGTATTTATGATTTAATTTAGAATCATTAAATAAAAGTTCTTAAGAATTCTTCTATTCACTATCTTGACCGATTCTAACAAGTGTAGGTTCGATTCCCGTCAGGGAAAAAATTAAAAAAATTAAAATACAATCACTTCTGCTTGGGTGGGGAGGGGGGGTGGGGGGTTGTCTCCAGTCCGTTTCCTAGGTACGTAGGCGAGTCCAATCTTTAGCCTAAGTCGTTTGTTAAGGAAAATTAAGTTTTGCGGAGGAAAGTAAGCTTCTACGGGGGTGAATTTTAGTGCTAAAACCATAACCAATTGTTATCCTAAAAGGTATAAATGGTAGTCCACGTTGTAAGTCTAGGACAGCGGATAGAGCTAAATAAATGGACTCTTTATAACGTAATAATGCTGTGAGCTCTTTTATTTTCTCCCTCCTCTTCCTGAAGCCCTCTGCATGAAGGTCATCTAGGTTCGCCTAGTCCGCTCTGGTCTCTCTTTACTGGTCAACAAAGGGACTTTGGAAAACAGTGCCACCCAAAGTCAATGGGAGGATGGGGCTTGGCAAGGAAGGCATGCCATCTGCGCCTTCAGTGGAACGTAGGTAAGTGACGTAAAGGTCCCTTCAGGACTGGGTGAGTGCCCGTTTTTTTTGTATGCAGGCATGATACTTTTTTGTTTTGATCATGGTTGGTGACAGCGGCAGGTTTCTTTTGGGAACGCCCTCACACTCTCCGCCACATAGCCGAGGTGCTAGCATGCCGCCCTGTGTTATCGCTGTCATCGAGTGATCTGTCAGCTCATGCTGGCAGTTTGGACTTCACGTCCTAACCAATCACTTTTACATACAACCATAACAACAACATGCATACCACAGAATTATCGATCCATTTTGTAAGACGAATCCCAGTCTCGTTCATTTTTATGGATTCGTAGTAGCCGCGTTGCTTTGTTCTCAACTCTTTTTTATGCGGGGACAACGTTTTGGTATTCGATTTTCACGAATTGTACCAGTACCATTGTAGGCAAGACTTTTCAAATAAGCCAACAACGGAAAGCTTGTAAATAAATTTTCAAAGTAGAATGAAAATGGCAATTGTTGTACGTCATTAGAAAAATCGTCAATCATGTTCACAAGAGGAGTAGCGCATCTGCCGAATCATTCCTCATACGCTGAGTTAGTTCGCGTGTTTTTGCCTTGATAAACCTCGAAGTTTAACATGTATCCGCCTGGAGTACATAAAGACCACACCTTATATTCAAAGCGCATAGGCTTCCCCTTTATGAATTGCTTGCATCCGTGTTTCCCAAAATATGCAATTATGCTTTCGTCGAACGATAAATGCTGCTCGGGATGGAAATGTTCCAACATTTTTGATTTTATGTGATCCGATATAGGTCGTAACTTCCGCAATTTATCATTCGCCTTTTGCGGAGCACACATCTTCGGTTGAAAATGCAGGCCTTGCAAAATTTCCTCAAAACGGTTCCGATGCATGCTCTTATACACCATATCGTTGCGTAAATCACTATCATTGCTCCACATAGCTCTGTAGTTGCTTTGCCCGGTGTAGCCACTAACAAGCAGAATACCATTGAAGAACCGAAGCTCTGAAATGAAATATACGTTTTAGCTGCACTGAAAAGTGAAAAAGAAAATGTTTACCAACCATTAACGGTAATCTTCGAAATTTGTTTTTCCCGGTATGTGGCGTATACGTCCAAAAAAGCGCAAATATGCTGAAGCAAGTCATAATCTATAAATTTTTCAAATTGCTCGTGCTCTTCTAAGCAATCGAGAGCTTTTTTGAGCGTCAGATTGCTGTAAAACCATATCAATTGAAAACATAGTTAGCAACGATGTAGCTCAGAAAAATAATCATAAGTTAGCATAAAACAGCAATAAGGTAATCGAACTCTATCGCTCCTGGCGTCGCCATATGGACACGACGTCAAAAGATTAAAAAAAAACACTACTAAAATACTTTTTTCTCCGTTATGACTTATTTCACTCATTAGAACATCCGAAATACTGACGAAATTGCATCACACTGCTTTCCGATAACGTACACAATAAATTATGTTTAAATACTTACTTTTTTTTTATGCGCCATTATAAGATTTTTTTAAACTTTTTTTTTATGACCAAATTTTCGATGTTCTACCTTTAAAAGGCTAGGCAATAATGTCAAACTAACTCTGCAATATTAAAGCCACATGCGTTATGAACTAAACAAATGCGAAAATGCACACTTCTGAGTATTGGTTTACATTTTAGAGGCACGAAATGAAATGCATGGATTTTGTTGTCATATGGCAACGCCAGGATTCGTGTTAAACACAACCAGCATAGCAAGCTATTTCAATTCACTACGGAGCACATAATTTACCAGAAATGTTTTAACAGTAATTCATACCAATATATTGGTATTTAATGAGTTTGAACGTATGAAATAGTTAGTGACTATGATTGCTTTGCAAATATTCACCCATCAATGAGTGTTATTAAATTACCCAAAAAACAAACTCTTGTCGCAATATTTGAGTTGAGATGATAATATCATTAACAATAGGTATACCAGGGAAATAAATCTTTTGTTAAACGTCTTTCTTATGTACATATGTCGTACCGTTAATTTATTGAAAATATCCGTTCTATATTAATGACGTTAAGTATTAAAAATGTTAACACATGCTATGCAACTCTAAATTGTACATTCTAGTTCTAAATCACACTTGTTTTTTTCTATATTATTTGAGGCAGTAACAATGGACTGACCTTGATCAGTAAATGAGCAGATATCAATTGAAAAATAATACTTAACTCTGGAATTTTGTATCCAATATGTGATTTGCTCGATTCATTGCTTGCGTTGTTTTAACTGTACCTGAACGATGATGCTATGCGTTATGTGAATCACTCACAAACGTCACAAACGATTTTCACTAGTCCAATGTTTTATAGTTTTTTTTTAAAAAGTCACAAACGAAAAATGTTCCCAAAGTTTTGAAGTCTTTCACTAGAATTTCTTTTGATTCCCAGGTTTAGGCGCCAAAAAATGTTCACAAATATAAGACTGACATTAACTTTTGAGAAATGAAAGATGTATTTAATTTTAACCATTAAATTTATTCTGCGATTATTATAAATTATTTGCGCGCGACTGAGTGCTGCAACGATCAACTGATAAGTGATTTTCTAAGTTCAGTAATGACAGCAATCAACTGAGTGGGATTGCGGGCGATAACAATGCGAGTACACTTGAGGAGGTTACCTCTCTTCTCACTGTGGATAGATTTATTGGCATTTCGATACGAAGAGTTTGTTGACCTCTAGATGATATTTGTGTCACTGAACTATAGGGGATATTTCGACTAAATGCGTAGTGTAGATTTAAGCGGTAGGTATGTTGGTGTAGGTATATGTTGGTTAAGCGAAATTTCTCCAACATATAGGGTGTGTGAAAAACTCGGCGAAGATTAAATTTTTTTAAGCTTTCGCAGCCATCCTGTAGTGCCCTCCGAATAAGTTATGAACGATGTTGAGAGAGTATGATAAGATGGAAAATGTTGTTTATGAAATGACGTAAGTGTTTTGGTCACCAGTCTATTATGTTCTATTCACTGAAGTTTTAGGAAAATTTTCCTTCAGTTTATCCAATCCATTTTGCTCTACCAGCATTGCTTGTTTCTAATGCGTTACACATAGAATGGCAATCTGAGTAGACCCAATGAGATTGTATCTAAGGAAAAAACATGTACATTAGACAACTTGCTCGAATATAAAATATATTTTTCACAAAATTCTGACTGTTGCTTTATTTATTAGTTTTCCAAACGTGTGTAGGGATTTTGCGTACAGTTCTTATAATAATCGTACAATGTATATGGTAGGGTAAGTAAACAAAAATAAAAACAAAACACCAGTAAAATTTAATCCTTTAAACACATACATATATAACTATAGTAACTCAACTAGAGATTAAATCACCATCATCAATGTGATTCACTCCATGTGATGACAACTACGAGTCAACGAGTAAATCCACTTAAAAATAATATTAATCACAATCTAATCTAATAATAATCTACATAATTACTCAAATATTTTTAATATACAAACACCCACCTTTATTCTACTTGTCATTAAATCTAATTATTTTTCCCAGATGTGTGTTCAACTACGCGCACTAACCACCTGCAAACGACTAGGCAGGTACAGCAAAAGATCGCGTCAAAGATCCCCTCTTAACCAAATTCCGTTATATTGTATATTTTTATTACCCTATGCGTGCAATTGAAGCCGCCGTCAGTATCCCTCAATAATGAGGGTTTAGTCAGTCTTGAAATTTCCGGTTAGTGCTAAATACCTAATTTCTAAGAATTATCTACTGTATTTTCCTAGCTACGCGGATGCATACATTACTCCTGATTCGTGCAGGGTTAAAACAGAGGAACCTTTATTGCGTTCTTTATCATTTATAACTATACTCGAATGTTTTAATATTACTCCACACTGAAATAATATATATATCCCTTTATTTACAGAAAACGCTTCAACGTCTGCCTAAAAATGAGAAAATGTATGTATAAATAGATAGCTAATTGGTATAGTACGTTAGTAGTATTTTAAATGCTAAGTATATACAAATATATGTATTAGATAACTGATGAAGCAAACAACACCTGAATATATCCATTTTCAAATAAATTTAATATAGTTTTTTAAACAAGCCTTTTCTATTCAATATGACCTACTCTCTCTAGATATGAGCCTATATGCCAGTGAGGGTGTTCGATCCACGAACCTAAAAGGAACAAATTAACAAATTCATAAAAAACAAGTTTTCTACCAAATATTGGAATCCTACTTCTCAGCTACACAATATTCCGCCTTGCTCAGGATAAACCTAAAAAGGAAAATAAATACACACAGAGTAAATTAATTTTTTATATGAATATAAATAATCAGCATCCTTCCAGCGAATTCAATAATGACATATTCAGATATCAACAGCAACAAAATAAGAAGACAACACAAAGCTGTCTGTATTCACCACTCGACTACGCTCATTCACAATGGTGAACAATAGATCCCATTTGATTTGACGCAATGCTTTTCGAAGCGTATAAAAAGCGCGCCGCTCAATGCAGTCGGCATTGCGATCTGAGCATTCATCCCAGACGGCTCAATTGGATTTAAATTGACAAACAAAATAAAATAAATTTTACTTTTCAGCTTCACCCCAAAAAGCCGGAGGTACTGAAATCGTTCCTCTTACAAGGGCAAGCTCTGCCGCCCAGTCTGATAAAAGAAAACTATAGTTAGTAGAAAACTATTTCAATTTTGTATTTTTCAGACTAAGGGGTTGCTCTTTGCTTGTTTGCTAAACGCTGCAGCACCGTACTGCTGCACGCCTTAATTATCAGCACCGTGCTACATGCTTCATTTTTGCGCCCACACACATATTTGCACCAGTGGAAGTATCATTTACATTCGTTTTTGTTTTTTATTATTTTTCCGGATTTGTTATCATTTTTGATTGCTCTATTTTCATTTGCCTTTATTTTTCATTTGAATTTTGCTGTATGTATTATTGTGGATTTGCTTTTTATTAGCTTGAATATTTTTAGTCAATATTATTTTAGAATTGAATAAAGGGCTCGTAAGGATCACAAAAATGTTTATTGATTCTGCCATAAAAATTCCCTGAATTTCAGTATATTCCATATAATCGGGCACGTGCCTAATTCATCTATGTTTAACCTCAGAATAGGTTTAAACATTTGTCCTTCAAAGTCGGATATACTGAAACAGCAATATATGTCAGATATCAAACAATTAATAAAATCACAAAGAGCCTTACCAACACAGCTCGAAAAGGCCAAAACACGTATTGACACAGTGAATGCAATTTGGACACAATTCGTCCAAACAAACACACTCACCTGTCAATCCGATAACGAACAAGCAGAAAACTACAGCTCAAGTACCATCTATGAAGACACTATAGAAGAGTACATTGAACTATTAGCAAATCAACAGGAAGAACAAAAAACGTTGGTTAAAACAGATCCAGATCCCTCAAATCCAAGGGCTATACAAGACACAAGCATACACAATATACCAAAAGCTGAAGTCAAACTGCCCACCTTCAACATTCCCACGTTCGATAGCACATGCAAGAATTGGAGAGCTCTCCACGACTTATTTAAGTCATTAATCCATTTGAATGCACAGATGTCCAGAATTCAAAAGCTGCATTTTTTTTATATTATCAAGCCAAGCTAAGGGGATACCCTATGATGCAAAGCACAGCACGGCAGGAAGGAGATAGGGAATGGATTAGGGGATATGAGGAGAGTGGCGGAGATGCCAATGTATGTCGCCCTTAAACTTCCGCAGATTGTATGCCGGAGGAAAAACAGAAGATGGTAGCTGTTCCACATTCGCACTGTTCGGGATAAAAAAGCAATACGGAATTTTACCGTACGGCCGAAAGTAATTTGAAGGGTTAAAGTATGTGCGCGGTTTGCAGCGCGAGTATTGCGTGCAGGAATCATTCTACAAGGGATTAGACTACATATTTCATCAGAACATTGACCATGCATGCAGCGATAAGAAAGCGAAAAGCATCCGACATTGCGGCGGTCTGATATAGGACTTGTCGAGGAGCGCTAGATTTGATGGGCGGAAATATTTCTTATACCTTTTCAGAAATCTAGGGCATTTCGAGGCTTCCTTGGCAACAGAGAAGCTGTGGTCTGTCCAGCTTAATTTATTGGAAATGTTAATGTCAAAAACGTTTGTGATGGTGAATCTTAAATTAAGGCTCTATCAAATGAAATGAGAGTGGTTAAACGGTGATCTTGTTTTAAAGAGATGAGACGGCTTTGGGTCTTAGATGAATTGAATTCGATGCGCTTCGCTTTACCCCAACCGGGGATAATATCAAGATCGTAATTCAATGATCTAGTCATGTCATCTCGTTTGACACATTGTAGCGTATTCCCCATAGGCTACCCTTTTCCTTCCCCTCTTCGCTCTTATTCTTTTTCGGCTTCTCTTCCTTCTGTAGAGAAACCCCCATAATTCTCCCAGAGTACCTGAAAAGGGCCGAAAAAGTCCATATTTTCGAGAAGTAGCAGTATGCTACTTCTCCATATTATAAAATTCCTGAAAAGACAAAATTTAAATATTTTCGAGAAGTAGCCCTATGCTACTTCTCCATACTACATAAAATTCCTGAAAAGAAAAATTATGGCTACTACATAGGGCTACTTCTCCATACTACAAAAAATCCTGCAAAGAAAAGCAAAAGAAAACATATCCATATATAACCGGATATAAGTCCAGACCTACATAAAACAATGAAAAAGAGAAAAAAGAGTAAAAAAGCAAAAACATTCAAAACTGATAAAATTCTAAATTGTGCAAGACGCGCACAATGTACAATTTTGCTGTCAAAACTTCACGCTAGTCCGCTACGATTCCAAGAACAAAACTGTAATTCGCCTAGCTGTAATGCATCGTACGATACCATCATGCAAGGCATTAGAGCAAGCCCTTCGAAATTCCGAAAAATAATTTGTGGGCACAGCATACATGTGGGCTGCTACCGAAGTACAGGCGTGTGATACACACACACCCGTACTCAGGCAGTAGCACAAACGCTAACGTTCGTCCAAATTTCCGAGAAAACGAAAACTTCTCGTCTGTCGGTGGCTGGAGGCAAAGCGGCTGCGATGCTGGTAAGCTGGGTTAGTCGGGGCAGTCGATTATGAACAAGCGAGTAGAGTGGCTACAGGTGCGAAGTGCTTAACGTCGAGGTTTTTTCTTTCAAGTCTTCTTTTTATGTATATGAGTACAATCGTTTGCGGTAATTGTTTTCGTGGTACTTTACCTGCTCGCGAGTGATTTTTCTTTTGTCGTTATTTTCCACACATTTCCTCGAGCTGAAACGGAATATTTTTTTTAATAGTGGAAATTCTATTAAGAATAGATAGTTTAGTGAGCTTACCTACATCGCCATTGAATTCATCATTATTTTCCACGCATTTCCTCGCACTGAAAAGGAATAAAGAGGAAATTTTATTAAAACCATTTGATTACTTTCATTGTATAGATTTACCGGAAATCAGTGATAATCTTAGAGAAAACCCCTATTTTGTGATGAATTTTCCTGAAAGAGGACTTCGTATTAAACTCATTTGGTTATCTTCATTGTATAGAATTACCTTCAAGCAGTGATAATTTTAAAGAAAATTTCGATTTGTGGTGAATTTTCCTGAAAGAGGAAATTTTATTAAAACCATTTGATTACTTTCATTGTATAGACTTACCGGAAATCAGTGATAATCTTAGGGAAAACCCCTATTTTGTTATGAATTTTCCTGAAAGAGGACTTCGTATTAAACTCATTTTGTTGTCTTCATTGTATAGACTTACCTGCAAGCAGGATAATTTTAAAGAAAATTTCAATTGGTGGTCTATTTTCCTGAAAGAGGAAATTTTATTAAAATCATTTGATTACTTTCATCGTATAGACTTAGGTACCTGAAAGCAGTGATAATTTTAAAGAAAATTTCTATCTGTGCGAATTTCCCCGAAAGAGAACATTGTGTTAAATCATATGATTACTTTCATCAATTAGGTTTACCTGCAAGCAGTGATTTATTTTTTCGTCTATTTTTTTTCCTGCTTTCTAAATTTCGATTGGTGGTGGAAGTTTCCTGAAAAAGGAATTCGTGTAAACAAAAAAAAAAAGACATTTATCCACTTTTTTGTGTTATTTACCGGGTGAGAAAGCAATGTAACCCGGGCATCATACCTGAAATAAAAACTTAAAAATTTTATATTTAACTCGCCTATTCAGATCGGTTGTTTACTTTTATTCCGCCATTCATCCTGCTCCCAACGCATGAGCAGAATTAAGTCAAGCAAATAGGAGCCTATAAGCCTAGGAGTACATATGAAAAGTAAAGCAAGCAAAGTGTAAAAAAAAGACTCCAATGAGCACAAAATTAAACAAACAAAAAATATAAACCAGAAAAGGAGGCCAATGAGCCCACCAACAACTGCAAATTTGTCGTTGTTCTACACGGGGAGGAAAGGGGTGCACCCCCAGCATTGCCGGATCTCCAGTTCCTGCCAGCGTGGGATATCTTCGCCTAAAGAGTAGTGTATTTTCTGTCGTAAGAAGTAAGTCTGAGTTTTTTTTTTGATTTAGCATTTTTTCTTTTTGTTATACATACCATTTTTTTTATTAGTATTATCAATATTTGATTATCACTCGTCGTTCATTTGCATGCGTAGGATAGTTAAGGGCAGTCATCTTGACCACAAACCCTCCTGTGTTTGTTCTCCGAAGACACTTGAGATATTTAAGCAACCTAGAACTATGGCAGATAGTAGGGCTTATCTTATACTAAGATAGTTTTAAGAAGATTATATGTTACGAGGATATGAAACGCAATAGACAAGGATAAACGGCGGATGGTCCGCTTAAATAAATCAAATTGAGGCAGCGTTCCTTAGATTTCTTTATTTCAAACCAAAAAACATTTTTTTTTTGCCTTCCCTTTTTTTTGTTTTATCGGCACGATGGATGACTAACTTCCACTCAAGAAGGAGGTGAAGGTAGGATGAGACACCATTAAAGGCCGCTTGTAACACACGAGGATGGGGCTAAGGATATTGTTATGGCTTTGGAGGCTTAGCCAGGGTGGATGGAGGCGTCTGGGCCCAATAGTACCCAAAGCTTGAGTCTCAAGTACATCTGAGACTCCTCTCAGTTTTCTCTCTCTCTCTCTCCATCGTTCGTCTTCCCGGCATTGAAAACTCTCTGGGTGAATCAAAACTTGTTCGGCGTTGCTGAGGTCTTTCGTGCTTTTTTTTCAGCATTTAATTACGTAAATTTTCTGCCTTCCAGGCTTGTAGGTACCACCAGGAGGAGGGATCTTTTATAGATCTTTTTTTCTGTCTGTCCGTCCGTCTGAGTCGCGTATACAAGTTCTTTTCTTTATTGTCCGTCCGTCTGTCTAGTCAAACATTTTACTTCTTAGTGCACAGCTTTTCAAGCATTGAAGGGATGTGGGTGGCAAGAATCACCCCAAACCGGCTCATCGCTAGCGGCATACTCGCTGTGCAGCTACCCACGCATATCCCGGACATGATTTGTGTTACAAGAGGTGTCGGATGCGGGATCTACATATACCCATGTAGAAGTGGATATAAGTAGATCTGTCAACTGACGCGCTTTTTGTTACAAATGGCGCCCAAATTGGTTTTTTTTTGGCCTTCAGTCGAGCTTTTCTTGACTAAAGTGCAATTACTATTTCAATGATATTTTCTGGTCGCCCATTTGCTTTTTGTCACAAATGGCGCCCAAGTCATTGGTTTTCTTTCCGGCCTTAAGTCAAGACTCTCGGAGCAGGTTTTTAATATATTTGGCACAATTTTCGGTTGAATTATTTTGGATATTCACATCATTGTTTTCTAATCATATTTGGTACAATTTTCGTTTTAACTATCATTGGCATTTTTATAGACACATCTTTTTTTAGTATACTTGGCACAGTTTTCAGTGGAATTATCGTCGACATTAGTATAAACGCAATTGTTTTTTTATATATATATTTGGCACAATTGTCGGCTGGATTATCTTCGACATTAGTATTAACGCATATTTTTTTTATTATTTAATCATACCTGGCATAACTATCTGTTGAATTATCTTTGATAGTGACATCAGGACATTGTTTACTAAGCTTATTTGGCACAAGTTTCGTTTGAACTATTGTTGGCATTAGTATAGACGCAGCTTTTTTTTGTGTACTTGGCACAATCTCCGGTTGGATTATCTTTGTAATTAGCATAAACGCATTTGTTTTTTTTTCTATATATATTTGGCACAATTTCCGTTTGAATTATCTTCGATATTAGTCTAAACCCATTGCTTATCACACCTGGCACAATTTTCAGGTGAGTTATCGTTGAAATCAGTATAAACGCGTCTTATTTCTACATATATTTGACACACTTAGCTGCAAAGATGGACTTCTCCTTTTTATCGTCGGACGAGCTTGAGGTCGAATTCGTTGTTTGCAACCTTAGATCTGACGACGCTAACGCTCGTCGCAAGCTAATGGAAGTGTACGTGGGCCAGATATCAGAATTCGGGAGAACACCCTTTAGCTCTCACGCTCATAAGAACCCATCGCGTGAATTAGACTATATCATCAGTCGAGCCGACGCTCTAAATCGTGATTTGAGCTCGGATCCCATCCGAACCAACGAAGATCTTACGCGTTATATCAGTCGGGTGCTCCATATACTCCATAGAACCCGGCGGCTGTATAATACGTCTCCCTCTATCCAGTCTGATGCGCAATCGTGTGTTCAGACTTTGGAGAACATCCTGAGTCGTGTCGAATCTAGCCCTTCTTCCCAGCTTACGCCAGTGCCTGTGTCCGAGGGCGCTGGAAGCTTAACGCACACAGTTACTCTGAGTAGCACAGACAGTCGAGGGTCAAATACGCTGACGGGTGTCCAGTCGAAGACAGTTGCAGCGACGAAGGGTGCCTCGCTGAGCTCACCAGGTCCTAGCTTGGGGAACTTCCGCGTCAATTCTGACGAGCCGAACTTGGATGTGAAGATATTCGGGGAGCACAGGGCTCAAGCAGCTTTCACAAACCTACCATACGCGTTTGATGAACCACTTTCGGGAAAGTCTCGTATCCCGTCGATCAACGAGTGGTTAGAATATTTGAATAGGGGGCCAGTCACTAGAGTACCTTCACTGCCGAGACATAGTAATGCTGAATCTCGTGTACCACCCCTACCGGGTTCGTTCGTATCTCCGCTTAACATCCCAACCCAACCCCGACAGGCAGCAGCGAGAGATCGTAACAGTGCATCCCACAGTCCTGTCTTCCGCTGGAAGTTAAATTTTGGTGGCACATCAGGCCTGGACGTAACAGAGTTTATATTTCGGGTAGAATCCCAGGCAATACTAGAGCAAGTATCCGCCTCCGAACTCGTGCCAAGATTTACGTTCCGCTCTCCTACGCGAATACCGCAGTCAGGAAACTGACTACGAAATTCGCAAGCTAGTTGAGTCAAAGAGGCAAGGAGTTAACGAGTCATTCAGTGATTTTCGTTTAGCGGCTCATGCGTTAGTGTCCAATATGAGCATACCGATTCCAGAAGCAGAGCTGGTGGAAATATTGCATCATAGCATGAAGCCGGCTTTACAGGAAGCTTTACTTCTCTACCAGACTGACAATGCCAGGTTTCAGACCACGGCATTGCTCTGAGTCGGCATTGCTCAAAGTGGTGTCGGACATTGGTGTATCAGTTGACAGAGATCGGATAGCCATACTAGTCCTTCTGGATTTCAGTAAGGCCTTCGATTCGATTAATCATGATATCGTTCTTCTTAAATTGAAGCAGAAATTCAGTTTCTCACCTACCTCTCTGTTATAAAAAGTTTTCTCCTCTGCCGTAGCCAATCAGTTAAGACTCACTCACTTTCATCTCCTTTAACTCTTCACTGCGGTATACCCCAGGGTTCAATTCTCGGTCCTCTTCTCTTCTGTCTATACATAAATGATCTACCCACGATTTGCAAGATACTTCGGGCCACCTCTACGCTGATGACGTACAAATTTATCTAGATAGGCCAATTGGCTTAATCGAGGACGGCGTCATTCGGCTTAACAATGACTTTGATAGGATCTGTGACTGGGCCAGTCGCAACCAATTAATTCTAAATCCAACTAAGTCAAATTGTCTATTTGTGAATAGGAGGGATTATGACCTACCAGAAGTTAAGATCAACGGCATCGTCATACCATATGCTAGGTTGGTTTAAAACCTGGATGTCGTGCTAAATACTAAGTTTACTTGTTGTGATTATATATCTAATACAGTTGGAAAGGTGTATTCTTCCCTGAGAATGTTAAGAATGTCTGCGAATATATTGTCACAATGCATGCGTATGAGGCTTGCAAAGGCTCTCGTGCTACCTCACTTTATCTTCGGGAGTCTAATATTTCCAAAACTGGATTCTTGCTGTCAGCGGAAATTAACGGTAGCTTTCAATGACACGATTCGATTTATATTCGGCTTGCCTAGATTTGCTCATATTTCAACCTATGTCGACTCCTTTCTTAGATGCTCTCTCGAAACATTCCTCATGAACAGAAGGCTGAAATTCTTGTACAACTTGATCTATGCGAAAGAGCCAGCGTCGTCTTCTGTTACCTAGCTTTGTTACTCAAATTGGTGAGCGATCTTACTTTGTACAGGTCATTCGTAAGTGGAATGGCTTACTCGTCAGCCTTCAGCGGGCTGGCTCCGTTGGGATATTCGGCCGGCTCTTGGCTTCGACCCTTTTGCCTTAATACGCACTGACCAATGCTATGCACTGTATTGCGCTGAACCTCTTCGATTTCTCGACTATATTTTTACACACATCATTATTGTTATAATTTACATTCGTTTCTTTTCTTTTCTTTTTCCTTTTGCTTTCTTAAATCTAGTTTAATTTTTGTTCTTTTACTATAATATTATGTTATCTCATATATCAATTGTTCGGAACATTTGTATAACGTTTTTCATTGTTATGATTCTACCCGCGCTTCTATTTTACACAGACACTGTTAATATTTAGAATTTTTCCTACTTTAATTATACACTTTTAAGATTTCTAAAATATTATGTACCTTTGCCAGCAACAAAATTTATTATTATTATTATTATTTGATCTTAAACCGGGTAAGAGCCTTAAAGTAAACATGTCCAATTGCTCCACTCAGACAGAGAATTCTAGCACTCAAAGCACGTCGAATGTCACCACCTACTCGGAGCCCTTCTCGGACGAAAGCATTTCAACCTCCACCTCCGATTTAGACGACGCGTCGTTTTGTGTCAGTGAATTCGCGTCGTCTCCGGGTTCCCTCCTCTCCAAGACTGTACCACGCATGCATAGGTACCTCCGCCTGCGCACAGTAATAAAGGCTGCCATCGACGAATCTTAGAGAAAACTCCTATTGATAATTTTAAAGAAAATTTCTATCTGTGCGAATATCCCCGAAAGAGGACATCGTGTTAAATCATATGATTACTTTCATCAATTAGGTTTACCTGCAAGCAGTGAATTATTTTTTCGTCTATTTTTTTCCTGTTTTCTAAATTTCGATTGGTGGTGGAAGTTTCCTGAAAAAGGAATTCGTGTAAAGAAAAAAAAGAGACCTTTATCTACTTTTTTGTGTTATTTACCGGGTGACGCGTCGTTTTGTGTCAGTGAATTCGCGTCAAGACTGTACCTCGCAGCCACCGTCTGCGCACAGTTATTATGGCTGCCATCGACGAAACAGTTGTAACTGGCAAAGAGGATCCTTGGGATCCTCGGCCTTATTCCGATGTCTACATTCAGGGACAAAGATACGAGGCTTTTTTTTATATTAGTGAAAAATTCTATTTAGAATAATGGATTATTTTCTATTCCCTCAATTTGTGGTGAATTTTCCTGAAAGAGGACTTCGTATTAAACTCATTTGGTTGTCTTCATTGTATAGACTACCTGCAAGCAGTGATAATTTTAAAGAAAATTTCAATTGGTGGTGAATTTTCCTGAAAGAGGAAATTTTATTAAAATCATTTGATTACTTTCATCGTATAGACTTACCTGAAAGCAGTGATAATTTTAAAGAAAATTTCTATCTATGCGAATTTCATCGAAAGAGGACATTGTGTTAAATCATATGATTACTTTCATCAATTAGGTTTACCTGCAAGCAGTGAATTATTTTTTCGTCTATTTTTTTCCTGTTTTCTAAATTTCGATTGGTGGTGGAAGTTTTCTGAAAAAGGAATTCGTGTAAAGAAAAAAAAGAGACATTTATCTACTTTTTTGTGTTATTTACCGGATGAGAATGCAATGGAACCCGGGCATCATACCTGACATAGAAACTTAATGATAACCAATGACAAATTACTTGTGGAAAAATTTTATATTTAACTCGCCTATTCAGATCGGTTGTTTACTTTTATTCCGCCATTCATCCTGCTCCCAACGCATGAGCAGAATTCAGTCAAGCAAATAGGAGCCTATAAGCCTAGGAGTACATATGAAAAATAAAGCAAGCAAAGTGTAAAAAAAAAGAGGCCATTGAGCCCAAAATTAAACAAACAAAAAATATAAACCAGGAAAAAGAGGTCATCGAGCCCACCAACTACTGCAAATTTGTCGTTGTTCTACACGGGGAGGAAAGGGGTGCACCCCGAGCATTGCCTGATCGCCAGTTCCTGCCAGCGTGGGATATCTTGGTCTAAAGAGTAGTGTATTTTCTGTCGTAAGAAGTAAGTCTGAGTTTTATTTTTTTTTGATTTAGCATTTTTTCTTTTTGTTATACATACCATTTTTTTTATTAGTATTATCAATATTTGATTATCATTCAGAGTTCATTTGCATGCGTAGGATAGTTAAGGGCAGTCATCTTGACCACAAACACTCCTGTGTTTGTTCCTCGAAGACACTTGAGGTATTTAAGCAACCTAGAACTATGGCAGATAGTAGGGTTTAGCCTAGACTAAGATAGTGTTAAAAAGATTATATGTTACGATGAAACGCAAAAGACAAGGATGAACGGCGGATGGTCCGCTTAAATAAATCAAATTGAGGCAGCGCTCCTTAGATTTCTTTATTTCAAACCAAAAAAAAATTTTTCCTTTTTTTTCCCTTGAGTCTCAACTACATCTGAGACTCCTCTCAGTTCTCTCTCTCTCTCGATTGTTCGTCTTCCCGGCGTTGAAAACTCTCCGGGTGAATCAAAACTTGTTGGGCGTTCCTGAGGTCTTTCGTTCTTTTTTTCAGCATTTAATTACGTAAATTTTCTTCCTTCCCAGCTTTTAGGTACCACCAGGGGGAGGGACCTTTTACAGATCTTTTTTTCTGTCTGTCCCTCCGTCTGTCTGGTCAAACATTTTACTTCTTAGTGCACAGCTTTACAAGCATTGACGGGATGTGGGTGGCAAAAACCACCCCAAGCAGGCTAATCGTTAGCGGCATACTCGCTGTGCAGCCACCCCAAAGTCAATCACTCTTTATCCTACCATAACAAAAGTTTCTTCAAATATAGTCCAGGATCTAGTGAACGTCGTAGGATTTTTTCGAAAAATTAATTTTAAAAAAAATGGCGTCAATTGGAACTTTTTTTCTTGTTTTTTTCGAAAAAACCGACCGTAAATATCTTATAAAATCTATACAAATCAATTTGACGACGTTCACTAGAAATTATTCGGGACTAGAAATAAAAGTTCCAAAAATAGGTCGTCAAGAGTATTTATAGGTTAAAGGCAATTGTTTGCACTCGGCAAAAAGGGCAACGGTCGCATAGAATCAGCAATTACTTGCTCTATAAGCGGGCGCTTGCCCCCAAAAACAATAACGCTAATTCTAGCGAATAATTCTTGCATTCAATCTGTCATTGCAAATATTTTTATGAATAGAATATGACACCCAGTCAAAGGTGCAAGAGAAGAATGCAAGAATTACTCGCCTGATTGTAATTTAAGTAGGTAAGCATTTTACATTTAAGTTATTTCGTTATTCGGTTTTTTTTTTGTTATCGCCTTGCATAGCCAAGCAATTTATTGCAATTTTAAATTATTAATATGTATGTAGGTATTGATTTTCGTAATTAGTGGTAGGTAGGAACATATTAAGATTTGCTTAGTTAAGTGCAATTTTAATATAAATTGAATATGATTTGTAATAAACGGTCAGTCTTGTTTTTTAGTAGCAAACAGTTGTTTTAATTTTGAGTTCACTTAATCAAGGCTTCCCTTTCAGATATCTAATTTTGGTGTAGTGGTACAAGAGCCGCTGCACTCTCATCAAAAACCAAGGTGTAACACCCTGACTTATTAAAACTTTCATAGAGAACAAAATAGTTCTTGAACATTGGTGACCCCGACGTGATTCAGGTGAAACACTTGAATCGCAGTCCATTATATTCAGAGCAATCATCTTGAAGCCGTAATGGAGAAGCTAGCGAAGGAGCAGGACACTGTAGGAACGGAACTGCAAAAGGTTTTGATAAACTACAAAAAAGACGGAGACGACAGAAAACCAAGGAGTATTACGAAGAAAGATTGAGACGACTGGAATCATTCTGGTCCACCTTCGATTCAAATGACAGTAAAATAAGAGCCCTACCTAAAGTTCCTTTGGAGCATGGGTACTTTACAAAGGCGTACTACGAAGAATTACACGACATATACGAATCATGCAAGACCCACTTTGAGGAACAATTACAGTCCTTCCAAGAAGACGAAGCCAGCAACGATGATTCTAACGCAACTCAATCTGAAGACAAGTCAACAGAAAATGCATCAAGGCCACTGATTACGTTATCCAAGTCAAATTCACCAGAAGAACAGTCTACTCCGTTGTTATCTGAAGCCTCAGCAGATATAACTAGAATCATTAGAAGGCAAAGAGGGATCATACAATCTTTACGCCGTCTTATTGATAACACGTACGAGTCAGATGATCATCCCGAACAGTACTACCACATTAGACTCCAGACCTTAAATCAATACTGGGTCAAAATAGAGGATTATAATCACTCCATTTGGGAGCTCGCAGATGAGCCAAGCACAGTGGGCTATAAGATTGAAGACTATATTCAGCTCGAAGAAGAGGTGCAAAAACAGCAAGTAAGTCTCTCTGCTAAAATCGCAAGGTTTGGTCACCACAAGAGGCTGCAACCCCCATAACAGCCAACACGATACTCAAGCTGCCACAAATATCACTTCCCAAGTTTGATGGAGACTCTTTAAAATGGCGTCAGTTCACAGACCTATTTACTGAAATGGTACACAAACAGCAGATGGCAAATGTACAGAAAATGTGGTACATGAAAATGAATTTGGTTGGTGAATCTGAAAGACTCATTAGGCACTTGAGTTTATCTGAAGACAATTACACAGCTGTGTGGAAAATGCTCCATGAAAGATATGAAAATCGCAGACTGCTCGTATCTGCCCTGATAAACAAACTATTATCACAGCCAAGTCATGAATGTCTCATGGCGTTAGAGAACCTTAAAATCTCAACTGCTGACTGGGGCCCCTTATTATTGCATATCTTGATAAAAAGGCTAGATAGAGCCACTCATACCTTGTATGAACAATCATTGACCAACCCAAGGGAGATACAGTCCATGAAAGAATTCTTGAAATTTCTACAAACAAGATTTCAATCCCTGGAAGCCC
This sequence comes from Dioctria linearis, assembly GCA_963930735.1. Lineage (NCBI taxonomy): Eukaryota > Metazoa > Arthropoda > Insecta > Diptera > Asilidae > Dioctria > Dioctria linearis. The sequence goes on from OZ005744.1 coordinate 83,765,756, forward strand.
TGGGTAACAAACTAAGACATACAGAGGACATTCAGAGAAAATCCAACAGCGCCGAATCCTTGTCATCAGTTGTACACACCAACTCATCAATCAGGCAAGCTGCTTGTGTGGTATGCAAAGGAAATCATCCGTTATTCGCATGCAAGGACTTCTTGAAATTAACACCAGCAGCTAGATTAAATCTGCTCCGCAAACACGAACTGTGTGTCAATTGTCTAAGATCAGGACACAATGCCACAAGCTGCAATGCTCGAGGATGCACAAAGTGTAATAAACGGCATAACACCTTAGTGCATCTAACTACACCAGATCATTCATCATCAACACAAGTCAGAGATTCCAATACACTCCAGACACAAGTAGCTAGCAGACCATCTCTATCACCAGGGTTGGTGGATCAGGGTTCAACTGTAGCAACCATTACTAATCAGGGTCAAAGAAAATATACACTGCTCAGTACAGCTATAATAAAAGTGATTAACAACCAAGGCAAATGTGTGGAAGGTCGAGCTGTATTAGATTCAGGTTCGCAAGTTAACCTAATTACTGACAGATTAGTCAAGAAGTTAAACTTGAATACATCAACTGATTCAATGTGTATACAAGGCATTGGCGACAAGAAACAGCGAACACAGAAAAGAGTAAGTGTACAAATGCAATCCGCATTAAATGGCTTCTCTGCGAGATTGCAGGCATTCGTCCTTCCACATATAATCTTATCTCAGCCGACGCAATTGATTAACACGTCAAAGTGGTCTATTCCACACAATATTCAGCTTGCAGACCCTGATTTAAACCAGCCAGAACGTATCGATATCTTACTAGGTGCTGAATTCTACCTCCAGCTACTGTCAATTGGCCAAATAAGATTGAAGAATGATGGACCAATCCTGCAAAATACATTGTTGGGATGGATAGTTTCAGGAAAGATCAATGTAACAAGGCCAGCGACAGCAACATGTAGCATCTGTAGTGAAGACGAGAGCATAGATCAAAGAATTGAAAAATTCTGGAAACTGGAAGAGCCTGTGGAAGTCAAGTCCAATCGCACTCCATTAGAAAAGCGCTGTGATGATCATTTCACTCAAACAACTAGAAGGAGTTCCGATGGGCGTTACATAGTAAAGCTACCATTCGCTGACGTCCCAAATAAGCTGGGAGAATCCAAAGACATACCCATCAGACGATTCTTCGCACTAGAAAAAAGGTTAGCTAAGAATCCCACCTTACAATGTCAATATACAGAATTTATGAACGAATATCTAAGGGCAGGACATATGGAACCCATCAATCTTGAGACTATTGAGCCACCATATTATTTCCTGCCTCACCACAGCGTATTGAAACCAGATAGTACGACGACAGCACTGAGAGTCGTGTTTGATGCATCTGCAAAGACGTCTTCAAACATATCGCTAAACGAACTACTATGTGCAGGACCAACCATTCAAGATGAACTCTTCGCCATCCTGCTGCGTTTCAGAATGACACGATTTGTATTTACCGCTGATATTCAAAAAATGTATCGGCAGGTAATACTAGATGAGGAAGATAGAAAATACCACATCATAGTTTGGAGAAACCATCCAAATGAGGCTCTTAGATACTATCAACTATGCACAGTTACATATGGAACGACATCAGCTCCATATTTAGCAACAAAGTGCTTGCAAAGGTTGGCCCAAGAACGACCCGAAAACTATCCACTTAGATCTCAGGTTTTAAAAACTGACTTTTACGTTGACGATTTATGACGGGATCCAACAGCATGGTGGAAATCCTCGAAATGCAAGAGCAACTTACAAAATTGCTTCGCGAAGGAGGCTTCACTTTGAGAAAATGGTGCGCCAACCATCCTAGACTCCCTCAAAACGTCAAACCAGAAGATCAAGAAGTGCAATTAGATTTTACAGATGAAACTGAAGAGCGGATCAAAACTCTAGGTTTGACATGGCTACCAAAGACCGATAATTTTTGTATAAAGGTCAATGAAGCCAATGAGCAAAGAGTGTCAAAGCGAATAGTAGCATCAGACATAGCAAAATTGTTTGATCCTCTCGGAATGATGGCTCCTGTTATAGTCACCGCCAAAATCTTTCTGCAAGAGTTATGGCAACTTCGACTTGATTGGGATGCGGCCCTACCTCAAGATTCACACACCAAATGGATGAAATTTCGTTACGACCTAAGGCATCTCAAAAACATACAGGTTCCTAGACATGTTTTTGGCCATGAAACCTCCAAACAATGTAGATTCACGCTTTTCCGATGCCTCCGAAAAGGCGTATGGGGCAGCGATCTACATGCGATCCATCAACCAAAGGGGATCAATTATAGTGCGCCTATTGTGCGCCAAATCCAGGGCAGCTCCACTAAAGAAGGCAACAATCACGCGTCTAGAACTATGTGCTGCTAACCTAGCTGCACAACTTACCAACCGAGTAAAGGAAATTCTAGGAGCCAAAGACACACCCACATACTACTGGACAGATTCCGAGATTGTCCTAGCATGGATAAATGCAGAATCTTCATCCTTTCAGACGTTTGTGGCATACAGGATATCATCCATCCAATCATTATCCATAGTTGAACAATGGCGTCATGTTAGTTCTAAGGAAAATCCAGCTGATGTTCTCTCCAGAGGAATTTCTCCAAAAAAATTGGCAACCTGCAATATCTGGTTCTACGGACCACCATTCTTACATGGAAGTGAATCAATATGGCCTCCATCATATGTAAAAGAGAGGCAAGTTAGTCTGGAAAGAAAGGGCATAACTTTATCAGCAACAACAAATGATAAATCAATAAACAATGTATTAGAGAAGCCTATTCTTGACATCAATCACGGAAATTCATTCCGTAAGTTGCAGCGCATCATCGCCTATATATTTCGATTTGTGAATAATACTAGAAGGCTAAATAGTCAAGGAATAAAGAGTCATACGTTAACGGCAGGAGAGTTGGACGAAGCCCTTTATTTTATAATAAAGAATATGCAAGCAGCAGAACTTAAAGAAGACATCAGCCATATTCGTCAATATAATGAAACGAACAAAAACAGTTCACTCAGCACTTTAACTCCATTCCTTGATGAGAAGGGCCTCGTACGTGTTGGGGGAAGACTAGAAGCGTCCATGCTATCTTATGACGCACGCCATCCGATGCTGCTGCCATACGCTCATCAATTCACTAAGCTGCTAATGAATGACATTCACAAAGAAAATTTACATGTGGGTCCGCAAGCATTGCTTAATATCACTAGACAACGCTTTTGGCCTATTAAGGGCAAGTCAATTGCACGATCAATAGTACAGCACTGCACTCGTTGTGTAAGGGCAAAACCGAAAATGTTTACACAATTAATGGGTAACCTCCCAGCTGCCAGAGGTCAACCTGCTCGGCCATTTGTCAACTCTGGAGTTGATTTTTGTGGACCAATAACAATTCATTATCGTTTAAGTGGCAAAAGACCCCACAAGGGATACGTTGCAGTATTCTGTTGTTTCGCTACAAAGGCCGTCCATCTCGAGGTAGTTAGTGACCTAAACACAGATGCCTTCATCGCTGCACTAAAACGGTTTATAGGCAGAAGAGGTCATTGTCTCAATCTTTATTGCGACAACGCAACGAACTTCGTGGGAGCGAAGAATCAACTGCAAGAACTTAAAGAAATCATCTATTCAGATCAGTCAAAAGAAAGAATTTCTACCAGTTGCAGTACAAGAGGTATTGACTTCCATTTTATACCACCAAGGGCCCCTCATTTCGGTGGACTTTGGGAAGCCGCAGTCAAATCTGCTAAACATCTATTACATAGAAGCATTGCATCAACGTCGTTAACCTATGAGGAGTTAGAAACTGTAATGATAGAGATAGAGGCGATATTGAATTCAAGGCCACTTACGTCAATGTCCAATGATCCGAATGACTTGACCGCCCTAATACCGGGCCACTTTCTTATTGGAGAGCCTCTAACATCCACAGTTGATGATAGGTCAGAACCGATCAAGACAAATCTACAGAACAGGTGGAAAATGATCACACACCTAAAACAAGTATTCTAGATACGTTGGTCAAAGGAATACCTCAATGAATTGCAATACCGCCTCAAATGGAATCGAATCTGTCACAATGTTAAACCAGGAAGCATAACCAGGAAGATAATCTACCCGTCATGAAATGGCATTTAGGTAGAATTTTAAAAACTTACCAAGACAATGATGGATGTATCAGAGTAGCTGACGTAAAGACTCCGACCGGAATTCTTCGGCGACCTATACATAGGCTCTCCCCACTTCCATGCGAAAAAGAGTCATCAGACTGCGAACCAACACCATCTGTATCACACAAGGAAGACAAGCAATCGCATGAAGGTCAGAAACGTCAGCACGAATCATCTCAAACGTGGACGAATACAATCAACCAATCGAACGATATTACATCATTGAATCGAGACAGTAGACGCATTACAGAAGCTCCAAGGAAGAAAATGCGTCCTTCAATTGGATCTGCACTAATAAGTTTACTCTTAACTTGCATAATTCTTCTAATCACTGAAGCAAATCCAATCTAAAACACAAGGTTTCATAATCGCCCGGGTATCCGGTTTGACAAAATGGGAACAACAAGCTTAGTGTCATCTGAATGGGATCTGGTGGTATACTATGATCTGAAGTCATATTGGCTTGAATATGCGAAACTCATCAAGGGTACCACTGCCCTACCTCAAGATTGCAGTGCAGCATCTCTGTAACCAGATCGACACTAGCAGTGGTTGCACTGAGATACTTAAACAACTAGAACACATTAAGGATGAGATAGACAGAGACAATGAGCTGCTTTCGGCCGATTCATCAGTCCTTAGACAAAAACGGGGAGCACTCAATTTCGTGGGAAACATAGCTAACTCATTATTCGGAGTTCTCGACAACGAATACGCAGAGAAAATGTCTCAAGTCATTCAGGATATCAAGGAAGATGACAATCACTTACTTTCTCTCTTAAAAAATCAAACCTCCATAGTGGATTCCACCATTAATATAATGAAACGAGATCAGCTAGCTACTCAAGAAAAATTCCACGCAATAAACAATCAGTTGAGTCAACTAATCAACCAGATCGACACTACTGAAAAGGAAGTCTATCAACAAAAGTTGCAGCACCTTGTGATGTCATTATCCCTCCAGTTAATGTTGATTATCACAAGTGTACAGAGAATTCAGTCATCTCTCATAGACACGTTAACCGACATCCGTCACGGAAAATCAGTCCACTGCTGCTTGCACCCCAACAACTAAGGGAAGCAATAGCAATCATAAAAATAAACTTACCATCAACTTTGCGCTTGCCAATGAAACAAAATGAGATCTTACATCTATATCAACTAATGACAGTGAAAGGACGGGTAGTTGACAAACTCGCAATCTTCCAAATTAAACTACCACTCATAAATGCAGAAGAGTTCGAGTTATTGAAAGTACTTCCAATACCATTCCTGATAAATGGAACACTAATGTGCATAAGGCCGCATTCGACCTATTTAGCTATCAGCTCGCATCGAGGCAACTATTACCCCCTGTCCGATCAAGAAATTTCGTCATGCGTGGCAACTGGATATGAGGAACATTATCTATGCAATCAGCATCATCTAATATACAACAGAGGGTCTCAAATCAGCAAATGTGAGATCAGTTTCTTAAATGACGCACCCACTCCAAAGGAGTGTCAATTAAAGGAAATAAGAGACAACTCAGTATGGATTCAGACTCTCCATAAAAACAAATGGATATATGCACTTACGGAGGCCTTAACAATCAACGCGGTGTGTGAAAATAAGGCCTTTACTACAACATTGCAAGGATCTGGCCTCCTAACCATCCAACCCAATTGCATACTTAAGCATGATTCAGTTACTATCGAAGGGCTACATAAATATCCGAGTAATATAACAACATCATATGAGAAGCTGATTAATGATTTCAACACGTCAGTTTCATGGGCACCGGCGGTCCCAGCCTTGGTAGATTCACCCACTTACCATGCACAATGGAAGGAACTGAGCCTCTTACAGCAACAACTCTCATCTCAAAAGCTAGAGCTGCCGAAATTAATACACGAACGGACATCTCATACAACCATCATTGGATATATCAGTATCTGTCTTACAATAATTGTGTTCATATTACAAAATTACAAAATTAATATTATCAAAAAGGCAGAAGCAGCAGTCTACAGTGCCAATACCCAAACCTAGGAATCACAAAGAGCCGGACTTTAGCGTCAGCATAGATTGAACATTCGTTCAACGTGGGGGAGAATGTTTGCACTCGGCAAAAAGGTCAACGGTCGCATAGAATCAGCAATTACTTGCTCTATAAGCGGGCGCTTGCCCCAAAAACAATAACGCTAATTCTAGCGAATAATTCTTGCATTCAATGTGTCATTGCAAATATTTTTATGAATATGACACCCAGTCAAAGGTGCAAGAGAAGAATGCAAGAATTACTCGCCTGATTGTAATTTAAGTAGGTAAGCATTTTACATTTAAGTTATTTCGTTATTCGGTTTTTTTTTTTATCGCCTTGCATAGCCAAGCAATTTATTGTAATTTTATATTATTAATATGTATGTAGGTATTGATTTTCGCAATTAGTGGTAGGTAGGAACATATTAAGATTTGCTTAGTTAAGTGCAATTTTAATATAAATTGAATATGATTTGTAATAAACGGTCAGTCTTGTTTTTTAGTAGCAAACAGTTGTTTTAATTTTGAGTTCACTTAATCAAAGCTTCCCTTTCAGATATCTAATTTTGGTGTAGTGGTACAAGAGCCGCTGCACTCTCATCAAAAGCCAAGGTGTAACACCTTGACTTATTAAAACTTTCATAGAGAACAAAATAGTTCTTGAACAGCAATAATTATCGATTATTGAGTTGCTTATTTACTCGTTAGTAATTCTATCCATTTGGATGGTTAGCTGACCTATTGAGGACTTTTGATGCTAGATTTAATAAGTAAATTATTGGGGCTGAATATTTTCTTTTTGGTAAATTTGCTTATTCGAGCACCACTTGTGGCTGTTAGGTCTTCAGAATTCACCTTCATAATGCCTTAAGATAAATAATTCGAGTTCATTGCAGCCATTAGGTCTTATTTGTAACGAGGAATTAGAGTCATAACATATAATGGGATGGACCAGTCAGTCAATTAATAGGATTGCAATTTTATTTTATTCTTCGTTATAAATAGTATTGCGAAGCTTCCATACAAAACAAAAAATTTATTAATATCTATGCAGCTATCTGCCACAAAATAAATTGGCCAATAAGTCATCGTCGCTGGCTGGCTGGCGTATTCGACCAAGCCAATGTAAATATTAATTAATATTTAATATAATTCAATTACAACTAGAAAATTTATATATATGTATACTTAACTTTTAACTTTCTTTCTATTTTCCGATCCTTCCTTCCTCGTGGTAATTCCCTATGTTTTTCCTTTCTATCCCTGGTCCAAATCCCCTGTCTTTGATTTTATATTAAATTATTATTTTTTGTGAGGTTTTATTATTATTTTATTATTATTATCAGAATGAGTGTTTGTCGCAGCGAGTAGACGTATTTTTTCAGTGCTCCGTGAACAGTAGCTTTTTTTTCCGTTTTTTATCAGCTATCAGTTCTGTGTTTGTACCGGCTTAGTGTGGTGACAAAGTTAACTTTATATCTTTGCTGATTTATTTGATAAGAAAAATCTCATATTAAATGGCGGGCAGAATGGAAAAGCAGTTGGTTCGTGGCGAAAAAGAAATAACTCGGACAGCATAAGCCCTACGGCTACAAGGAGCGGTACTTCAAATCTAAATATCGCTGCAAACTACGACTAATTCATACATCGAAAAAATTTTAAAAGAATTTGAGACTCGTCTGATGGACAAGTTGGAAAAGCGGCTGCAGGCCATGGAACTAAAACTGGACAAATTGGTAAATGCTGCAATTGATCCCGTTAAGGCCCATCTGGAAGCATTAGAAGTTAAGTATGTAGAACTAGAAAAACATTACACTACAGTTTTAAATAAGAACGACGACCTTCTTCCCACTCAACGTCTATCAGATGCAGTTATCAGAGGCATCACACACAGGAATGGCGAAGACCCCCTTAAAATTCCTCAAGCTATATCTGCTAAGATTGAACACAATCTCTCACCTTATGCGAATGCGTATCGTCCGGTTTCTCCACTACGTAATAAAATAAAGAATAAGAGTGATCGACTGGTTCCTATTTTGGTGAAGTTCTCATGTCTGAATGTACAATGTTCATTTCATTCAACTTTCAAGAAATATGGATTTAAGCTCAAAGATATTGAAGGGTTCTCGTCAGAGGGATTAATATTTACGCATGAAAGCTTTACACCTAAAAACCAAATTTTATTGCGTACTGCTCAGCGTGGTCAGGGTTCTTTGTACGCTGCTTACTTTCGTACCGGTTTTGTTTACATCAAGCATAATAAAAATGATAAATCTATTCGAATAACTGATCTCGACGACCTCTGCCCTAATAGAACATCTGTTGCTGTGATCGGAGTAAACTGAATTTGATCGATGAGGAATGTATCAATTTATTGCTTTTGAGTTTTTTGGATTTTTCTATTGTTGCATTTTATTCTCCGTTTTAAATTCTTTAATTGAATTCTCTTACATGATAGATAATAACATCTTAGGTAATGTAATTTTACTTTTATACTTTCTCTCGGCCTATTCCCTTCTAAACTTTAGTCATCCGTTAGCTTTAATTTTAATTCTAAGTTTGCTATATACACATGTCATGAGAATTATCTTCATTATAATCAATTTATTATTGCTTTTTGAATCTTGCTCATTCTCTATTTCCACAGCTCCTTATTCATGATGCTCGTAGCCGGCGTTTGGTTTTTATCTTCTATGAATGATTACGGTGGCTTGGACAAGATAAGAATTTTGTTAGAGATTTTTTGCTGCTGGTCTAAATGTCTGTTTTCTGAATGCGAGGAGTGTAAAAAATAAAATCGACGAATTGAAAGAAATTTTTGTGCGATCTAATGTGGATGTAATTCTGGTCACTGAGTCTTGGTTAAAGGTTCACATTCCTTCCAACCTTGTATCCATTGATGGGTACAATTTATTTCGTAATGATCGCAGCAACAGAACTGGAGGAGGTGTAGCGATATATGTAAAGAATAATTAAAAGACTAAGATTATTGGCTCTTCATCCTTACAGGCGGTTGAATTCGTATCAGTAGAAGTTAACACGGGCGTTGAAAAATGTGTTCTCTCATCGGTATACTACCCACCTACACTATTTAATATTGATGAATCTAGAGAATTTGAGACCATTATTTCTAGTTGGGTTCAGTCGCTTTGTCTGAATATAGTAAAATCACTATCAACATATATGAACACAACCAATCCCTCTCTGCTGGATCTCATCATAACCTCTAATTTGGATCGCATTGGCTTTTACAACCAGATTAGTCCACCAAGTTTCCTTGACCATAATATCTTGTTTATGACGTATTACATTCCGCTTTTGCCGGCTGAACTTTCTACTTTTTCATACAGAGATTTTAAGAACATTAATATGTCGACTCTATTTGATGAATGCAGTCTCCTGAATTAGAGTACCATTTATACATCCACAGCCGTCAACGTACAAGTCCAAATATTTAGCGAGTTTATTAAATACTTATTCGATTGTCATGTGCCCATTGTAAATAGGCGAATAAAGGTGTCCAGTTCTCCTTCGTTTACCCCTAATATATCTTCTTTAATTTCAGAAAGGGAATATTATTATCAACTTCACCGGCGTATTAAATCTCAGTATACAAAGCAATTGTTTAAGACAGCACGCGACCGAGTTACTCTAGCAGTAAGGAAGGCTAAGCAAAAATACTTCTCGAACAGCTTAGATCCAAATCTTCCATCGAAGAAACTCTGGAGTAATCTCAGGATTGCTGGTTGTTATGGTAAATTAATGAACGGGAATTCCGATTTTGATCCTAACAAACTGAATGCTTATTTCTCTCACCAAAATGAGATTACTGTACATACGAATACGAGTATGAAAGCGCCCCCTTAACTCTATAGAACATAATCTCTTCGTAATTAACTCTCCCCATATATTTTGCTTATCCAGGTTGGGGATTGTGACTATTGTTTGCTGTCACTGCCATTCTTCGTTCAATCGCTTAACGGGACGAGTATAGCGTAGCTTGCGACAAAATGATTTTGGGGTCGTAAAAAGCCTAACAAAAATTCTATAACAAAAAGAAACTTAATTAAACGACATTTGTCTTAAAAAGACATTTCTTAAAAAAGCGAAAAGCAAAAGAACAATTTCACAAAATAATCATAATGTATAAAGGTGCTCTTAGCAAAACTACTCTTTCACAAAAATTTTGCAAAAAGTTCTTGCTTTCATACGTTTTGTTTGCATGCAGTTACTGATTTGTTTAAAGAAATTTATGCTTTGGGAAAGAATAGTAGACCACCTTTAACTCCACTCAGTTGCTGGACTTATTTTGAAGCAGACGAATAAAATATTCCACGAACCCAAAATTATACTGAATCATGGCACCATAGAATAAGTGGAATAATATTGAGGCTGATCATGTAGGTGTATACATATATGTCCTAGACACTTGATGTAACTCAGCACTTCACGAAAAGTCTAAGCATTTCATGAAATGTATGCAGATAGTGTATCAGTTTGTGCTTAATGACTTTTACACGATTTGTCTGAAATTCAGTAACGCCGATAGTGTAATACAAACTGACATAACCGACATAATACGGTGGCATGTGTGTGTGTGCATGTGTGTTCGAATCGCGGGCGTGTGCGTAGGGCTGTCTCGCATTTCTGTTAGTTACATAGAATTTAATGTTTTTGCGAGCATAGCTGCTTGGAACGCCGTGCTCCATCGCGAAATGTTCCTTTGCCAAACAACCCCTTACTAAATATCTTTCTAAGACCAATGCTAGCTTTTTTACTTGTTTTAAAATGACGTATTTTCAGTCACTAAGGGAACAAATTATCTGTGACCTGAATAGGTTAAAATCAAATAACTCCTTAACTGTTACAGATAGAACATAAATTTCGTAGGTTAAACTAAAGAGGAGGAGACTCTGGGCTTTCGAAATTTTGTAAAAATTGTATGTTAAAAACAATAACGGAAGAAAAAAATAAAATTAAAAAACCAAAATTTTGATATTTTATCGTCATAACTCTGGGATGGGGTGGAGTACTGGGGTGGGGCACTGGGGTGATTTTACATTCATTTTACATTCAGCATACAATGCCGTCTTAAAGTTGATCATATGCTCTGTACTTCTCAATATATAGTGTTTACAAATATAAGGCTGACATTAACTTTTGAGAAATGAAAGATGTATTTAACTTTAACCATTAAATTTATACTGCGATTATTACAAATTATTTGCGGGCGACTGAGTGCTGCAACGATCAACTGATAAGTGATTTTCTAAGTTCAGTAATGATAGCAATAAACTGAGTTGGATTGCGGGCGATAACAATTCGAGTACAGTTGAGGAGGTTACCTCTCTTCTCACTGTGGATAGATTTATTGGCATTTCGATACGAAGAGTTTGTTGACCTCTAGATGATATTTGTGTCAGTAAACTATTGGAGATATTTCGGCTAAATGCGTAGTATAGATTTAAGCGGTAGGTATGTTGATGTAGGTATATGGTGGTTAATTATTTTTTGAAAAATTTACTATAGAAAAGGCAATCCCTGGCGTATTTAAAATTTGCGACAGTAAAAAATTATTTTTTGAAATTTCTCCAACATTCTCCCCCCGTTAAGCATCCTTAACAAATTGGTAACTTCTACAATTTTGCGATTGGCCTTTTGACCTCACCAATTGAAGTTCGCACTGTCACAACCCTCACTAGATTGTCGCGAACAGCATGTAGTTGTGTGATGCATCCTAAGGCAGGCGGCATATTGTCTTCCTTAATCAGTACAAGATTTCCAATTTCTAGGTTAGTATTTTCCCGTCTCCATTTGGGGCGATGCTGAAGGGTTACAAGGTATTCCTTATACCACCGGTTCCAGAAGTCGTGGTACATTTTTTGAGCAAGTTTCCATCGTGTAAGCATAGATGTTGGGATGTCCTCTATAGATTGTTCGGGTGGTGCTGCCAACGGTTTCCCAATTATAAAATGACCTGGGGTTAGTATGTCAAAGCAGTCGATGTCATCAGTAATCGTAGTGAGGGGGCGAGAATTCAAGGTCCCTTCTATTTGTGCCAGCAATGTTGTGAGCTCTTCAAATGTAAGACTTGTCTCTCCAACTGTGCATCGAAGGTGCGTTTTTACCAGTTTCACTCCAGACTCCCAACTCCCTCCAAAATGCGGAGCTGAAAGTGGATTGAAATGCCACTTAATGCTTTTTGATCATAAAACTCTGCAATTAGACTTTTATAATGATTAGAAGATGTTAACTTAAATAATTCACAAAGAAACAAGCAATAAATGCATCACTTGTCAGATCACTAACAGCTTCTAAGTGCATGGCTCTAGTACTAAGGCAGATGAATACTGCAATATATCCTTTTGTAGTTCTTGCGCCACGTCCTCTGTATAGGAACAAAGACAGAGATCCTGCGTAGTCGACACCAATGTTTTCAAAAGCTCTCGTAGAAGATATCCTGGGAGATGGGAAGCTGGCCATGAATTGCTGTGAGGTCTGTGCTCGTTGTCTTACACATTGTATACACGAGTTAATATGTCCTTTTATAAGCGTGTGGCAGGATAGGATCCAATAAGTTTTCTTACTATGCTTAGTAACCCGTTCGTGCCAAGATGAAAATATTTGGTGTGTAGATATGCGATTAGGCGTTTTGCAAAGATGTGATTCTTTGGTGGAATTATGGGGTGATTAGTTTCATAGCTATGAATGCACTGGCTTATGCCCATTTCATACAAACGCGACGAACGGCATATAATTCCCCGGAAGTGATCCAATCATTTTCCTTGGATGATTTAAGTCTCCGACAGCGATTTATAAATTGATTGCACATTGCTAGAATACGGACAATTTTTATGAAGGATGATAAACGGTGGAATATATCCCGCAGGGTATCGTTTTCCACTGAAACTTGTAGCGACTTGATGATGCGTAGTTTTCTTTCCATGCCAGTCGAGTCCTCACTTCCAATTCGAATTTCGTCATGAGGCTAGGATTTCCAATTGGAGAGAAGCTAAGTCTGCAGGATTATCATGGGAACACATGATGCCATGCTTTTCTAGGTAAGATGGTTAAGATTTCTGAGGTCCTATTGGCGATGTATGTCTTCCAGGTGCACGGATGTGAAGACAGCTACGCTAAAACGACGCTGGAGTCAGTCGAAGCAATGCAATTAATATTAGGTTCATTCAGTGCTGTTTTTGTAGAAGTTTTGCTAATAACAGAGCTCCATTAAGCTCCAAGCGTGGGATAGAAATCTGCTTTACTGCTGCTACTCTTGTTTTAGATGCGAGTAGAATTGTTGAAATCTCTTCAGTATCTGTTCTACAATATACAGCTGCTGCGTAAGCTACCTCGGATGCATCCCGGAATCCATGTAGCTCATAATTCTCACCACGAGCTTTTAGCCAGCGAGGAATGTGCAATTCAGATAATGTAAACTTTTATGGATCCTTTTCCACTTAGCTGCTTGATCTACGCTTATTTGCTCGTCCCAATCATAATTTCCAAGCCATAGCTGTTGTAACATGATTTTGAACATCACTGTAACTGATGCTAGGAGTCCAAGAGGGTCGAAGATCGTACTTGACTCTGATAGGATTTGTCGTTTAGTTGGAATAGGATCATGTGCTATATTCATATCAAAGGAGAGGAAATCGCCAGAATAAATCGCCAGAAGAAATCCATTTTAAGCCTAACACCTTTATTGTTTCCGCTTGCTGGTCTAATTTTATAGACGAAATTGTGCTGTTCTCTGAGATTGCGTCCAAGAGTGGACCTGAGTTCGAGGCCCATTTGTCTTGATGATAGAACTGTATTTAATTCCTTGTGGAGCTTCACTGCTGTAGCTACATCTCCTGCACCAACCAATAGATAGATCATCGACATAGAAGTTTTGAAGAATTGTATTTGCTGCTAGTGGATATTGACTCTTGAAATCTTCTGCAACTTGCTTCAATGACCTTGTTGCCAGAAACGGAGCAGACGAGGTCCCATAGGTTGCAGTTGTCAGTCTGTAGTGTTGAATAGGTTCATCAGGGTTATCCCTCCATACTATGCGCTGATAGTCTCTATCTAATTCATTGACTAGTACTTGTATACACATTTTCTGAATGTCCGCGACAATTGCTATTTTAAAAGTTCGGAATGATATGAGTATAGGTAATAAGTCTGTTTGAACTTTAGGTCCGACGCACAATTTTTTATTTAGAGCCACTCCCGAGGACGAAATAGTAGATCCATCATGTGGAAGATACGCTTGTTCTATCTTTGAGTTTGATGTTGCCCAATCAGCTAGCTCTAAATGTCTTAAGGATTTCTATTCCCGCATGAACTCATGATATTCATCTCGAAAGTTTTTATTTCTAGCGATTTTTTTTCCACTGATTTCAGCCGTCACGTTGCAATTTTTAACGTATCGCCTATTAAGTCTTCTGTTATTTTAATGGGCACTCGGACGACATACCTTCCAGAGTATTTGTCAACAAAATGTGTTTGAGTAAATAGGTGCTCACAAAATCTCTCTTCATCAGTATAATGAGGCTCGCTTTGAGGAATTTCTTCTATTTCCCAAAATGCTCTTAATGTTTTATTAATTTTATCTGTATCCACATGAAGTGATGTAATGGCGCAGGAGTTCATTGATATATCAATAGATCCTGAGACTACGTAGCCAAATATTGTGTTGTGCAGGCTTGGGACTTCCGGAGTTGTGTTATGCTCCGTCTCCAGAGCATTAGAATGGTCCGCCGACTAGCTGTGGAGAAAGGGTTGGTTGGTAAATGATGTATATGTACCATCTTTAGAGGGCGCCACGTAGTTTGTTTTAGTCCACGAACTCTATATAGGATTGTTGTGGAAAAGGAAGCAAACTAAAGCCGTTCTAAAATTCACGTTATAAAATTTATTCCGGCTTAACAATATAAACTCAACTTTGGCACTTTCTTGATTCTAATTATATGTACTTCTAACTTGCACAATATGTACGTATGTATAAATTGCTTTGACTACGAACAAAGAAAATGAACTTTTACCTAGCACACAAGGCAGCACATTGGTTTAATGATAAGCGTGAAGCAATTTAAACAAAAAATTTTTTTAACTATATAGATCTGTAAATGAAAATGGCACACGACAGTACTTATCTTTTATTTTCGGCTAATCCGTTTACTTTTTCCTTCGTTTCTTTTTTACCGCCGAAATTCTCCTCCTTCTTTTATTCCTTCAACCCCGAATCGTTTCCCACTTTTACTAAATTTCCTCTTTTTCTATAAAACTTCTTTTTGCTTCCATTTTAAATTTTCAACTTTTCCGGCACACTACTTATCGCTTCTGATTTCTGACAAAAACTGGTCCCTTCACCTACCAAAGCTTTCGGCTTTATTGAAAATCGCCCTCTATTTTGGAAGTTTTCCAATATTTTCCCAAAATACCTCCTAATCGGTACTGACCGTTTGGAATCGGTTTAAATTTTTTTAATAATATTATATATATATTTTTTTGTGAGAATAATCGGGAGGATATAAGCTTTAATCTGCTATATTTGAATATCCTATTAAAATTCTTTTTCATGGGATAATTGTCGATTAAAGTTTTTGTTTGACAGCACCTTTTCCAATATTTTAATTTACTTGAAATTTCTTATTTAAAGTAAATTTGATTCTAAATTCTTTACCGATGTTTACTTTGGGCTGGGAACAGCTCTGTCCGTGCATTTTTAGTATCCGGGTTATAAAGTTTCGGACGTAAAACGGAGTTTTTATTGTGCGAGGTTAGGACAATAATTTTGAGATAATCTGGAGGAGAATCTAGACCCAGTAAGGTTAAAATTGATTTTCTCAACAATTATAATGCGCCGAATAGATAAATACTGTCTAACTCTAATATTTTCTTTCTTTTGCTAAGATTCCGTGTGAAGCCTTATTTGCTTCACATCATCTTGCTATTGAATAGGTATGTGAGTTTATATTACATTATTGATAAAAATTCAGAACCTAAATCCAAAAAAATAAACTACTAAATTCATGATTCTAAATCTAACTAACTTAATCTTATTTAATTACAGCTACTTATCACATTCAGTATGGTATCCAGGAACAAAGGACAACTCCGGTGACTGCAGCTCATCGTAAACATATGTAGGCATGCTGTGTGTTGTATGTTGTGTCCTGGTATATTTTGTGTTGTGATATTACAATTTCTTCATGTTTTCAGGGTGTTTGGTTTACATTGTAGTATACGGGCTTTCCCACAGTTGAAACAACCGCTTAGGTCCCTCTAAATGGAATTTAGGTGAATGGCATCTCTATTGTATTCCTGCAATATATAAACAAATTCCTTTGCAGCATCATTCCAGTGGAGAATGAGGACGGCACGCTGGACAACAAGAACACAAAACAGGTAAGTATACAAGCATATATGTATATATGTCTGACATATGTAACGATTATTCCATTTCCAGGATACATATGAAATAATCTACGCCTATCAGAATGTCAATTTTATTTGAATGGTTAAAATATGGGTCTGCTAAGTTATATTCCTTGATGAATGTGAAGGCAGTAGGATTGAAATACGCGGAAGGCTGCAGCGATGTGAGCTTTGGTAGTACATAAGTAAGAATTGTAATATGTTGAGATTTATTGCATCGAGATTGAAGTTTCAAGTACATGCATCCATGAGTAGTTCCTGATCTGCATGATCCCAGTCCAAGCACCATAACTTTCGCGGGTTCTCTTTTGTGACTTAAACACTGCGCACATTCTTCGGACACAAATGATGCTTGTGAGCCGGAATCAATCAACGCACGGCACACTTGATGTCTACCGAAAGCATCAGTAACTTTTACCAATGCAGTCCAAATTAGTGGCAATACAGATCGTCTTTTGTGAAATGCTGCCAGTGAAGTCAATGTTTGCTATTTGGATTAGACATTTCACCTGAATTCAGCAAGAATGGCTCAGCATTGGGGTTGAAATTAATGTTCGGTGACTGTGATGGTGTGGGTTACTCGATGCTATTTGATTCTGCATGATGGGACTGTATTCTACTAAGAGCCGTATTCGCTTCATGCAGTAATGAATGGTGGGACTTTCCACAATGGTGGCAAGAGTTCTTTGATTTACATCGATTTGCAGGATGACCAGAACTTAGGCAGTTGAAACATAATGCATTTTTTGAGGTGAATTCACGTCGTGACTCTACTTAAATAGTTGATGCAACTGTGAGCACTTAACACAGCTCATATTAGTATCAGCATGAAAAGTTCTAACTGATGCCCGTGTAACTGGTCTCTTTAGTGGAGCGTCAAATGCTTGTAATGCATCACACCGTCTATTTAAGAATTAAAAAAATTCTTCAAGAGAAGGTATATCATTCCCAACAGTCTCTTCTGCCCATGCGTATGGCATAGATAAGCGATGTATCTCTTCCCTTTGCTTCTTCTCCCAACGCATTTACACCTCGAATGAGTTCATCGGAGATACCGGCGAGTTGACGTAATTGTGTGGATGAAGAATATGATACCATAGGTTGATTATAAAATGATTTGATATATTCTGTAACTATATTTTTTTTCTTATCATACCTGTTCTGAAGCTTTTCCCAAGTCTCCGTATAATTGCCCTCAGTAATAGGTAGGTGTTTGATAAGTGAAGCAGCCTCACCTGTGACTAAACCCTTCAAGTATTGAAACGTTTGTACTAAAGTGAGCCCTGTTCTTTTGTCTACCATGGCAGAGAAAACATCTTTAAATGCCGGCCATTCTTTGTAGTCGCCGTTGAAGTTAGGTATGTTAACCGGAAGCCTGACGTCTGATGCATGTGGTGAATGAGAATAACTATCCCATAAATTTCTTTGTTGCTCCACGAATCGAGTTAGAGATGAATTGAATTGGTCAAGCATTGGATGAGAGGTATCATTAAGATTATCCGAACCATTATTCGTACCTAAATTTCTTTCGTTGGAATTCAATGGTGAACACGATTTACTAATTGGTTTGGGGTATAGTGAACACGTCATGAAAAAATTGTTTTCAAACTCCTCCATTTCAGAATTTACCGATAGAGCAGCAAGCGCTACATCAACACTTTCAAACTCATCCCAAAGTTTTTCTAACCTTTCAAATCTAGCTTCAATTTCTTCGATTGTTTAATCGTTAGTAATAATTTCAATAAATGTCTTCATCCGAGTTAATGAACGACGTGAGAAGGTTCGAAAATACAACACTTTTATCGAATGTGGATGAAAGTTCTATTTATATTGATTAGCTAATCCTTTATCTAACATGAAACTGAAATTCTTATAATTTTAGTACAGGATTGCAGCATCTAACATTGAATAGGAGTTCTAATAAAATCTAAGTTCAATTTTTTTTTTTTTTAATTATTTCAGTCCGTTACTTAACTCAAATCCTCCTGAACGTTAAGTTTTCGAATTTTTCAAAAACAATTTAGATGCACTTTTCTTAGAATAAGAATAGAAAAACTGCATCATTACATTTTCGATAAAGGTGTTTGTATTCTTAGAATGTCCTGTTGCCATATGGCAACGCCAGGAGCTATAGGGTACAGGTATGTATCCATACACAAAATAGTTTTTTCCAAAGTGGTTATGGAATAAAACTGCAAGAATAAATGTAATTTTTATATTTTATTTATTTTAAGCCACATTGGTTTCACAAGATTAGTAGTTTTTATACGAAAGTATTAACCCATGGTCTGATAAGACTTGAAACAACGCAAGCAAAGACCTTTATCATACTTTGAGCAAGTAGTTCGAACAATTCAATTACACAGGTCTCCATCACAGCGTCTTTTCTTTTCCAAAGGAATGGTATGTTCGCTTCGGAACGCCGTTTTTGGCTTGAAACACTGCTGTGTGACTTTGGCGGATCGCCAAAATGTTTGCAATAATAAATTGCAATCTCACAAGCAAGCTGTCATGACTTTATTGTACACAAGCATCGATAAGCCATGTAAAGATGCAACTCCACCACTTTTTGCCACGATATGCGATACGGTAAGCACAAACAAACGTTTTGGTCAAATCGATCGACCCCACACATATACTGGTTATATTCCGTCACAACACACGGGGAGTAACTCCTATTTTTTCCGAGCTTCTTTAGAATAGCGAGATGCAGTAGATGTTGGTGTGGAGCCTAAAACAGTTGACAACATGCATACCACAGAATTATCGATCCATTTTGTAAGACGAATCCCAGTCTCGTTCATTTTTATGGATTCGTAGTAGCCGCGTTGCTTTGTTCTCAACTTTTTTTTATGCGGGATCG
This sequence comes from Dioctria linearis, assembly GCA_963930735.1. Taxonomy (NCBI): domain Eukaryota; kingdom Metazoa; phylum Arthropoda; class Insecta; order Diptera; family Asilidae; genus Dioctria; species Dioctria linearis. The sequence continues at coordinate 83,785,291 of OZ005744.1, forward strand.
GACAACTTTTTGGTATTCGATTTTCACGAATTGTACAAGTACTATTGTAGGCACGACTTTTCAAATAAGCCAACAACGGAAAGCTTGTAAATAAATTTTCAAAGTAGAATGAAAATGGCAATTGTTGTACGTCATTAGAAAAATCCTCAATCATGTTCACAAGAGGAGCAGCGCATTTGCCGAATCATTCCTCATACGGTGAGTTTGATCGCGGGTTTTTGCCTTGATAAACCTCGATGTTTAACATGTATCCGCCTGGAGTACATAAAGACCGCACTTATATTCAAAGCGCATAGGCTTCCCCTGTATGAATTGCTTGCATCCGTGTTTCCTAAAATATGCAATCATGCTTTCGTCGAACGATAAATGCTGCTCGGGATGGAAATGTTCCAACATTTTTGATTTTATGTGATCCGATATAGGTCGTAACTTCCGCAATTTATCATTCGCCTTTTGCGGAGCACACATCTTCGGTTCAAAATGCAGGCCTTGCAAAATTTCCTCAAAACGGTTCCAACGCATGCTCTTATACACCATATTGTTGCGTAAATCACTATCATTGCTCCACATAGCTCTGTAGCTGCTTTGTCCGGTGTAGCCACTAACAAGCAGAATACCATTGAAGAACCGAAGCTCTGAAATGAAATATACGTTTTAGCTGCACTGAAAAGTGAAAAAGAAAATGTTTACCAACCATTAACGGTAATCTTCCAAATTTGTTTATCCCGGTATGTGGCGCATACGTCCGAAAAAGCGCAAATATGCTGAAGCAAGTCATAATCTATAAATTTTTTTGCTCGTGCTCTTCTAAGTAATCGAGAGCTTTTTTGAGCGTCAGATTGCTGGAAAACCATATCAATTGAAAACATAGTTAGCAACGATGTAGATCATAGAAAGAATCATAAGTTAGCATAAAACAGCAATAAGGTAAACGAACTCTATCGCTCCTGGTGTCGCCATATGGACACGCCGTCAAAAGATTTAAAAAAAACACTACTAAAATACTTTTTTCTCCGTTATGACTAATTTCACTCATTAGAACATCCGAAATACTGACGAAATTGCATCACACTGCTTTCCGATAATGTACACAATAAATTATGTTTAAATACTTACTTTTTTTTTTGCGCCATTATAAGATTTTTTTAAACTTTTTTTTTATGACCAAATTTTTGATCTTCTACCTTTAAAAGGCTAGGCAATGATGTCAAACTAACTCTGCAATATTAAAGCCACATGCGTTTTGAACTAAACAAATGCGAAAATGCACACTTCTGAGTATTGGTTTACATTTTAGAGGCACGAAATGAAATGCATGATTTTTGTTGTCATATGGCAACGCCAGGATTCGGGTTAAACACAACCAGCATAGCAAGCTATTTCAATTCACTACGGAGCACATAATTTACCAGAAATGTTTTAACAGTAATTCATACCAATATATTGGTATTTAATGAGTTTGAACGTATGAAATAGTTAGTGACTATGATTGCTTTGCAAATATTCACCCATCAATGAGTGTTATTAAATTACCCAAAAAACAAACTCTTGTCGCAATATTTGAGTTGAGATGATAATTTCATTAGCAATAGGTATACCAGGGAAATAAATCTTTTGTTAAACGTCTTTCTTATGTACATATGTCGTACCGTTAATTTATTGAAAATATCCGTTCTATATTAATGACGTTAAGTATTAAAAATGTTAACACATGCTATGCAACTCTAAATTGTACATTCTAGTTCTAAATCACAAATTCGAATAAGATAGTCCACTTGTTTTTTTCTTTATTATTTGAGGCAGTAACAATGGACTGACCTTGATCAGTAAATGAGCAGATATCAATTGAAAAATAATACTTAGCTCTGGAATTTGGTATCCAATATGCGATATGCTCGATTCATTGCTTGCGTTGTTTTAACTGTACCTGAACGATGATGCTATGCGTTATGTGATTCACTCACAAACGTCACAAAAGATTTTCACTAGTCCAATGTTTTATAGTTTTTTTTTTTAGAAGTCACAAACGAAAAATGTTCCCAAAGTTTTGAAGTCTTTCACTAGAATTTCTTTTAATTCCCAGGTTTAGGCGCCAAAAAATGTTCACAAATATAAGGCTGACATTAACTTTTGAGAAATGAACGATGTATTTAATTTTAACCATTAACTTTATTCTGCGATTATTACAAATTATTTGCGGGCGACTGAGTGCTGCGACGATCAACTGATAAGTGATTTTCTAAGTTCAGCAATGATAAAAATAAACTGAGTGGGATTGCGGGCGATAACAATGCGAGTACACTTGAGGAGGTTACCTCTCTTCTCACTGTGGATAGATTTATTGGCATTTCGATACGAAGAGTTTGTTGACCTCTAGATGATATTTGTGTCACTGAACTATAGGGGATATTTCGACTAAATGCGTAGTGTAGATTTAAGCGGTAGGTATGTTGGTGTAGGTATATGTTGGTTAAGCGAAATTTCTCCAACACATAGGGTGTGTGAAAAACTCGGTAGGGTGATATTTCGCCCCCTCTGCCATACAATGTTTTCTTGTCTGAACAAGAGAAATCATTTGGAAAAATATACAGGGTGATTTAGAGTTATGTCTTCCGGTGAAGATTAAATTTTTTTTAAGCTTTCGCAGCCGTCCTGTAGTGCCTGTAGTGCCCTCCGAATAAGTTATGAACGATGTTGAGAGAGTATGATAAGATGGAAAATGTTGTTTATGAAATGACGTAAGTGTTTTGGTCACCAGTCTATTATGTTCTATTCACTGAAGTTTTAGGAAATTTTCCTTCAGTTTATCCAATCCATTTTGCTCTACCAGCATTGCTTGTTTCTAACGCGTTACACATAGAATGGCAATCTGAGTAGACCCAATAAGATTGTATCTAAGGAAAGAAAATGTACATTAGACAACTTGCTCGAAATTAAAATATATTTTTCACAAAATTCTGACTGTTGCTTTATTTATTAGTTTTCCAAACGTGTGTAGGGATTTTGCGTACAGTTCTTATAATAATCGTACAATGTATATGGTAGGGTAAGTAAACAAAAATAAAAACAAAACACCAGTAAAATTTAATCCCTTAAACGCATATATAACTATAGTAACGCCACCTTAGGGCTGATCGTCTGCAAGAGAAATAAAGGGGTTCTTGTGAGTAAGACATACTCAGTGGCTACAAATAGGACCTATAATATTCTATACTTACTGAACTAACTCATTAGCATACAATAAAATGTTAGCTAAACGCTAAAGATTCTTCCTCTTATGGGGTGGGCTGGAATCTCGATTAGAGATTAAATCACCATCACCCATGTATTACACTCCATGTGATGACAACTTTGGTTTCTCGAGACCTACCTACGAGCCACCGAGTAAATCCACTTAATAATAATATTAATCACAATCTAATCTAATAATAATCTACACAATTACTCATATATTTTTAATATACACACACCCACCTTTACTCTACTTGTGATGAAATCTAATTATTTTTCCCAGATGTGTGTTCAACTACGCGCACTAACCAACTGCAAACGACTAGGCAGGTACAGCAAGAGATCCCGCCAAAGATCCCCTCGTAACCAAATTCCGTTATATTGTATATTTTTATTACCCTATACGTGCAATTGAAGCCGTCAGTATCCCTCAATAATGAAGGTTTAGTCAGCCTTGAAATTTCCGGTTAGTGCTAAATACCTAATTTCTAAGAATTATCTACTGTATTTTCCTAGCTACGCGGATGCAGGGTTAAAACAGAGGAACCTTTATTGCGTTCTTTATCATTTATAACTATACTCGAATATTTTAATATTACTCCACACTGAAATAATATATATATCCCTTTATTTACAGAAAAAGCTTCAACGTCTGCCTAAAAATGAGAAAATGTATGTATAAATAGATAGCTAATTGGTATAGTACGTTAGTAGTATTTTAAATGCTAAGTATATACAAACATATGTATTAGATAACTGATGAAGCAAACAACACCTGAATATATCCATTTTCAAATAAATTTAATATGGTTTTTTAAACAAGACTTTTCTATTCAATATGACCTACTCTCTCTAGATATGAGCCTATATGCCAGTAACGGTGTTCGATCCACGAACCTAAAAGGAACAAATTAACAAATTCATAAAAAACAAGTTTTCTACCAAATATTGGAATCCTACTTCTCAGCTACACAATATTCCGCCTTGCTCCAATTAAACCTAAAAAGGAAAATAAATACACACAAAGTAAATTAATTTTTTATATGAATATAAATAATCAGCATCCTTCCAGCGAATTCAATAATGACATATTCAGATATCAACAGCAACAAAATAAGAAGACAACACAAAGCTGTCTGTATTCACCACTCGACTACGCTCATTCACAATGGTGAACAATAGATCCCATTTGATTTGACGCAATGCTTTTCGAAGCGTATATAAAGCGCGCCGCTCAATGCAGTCGGCATTGCGATCTGAGCATTCATCCCAGACGGCTCAATTGGATTTAAATTGACAAACAAAATAAAATAAATTTTACTTTTCAGCTTCACCCCAAAAAGCCGGAGGTACAGAAATCGGTCCTCTTACAAGGGCAAGCTCTGCCGCCCAGTCTGATAAAAGAAAACTATAGTTAATAGAAAACTATTTCAATTTTGTATTTTTCAGACTAAGGGGTTGCTCTTTGCTTGTTTGCTAAACGCTGCAGCACCGTACTGCTGCACGCCTTATTTATCAGCACCGTGCTGCATGCTTCATTTTTGCGCCCACACACATATTTGCACCAGTGGAAGTATCATTTACATTCGTTTTTGTTTTTTATTATTTTTCCGGATTTGTTATCATTTTTGATTGCTCTATTTTCATTTGCCTTTATTTTTCATTGGAATTTTGCTGTATGTATTATTGTGGATTTGCTTCTTATTAGTTTGAATATTTTTAGTCTATATTATTATTTTAGAATTGAATAAAGAGCTCGTGAGGATCACAAAAATGTTTATTGATTCTGCCATAAAAATTCCCTCAGAATAGGCTTAATCATTTGTCCTTCAAAGTCGGATATACTGAAACAGCAATATGTCAGATATCAAACAATTAATAAAATCACAAAGAGCCTTACCAACACAGCTCGAAAAGGCCAAAACACGTATTGACACAGTGAATGCAATTTGGACACAATTCGTCCAAACAAACACACCCATCTGTCAATCCGATAACGAACAAGCAGAAAACTACAGCTCAAGTACCATCTATGAAGACACTATAGAAGAGTACATTGAACTATCCACCATCAGCATTCCCACGTTCGATGGCACATGCAAGAATTGGAGTGCTTTCCATGACTTATTTAAGTCATTAATCCATTTGAATCCGCAGATGTCCAGAATTCAAAAGCTGCATTTTTTTTATATTATTAAGCCAAGCTCAGGGGATACCCTATGATGCAAAGCACAGCACGGCAGGAAGGAGATAGGGAATGGATTAGGGGATATGAGGAGAGTGGCGGAGATGCCAATGTATGTCGCCCTTAAACTTCCGCAGATTGTATGCCGGAGGAAAAACAGAAGATGGTAGCTGTTCCACATTCGCACTGTTCGGGATAAAAAAGCATTACGGAATCTTACCGTACGGCCGAAAGTAATTTGAAGGGTTAAAGGATGTGCGCGGTTTGCAGCGCGAGTATTGCGTGCAGGAATCATTCTACAAGGGATTAGACTAGATATTTCATCAGAACATTGACCATGCATGTAGCGATAAGAAAGCGAAAAGCATCCGACATTGCGGCGGTCTGATATAGGACTTGTCGAGGAGCGCTAGATTTGATGGGCTGAAATATTTCTTATACCTTTTCAGAAATCTAGGGCATTTCGATGCTTCCTTGGCAACAGAGAAGCTGTGGTCTGTCCAGCTTAATTTATTGAAAATGTTAATGTCAAAAATGTTTGTGATGGTGAATCTGAAATTAAGGCTATATCAAATGAAACGAGAGTGGTTAAACGGTGATCTTGTTTTAAAGAGATGAGACGGCTTTGGGTGTTAGATGAATTGAATTCGACGCGCTTCGCTTTACCCCAACCGGGGATGATATCAAGATCGTTATTCAATAATCTAGTCATGTCATCTCGTTTGACACATTGTAGCGTATTCCCCATACGCTACCCTTTTCCTTACCTCTTCGTTCTTTTTCTTTTTGGGCTTCTCTACCTTCTGTAGAGAAACCCCCATAATTCTCCCAGGGTACCTGAAAAGGGCCGAAAAAAGTCCATATTTTCGAGACGACAAAATTTAGATATTTTCGAGAAGTAGCCCTATGCTACTTTTCCATACTACATAAAATTCCTGAAAAGAAAAATTAGGGATCATCGAGAAGTAGCCCTATGCTACTTCTCCATACTACAAAAAATCCTGCAAAGAAAAGCAAAAGAAAACATATCCATACATAACCGCATATAAGTACAGACCTACATAAAACAATGAAAAAGAGAAAAAAGTGATAAAATTCTAAATTGTGCAAGACGCGCACAATGTACAATTTTGCTGACAAAACTTCACGCTAGTCAGCTACGATTCCAAGAACAAAACTGTAATTCGCCTAGCTGTAATGCATCGTACGATACCACCATACAAGGCATTAGAGCAAGCCCTTCGAAATTCCGAAAAATAATTTGTGGGCACAGCATACATGTTGGCTGCTACCACTGACTTATAACAATGGACTGAGCGTATTGTCATTTTCCTATAGGAAAGCATGGCACAAGTTTTATAACTCTCTCTTTCGCCCTATGGCGGAGTTGGAGCTACCAACACAAAATATTGCATTCTGGAACGTTTGCTTATGCCATTTGATGTTTTTATGTTGGCTACAGATGCAATCACCGCAGATGGAATAAGGTAAAGATAGTGTTTACCATGCTCCGTCTCTCTTGCCCATAAGCAGGATTCAATTAAGAATAACTTTTGAAAATTAAAGTTGGAATGAGTTTAATTCCTTATAAGCGATTAAAATATCACTTGGGCACAAGAAAATATATTTTTTTAATTAAATTCGATTTTCCGGTATAAAATTTCATCTGATTGGTTGAGTTTTACATGTTTTTTATGTAATCGTTTTAAAGGGTGCTCTAACGGTGATATACAGAAACACAATATTTTTTGTGCCACATGAAATAGGAAATCGCTCAGTCCATTGTTATAAGTCAATGGCTGCTCAAAGCACAGGCGTGTGATACACATACACACCCGTACTCGGACAGTAGCACAAACGCTGACATTCGTCCAAATTTCCGAGAAAACGAAAAATTCTCGTCTGTCGGTGGCTGAAGGCAAAGCGGCTGCGATCCTGGCTGCGATCCTGGAATAAAGAGGATATTTTATTAAAACCATCTGATTACTTTCATTGTATAGACTTACCGGAAATCAGTGATAATCTTAGAGAAAACCCCTATTTTGTAATGAATGTTCCTGAAAGAGGACTTCGTATTATACTCATTTGGTTGTCTTCATTGTATAGAATTACCTGCAAGCAGTGATAATTTTAAAGAAAATTTCGATTTGTGGTGAATTTTCCTGAAAGAGGAAATTTTATTAAAACCATTTGATTACTTTCATTGTATAGACTTACCGGAAATCAGTGATAATCTTAGAGAAACCCCCCATTTTGTAATGAATTTTCCTGAAAGAGGACTTCGTATTGAACTCATTTGGTTGTCTTCATTGTATAGACTTACCTGCAAGCAGTGATAATTTTAAAGAAAATTTCGATTTGTGGTGAATTTTCCTGAATGAGGAAATTTTATTAAAACCATTTGATTACTTTCATTGTATAGACTTACCGGAAATCAGTGATAACCTTAAAGAAAATCCCTATTTTGTGATGAATTTTCCTGAGAGAGGAAATTTTATTAAAATCATTTGATTACTTTCATCGTATAGACTTACCTGAAAGCAGTGATAATTTTAACGAAAATTTCGATCTGTGCGAATTTCCCCGAAAGAGGACATTGTGTTAAATCATATGATTACTTTCATCAATTAGGTTTACCTGCAAGTATTGAATTATTTTTTCGTCTATTTTGTTTTTCCTGTTTTCTAAATTTCGATTGGTGGTGGAAGTTTCCTGAAAAAGGAATTCGTGTAAAGAAAAAAAAGAGACATTTATCAACTTTTTTGTGTTATTTACCGGGTGAGAAAGCAATGTAACCCAGGCATCATACCTGAAATATAAACTTAATGATAACCAATGACAAATTACTTGTGCAAAAATTTTATATTTAACTCGCCTATTGAGATCGGTTGTTTACTTTTATTCCACCACTCATCCTGCTCCCAACGCATTAGCAGAATTAGGTCAAGCAGATAGGAGCCTATAAGCCTAGGAGTACATATGAAAAATAAAGCAAGCAAAGTGTAAAAAAAACAAAGAAGACAATGAGCCCAAAATTAAACAAATATAAACCAGAAAAAAGAGGCCAATGAGCCCACCAACTACTGCAAATTTGTCGTTGTTCTACACGGGAAAGAAAGGGGTGCACCCCCAGCATTGCCTGATTGCCAATTCCTGCCAGCGTGGGATATCTTCGCCTAAAGAGTAATGTATTTTCTGTCGTTTTTTTTCTTTGATTTAGCATTTTTTTTGTTTGTTATACATACCATTTTTTTTATTAGTATTATCAATATTTGATTATCATTCAGAGTTCGTTTGCATGCGTAGGATAGTTAAGGGTAGTCATCTTGACCACAAACACTTCTGTGTTTGTTCCCCGAAGACACTTGAGGTATTTATGAAACCTAGAACTATGGCAGATAGTAGGGCTTAGCCTACACTAAGATAGCGTTCAAAAGATTATATGTTACGAGGATATGAAACGCAATAGACAAGGATGAACGGCGGATGGTCCGCTGAAATAAATCAAATTGAGGCAGCGTTCCTTAGATTTCTTTATTTCAAACCAAAAAATTTTTTTTCTTTTTTTTTGCCTTCCCTTTTTTCTTTTATCCTCCAGGGAATCTATTCGGCACATGTACCCACGGCACGATCGATGACTAACTTCCACTCAAGAAGGGGGTGAAGGTAGGATGAGACACCGTTAAAGGCCGCTTGTAGCACACGAGGATGGGGCTAAGCATATTGCTACCGCTTTGGAGGCTTAGCCAGGGTGGATGGGGGCATCTGGGGCCAATAGTACCCAAAGCTTGAGTCTCAACTACATCTGAGACTCCTCTCAGTTCTCTCTCTCTTTCTCGATCGTTCGTCTTCGCGGCGTTGAAAACTCTCGGGGTGAATCAAAACTTGTTCGGCGTTGACGAGGTTTTTCGTTCTGTATTTTTCAGCATTTAATCACGTAAATTTTCTTCCTACCAGGCTTTTAGGTACCACCAGGGGGAGGGAGCTTTCACAGATCTTTTTTTCTGTCTGTCCGTCCGTCTTCAGTCGTGTATGCAAGTTCTTTTCTTTATTACCCGTCCGTCTGTCTGGTCGAACATTTTACTTCTTAGTGCACAGCTTTACAAGCATTGAAGGGATGTGGGTGGCAAGAACCACCCCAAGCCGGCTAATCGCTAGCGGCATACTCGCTGTGCAGCCAGCCACGCATATCCCGGACATGATTTGTGTAAAAAAGGTGTCGGATGCGGTATCTACATATACCCAGGTAGAAGTGGATATAAGTAGATCTGTCGACTGACGCGCTTTTCGGTACAAATGGCGCCCAAATTGGTTTTTTTCGTCCTTCAGTCGAGCTTCTCTTGACTAAAGTGCAATTACTATTTCAATGATTTTTCTGGACGCCCATTTGCTTTTCGTCACAAATGGCGCCCAAGTCATTGGTTTTCTTTCCGGCCTTAAGTCAAGCCTGTCTTGACTTAAGTGTAAGTACAATTGCAAGTTTTAATTTTTGATTTTTCTGGTCGCCCATTTGCTTTACAAATGGTGCCCAAACCATTGGTTTTCTTTCCGGCCTTAAGTCAAGCCTCTCTTGGCTTAAGTGTAAATAGAATTGCAAGTTTTAATTTTTGATTTTTCTGGTCGCCCATTTACTTTACAAATGGCGCCCAAATGTGTTTTTTTTTCCTTTAGTCAAGATTCTCTTGACTAAAGTGCAAATACTATTTCAATGATTTTTTCTGGTCGCCCATTTGCGTTACAAATGGCGTCCAAATTCGATTTCTTGGTGGCCTTTGGGCAAGCTTCACTTGACTGAAGTGCAAGTACGATAACAAGAATCATTTCTTATCTTTTTTATTATCATTATTAGACTTTTTTTTATTATCTAAGGCCGCACTATTTTTAACTGACTCAAGCGATTCCGTTTACTTCAAATTGGTTTGTCTGCGGAACTCATGCTACTTTTGCTGGCAACAGTGTGTGACCGGACGTGGGTTGCCTGGCCGGATACAAGGTGCTGAGTATACGCAGAGCTTTTCATGCTTATGTACAGTTCGTGACTTTCATGATAGCTCCTTGTTGGCTTTCGTTAGGCTCGAGCTTTGTGTCGCGGCTGGGTAACTCGGCCATGTTCCTGGCTGCATGTATGTTAGCAAATTGCCTTTGGTCAATCCAAATTAATTTCATCCCTAAATTTAACAGGTTCTTTTGTCCAAGTGCTCGTCTCTTCAGTGGAAAGCGAACTTTGTGCGCGAGGCGCACCACCTTTGAATCCAACCTTCGGCTCGTAGACACCGAGGCGATGCCCACTTGACAGTGCATTTGCCTGACGAGCTAGTCAGCTGCGCCAAACCTGGCAAGTTGATGAACGATGTTCATCGTTAGATTCTCGTCCTTATCTGGGCGTTGGAGTCAGCTTACCGGCTCCAGTGTGCAACCTAGCCCCAGTTTTTTTTTCCAAACACCTCTTCCCTTATCATAAAATTCTATGGTTCCTCTTGATGTTCCCTAGTGGAAGTGTGAGTTGTTCGGTTTGCAGTAGTCAGTCAGCGTTGTATGCGATGCATACGTTTTTGAAATTAGTTCCGGTTACATCTGCTGGTTCCAGGGAGAAGCCAGTATATTATTAAATTTCTATGTTGTTTCGGGCTCTGAGCAAATTTAGTTTTGGGTTTCGTAAAGTTGCTTTGAGATTTGTATTGTCACAATTGGCATACATAAGCATTCACAGTATTTTTTTCTTCTTGATAATTATTTTGGGATATTAATACATACAATCGGCTACTGCTTCTCTCCTGAGTACTAGCAGCCACTGAATTACTGACAACTTACATCCGCCCTTGATCTCAGCTTCACTCCCCTGCCAAGTTAATGGACGTTGTCCTTCCTTTTCTGATTTTTATCCTTGGTAAAAGAGTGTTCGGCCTGACCATCCTAACATGGGATGGTAGCCCTTCAGGCTCCGGTCGCACAATTTTAGTTTCTTCTATGTACAATCGTTAGCCCATAGTATAGACTGACAGAAAGTTCCTTGATAAACAATATTCTGCGGCGAAGAGAGAGAGAGAGAGAGATTTTTTTTGTCCAACAGGGCATAGAGAATAGGATCTTTTTTTTGTGTTGTTGTGTTGACCCGTCATGCCGACAACCCTTTGATAAATGAAAAACGTTAGTAATACATATAGGTAGAATAAATTGTTTGCGTAGAAAAGCGCAGGACTTATAATCTCAAATCAGAGCAGGTTTTTAATATATTTGGCACAATTTTCGGTTGAATTATTTTGGATATTCACATCATTGTTTTCTAATCATATTTGGTACAATTTTCGTTTGAACAATCACTGGCATTTGTATAGACACACCTTTTTTTTGGTATACTTGGCACAGTTTTCAGTGGAATTATCGTCGACATTAGTATAAACTCAATTTTTTTTATATATATATTTGGCACAATTGTCGGCTGGATTATCTTCGACATTAGTATTAACGCATATTTTTTTTATTATTTAATCATACCTGGCATAACTATTGGTTCAATTATCTTTGATAGGGACATCAGGACATTGTTTACTAAGCTTATTTGGCACAAGTTTCGTGTGAGCTATTGTTGGCGTAGACGCAGTTTTTTTTTTTTGTGTACTTGGCTCAATCTCCGGTTGGATTATCTTTGTAATTAGCATAAACGCATTTTTTTTTATATATATATTTGGCACAATATCCAATATCTGAATTATCTTCGATATTAGTTTAAACCCATTGCTTATCACACCTGGCACAATTTTCAGGTGAATTATCGTTGAAATGAGTATAATCGCGTCTTATTTATACATATATTTGACACACTTGGCTGCAAAGATGGACTTCTCCTTTTTATCGTCGGACGAGCTTGAGGTCGAATTCGTTGTTCGCAACCTTAGATCTAACGACACTAACGCTCGTCGCAAGCTAATGGAAGTGTACGAGGCCGAGAAATCAGAATTCGGCAGAACACCCTTTAGGTCTCACGATCATAAGAACCCATCGCGTGAATTACACTATATCATCAGTCGAGCCGACACTCTAAATCGTGATTTGAGCTCGGATCAAATCCGAACCAACGAAGATCTTACGCGTTATATCAGTCAGGTGCTCCATGTACTCCATAGAGCCCGGCGGCTGTATAATACGTCTCCCTCTGTCCAGTCTGATGCGCAGACCTTGGAGGATATCCTGAGACGTGTCGAATTTAGCCCTTCTTCCCAGCTTATGCCAGTGCCTGTGTCCGAGGGCGCTGGAAGCTTAATGCCCACAGTTCCTATGAGTAGCACAGACAGTCGAGGCTCAAATACGCTGACGGGTACCAAGCCGAAGACAGTTGCAGCGACGGAGGGTGCCTCGCTGCGTTTACCAGGTCCTAGCTTGGGGAACTTCCGCGGCAATTTTGACGAGCCGAACTTGGATGTACTGATATTCGGGGAGCACAGGGCTCAAGCAGCTTTCACAGACCTACCATACGCGTTTGCTGAACCACTTTCGAGAAAGTCTCGTATCCCATCGATCAACGAGCGGTTAGAATATTTGAATAGGGGGCCAGTCACTGGAGCACCTCCGCTGCCGAGGCATAGTAATGCTGAATCTCGTGTACCACCCTTACCGGGTTCGTTCGTATCTCCGCTTAACATCCCAACCCAACCCCGACAGGCAGCAGCGAGAGATCGTAACAGTGCATCCCACAGTCCTGTCTTCCGCTTTTGATGGCACATCAGGCCTGGACGTAACAAAGTTTATATTTCGGGTAGAATCCCAGGCAATACTGGAGCAAGTATCCGCCTCCGTACTCGTGGCAAGACTTACGTTCCGCTCTCCTACGCGAATACCGCAGTCAGGAAACTGACTACGAAATTCTCAAGCTAGTTGAGTCAAGGAGGCAAGGAGTTAGCGGTTCATGCGTTAGTATCTAAAATGAGCATAACGATTCCAGAAGCAGAGCTGGTGGAAATATTGCGTCGTAACATGAAGCCGGCTTTACAGAAAGCTTTACTTCTCTATCAGACTGACAATGTGCTAGATCTGAGGGATCTATGCAACCGATTCGAAAAATTATGGTCGGATATAGTGCATGAAATTTATTCAGACACGCAGTATTTAGATCACGCCTTGTCTATTCACATAGAGGCCATTGAAATTTCACCGCAGGGTTTCCAGAGTAATGTTCCAACAGACACTCGCCGACATGTTAGATCTCGGGTGACATGCTGGAATTATTCGGCTGAGGGTCACATCTACATCAACTGTCCACTAGGCCCACAGATAGTCCTCTGCTATGGATGTGGTACAGTGGGAGTCATTAAAACTCAATGCAGAACTTGCTTGTCGGGAAACCGAGGCAGGAGTCAAAATTTTGTAGGTGGTCAGCGCCGTTTGGCTCTAGGTCAACCCTTCAGGCGCACGACAGAAAAAGCAGCTACCAACACCGAGCCCGATCGCTACCGCTAACTCGACGGCATAAAGCTGCCAGCGATGCTACAGCATCCCCTGGTGTCAAAACGTTTGAACCCAGATTGCAAGTGAGAATCAATGACAGCGTAACGTGGTTCGTGTTGCTCCCGCAAATCTTCTTTTATTTGCCGGATAATCTAATTCAGTGCTTTCTTTTGAATTTACATTTTTATTTGTGAAGTGACCTAATATCGAAGAGTGCACTATCTAATCGATTCCTTCTGTGAATTTCTGTAATTTGCCATTAATTTTAATTACTGTGGCTTTAACAATGGCAGGTCGCAACACCAAAAATTCGGGCAAAGCTCTACAAGTGCAAACTAGTCAGCAGAGTGTTGGTGATCAGGTCCGCACTCCAACATCGCTATTCATTCCAGCTAATGTTACAACTGATGATGATGTGCTCGTGCGTTTAGAGAAGCGTATAATAATAAGCATTACAGCTATAATCGACGAAAAGATGCAGTCATTAAAAGCAGCATTAGTTGACAAAATAAATGAATCTGTCTGTGCCCTGCGCCTGGAAGTGGAGTCACTACGTAAGACTGTAAGTGAAGTGCAGCAAAAATGCGATTCGTTTGAAGCAGCTATCGATGACATGAAACGGATTAATCGTCGTAGTGACGTCGTTTTAAATAATATTCCACAAGTAAATACGATTGAGCCTCTTGCAGTCATTAAAAATATCTCTGACGTCATCGGACATTGTTTATCTCCCTATGCGGATGAGTTGGCTGAAGTCTAACCGAAACAAAAACACAAATTGTCAACATAGTAGAAATGTAAACAACCCACTCATTGTCAGGTTCTCATGCCACAATGAAAAAAGGTTACTTATGGCGCTTCTTAGAAAGCACGGTGGACTCAAATTAAATGAGATTAATTGCAAATTTATATCCGACGGAATTATCCACACCCCAGGGTTCTATTCTCGGTCCTCTTCTCTTCTGTCTATACATAAATGATCTACCCACGATTTTGCAAGATACTTCGGGCCACCTCTACGCTGATGACGTACAAATTTATCTAGATAGGCCAATTGGCTTAATCGAGGACGGCGTCATTCGGCTTAACAATGACCTTGATAGGATCTGTGGCTGGAGCAGTCGCAATCAACTAATTCTAAATCCAACTAAGTCAAATTGTCTATTTGTGAGCGGGGGAAAGTAGTCTGTGAAGCGCAATGCCGAACAACGAGAAAGCTGTCTAAAAGGAAAGCATGCATACTTGATAGATGGAATTTGTTGGTTTGTTGATTTGGTGTTTATGGTGGTATGAGCGTTTTGATGTTTTTGTAGATCGCTTTGGCATCTCCCACGAGAGTACGTACAGTAGTGTGGTATAGTTAGCTGAGTGCTATGGGCGCGAATTGGTACTTCTCAAGGCGAGGTAAAGTTACCTTAGTGAAATTGAAATTGAGATTTTTGGCTGTGTGGGTACTGTAGTAGATGCTAGGCGGATGGCCCACGATGCAATTCAAGTTATGTACTAATGTAAGTCAGAATAATAAAATCTCAGACATAGTGGCGCAAGGAGTCAAATGATGAATAAGTTAATAAATAACGGAAATCAGGTATGTATGTTAGTAGTGCTTATATGGTTAGTATGCATGGTCAGCTATATGATCCAAATGGTGAATCACGAAGCCTATCCAGACTGAATTGGGCACATCTTAACCTTCACGTGGGCCCCTCTGCCAGCGTCCAAAAGAATGTATTACCTGTATAGGCCAAGTACAATTCTTTTAGACACTGCTAATAGGATCTAGGCCCGAACGGAGTTACCAGTACCGTTTAAAAAATATATCTAGCATGAAAGATTGAAACTGGGAGTATTCGTGGTCCGTTGATCATGCTTTACGAAAGCCATACCAAATGGGTGGACCGACATTGGCTAACTTGGTACTACGGGGTTTGAGGAGCCCTGGATAACAAGGTTTTATCCACCTCAACTCGGGATGGCCCCTTTATGGGAGCATCGTAGTGGCTGTGGTATAGGGTGCCAAGACCTGAGATCGACAGAGATGGGATAGGTCTCGCTTCTACCAGTAAGTTTATGTCATGTCATGCAATTTTGGCGTACTGGTAATCGTTGTCTCGACACGAGGAATCCGTGCATGAAGAATGCCGTGAGATTAAGCCATACTTGGCAAGTGCTCACGTAAAATCCTGACAACTTTCTGTCTTTTTGTGAATAGGAGGGATTATGACCTAAATGATCTAACAGAAGTTAAGATCAACGGCATCGTCATACCATATGCTAGGTTGGCTTAAAACCTGGGTGTCCTGCTAAATACTTAGTTTACTTGTTGTGATTATATATCTAACACAGTTGGAAAGGTGTATTCTTCCCTGGGAATGTTAAGAATGTCTGCGAATATATTGTCACAATGCATGCGTATGAGGCTTGCAAAGGCTCTCGTCCTACCTCCCTTTATCTTCGGGAGTCTAATATTTCCAAAACTGGATTCTTGCTGTCAGCGGAAATTAACGGTAGCTTTCACTGACACGATTCGATTTATATTCGGCTTGCCCAGATTTTCTCATATGTCATCCTACGTCGACTCCTTTCTTGGATGCTCTCTCGAAACATGGCTTACCCGTCAGCATTCAGCTCTTGGCTTCGACCCTTTTGCCTTAATACGCACTGAACGATGCTATGCACTGCATTGCCCTGAGCCTCTTCGATTTCTCGACTATATTTTTACACACATCATTATTGTTATTATTTACATTTGTTTCTTTTCTTTTCTTTTTCCTTTTGCTTTTTTAAATCTAGTTTAATTTTTGTTCTTTTACTATAATATTATGTTATCTCATATATCAATTGTTCGAAACATTTGTATAACGTTTTTCATTGTTATGATTCTACCCGCGCTTCTATTTTACACAGACACTGTTAATCTATAGAATTTTTCCTACATTAATTGTACAATTTAAGATTTCTAAAATCTTATGTACCGTTGCCAGCAACAAAATTTATTATTATTATTATTATTTGATCTTAAACCGGGTAAGAGCCTTAAAGTAAACATGTCCAATTGCTCAATTCAGACAGAGAATTCTAGCACTCAAAGCACGTCGAATGTCACCACCTACTCGGAGCCCTGTCCTTCAGAAAGTTGTAGTTGCACCTTCTCGGACGAAAGCATTTCAACCTCCACCTCCGATTTAGACGACGCGTCATTTTGTGTCAGTGAGTTCGCGTCGGCTCCGGGTTCCCTCCTCTCCAAGACTGTACCACGCACGCATAGGTACCTCCGCCTGCGCACAGTTATAAAGGCTGCCATCGACGAAACAGTTGTAACTGACAAAAAGGATCCTTGGGATCCTCGGCCTTATTCTGATGTCTACATTCAGGGACAAAAGATACGAGGCTTTTTTTTATATTAGTGAAAAATTCTATTTAGAATAATGGATTATTTTCTATTCCCTCAATTTGTGGTGAATTTTCATGAAAGAGGACTTCGTATTAAACTCATTTGGTTGTATCATTGTATAGACTTACCTGCAAGCAGTGATAATTTTAAAGAAAATTTCGATTTGTTGTGAATTTTCCTGAAAGAGGAAATTTTATTAAAACCATTTGATTACTTTCATTGTATAGACTTACCGGAAATCAGTGATAATCTTAAAGAAAATCCCTATTTTGTGATGAATTTTCCTGAAAGAGGAAATTTTATTAAAATCATTTGATTACTTTCATCGTATAGACTTACCTGAAATCAGTGATAATTTTAAAGAAAATTTCGATCTGTGCGAATTTCCCCGAAAGAGGACATTGTGTTAAATCATATGATTACTTTCATCAATTAGGTTTACCTGCAAGCAGTGAATTATTTTTTCGTCTATTTTTTTTCCTTTTTTCTAAATTTGGATTGGTGGTGGAAGTATCCTGAAAAAGGAATTCGTGTCAGGAAAAAAAAGACATTTATCTACTTTCTTGTGTTATTTACCGAGTGAGAACGCAATGGAACCCGGGCATCATACCTGAAATAAAAACTTAATCATAACCAATGACAAATTACTTGTACAAAAATTTTATATTTAACTCGCCTATTCAGATCGGTTGTTTACTTTTATTCCGCCATTCATCCTGCTCCCAACGCATTAGCAGAATTAAGTCAAGTAGATAGGAGCCTATAAGCCTAGGAGTATATATGAAAAGTAAAGCAAGCAAAGTGTAAAAAAGAAAAAGAGGCCAATGAGCCCAAAATTAAACAAAAAAAATGTAAACTAGAAAAAAAAGCCCAATGAGCCCACCAACAACTGCAAATTTGTCGTTGTTCTACACGGGAAGGAAAGGGGTGCACCCCCAGCATTGCCTGATTGCCAATTCCTGCCAGCGTGGGATATCTTCGCCTAAAGAGTAGTGTATTTTCTGTCGTAAGAAGTAAGTCTGAGTTTTTTTTCTTTGATTTAGCATTTTTTCCTTTTGTTATACATACAATTTTTTTTTATTAGTATTATCAATATTTGATTATCATTCAGAGTTCATTTGCATGCGTAGGATAGTTAAGGGTAGTCATCTTGACCACAAATGCTCCTGTGTTTGTTCCTCGAAGACACTTGAGGTATTTAAGCAACCTAGAACAATGGCAGATAGTAGGGTTTAGCCTACACTAAGATAGCGTTCAAAAGATTATATGTTACGAGTATATGAAACGCAATAGACAAGGATGAACCGCGGATGGTCCGCTTAAATAAATTAAATTGAGGCGTTCCTTATATCTCTTTATTTCAAACCAAAAAAAAAATTTTGCTTTTTTTTTTGCCTTCCCTTTTTTTTCTTTTATCCTCTAGGGAATCTATTCGGCACATATACCCACGGCACGATGGATGAATAACTTCTACTCAAGAAGGGGGTGAAGGTAGGATTAGACATCGTTAAAGGCCGCTTGTAGCACACGAGGATGGGGCTAAGCATATTGCTACCGCTTTGGAGGCTCAGCCAGGGTGGATGGGGGCGTCTGGGCCCAATAGTACCCAAAGCTTGAGTCTCAAGTACATCTGAGACTCCTCTCAGTTCTCTCTCTCTTTCTCGATCGTTCGTCTTCCCATCGTTGAAAACTCTCCGGGTGAATCAAAACTTGTTCGGCGTTTCTGAGGTCTTTCGCTCTTTTTTTTCAGCATTTAATTACGTAAATTTTCTTCCTTCCAGGATTTTAGGTACCACCAGGGGTACGGAGCTTTTACAGATCTTTTCTTCTCTCTGTCCGTCCGTCTGCAGTCGCGTATACAAGTTCTTTTCTTTATTGTCCGTCCGTCTGTCTGGTCAAACATTTTACTTCTTAGTGCACAGCTTTACAAGCATTGAAGGGATGTGGGTGGCAAGAACCACCCCAAGCCGGCTAATCGCTAGCGGCATACTCGCTGTGCAGCCACCCACGCATATCCCGGACATGATTTTTCTAACAAGAGGTGTCGGATGCGGTATCTACATATACCTGGGTAGAAGTGGATATAAGTAGATCTGTCGACTGACGCGCTTTTCGTTACAGCATGCGAGATTCCCTCTGGAGTCTGATTCTTCTTTTGGACAATATCCAATGAAGCCAGGGCTGTGCGACCAGCCCCAGCCCATATATGGGAGTTGTATTCCATTCTAGGTCTAATGTAGGACTTATAGAGGAGCGCTAGAATTGACAGGCAGAAATATTTCCTACAGCTTTTCAGAAATCCAAGATATTTCGATGCTTCTTTGGCAACAGAGAAGATCTGATCTGTCCAGTTTAACTCACTGGAAATATTAATTCCAAGAATGCTTAGTTACGGTGAATCAGAATTTAATGCTCCATCAAAAGAAACCGGTGTGGTGAAGTTATGATCTTGTTTTAAAGAGATGAGACAGCTTTGGGTCTTAGATGCATTGAATTCGACGAGATTCGCTGTGCCGCGAGCGAGGATATTGTTAAGATCGTTATTCAATGATCTAATCATGCAATCTCATTTAACACATGCGGCATTCCCCCTGGAGTCCGCAAGAGTGTCAAAGGAGTAAGCGAAATCAAGAGTACTGCCATCTGCGAAACTATGGATGAGATTGAAAGTAAGGGAAAGCAGATTATTAATGAAAATTAAAAAGAGAGTTGGAGAGATAACAGAGCCTTGAGGCACACCGGCATTTATGGGATGCGGTTCAGATGTAACACCGTCTAATACAACACGTATTTGGCGCCTAGATAGGAAACTTTCAATCCATAATAGAAGAGGAGGAGTGAGACCAAGTGCTTTAAGTTTGGCTAAAAGGGCTGGATGCCAGACTCTATCAAAGGCCTTTGAAATATCTCTGGGGCAACAATTTTTGACCTACCAAAATTGTGAAGACTACGGTTCCAACGTTTCTTAAGAAAGGTCAGCAAGTTTCCAGATGAGCGTCCAACTCGGAAGTCATAGTGGCGATCATTGATGAGATGATTAGTTTCTAAATACTTCATTAATTTTGAGTTCCTGATAGATTCAAAAACCTTTGAAAGAATCGTAGTGTTCGCAATTGGTCGATAATTTGAGGGATCGTTACCCTCTCCTTTCTTGGGAAGAGGCTAAACGTGAGCTAATTTCCAAGCAGTTGAAAATTTTCCTGTCGAATAAGACAAGTAGAATAGTTTGCGCAGAGGTTTAGCCAAGGATGAGGCACAGCTTTTAAATAATAGGGACGAGAAACCATCAGGATCTGCGGCTTTGGAGACGTTGATCCCCTTAAGGACCCTGAACGCATCTCTCGTACGGACATGTATTGGCTCTTGTACACATCCACACGAGAAATGCAAAACAGGTGTTTGTGGGTGGGTGGAAGACGAGAATATGAAGCGAATATAGTAGCTAAACTATTGGCTTTATCCAGGGAGTCAACAATTACTTTACCATTATAAAGTAGTGAAGGTATTGAGGAACTGGTGAAGTTTTTCCTGATGGCTTTGACCAGGGACCAGAAACCTTTGTTACC
Source organism: Dioctria linearis (assembly GCA_963930735.1). Lineage (NCBI taxonomy): Eukaryota > Metazoa > Arthropoda > Insecta > Diptera > Asilidae > Dioctria > Dioctria linearis. The sequence continues at coordinate 83,806,109 of OZ005744.1, forward strand.
TTTTGCGGCTTGCCAAGATTCTTTGTCTGATATTCTGGTCAAAAAGAAATTTTTCTCTCCGGATAATGGACTTACAGGTGTTCCGTACAGTCTTGTAGACTTCTTTCAGTTCCGGACATGGATGCAATTGATAGGCGCGAAAAGCGGACCCTTTCGCTTTAATGGCGTGCTTGCACTTATCGTTAAACCACGAGCAATTTTGCTGTTGTTGAGATCTGCTGTAAGAATACGGAATGTATTCACGCATGCCAAGACTAAGTATGTTACTAATTTCTAATGTGCATTCATCAACATCCCTCGAAGCAAAACAGACCGAACAATCAATTTCTCTAAGATACTGAGTGAAACTTTCTCAATCAGCATTCTTATAGTACCAAAAAAACCTTCTTGTAGGTGGAGAAGTAGGGCGGCACAGGTTTGAGGTGGTGAATTGGGCCGTGATTAAACAAAGGTCTGAATTACCGAGAGGGGAACCGACTGAGATGGAATATTTGTCAGGATGAGATGTTATCTGAGAGCCTGCTTATTTGACTTAACAGAAGCAAGCTATCAAAAGGCTTGGGAGGTTTTAACACAGCGTTAAGACACCAAACGAGTGCTCGTAAACGCACGCATAAAAATCCACCTCAACCAACCGAGCATTAGAACAGAATCTGCTCAAGCGTTAAGAAATGGGTTCACCCAAACCGACAAAAATCTACATGAGTTGTAAGCTTGCAACATCGAGCTTAAGCTGATATTTGGCGTGCTTATGCTGCTCCCGAAAGGTCAGCTTAATGCCGCATTCACAATGCAGAGCTGAGTAGAGTAGCATAGAGTGCCACATGTGTAGAGCATAACTGCATTGATCTAATGCACATAACATAATATGCAAAGAGAAGCAAACTGATCCAACGAAAAATATTAAAACAAAAAAATTGCTTTACTACATGACTGGATCATACACTGCATGAATGAAATTGTAGTAGAGTAATCGTAAACAAGCAAAGGAAAAAGAGAAAAACAATTCTTTTTCATCAAAGCTTGTTCATATGACCGAGAGTCATAAGTAAACAAATAAACCCATCATGGGTAAATAAGCACTATGCATGTGCAATGAACTTTGTGTATAGCGATATAAGGCTTACTCGGCATTCTTGTGTGTAATCACCGATTTCAGGTGATCAATCGTGCAAATTTAATTTTTATATGCATAATGATGAAGTAAGCGATTTTGGTAATGTGTAAAAGACCTGTAATTTGGTAAATAAAATCAGAGTATAATCAGAGCTCTCAGGTGTCTTTTATTATAACGAGCTCCCTTAGCTCCTAAAGATGGATACCCTCCAAGGTAAATAGAGCTGTCTAGCTCTCATACCATTGCCTGATTTAAATAGAGCTCTTTAGCTCTTAACTAATTAAGGCACCCTCGATAGAGCTGTCCGCAGCTCTGGTAATTTCATCGTCACTTATTATTAAGACCAAACTTTGAGCTTTTCAGCTCTCACTTGGTCGAGGTACAAGTACTTAGAAGCTCCATATGGCTCTACCGCTTGTATCTCTATATTAATAAAAGTTTGTTCTTCTTATTATAAGATACTCCACAACCATTGGCCAATGGAAAGAAGACGAGAAAAGTAAAAATAACATTACACATGGCATCCTCATATGCATATGGCTATCTCAGTTTGGCTGAGCGCAGAGTGGAGCTGCATGAAAACAGGTCATAGTTTAATTCATAGTTTATTTCCGAAAGCTTACAAACTGGAGTTTCGAACTACTAATATATAGATGGCGTGGAAAAAAGCTTCATACTAATTTTTATCATAACTAACATCTTTTAATGTTATATTCTGATTTCATATTTTTTATGAATGCTAATAAAAAACAAAAGATATTTTATGCAAACTTCATGATTTAAAAATCAAAAAATTTAGTTAATTTTTATCTAGTTTCGAAGCAATCTCATGATGCACTTTTTCGAATTGATTATTTTGACAGCGACAAGAATGTTCATTTGGCGTTGCTATGGCATTTTGTTATATTAATTCATTGAATAAATAACTAATAAGGAAGCGGGGTATCGTGCGAATACAGTGTATGTGTGTAGGTAATTCAATGACAGTCAGACCCATTAAGCAGGGGGAGAAATGACCAGAGGGCTGTCCACTATTTGACAATTGTGCTGGATTTCTGTCATTTTAGATTCATGAAAAGAAAGTTCGGGTTTAATGTAGCGATTTTGTTATAAATAGCTAATTAAAAGTGCTTTTTACTTCATAGTAGTGAAGTATTATAGCGAAATATTGTTTTGTGAACGGGATTTTATAATCCTCCGGAGTCTTGCAATTATGATGTTGAAGTGCGCTGTGCTGTGCTGCAGAAGCAACCGGAGTTTTTGTCGTGAGAAAGGATTTTTCAAGCAAGTTTAATAGTTTTACTAATAAATTATATTGTTTTAAGTAATATAAAAGTGAAATATTTATTAAAATAAATAGCCATGTGAAAAAATTTAACATTTTCCAATGCCGGTTTGTTTAGTTACAATTAAATTGTGACAAGTCCATTAAATTATCATAGGCAACGCTAAGAAATATTATCTGAAAATAAGAGGGAGCTAAAAATTTGTTTCTTTACTTAGTAGTTTGAATTATAAAATATGCCCCCCCCCCTTCAAAATGTCACGATTTCATTACTGCCATGACGAAACGAATACAAACTCAGAACACTAGTATATTTCGCTGAGTGGCTTATGTATACATATATCAAGAATTATAGACTTCCTCAGACACAAATCGAGGAAATAAAATATCAAGTAGAAAAACTAATAAAGGAAAACGTGATTGAACCTTCAATGCGTCCATACAATTCTCCTTTATTAATTGTTTCAAAAAATTCCGACAATGGAAATAAAAATGGCGTCTTGTTGTAGATTTCAGACAACTGAATAAAACAATTTTAGATGATAAATTTCCTTTAATAAGACTTGATGATGTACTAGACAAGCTTGGAAGAGCAAAATACTTTTCCACACTTGAGCTTACAAGTTTCTTTCATCAAATCAAATTAGATAAGAAGTTTAGGCTATTGACTGCATTTTCAAACAACAAAGGCCAATATTAATTTAAAAGACTGCCATTTAGTTTAAAAATGTCAACCAATAGTTTTCAAAGAATGCTTTCAATAGCTTTGTATGGACTATATTCTGAAGCATTCTTATACGGGGATGATATTATTATCTTTTGATGTACCCTAAAACATCACAATCAAAATTTGATCATAACATTTAACAGACTGAGAAAATATAATTTAAAATTAAATCTGGGAAATGTAGATTTCTACAGACAGAAGTAACGTATTTGGGACATCTAATAACAAAAATTGGTATTAGAATAGACCCTAAAAAATATGACACTGTGTTGAATTATCCCACCCCAACAAATGCGGATGACGCAAGAAGATTTATTGCATTCTGTAACTACTACAGAAGATTCATTCCAAATTTCGCTAAAATAGCAAGACCAATAAATTTTTCATGTTTAAAGTCAAAATTGACAAATTCACTAATTCTACAATATCCCAATTTTGATGGAAAATTTATATTGACAACAGATGCTTCACAGTTTGCTCTTGGAGCAGTATTATGATTATCACAAGGTGACAGGATCTGATTTACCAATTTCATATGCTGGCAGAATGCTAACAAAATATGAACTTAATGAACCAATAATTGAAAAAGAGTTATTAGCCATACATTGGACAATAAATTTCTTTAGACCTTATTTATATGGTAGAAAATTCATCGTGGTAACAGACGACAGACCTTTAGTAAGTAAGTAACGGCATTTTCAAACCCATTTTGACATTACGAATATTTAAGAATGCCGTTTGGTTTGAAAAACGCCCCATCAACCTTTCAAAGGTTGATGATTGCGGTACTACGTGAATATATAAACAAAATATGTGTTGTGTATTTGGACGACATCCTTATATTCAGTACGTCCTTAGAAGAGGACATAATAAACTTAAAGAAAGTTTTCGACAAACTAAGACAGGCCCGACTTAAAATTCAAATCGATAAACTTTCTGAGCAAAGAAACAGAATTTTTAGGTCATATACTGACGTCAGAAGGAATTAAACCAAATCCTAATAAGATAAGAGTAATCCAAGAATTAAAACTGCCAACCACTCAAAAACAGATAAAATCGTTTTTGGGTATAACAGGGTATTATAGCAAGTTTGTTAAAAACTATGCAGAAATTGCAAGTCCCATGGTTAAATATTTAAAGAAAGAGGCAAAAGTCAATCCAAACGATCCTAGTTACATTACGGCTTTTGAAAAACTTAAAGAAATAATCACCAAGTTCCCTATTCTTAGATATCCTGATTTCAACAAAAGATTCAAGCTCATCACAGATGCCAGTAACTTAGCAGTTGGAGCCGTTCTTACACAAGAAGGCCACCCCATTTGCTATGCATCTAGAACACTCAACGATCATTAGAAGCGGTACCCAGCAATCGACAAGGAATTATTAGCGATAGTATGGGGAACCAAGTACTTCCGACCATATCTGTTTGGTAAAGAGTTTGATCTGCATACAGATCACCAGCCAATCAAATGGTTATAATTGAAACATACAGGCAAAGATATCAACCCCCGTCTACAAAGATGGTTGATTCAGTTGGGTGAATATGATATGAAAATCGAATAGATTAAGGGAAAGGAAAATAAAGTTGCCGACTTCCTCAGCCGAATCAATACAGAAACAAACGAAATTAATATTTTCGAGACAAACAATTCTAAAAAGGAAGGATATATAAAAGAAACTAAAGAAAGTGCAAACACTAATCTTGAAAGAACTAGAAATATGATAGTTTTAAGTATTAATCACTTTGAGGAGAATTCAGAAGATCAAACTGATACTGAAAATTTGAGTATTACTTCAGAGCCAGTAGAAATACAAACTACTCATTCACAGGAAGATATTCTTAGTAACTACATACTTGCACTTCATCTTCCCAATTAAGAAGAATAAGATTAGATCTAGCCGACTACGACTTCGATATTAATTATAAGCAAGGTAAAATGAATGCGAATGCTGATGCCTTATCAAGGATAAAAATCGATTTTGACATATTAAGAGCAATGATTCCCACACAAGAGCAATGCCCAACAAAATAGAAAAAGAAGATAAAAAGAAATCCCAGGATAGCAGCCCAGCCAACATAGAGACTGATCACCTTTATACAACGAAGTAAGAAGGTTAAAAAAATTAAAATTTGAGCTCAACAGGAATAAAGCACTAATAAAAGAAAATAATCGTTTGCCAAATATAATAATAAATAATAAGAGAGTGATAATCGAATTCAGCAATAATCCATATCACGACTTAGGTTTGATCTTGGAGACACTGATTTCGAAAATGAAATAAATAAAAACGGAGTCCCTATATTTAGCGAAAGATGACATCTTATTTCATTATATAAGCGTCGACGAATTTAAAAATAATAATAAATAAAACATATTAAAAAACTTTTAAAATAAAGAACTTTTGTAAATAAAATACATTAAAAAAATAAATAATTTTTTTCTTTCTCTATATCACTGAGATGTGCATGAGTTGCATTTAAACAATTGTGATTATAGTTATGGATGCCCAAACTTTTAAGATTTAATCTGAGTTGTAGCATTTCTTATTTTGCATTCAACTTTTCTTGTTTATATCACTAAGCAAGAAAAAAATTAGTTTTTAGTTATTAGTTCATTTTAACAAAAGTTTTTTAATATATTTTATTTTCTACTTTTTAGTCATACTCTGGATACTTGACTCCCGAATTTGACTCTTAAAACTCGACCCTCGAAACTCGACTCACGAAACTCAACTCTCGAAACTAGACTCTCGACTCATATAACACTGACAGAAATTTTGTAGGTAGTATTGATAAAATAGTTTTATAGTGAGTCAACATACATTTTTTTATCAATGTGATAAAAATCTGTTCCATATAAATGAAATTTATCAATATTTGGAACGATTTTTACAAAAAGTTTATCATTCTGATGAAACAAATTTTATTAAACCTAAACATGGTTTTTACCGATTTCTTTTGTATATATCAAATTTCTTTAGTTGCATAGAAAAAGATTTTATCAATTTGAAAATAGCCTTTATTGGTAATCGAAGCATTCGTACGTGATAAAAGTTTTGTAAAGACAACAAGATACCCCACACCATACTGTACGTATAATGTAGACCATACGGAGAACTATTTGGACTACCCTGCCCTTTGTTCTGTTAGTGAACTGGTCACTGGTTATATTATAAGAGCGTTCAAAGGGTTTTACCGATAAGTTTGTTTATTTTATCAGTGGAATAAAAACTTTTTTTCAGTTTGATGAAAAATTTGTCAGTGCGATCGATTGTACGTGCCTTAGGCTGTGCGGCTGTGCCGGTGTCGAGAGGTAACTGAATTGTGTACGTTGGCTATGTGATAAAATCTTTTATCAATGATATAAAATGCTTTGTCAGTGTGATAAAGTGTTTATAAATATAAAAACCATCTTATCAATTTGAAAAGAATTATTTGTATGTATATTGGTTAAATGGATAAAAATTTCTTCGTATGGAAAAAACCTTTGTCCATTATATAAAGTTTCTGTCGGTGTGATAATTGATTTTCTCGATTGTGATACACGCCATTAGAAATGATTATCATTGTCCAAATAGTCTTCTGCCGATGCAGTTCAGTGAAGTCACGTTTCAAAGTGAGAAAATTCAGTGTTCATTTGGTACTTTGCGATTTTGCATTCAAGTGGTGATAAGTGATATTTTTTTAAATACTGTATATGTTATAATAAGTTCGTCTCAAACCTAACTCAAAAGCTATTTGATTAAATAACTTTAAAAAAAATAATAATAATATAATATATTAAATGGAGCAAAGATTATTGGAGGAGTTGCTGGACGAACTAGATTTCAATTTTGAAAGATTGAACAAGCAGCAAATAATAAAAGCATTGGTAAGTTTCCTTTTCACTTTAAAATGTTGATTAAATTTTCCCATTTATTGTACATAATTTGCAGATTGCGATATAGATATTGAGGCACTGAAATATATACAGCCAAAACATCTCCACACCTTCTTTAAATACCACTTGAATGCACCGTTGGGTGTACAAATTCATTTTCAAGGAAGCTTGATTTCGTGGCAGAATTTGCAGACAGTGAGTACAATTGCATAATTTTTATTAAATCTACTCTTTGCCATCGTTTTGATGAATATATACAATATATATAACCTACATATATCTATATATATATCTATCTATTTCTTTTTTATACATATTATTGTTTCATCATTCAGGATACTGTAAATATTTTTCAAAAGTGCTCAAAGTGGTTACATAAATAAGTAATTTATATAGAATAGTGTTTTAATTAAGTATGATTTGTTTTTTATGTAAAGCTTGTAACTTTAATTTGTATTCCATGGTTATTCACTTCCAAATTTATCATTGCCTGCGGTCAGATAGCACATATGAGTGCATAGAAAATCAATATTCTCAATCTTTTCAAAATTTAAGCAGTTTTAAAAGACATATTAGAAGAAAACATTTAACTTCCGAGGAAGAATGTGATTTCATTCATAAAGCAAATGATTTATCATGTGAGACCAATAACAATTTACTTGATTCTTTATTCAATGTTGATGTGGTGTGAATTCCCCTATTTCCAATATTATGAAATCTATTACCAATGACAGTCTTAAAGAGCGAAGTATTATTTCAAAATTTTTAAGAATATCATCTGCTATCGAAAATCCCTTTAAAATGTGCAGCACTGACTATCGGCTAACAGAATGATTGACAGAAAATTACTACTTAAGTAACTTAAAAGAATTCAGAATCAATAACGAAATAAGTCCAGTTATGCACAACGAGGAGGTTACATTTGATGAGAAATTATCTAAAGGTGTTATTTTGCCTCTCAAATTTCAATTCCAGAAGTTTTTCGAAAACGGAAAACTGTTATTAAAATGTATTAATCGAATGAAATATTTAGAAAAGCACAGTAACGAGATAACTCACTTTGTTCAAGGGAAATTGTGGAAAGAAAAAGTAGCTAGATTCCAAAATAAGCTCGTTTTGCCCTTTTTCCTTTATATAGATGATTTTGAGAAAAATAATCCCCTGGGCTCACATTCAACTTTTCAATCTATATCCGCTCTTTATTACACCTTTCCTCTATTGGAAAACACATCTAAATTGGAAAACATTTTTTCAGCTGCCTTTATCAAATCTTCAGATATTAAACAATATGGGAATGATCTGAGCCTGAAATGTTTAATAGACGAAATTAATTGTCTTTCAGAAGAAGGTATAATGATAAATACATCAGAACGAAGCTTTAAGGTTTATTTTGTCCTTGGTCTTATACTCGGAGATAATTTAGGATTAAATAGTATATGTGAATTTAGTAAATCATTTTCGTCAAATTATTTCTGCCGCTTTTGTAAGGCCGACAAGTTACAAACTCGTAAATTATGTTTAGAACATAATAAACTTCTACGATCCTTAGATATCTATAAAGAGGACGTTGATTCAAATGATTTTTCTAAAACTGGTATCAACAGAAATGTTTAATAGACGAAATTAATTGTCTTTCAGAAGAAGGTATGATGATAAATACATCAGAACGAAGCTTTAAGGTTTATTTTGTCCTTGGTCTTATACTCGGAGATAATTTAGGATTAAATAGTATATGTATGTGAATTTAGTAAATCATTTTCGTCAAATTATTTCTGCCGCTTTTGTAAGGCCGACAAGTTACAAACTCGTAAATTATGTTTAGAAGATAATAAACTTCTACGATCCTTAGATAACTATAAAGAGGACGTTGATTCAAATGATTTTTCTAAAACTGGTATCAACAGAAATTCCGTTCTAAACAGTATTAAGTCGTTCCATGTCATAAATAAGTACTGCGTTGATATGATGCATGACATTTACGAAGGCATTTGCCATTATGACATGTGTCACATAATTTCATACTACACTGAAACAATTAAAATTTTTTCTTTGAAAACTCTCAATCTTAGAAATTGAAATATGAATTACGGTCTAGTTGAGGCAGGGAATATATCTCCTCCAATTAGGGCTCTTCATCTAAAAAAGAAGCATCTTAAAATGTCTGCAAGGGAAATGATGTGTTTTGTTCATTTTTTCTCATTAATTATTGGTGATCTTGTACCTGAAAATGATGAAATTTGGAAATTCTACTTAAATCTTTTAAAAATATGTGATGCTTTGCTGAACTACAGATTCAACGAAGAAAGTATTTCATATTTAAGTGGGTTAATAAAAAAGCACAGCTCTGATTATATAATTCTTTTCAAGGATTCACTAAAACCTAAACACCACTTATTGGTGCATTATCCTCGGATCATATGTTTCGCTGGACTGCCTAGGTTTTACTGGTGTTTTCGTTTTGAACCGAAGCATAAGGAACATAGAATGTATGTACATAGTACAATATCAAGAAAGAATATTACCTTAACTTTAGCTAAAAAAATCACAACTTAGATTCTCTTATTATCTTATGACACCTTTGTGAAATTCGTGTTTAGTAGAAAAAAAACATCAAGTTTCTAGCAAACATGCTTCCTACATAAGTGAATTGCTTAGTCTGACAACTGATCAGTTTTCATGCTATATTCAAGCTGAATTTAAAGGTACAGTTTACAGACAAGGGTACTTTTTAACAAGTTTTACAGATAGTCTGCAACTTTATGAAATTGCCGAAATTGTATTACTTGAAAATAGTGGTAATATTAAATATTAGCTTATCATATTCAATTAAATGGTTTTAATGCTCACTATGAAGCTTACGAAGTAGATAAGGGTGAAGAGTGTAATCTAAAAAAAGTTCTATCAAATGTTGAAGATTTTAGTGGGCCTCCAATTAATGTTACTAAAGTATCAAGTGGAAAACGATTTATTCGATTAAAGGAATACTTTTAACACTGCCAAAATATTCTTGTATTCTTTCATTTTTTTCAAAAACAATTATGCAACATACCGACCTTATTAATGATGAGGCGGAGATATCCGATCTTCTTTCATATTCCATCTTGAATATCTTATCTGACACTTCATTGCATCAATCAAACTCGATGTCATCAAAATACGTCACTTTATGTAATGATAGTTCAGAAGCATCATCAAATGTATACTGTATTTCGTCTCAACAATCCCTTTTATCAAAAAATATACCTACATCTGACAAAATACGCAAGCAACTAAATCATCTACTGATATACAAAGCATTAGTCAGTCTGCTATTAGTAAACGTACAGGAAGGAAACTTTTCTCAACCACAAACTGTTAACATTAAAGAAATTGAGCTTACGGAAGATCTTATTAGAATCAAGGAACTTTTAGAAAAGCGGAACCTTATTCAGCTATTCCCAATTTTTATCGGTATGCAATTTTTGAGTTATTTCTAATGTTTAAAATGTTCGAAATTGTAATTTACCGCAGAGGAAGAAATTGACCTGGAGGCACTGCAATATATGACTCCTTCTTTCGAAAAGGATATCACTTAAGGACTCAAATTAGGACAACAAATTAAATTTCATTATCATTTCAACAAATGGCAAGCCTTTTACTCAACTACTGTAGAAAACGGCCGTACGCACACTTCATCTACAACTACTGAGATATCTTCTTCAGTAGTTCCTTCAACATTATCACAAAAGTCTTCTTTTAAATTGGAAGAAGTTTTAACAAATTCTAAGGAGGGAACCTTATTGCTGGATAATTCCACAAATAACAAGTCTTTCAACGATCGATCCCGATCTGTACTAGTAGATATTATTATTCAAAATTTAATACAAAATGATATAGCAATGTCAGTAAGCTTTGCTAAACATATAGCAGAACAAATTGTTAATTTATTACCAACTGAAATCAAGGTAAAAGTTGAGAAATATTTATTTACGAGTATTACAATATTTATGGGACATTTATTACATGAGTCAACCTGGTAAAGCACCAAAAGGAAAAGTTTTTGCTAAGTACTGTAATCAACAAAGAGTTCTGAAAAGCAGTGAACTTTAAAAAGCAACAGAACGGCAATCAAAATCAAAATCTATAAGAGGCAGATTTTCAACTGATATTTCCACCTCATTTGGTAAGTCAAATTAACTTTAAAAATAATCATTATAGTTGTACATCAACATAGTAGTATGGAAAGGTATTTTTAAAAACTCTGTATTTTATTCCAAATAAACTCAGTCTGATGCGGAGATGCACCTAAATTGGATTTTATATGAAAATTCATCATGGCGAGAAATTGAAGTCCATTGGAGGGCAACAACTAATTATCGGTTAAAAGACATTACTGAAATGGAGACCACTCAAGAAGTTCTTAAAAAATGGAGAGACTATGCAAAACCCTTGGGGTATAAACTCGTAAGTTACGACCAGGTCATAAGTTGTTTCAATAAAATACAATTTCAGAATTTCAGATCGACATTGATTTCGACAATCTTCATCCTGGATGCCGCAGTTTACTGAAGTTATTCCATAATTTCACTACTAATATTTTAATTATTTTAGAATTTAAAATCAAAGAACCACACTGCATAGATATCTTAAAGGATTTATCTTCCGCGGACATTACAGAAGGTGAAACATATTATTACATAATATAATATCTATAACAAGGTTTCATTTTATTAACTAGATGGACGATGCACTGCCATTTTATACCTACTATATGCTCTGTTAATTCCAACATCAAGGAAGATTACGCGGGATGAAAGTGGGAAAAAGTCCATTGTTAAATTTACAATTAAAGATTCTCAAAATTCATTCATGATGATTGGCTCAACAGTTGCTGAAGTCGAAGAAGCTCTTGACAGAAAAAAGCGTAAAAGAACTGCTAACAACCTTTCGTTATAATCATTGGTCCAAAGTAACAAGTCCTCTGCAAATATTAGTATACTTTCATGATTTAAAATATTCCACGTTTTCTGTAGTAAAAGGCATAGATATTTGTTTTAAAATTTTCCATTTATTTAACTTGGAATATCCCTTAGAATCATGTATTGTCTGGTTATTTTTGCAAAACTATTTTATAATATATCTACTCCATACGATAAATCTTACCCAGCAATCAGTCAACTCATAGCTGATATGAATAAATAGTTTTGTAAGCAAATACATAATATCAAGGTATATTTAGTATTTACAAAGGGTTTTTGCCTAACTTTTCCATTATATTCCATACGATAAATAAATTATGTACATATTATTTTAGTATTTTTCCAAAATTTCTTTTATCACATATCTACTCCATACAACAAATAATATCATAAAATTTAAGTTCTTTCCAAAATATTTTTATATAACAAAAAAATAATATATTATAAGCATAGGTCCTCACTATTTGATATAATATAAGGTATACGAAAAAAATATTAATTTACATCAATTTTGTATGTGATATTCATAGGAATATATTAAGTACTATAAATGGCAAAAATCTTAATTGAAGATAATTTTTTTTATATGCACTTAAATAATAAATCTTTAAAAATATTAATTCAGTTTTGTACTTAATAACACTTTACAGATTTCTACTTCCAAAAAAGGTTCATGTTTCACCTGGGTTTAATTGTCGACGATCAAAATGGTTTTTATCTGGGTCGATTTTGTTATTGATAATAATATTTGTTTTTATGAGACCTATTTGCCAATGACACAACATTTTTGATATGTATAAATATTTTTCGTTCTACGAAATTTAAATTTAATCTAATTGTTGCTTTCAGATATTTTTCGAAACGCTTCAAATAATATCTATGGCTATGCATGAAAACTATGATATTATCATAACTTTAATTACCGTACCTGAAAAATAGTTATCCACAAAAACAAAGATTTTTTTCAAAGTTTACGGCATGGCAATGTTTTACATAGTTTTTATGCATAACTACAAATATTCTTTTTAAGTATTTAAGAAAATATCTGAAAGCGACATTAAGACTCAATTTAAGTTTGCAGAACAAAAAAATATTGATAACGAAAATTTTGTCTTATTGACAAATAGGATTCGTAATAAAGACATAATATTATTATCAAATGTAAAAAGGCTTCATAATACTGATACAGAATTTTTGTCGGTATGACAAAAATTCTATCCGCTCTTCCTTAACTTTTATCATTTTGATAACAGGAATTGTCCTGCTAACAGTTCCATTCTATCGTGAAGAACAAAATTTCTTCAATGTGATAGAAAAATTTATTCACATTAATATGTTTTGTCTGCCGTCCGAAAACTTTATTAATAAGACAAAACCTTTATATAAATTTATATAATATAAGTACATAATAGTATAAACCTTTCTATCTAGTTGACAAAAATTAATATGAAACATAATAAACATTTTATAAAAAAGAGGGGAATTGTGGCTTTTATAAAATTCTCGTTGTCAACTTGACAAAATCTTTATCGGCTCAATATCAATCAAAATGTTATCAATGTTATCTACATTTTTATCCATATGATCGTCATTTTTCTTTCAGTGTCACGGTACAAATTGGACAGCCCCAAGGATGGTAGTTACCCCATCCCAAAACCCCCAACACGTAAGAAAATGTTACCCCATTATAAGGCTCCACAAACACTCATTCTAAATCAAAAAACCCTATGTAAATCCATCCATGTTTACTACTCTAAAATTCTTCCATCACGAACGGCACTCTCAAAGAGTGATAGTTACCATCCCCATCCCAAGATCCCCAACACGTAAGAACATTTTACCCATCAGACAGTTTCCCATTCACCCATTCTAAATCAAAAAACCCCATGTAAATCCATCCACGTTTGCTACCGTTCTTTCTTTCGTCTCGAACGGCATTCTCTCAATGGTTGGTAAATACCACCTTCACCCCAAAACCCACCAACACATAAGAACATTTTATCCCATCGGAAAGCTTCCCATTCACTCATTCTAAATCAAAAAACCCATGTAAATCCATCCACGTTTACTACCCTAAAACTCTTTCATCACGAGCGGCACTCTCAGGCGTTCAGGCGCTCAGACACAAAATTTCTGAATCAGGGGTCTGTAAGTTGATAGAAAGTTATTAAAAAACCAAATATAAATAAGAATAATAGGCAAACAGTATTAAAATTCATAATATATTTGGAAGTTAGCGACTTACCATTTTACACTATTTCACCATACGGCTCGAGGCGTGATAAAATAAAAGACTTTTAATTTCGCAATAACACTCTTAATTAATTATTAGTTTCTATTGGCACTTTTGGCTACCTATTACACGGGTACTTTTTAACCTAAGCGTCTACTATATTGGACGGACTATCTTTTGCTCGTGGTGAAAAAAACTCAAAAGCCGCGAAAAATGACGCTACTAAGCCTATTACATATTATTTGTTCTTACCTTTTTACATAGAAGGCGCGACATCACTACGGAATTACAATTCGCTGCGCTGGGCGCTAAATTTAAATATTGCGCTCTAACTTCGGTGGCGGTTACTACAGTACTCTCCCCTTGACTGGAACACGGCTTTACCTGAAGCGAGCCAGTATTTGAACTCGTCGTCCTGCACGTGTTGATAAAGGCGGGTTTCAGTCTACCAATTGATATTTTCGTGGGTTTTCTTTTGAAATCGATGGTAAAATGTTTTCTTTACGGCTAATTGCTGGATATGGGCCATTATACGGATGAGTAAGGCTTGGTCGAATCGAGTCGGTGCGGATAAAAATATGTGACGTTGTATGTAAATCCTTGTGAACGAAAACTGTAGGTGTAGAATGCCATGTAGTTGAAGTTGTTAGAATCTTCTTCATCGCATTTCTCAGTTCTATGACGACTTCTGATTCTGGTTTCCTTGATACAACGTTCGAAAAAAAATCTGATGGGGATTTGAGGGTTCGATGCCATCTCTCGATGAACCCATTCGCTTGTGGAAGATATGGTAATGTCGTGACATGTTTAATTCCCAGAATTGTCGTTAGTTTGGAAAAGATATTCGATATGAATTGTTGACCACGATCTGATGTGATTATGGCTGGAACTCCAAACTTCGAAATCCAACCGGATACCAGTGCCTATTGCTATTGTTCCAGCGATTTGGTCAGAAATGGGTAGAGCTTCAGGCCATCTTGTAAAGCGGTCAATGATCATGAGGCAATATTTGGTGTCATGTTCGGAGGAAAAGGTCCGACTATATCAATATCAATGTGCTTGAAACATTCTGAAGTTGAATCGTACCCTTGTCGAAAGTTGGATGTATGTCAATTGATTTTTACTCGTTGGCAGTCGACACAGTGTTTGGCAAAATTCGCGCAATCTTTGTTAATACCTGGACAAATGAGTCTCTCTGTCATCAGTTTAGCTGTAGCACGTCTACCCGGATGAGACAGGTTGTGTGTTGCTTGCAAAACCAAGTTGGGGAAATTTTTTGTAATAAACAGTGGAATTTCCTTTCTCGAACAGTCGCAGTAAATTTGCCTTAACGTACCTGGAATGGTGTAGAGTTTTAAGTCCAAAGAGATGTTTTTGTTTTCCGAGGCCAGCAAAGTTTGTAGTTCTTCGTCGGTTGATTGATCAAGAGCTAGTTATTTGTATTCGAGGCTCGGTGCTGTTTGAATGGCTTCAATGCGTGAAAGTAAATCGACTGGAACATTATCGACACCCTTGATGTAACGAATGTCGGTCGTAATTTGAGATATTCGGTCGAGTTGACGAGCTTAACGTTCGGAAGCTTTATCCAAATTTTGTTTGAAGGCTAGATGTGGTACTGTCTGCCTTCTGTGCTTGAAATCACGAACAGCCGAATCGAATCGAATTTCTTTGAAAAAAATCCGAGAGGTTGAATTTCATTATTAACAATCTGATGAAGAACGGCTCCCGCAGCAAAATCAGATGCATTTACGTACAACGATAATTCGGCCCCAATCATTGGGTGAGCGAGCTCTGTTACGATCACGAGTTGGTTTTTGCAATTTTCGAGTCCTGTAATTCCTTCTTTCGTTCAAACTATCAAACGTTTATCGTTCTTTTTGTTGTCTGGAATCATGCGAAATAGCGGAGCTTGCAATTTCATGGCTCGAGGAAGAAATCTTCTATAAAAGTTGATAGTTCCCAAAGAACTTTTAAATTGTTTGATCGTTGTCGGTTGTGGGAGATTTCGCATCGCAGAAACTTTTTCTGGAATACGCTTGATGCGATGGTGTTACGAAGTGTCCAAGAAAAACTAGTTCTGATTTTCCTAACTCACATTTAGCAGTGTTGATAGTCAATTTGTGCTGTTTGAGTCCATCGAAAATTGTTTTTCAATGATGTCGATGTTCGTCAGGCGAAGAGGATGCGATGCATAAATCATCTAAATATAGAAATACAGTCTAATCCGCTTACTACCTCATGAATTAAGCGTTGAAAGGTTTTTGCAGCACTGCACAGCCCAAATGTCATGTATGAAAATTTAAGTAATCCGAATGGTGTTGTTTTAGCCGTCTTCGGAATATCTTCCGGAGCGATATGGACTTGGACTTTTTGGAAATAGATTTTGAAAAAATGGTTTTTCCGTGAAGAATCGAGGTGAAATCTGTTGAATACGGAATTGGATAACGATCAGGTACTGTAATTGCGTTCAAAGCACGGTAGTCACCGCATGGCCGCCATTTTCCATCTGGCTTTTCAACCATATGTAAAGGACTAGCCCAGTTGCTGTTCGACGGACGACAAATTCCATTCGTGTTTCGCTGCTTTAAGCTTCCCTGTTTCAAGACGACGTAGTCGTGTACAAACAGGTTGCCCGTTAGTCTTGATCTCGTGGGCAATTGTAGTGTTCGCGTGCGTACCTAGCAAAGGAAATTTCGTCATTTCTTTATAATAGCTGAACAGGTCGGCGAAATGTGCGGTAGTTTCATACATCTTGAGGCTTGTTGTCATGTATAGAAACTTGTCCAATACAGGCGATTTTTAATCCTGGTAAAGGATCGAGGAGCTTATTGTTTTTAAGATCGATTAATAAGCCATAGGATTGAATCAAATCGGCTCCCATGATGCGTGTAGTAACGTCTGCTATGTCAAAAGTCCAAAAAAAATCTCTACGGAGACCTGGATTAATTTTTAAATGTACTTGGCCGTAGACTTTGATTGCTGTGCCAATTGCGGCGTGAAGTTTCATATCGGTGGGTTTGATTCCAGTTGCTTGTGGAGTCGGTGGTATGACTACCCCTTTTCACCAGTGTCAATTAGAAATTGTTAGCATGATGACGAGTCAGTGATCTTTAGACGATAAAGATGTTTTGAAGTTACTTCAAGCCTCCCGTAACTTGTGTGTTGAAGTTTTTTGCGCTCTGATTTGCAGATTGCTTACCAAACGTGCACGGTTGTCGACACACACGAGCTTTGTTACCAAATTTACGATGGTACCAGCAGTCGGTTGAATCCGTTACTGAATTCCGTGAGTTTGACCGTTCTCGTTTATCTCTATTGCGCGAGTTGCTCGACCGCGTTGGCTCTGAGAATTTTGAAATTCACGTCGCCTTTCTGAAATTTCTTTGATTAACTCAGCAATGCCGGGAAATGTTTCAGATCCAATTTTGGCACGTTTAACTGAGGCTGCACTGACTGACGAAGAACTGCCGGAAGTAATATCATGGATACTTCGAAGGCGAAATGATTCAACCACAGCATCTGCCGTTGCGAGTTTGTCTGCTAATGTTGCAGTTTTCATTTCTATGACGGCTGTCGGAGCCGTTTCGGGAAGTTTTGCTGCTCAAAGGTTGAGTAAAGCTGAATCAGTGAACGAGCTCGTGGCTAATCGCTTTAAGTGACCACACAATTGGCTTGATTTTTGATCACACAGTGAATGTCCAGACAAAGTTTCCGGAATTCGTCGTTAGTAACACGTGAAGCATTAAACCAAAATTCGAGACGCATAAAATACATTTCGATGTGATTTTCATACATTTGTGGCAGTGGGTTCCGAGGAATGGCTGAATTTGCGTTCACTTTCTGATGTTTTGTGGTTCGTCTCCCGCGCCATTAATTGGCATTTTGTAAAATTATTTGTATTTTGTTCACAATTGATGGATTAATACTCGTTTACTTTTTAAAAAAAATGGAAAAATTCTCGAAAAAATCGTTCACTTTAATTTGAAGCAAAAGCGATTGATAATTATTCGGAAAAAATTTGATATAATTCGCGAAAATCGCCTGTTTAACTTGCACTGCGGTCATTGATTCATTGATTTAATTTCCAATGACGAGCAATATATGACAAGTGTCAACTATTACAAAATATCGTAATTCTGTATCAATTTCGGTAAATAGCTCAATTTATGGTTTTGTCGTAAGGTTTTAGAATGTGTGAAATATGTGCAAACGCAAGTGATAAGGTTTTAAGCTTAGTACTATTATTCACTGTCCCCACTTGTCACTAGAAGTCGACGTTGAATCGCAAGCGTATGCGCTACTCAAAGTCTCAAATCCAAAATGGCGATATGTATGGAGCACCCCAATCGAATTTGCGAATCGTTTTGAGCCTTCGTTTGCACACCTTTCACTGTAGATCACGTCGGGGTCACCACTTTGGAAGTTAGCGACTTACCATTTTACACTATGTCATCATACAGCTCGAGGCGTGATAAAATAAAAGACTTTTAATTTCGCAATAACACTCTTAATTCTTTATTGTTTTTTTTTTTTGCCACCTATTATGCGGGTACCTTTTAACGTAAGCGTCTACTATATTGGATGGACTGTCTTTTGCTCGTAGTGGAAAAAACCCAAAAGTCCCGAAAAATTACGCTACTAAAGAATATTACATATTTTTTGTTCTTACTTTTTTACCTAGTGGGCGCGACATCACTAAGAAATTACAATTCGCTGAACTGGGCGCTAAATTTAAATATTGCCCTCTAATTTCGATGGCGGTTGCCACATATATAAACCTCCCATTCACATAACATATATTATAATGAAGTATAATATAATGAAAGAATTCCATAACTCACCCCACGGTGGACACTCAGGTGTCAAAAGGACAATAAACAAAATAAAACAAAGATACATATGGAAGAATCTAAATAAGATGGCTAAAGACTGTATAAACAGATGCGAATTGTGTGCAAAGAATAAAATCCTAAAATACACTAGAGAAAGATTAGTGATAACAGACACTCCAGAAAGAAGTTTTGAAGTAATCTCTGTAGATACTGTTCGTCCACTAAAAATGTCAAAAGAATTTCGATACATATTAACTATACAGTGTGAACTGATCAAGTATATTGAAGCTATACCATTGGAAAACAAGGAGGCAATTATAATTGCCGAAGCATTAGTTGAAAAGTTTATATTAAAATATGGTACCTTCAAAACGCTTAAAATAGACTTGGAAACGGAATTCATAAATGAAATATTCACCAACATATGCAAATACTTGAAAAAAGAGCACTGAGCATCTACACCGTATCATCACCAAACATTAGGTTCAATTGAGAGAAACCACCGAGTCTTAAATGAATATCTTTTATCGTTCACATAAGACTATAATTGGGATGAATGGATACCGTACTATACTTTTTGTTATAATACGACTCCTCATTCCGATACGAGCTACACTCCATACAAACTAGTCTTTGGGAAACTCGCTAGGCTTGCGAATGATGTAGATTTCAATGATAGTGCACCTTTATAGAATTATGAAAATTACGCCAAAGAACTAAAATTCCGGTTAACAGAAGCACACAATAGAACAGCTAGAACACTGTTAGACTTAGAAAACAAAAACGAAAAGAGAAATTAGATAAAAAGATAAATCCAATAAAAATAAAAGTAAAAGATTCTGTATTTTTAAAAAGAGAGGACAAACGAAAATGTGGAAGCCCATATAAAGGACCTTATGAAAAATAAAATAGAAGCAGTAAATTTCTACCTAGAAATTGACAATAAAAGAAAGAACATACATTAAAATAGGCTAAAGAAGATAAATAATAACCAATAAAAATGTGAAAATGTTGAATAAGATTTGATAGTATATCTTTACATTAATACAAAAGGATACCCACATCTAACATTATTACAATATACAAAACGCACAATGTAACGTAAATAATACAACTATAACAGGCAGAATAATATTTCTTTAGAATGTCCCTCCTCCAGGAGCTGGAGTATAACTTGGCATGCGCACTCTCCAGAGGAAGACACTCTGTTGTGCTATCTATTGACCTCGAAAAAGCGTTCGACAGAACACTCAAATGCGCCGTTCTCCGGCAGTTAGAACGATGGAATGTGGGACGAGATTTGTAAGAACTATAAACTCCTTCTTAGCGAAGAGAAAGATAAAGGTGAGAGTCGGAGGACACTTCTTCTACACTCAAAACATTCAAAACGGCCTCCACAAGGATCATCTCTTTCGGTCCAACGCTTCAATGTTTTTATTCACTCTCTTTTACAGAGCCTGGATAAAATCCCAAATCTCTTCTTCCAAATTTGCGCTGATAACCTGATTTGCTACGCTTCAGGTGTTGTCCCGTTTGTTAAAGACGTGCTCAACAGAGCTATGAGAGCAATCTCAGTTTGGGCCGACACAAATGGGGCAAAAATCGCCCAGAACAAACTGGAAGCATTACACGTCTGTCGAAGACGAAAATGCACAGAAAACGCTTTCGAGGGCGATATAGCTTCTGTCTCTGGGGCTGGTCTTTTCGCACAACCTCAACTGGTCCAAACAAACGTCAATTGTTGCAGACTCTGTTAAAAGCTAAAGTTAATCTGCAGAAGAAACTCCGGCCCACCTTTGGAGGCTGCAATAAAAATTGCAAAGCAGCTTGTCGTAGGCAAAGTAGATTACGGCCTTACCATCTACGGCTACACCACCAAGATAAACGTCCGCAAAGTCCAGACATCTCTAAATGCGACTGCTAGATTGGCTCTCGGCGCACTGCGCACCACCCCCATTCCCAATCTGTTAGTTGAATCTGGCCTCCCAACCTTCTACCAGAGTGGAGTGCGTGGAGTCAATCCGATCGGACGTTGCCTCGTGTTGTAGATCAAATCATTTAATCTAACCAGATCTAATCAATTAATTTAAAACAAGTGATAGTGTTGCACTAGTTAAACAGTTTCCATCTAAATCGATAACTATAATTATTTAAAATCCGACGCGACCGCTAAATAAATAAATATCAAATAAATTTTATCCTCCAAGTGAAGGGCTCTTCTATGCCCCATCAACATTATATAAGCCAACAACGCGGTAACGTTTCCTTTCCTTCTCTTCACCTGTGATCAGTGTAAATGCATTAGCACTTGTCACTGATCAGCAATCCGGGTACATCCAGCTGTGGTCATTGAACTGCACGGTCTGAGGTATTGAAAGCAGCAATAGGCATAACACTATTATTGTTTTTTTTACCTCGCTGTGTCGTTGACTGCTGCTGGTCGCGCCCAAATATTTGTGTTGTTGTGTGTCGCTTTTTTTTTTGCTTTTTTGTTTTTGCCTTCAGTATGCAGAATTTCATTTTAGATTTCTGCAACATTCGCGGATTAAGAGCAAATCGGTTTTCGGTGTACTGCCACCTTAACTCAAAAAATCCGGCAATTCTTGCGCTAAGTGAAACCAAGGTCGTTTCTGATGTTGATATTAATCAGTATCACGTCCCTGGTTACAGCTTCGTGCCTCTTTTTTCTCAGCATAGAGGGATCGCAGTATATATTCGAAATGATGTGGCCTTTACTATTCTTCAAGATTTTCCTCCTGCCAATCCAGAGTTTAACTATATCTGGATTAGGTTCAAACTTCACAAGCACATCATATACTTCTGTTTCCTTTATCGCAGCCCAATTATGTCCGATGACGACACGGTACCCGTATTTGACAATATCTCCAACAATCTTCCGAAATCGTCCTGGCAGGCGATCTTAATGTTCATAATATACCGTGGCTCAGACATTCTTCTACCACAAGCCCTGCGGGCCATTTCGTTGAACTCTTCTGTGAATCATTTAATTTACAACAGCTAGTGGATGCACCAACGCGAATTCCTGATGCAGCTGGAGATAAAGCTAATTTACTCGACTTCTTTCTATCATCTCATCCTGACAAATATTCCATCTCACTCGGTTCCCCTCTCGGTAATTCAGACCATTGTTTAATCACGGCTCAATTCACCACCTCAAACCTGTGCCGCCCTACCTCTCCACCTACAAGTAGGCTTCTTTGGCACTATAAGAATGCTGATTGGGAAAATCTCAATAAGTATCTTAGATTGATTGGTCGGTCTGTTTTGCTTCGATGGATATTGATGAATGCACATTAGAATTTAGTAACATACTAAATCTTGGCATGCGTGAATACAATCCGTATTCATACAGCAGATCTCAACAACAGCATGATCGCTCCTGGTTTAACGATAAGTGCAATCAAGCCATAAAAGCGAAAGAGTCTGCTTTTCGCGCCTATCAATTGCATCCATGTCCGGAAATGAAACCAGTCTACAAGACAGGACGGAACACATGCAAGTCTATTATCCAGAGAGAAAAATTTCTTTTTGACCAGAATATTAGACAAAGAATCTTGGCAAGCCGCAAAGGTAGCAAAGGTTTCTGGTCTCTGGTAAAAACCATCAGGAACAACTTCACCAGTTCCTCTATACCTCCACTATTTATTAATGGTGAAGTGATTGTTGACTCCCTGGATAAAGCTAATATTTTAGCTGCTAGATTCGCTTCAAATTCTTGTCTTCCACCCACTTCACAAACACCTGTTTTGCATCGCCCGTGTGAATGTGTACAAGAGCCAATACACGTTCGTACGAGAGATGTGTTCAGGGTCTTTAAGGGGATCAACGTCTCCAAAGCCGCAGGTCCTGATGGTTTTTCGCCCCTGTTAATTAAAAGCAGTGCCTCATTCTTGGCTAAACCTCTGCGCAAACTATTCTACTTGTCTTATTCGACAGGAAAATTCCCAACTGCTGGAAGCTAGCTCACGTTTAGCCTATTCCCAAGAAAGCAGAGGGTAGCGATCCCACACATTATCAACCAATTGCGATCACTTCGATTCTTTCAAAGATTTTTGAATCTATCATTAACTCAAAATTAATTAATTATCTAGAAACTAATCATCTCATCAACGATCGCCAATATGGTTTCCGAGCTGGATGCTCATCTACTTGCTGACCTTTCTGACGGAACGTTGGAACCGTAGTCTTCACAATTTTGGTGAGTCTAAAATCGTTGCCCTAGATATTTCAAAGGCTTTTGATAGAGTCTGGCATCCAGGCCTTTTAGCCAAACTTAAAGCACTTGGTCTCTCTCCTCTTCTATTATGGATTGAAAGTTTCCTATCTAGTCGCCAAATACGTGTTGTATTAGATGGCGTTACATCTGAACCGCATCCCATAAATGTCGGTGTGCCTCAAGGCTCTGTTATCTCTCCAACTCTCTTTTTAATTTTCATTAATGATCTGCTTTCCCTTACTTTCAATCTCATCCATAGTTTCACAGATGACAGTATTCTAGATTTCGCTTACTCCTTTGACACTCTTGCGGACTCCAGGGGGAGCGCCGCATGTGTTAAAAGAGATTGCATGATTAGATCATTGAATAACGATCTTAACAATATCCTCGCTTGGGGCAAAGCGAATCTCGTCGAATTCAATGCATCTAAGACCCAAAGCTGTCTCATCTCATTGAAACAAGATCATAACTTAACCACACCCGTTTCTTTTGGATAGAGCATTAATTTCTGATTTATCGTCACTAAGCATTCTTGGCATTAATATTTCTAGTAAGTTAAAGTGGACGGATCACATCTTCTCTGTTGCCAAAGAAGCATCGAAATGTCTTGGAATTCTGAAAAGGTGTAAGAAATACAATGTGGCATGTAAAAATAGAAAAATGCGACTTCAAAAAAAAAATACAAAACACGCTTACGAATAAGTAAATACATGTACTCTTAGTCTAGCCGTAAGATTGTTTTTGATCTTTCTTTTTTCCATTTTCACACTTTTAGTTAATCTTAAGTTATCTCCTTATATTATTTCAGCTAGTAATCGATAAGTCATAAGATCCTTGATTTTCTTTTTTGAAATCGCATTTTTCTATTTTTACATGCCACATTGTATCCATTCTAGATAACGTAATGCATCATTTTTGTGAACTCAACAGCAAACCATTAGAATAAGAACTTAGATGAGATAGCCAACCTATAAAATAAAAAAAGGAAAAAAATATACTATATACTTATCATACCTTTAGGAAAAATAAGAAACTGCTAAAAATACAAAAAAATAAAAAATAAACAAGTAAAAAAGCTAGAATTGGTCTAAGACCAATTCTTATGATACCCTAGATGAATGCCCGTATAAAATTTCGTATGATCACCGATCTATGCAAGTTTGATTTTTGAAGTGGTTTTTCGCATATATTTCTAGAACGGTTTGTCGGACAGAAAAAATGATTATAATCAATTTTATAGGATTTCGTATTCTGAAGAAGTTTTTAGTACAACAAAAATGTCTTGGACTGATCGTTTTCACAGTATACGTTAAAATCCTAAATTTTTATATGGCAACACCAAGAAGAAGTTGCCCGATTTAGTCCATTTTTGAAATGCTATTTGCTAGTACAAAGAAAACACCATGTCACAAATTTCAGCTCTCTATATCGATGCGTTCTCAGGCAGTGTCCAAATATATAGTGGAAAACCAAAGGTTTGTATGGCAACGGCAACCCCACGAAGGAGCTGTCCGATTTGTCTCATTTTCGAACTTAATTGTCCTTTTTTTTTAAAGTCCGTGTACAAAATTTCAGCTCTCTAAGTATACGCGTTCTCGAGTTCTCGAGACAGACGGACGGACGGACGGACGGACGGACGAACGAACGGACGGACGGACGGACATGCAAGAATGAAAACAACATTGTAGCACGCCACTGTTTAGTAACCCCTCTCATTTAATCCAATTCCAACCCACGACTATGCTGATTTACCCTCACTCTTGGATATTAAATAAACACGTACGATATTTCAGTGGAATATCATATTAAGCAAATTCAGTCATCCCCTCCATCTATTTTGAGCCGAGGATATAAAAGCAGCAGCAACACTACAGGCATCATTGAAGAATGCGAATCCGCTTGGGCAGCACCGGTAGTTTTGGTACCCAAAAAGGGTGGCGAAACAAGAGTTTGCATAGATTATCGCGAATTGAATGCGATAACTACTCCAGACAGGTATCCATTGCCCCGAGTAGATGATTTATTACACAAAGCTAAAAGCACGCCATTCATGACGACCCTAGACTTGCGTTCAGGGTATTGGCAAATTCAGGTAAAGGAATCTGACCGCGACAAAACGAGAAGGCATGTTTCGATTCAATCGTATGCCTTTTGGCTTAAGAAACGCACCTGCATGATTCCAACGTCTGATGGACCGGTTCAGATCTGGATTAGGTTCAATGTGTCTGTTAACCTATTTGGACGATTTGATTGTGTGCTCATCAACATTCGAAGAACATCTGAATGATCTTAAAAGAATTTTCGATAGGCTACGCCGCTTTCGACTAAATGCAAATCGTTCGAAGTGCCATTTTTGTTGTACAGAAGTCAAGTATCTTGGTCATAAAATAACAAAAGATGGTATAATTCCAAATCCAGAAAAAGTGGAAGCAATAAGAAACTGGCCAGAACCGAAGAATTTGAAACACATGATTTCCTTTCTTCAAACTTGTTCATGGAATAGACAGTTTATCCCAAACTTTGCGGAACTCTCTCGTCCTCTAACTCTGCTAACAAAAAAGGCCGCTCCTTGGAAATGGGAGGATGAACAGCAGAGCGCTTTTGATGACAACAGCACCGATTCTTGTACAAGCTGATGAAACACGACCTTTTGTATTAAAAACAGATGCAAGTAGTTATGCAATTGGAGCAGTTTTGGTGCAGGGGGAGGGTGCCATGGAGCACCCCATTGAATATGCAACCCGGTTGTTGACTCAGGCTGAGAAAAATTATACCACGACAGAACGTGAGGCATTGGCAATAGTATCGGCCTTAAGTAAGTTTAGGGGATACATTGAAGAATCACAAGTTAATATACTTACAAACCATCAACCGTTGAGATGGCTAATGACACTCAGATCTCCAACAGGCCGCTTAGCAAGATGGGTTTTACAAATTCAGCCATATGATCTGAAGATTCAGTATATTCCAGGGAAAACTAATGTCGTCGCAGATGGCTCATCTAGACCACCATGTTCAGAACACACCCAAGTATCTTGCGAAATATGTAGCGTGGAGGTAGACATACCTAGAAAATCAGCAGAAGATATACGAGCTAAACAATTGGAAGACACGGAGCTCAAAGTAATCATAGAGTCTCTTGAAAACACAGGATCCGATGAAAGCTATATCAGATGGAGTAAGAGAGGATATCTAATGAATTCAGGAATACTGTATAGGTATACTCCGGATCAAGAGTCTGAAGAAGCACAATTGGTAGTACCAAAATATGAAAAGATGATAATTTTGCAAGCCCACCATGATGCACCAACAGCTGGACATTACGGTGTGGAGCGCACATATTCACGAATATCACACCGATATTATTGGAGCAACATGCGAGAAGACATCAATAGGTATATACGTCAGTGTCTCGAATGCCAACGATACAAAGCAACCAACCTCAACCCAGCCGGTTGTTCTCGAAATAAAAACTGTAAGAATTAATTAATAAATATAATTTGTTACAACTTTTAATATTATGCGTGGGTGTCCAATCCATTTTGCTCTAACATCATTATTTCGAGGTGTTACAAAGGGAATGACAAACAAAGCTTCCCTATAGATTTCATCTTGTGTATAAAAAGGAATAGAATAAAATACAAGATGTAAAAATAGATATAAAATAATAAAAAGTTGTAACAAATTGCGGCCCAGCGCAGACTGGCAAAACAGCTGACCGCTGCCCAGATGGTAGAACTGTTAATTATATGTAGAATGGTTATATGTAGCATAATATATCCTTAGAATGTAGAAATATTAATTATACATAGCATAATATATCTGTAGAATGTGATAATGTTAATTATCAAAATTATAAAAGAAACTATATATATAACAAAACATACGTATATATCATTAGAAAATATATAAGCAAAGCCAATCTATATTTTCAACATTTGTCTGCATTAAGTAATTTAATTTCAATTTCCCACTACACTCATATTAGCACACACAAAAATTTCTTTCCAAAATTGTTTTTTCTCTTTTTTGCCGTGAGGATGTAGAGCATACCTACATGACCTACATGCCGTAACGATAAATGCATATACGAGCACCTCAGCAATAAATAACAATAAAGAAAGAAAAAAAAGCAAAGATAATAAGCAAAAGAAATATGATCAAAAAAGCCACGCGCAGTGGCGTACCTACAGCTTTTGCCGGCTGGGGCGATCCCGAATTTAACTTAATCGTAATCAAGAGTGGTTATTAACAAATAAATAAATAAATGAGTAAAACCATTTATTTATTTTGTTTAAACAGATTGCACATATAACGATAAAAGGTATTTGATTTATATATGTATTTTTCTTGCCCTTTTATTACAAAAGTTTTGAATGACATTGTCATTTCTATGGACAGTATCGCTAGATTTCGTAATCTTGAATCACACACAACTAGCGACACTGATGACTATTGTTAAAAAAAATCTTAATAATATTACTATATTGGGAACTCGTTTTTCCAAACTTTTGCTTGCTCTTGTACGTCAGGTAGAGACATAAAATTCTGGATCATTTTCCTATCAATATGAAATTGTTCCTCGTCAATGTCAATAAACTTATTTACTTTACATTCAAATTTTTCATTTAAAATATTAGATGGTTTTATGCACAAATACTTCGCTACAAGGGCAAAACCGTACTTTTATTTCCTGAATAATTCTATTCAATGACGAAAACATTTCTCTTTGTATTTCTTCTTCTAAATAGCCCCAAGTCCCGCGAATTTTCACCACTCATAATTTTTTTCCTTTTAACTCGACGCTCAGTGGATATCTCCAACTCTTCACATATTTTTTTGGCTGTTGTAACTACTTTTTGTACTTTTTCCCTTTGTCCAATGAAATACATTTGTAAAAAATTCAGTTTTAAATCACGTTGATAGATATTTAATCCTTTTGTTTACAGGTATGCTTGTGCGTCATGAATTATCAAAAGGACGGATTTCCATAAATGGAGGTAGCACAGAAAAGAAAAAGATTGCATTGAGTTGAGTAATACTCCAGCGTCTGATCTCGTTTTATTATTTTCTACCTCAGATGTCAATTTTTCCAAAGCACTTAAAATGTTTAATAAATGTAGTTTTTTCAACAGTCACCGCATCCCCTCTTGGCTTCCAACGAGTTTCTACACTGCGCTTAGCACCTTGACCAGTGACAGAAACTATCAAATTTAAATCAATCAAGTTTTGCAAAAAAATCAAATTTTGTCAAATTTGATGATTTTTTTTTTCAAAATTTAACTGGAAATAAAAATAAAAGTTCTTAAAATTCTTATTTCTCCATCATTGACCGATTCTAACAAGTGTAGGTTCGATTCCCGTCCGCGGGAAAAATAAATGGAAATAACTCCAGTTGAACACCAAGTTAAATGAAAAATCTGCCGAAATATTTTCTGTAAATTCCTAAGAAATGATTGTTTATTGCTCGTCTCATTGCTCATGAAATTGCAATACAGGAGTGGACTAGTCATATAAGAAATAATATAATTCATTTAATTAATATAAATTACCCAAGAAGTCAAAATGACTGCTTTTGGGCAATATTGGTATAACACATACATACAGGATGTTTCCGCCTAAGAGGTCAATGGAGCAGGAGGTGATAGTTCTCACCTAAACAAACAATTTTTTGTATTGTATGGCACGGGGCCATATCAACTGTTTAGGAGTTACAGGGTGGTTAGAAAAAAGGTAGTTTTTCACAAAACACCCTGGGTCTTAAAAAGTACAGGGCGTAACTACTAAACGGTTGATATGGCCCTCCCCCTGCCATAATATTTTTGGTGGCTTAGGTGAGTACTATCACCTCCTGCTCTATTGACGGAAACACCCTGTGTATCAGAAACAAAGAGAGGGGGGAGGTAAATACAACTATAAATAAATGCATTTATATCATGTATACAAAGTCTCCAAATTCTAAGAAATTGTATCGTTATAAACTTAATTTTTTTTTAAACGAAAAAGCGCAATCTAGTTTTAAGGAGATCTCTTCTCTTCTCCTAACTTGTTCTTAACCGATGGGGCGCCGTTTACAATAACAACAATGGCGCTAAAGAAAGGTATTAACTGCTAATGTTAGTTTACGTACGTGATTAACCTTAAAAATCTCAACGTCGATAAGGACTGGCGGGGGCAAGCATGCATTTTTGTTAAATGAAATACTTATTATAATAATTGATTCTGTGAATTACAACATTATTATGTTATTAATTTTTAATGTTTAAATAATTTAGACAGAAATTCCGCCCCAAAATATGTGCCACCCGGGGCGGACCGCCACCACCCCCCCCCCCCCCCTCCTTCCCCTCCCTTAGCACTCTTTCAATAAGAGAAGATTACAATGCAAGCATTTAAGCAATATTATGCTTAATATTTTTTCAAAAACACTTGTTTCTAGTTCCACAATTTTTTATTTTTTATTAAAAAAACGAATAAATAATAACAAATAAAAAATTGTGGAACTAGAAACAAGTGTTTTTGAAAAAAATATTATCAAGGTAATTCCACCAAGTGTTATCTAAAAAATCAATCAATTATAATATTATGCTTGTTTACATAGAGGTCAATATGCAGGCATTTATCGAAAACATTAACTTTGAGTGATATTGCCAGTAAGGTAAGCTATTTTCATTCTACTGGAAATAAAGATTCAGAGTTTAACCAGCAGTTCCAAAGGTGTTATTATTTAACCAAATATAGAGCTCTTCAGCACTATCATGGCTAACATTTCAGTTGATGAGCTTTTCAGCTCTTGGTGAGATATATGTACATCAACACCAGACAATGAGCTTGTAGCTCTAACTTGGTGGATTTTCGAATGATTGAGCTTCTTAGCTCTAGAATAGAAATCGCTTATATCTGTGTTCATATTAACAGAGCATCATCGACTGTGGTAATTTTACTGCGATAACACAAAATTATTTACAAAAATAACTCTAAAATTATTTCATTTATGTTAAAAAGAAGAGATCAGTGAATTTCCAAAAGCAATAAAATTCTTCATCAACCTTTTCATTCTGGATGTGCCAGGAAGTAAGAGTGGTTAGTACCATAACAACTGGTTACAGCGCTATTTTTATTTTTAAGAAATCAATGTCTAATCAGAATTTTTTTTACAAATAACATAAATAAAACTTCCAAACATATATATTGTAACAAAACGACTCACCTAGCTATTTCCTCTATTTTGCTTAGGTTGAGGATCCCTGTGCACCCTCAGAATAGCATTTTCCTTCGAGGAAATGTTGACTGACCGACGGATATGTGATACAGGCAAGGCTATGTTGTTATAAAGGCTGACAGCAGACAAATAGGTCGGCCGAGCCTCTTTCGAATATTTCAACAGCATTCCTGTGATCGCAATTGGAAGAGTATTGCGCTCTTGCTGAAACCAGACATACATTATCAGTTGAACCCCGGTATACTAACAGAGGAAGAATTCTAACAGAACGACTTACCTGAATTTTCCCATCTCCTCTAGCCATAGGCATTACCAAGGTCCAAAGAAGAATTAATTGAGAATCAAACAAGCAGCGAACAAGTAAAAAAGCTAATATTGGTCTAAGACCGATTCTTATGATACCCTAGATGAATGTCCGTATGAAATTTCGTATGGGTACCCATTTGAGCAATTTCGATTTTTGCAGTGGTTTTTCGGATATATTTCTAGAACGGTTTGTCGGACAGAAAAAATGATTATAACCAATTTTATACGATTTCGTATTCTGAAAAAGTTTTTAGTACAATAAAAATGCCTTGGACTAATCGTTTTCACAGTATACATAAAAAACCTAAATTTTTCTATGGCAACACCAAGAATGGGTTGGCCGGTTTAGTCCATTTTTAAATTTTTTTTTTTGCTAGTACAATGAAAACACCACGTACCAAATTTCAGCTCTCTACGTCGACGCGTTCTCAGGCAGTGTCCAAATATATAGTGAAGAACGAAAGTTTTGTATAGCAACCCCACGAAGGAGTTGCCAGATTTGTCTCATTTTCGAACTTAATTTTACTTTTTTTTTTTAAAGTCCGTGTACAAATTTTCAGCTCTCTAAGTATACGCGTTCTCGAGTTATCGTGCGCACAGACAGACGGACGGACATGCAAAAGTCAAAATAACTTTTAATATTATGCGTGGGTGTCCAATTCATTTTGCTCTACCATCATTATTTCGAGGTGTTACAAACGGAATGACAAACTTAGTATACCCCTATAGATTTCATCTAGGGTATAATAAAAGCCCGCATCACAACAAAACAAAACCGAGCCTGACATCTCCGTCGGTCAGCTGTCTCTTGTCAGAAGGTAGACATCACACAATAGCAGAACCTCAAGCCAGATTAAAGACACGTTCTTATGCTAACCCAAGTGCGTTATTACATTCCCGAATAGAATCTACTCCAATTCAGAGAACACTTCAACCGATGGTAATAGAGGGCAACCCACACGTAACAACACGAAGCCCGAATATTTTGTTGCACGTGTACTTAGACATGTCATCGTAAATAGGAAGTCGAGTTTTGACATGGCTCAGATGGAAGGGGACATTTGAATTTAGAAGAGCAAATATAAATTTAGACAAGTATGAAAAATTAAAGTTTATTGAATTAGAAGAGCAAATATAAATTTTGACAACTATGAAAAATTAAAGTTTATTGAATTTGAAGGCAAATTCTAATCGTTGCTATTTAAGTTGAACGTTGCGGGTCAGCTTTTAGAGTTACGCCAGGGTCAATGCGTTCATCGACGGGGAAGAAGAAGAAATAAAAGGGTGGTTTTGACGTTCTTAGAGGTGAACACTTATTTGATTTGATACTGAACAAATATTTTAATTTCACAATAAAGAATTAAATATTTTTATATGAATGTTTTGTTTATTTTACAAACTTAATACTAATACACAATCTATGTTTACCCCTTTTCCATAAGGTAAACTTGTCACTTTGTTGTCTATGACAATCCACAATCTTAATACAATACACTTTGAATATTTTATCTTTTTCCCACAAGGTATTATATAAAGCTGTCAAATTATTGTCTGTGTCACTTACTCAACCTTACAATCTTAACTAACACACTTATTAATAGCCTTTTTGTCAGAAGGTTTTATAAACTTAACCTAATACACTTTTGTTTGTGATACTACACAATCTTAACTAACACACACTTATTTATAGCCTTTTGGTCATAAGGTCTTTTATAAACTTAACCTAATACACTTTTGTTTGTTTTCCACTTTATAGAACTTTACGTTGGTTTAATCCGCTTTATTTATTCATTTATATCTCAACCTTTTCACTCTTTTATATGGGTAAATATAGGAAACGGGGTAAGTCTCAAATGCGGAAACCTCAAGGAGCGGAAATATTGCTAGATATACGGGATGATAGGTAAGTCTCAAATGCGGAAACCTCACATTCGGTAGGAGCGGAAATATTACTAGATATACCGGATGATAGGTAAGTCTCAAATGCGGAAACCTCACATTGGGCAGGAGCGGAAATATTACTAGATATTCGGGATGATAGGTAAGTCTCAAATGCGGAAACCTCACATTCGATAGGAGCGGAAATATTACTAGATATACGGGATGATAGGTAAGTCTCAAATGCGGAAACCTCACATTCGGTAGGAGCGGAAATATTACTAGATATACCGGATGATAGGTAAGTCTCAAATGCGGAAACCTCACATTGGGCAGGAGCGGAAATATTACTAGATATTCGGGATGATAGGTAAGTCTCAAATGCGGAAACCTCACATTCGGTAGGAAATTGAGTCGATTACTTCTTCATTAGCTATAAACTGAGAAGTTCTTAGCTAGTCGAAGCTCGATGATCGACTGATTTTTCTCGGTGCTTGCTCGCCTTTTTAGACCTGAAAGTGTGGCCGTCTTGATGATTCCCTTCGACATTTGACATCTCAGGCATCCTGAGTTACCATCATTCATAGAACATCAAGAGAGTTTGTTCATACATGAACATTCAAGTTTTACTTCATTGTAAACAAATCAGTTAGTCAACTTGGTTAAGCACTACTTGCTTGTTATGCTGCATGCAATAACGGACGTTTACAGGTTTAAAATTCTATTTGTGACTTCGTTACATCCCCCTCTTTCTTCCCCTAAAAAAAACTGTTACACTGGTTCAGTTTTTTTTTTTTATAACATTTTTATTTATAGTGGAAACAATATTATTTTATAGTGGAAAACCTTGATTCATAATGTAAATATTTATTAGAAAAACTTTTATAAACTTAATATAATTCATAATTAACAAAAATATTCACATTTGAGTAGAGGTAAAAAAAAAAGAATAAAGTTTTTGATTTTTTTACTTTTTTAATGTCGACCTTTTACTGGTGGTAACACTTTTCTCTGTCCCTGACAGCGAAGCACGCGACAGCCATTCAACAATGTACCGACTCGTATTGGTCCATTTTTTCCCTGGATTATAAATTTTATCGCTCTCCCGAACTGTTGTAGTAGCGTCTCGATGTCATCGAACACTCCTTGCTCTGTGGGTGGCTTGTTCTGAGTTAACCCTGGTAGCGGCTGTTTGCCTTTAATTTTCTTCGGTGGTGTTTTGGGACGTTTGACTGCCGTTGATTTAGCTGCGGTTTGTTGCTTGGCTTGACTGGTTGTGATTTCCTCCATTTTTTTTATAATCTCGGCAACCTGACCCCTGGGTATATATGCGTTGCTCGGCTTCAGTGGTTGTGTTCTTTTTCGGATGCACGGGTTTTGCAACGAAAGTGGAATTAATTTGACCTGCCGTGGTGTCTCCTTGCTGGTTGCTGACATTTTTGCACCCTGTGTGGATGCCGGAGCGTGTTACCGTGTTCTGATTTATAACGTGGGTTACACCGACCCTTTTTCCTTCGGGTGTGGTGAGTTTAACTATGACAGGAGAAATTATTGTTGTTACCATATATGGTCCACTATATCGGGGTCCTAGTTTAGCAGTATAATTTTTAGCGGTGGATGACAATATTCGTTCTTTTCGTAGAACTTGCTCTCTAACTTTTGGACACCAATGACGTCGGCGACTAATATAGTAGCGACGTTGGTCAGTAAATGCTTTATTCAAGTTGATTCGGACGATTTCGTATATTTCCTGCAAATTTTTGGATTTTTCGGTGATTTCGGTTGTAGGAATTTTCTCCCCTAATTCTCCATATAAGCTATTTGGTGATATTATTTCACGGCCAAAATTTAAATAGTATGGAGAATAGCCGGTAGAGTCATGTTTGCTAGTGTTTATGGCTAACATTAGTTCGGGTAAATGTTCGTCCCACTTTCGATGGTCCTGGTCCACGTATTGAGCAATCATTGTTTTTATTACATGGTTTGCTCTTTCAGTCGGATTAGTTTGCGGTGTATATGGCGGTGTAAATCGGTGTTTTATTTTTGAATGTTTTAGCAGAGTTTTACATTTTCTACTTGTATACTGAGTGCCATTATCGGATATTAATACTTCGGGATAACCAAAACGAGAGATTACTCTTTCTCTGAAACCACGTATTAGTCCGGCGGTGGTGGCTTGTCGGAGAGGCATAAATTCTACCCATTTTGTGAATTTATCCTGGAACACTAGTATTGTGGTGTGACCTTTTGTTGTACAAGGGAGAGGTCCAATTAAATCTGTGCTAACGATTTCCCATGGTCGATTAGCGGGGAATCCATTCATTAGACCAGTAGCTTTCTGTTGTTCGGCTTTGTAACGTATACATATGTCGCAACTTCGTACATATTTAGCAGTATCTCGGAACATTCCCGGCCAGTAATAATATTTAGCAATGCGAGCGATAGTTTTGTTGATTCCAAGATGGCCGGCGGTGACACTGTCATGATTCTCTCGCAATACTTTACTTCGGAGTGATTTCGGTACACAAAGTTTCCATGGTACAGCGTCCTCGGTGTAAGTTGTAAAATCAAAGAATCGACGTTACATCTGTCCATTTTCAATTTTGTGGTCGGGCATAATTCGGGTTGTTTCTGAATTTGGTAACGTTTGTTGTGATACCATGGACATTCGGAGTTTATCTCAATAGATGACAGCAAAGTAAATAGAGAGGTTTGTGACTCGGAATTTTTTAATGGTTGACGTGACAGTGCGTCAGCTACTACATTTAATTTTCCTCGTCGGTACTTGACATCAAAGTCGTAAGACTGAACTTCGATAGCCCATCTTGCTAGTCGGCCAGACGGATTTTCAAGCGAATGTAGCCATTTTAATGCTTGATGGTCGGTGATGACTGTAAATTTATAGCCTTCTAAATACGGTCTCATTTTCCTGATGCCCCATACAACGTCTAGACACTCTTTCTCTGTCACGGAATACTTTTGTTCGGCATTGTTTAACATACGGCTAGCGTAGGCTATAACATGTTCTGCGCCATCTAGTTCTTGACAGAGTACGGCTCGTAGTCCTTCTTGGCTAGCATCCGTTTGAAGTATAAATGGTTGAGTGAAATCTGGGCAGGCTAGTATTGGTGACTCGGTTAATTTTTGTTTTAATACTTCAAAAGCATGTTGTTGCTCTGGTCCCCAGTTCCATTTATGTTTTTTCTGCAGTAGTTTAGTTATTGGTGCTACAGTGGTAGAAAAGGACGGCACAAATCTTCGGTACCATGACGCGATACCCAAAAATCGTCTTACTTCTTTGACAGTTGTCGGCGCGGAAAGTGCACTTATGGCTTCAACTTTTGACGGGTCGGTATGTATGTGGTAATCCTATATCCAAACAAAAAACCGTTTGAAGGAATATACTACGCTCTGGCAACACCATGAAAACAATATAAGCAACGCCAGATCACACAGTAGCTTATCTGAAAATATTAGTTATCTATCCGTGGACGTGGACATACGTAAAAAGAACAGTGATTAATCGGTAGTCGGTAGAACATTTTAGCCTTAGTGTGATCGGAATTGTAATCTATATCTAAAAACCCTTTTGCTATTTATATTCCATAATTTTGAATTCGCGTACATCGTTTATAACCCTCGAATTTTCTTTCGTTTAATAAATGAATTATTTGAATTAAATCTGGCGTTCTTAATCAAAATCCCACATGTATACCTTGTGAACTGACAACGTGTCCCAGATATCGGATCCTTTCTTTCAGAAAATCACATTTGTCGGGATTTATTTTTAAATTTGCGGCTATGAGTCGGTCAAAAACTTCCTTTAATTTTTCCAAGTGTTCCTCCAGAGTACGACCAATAACAATAATGTCATCCAGATATGCAAAATCATATGGTTCCATTTCCGGACCGATTACTTGGTCTAGAGCTCGCTGAAATGTAGCGGGTGCGGAATGAAGTCCAATTGGCATAACTTTCCATTGGAACAAACCTCGGCCGGGAACGGTAAATGCTGTGTATGGTCGGCATTCTACTGTCAGTGGTATTTGCCAATAACCTTGTTTTAAGTCTAACGTCGAAATGTATTTTGCGCCTCTCAATTTATCCAGTATATGGTTGATTTGAGGTAACGGATAGGCGTCTTTAACGGAATTTTCATTTATTTGTCGGTAGTCAATACATAACCCCCATCCTGTTTTTTACGTATCAGTACGATGGGTGAACTGTATGGACTTTTTGATGGTTCTATCTGATCTTCGGCAAGTAGTTCATCTATTTGCAAGTTTCTAATTTCCTGCATAGCTGGGTTCCTCGCAAAATAACGTTGTTTTATTGAACTGTCATGTTTGTTTCATTCGGATATGGTGATGTGAAATCGGAGTGGGTCCAGAGATTTTGTCAAATCTTTTAATTTGAGTGGGCAGGAATTCGGTTATTTGGTTTTCCTGTATATTGTACATGTACAATGTTGTACATGTTGCTGGTTTGGATATTTCCTCCTCAATGTTCATGATTGCTTGTGAAATTTCCTGGTTCCATATTTTTACTGATATGTCAGTTTTTCGAAGAAAGTCTACACCCAGTATTATGGTTTCGGCTAGATTTGGCATGTAGTAGAATAAATATGAAATTTTATGATTATTCCATTGTGTGCACCATATATGACTGGTGGATTTTAAATTCACTACTGTTCGCCATTTCAGTTCTCAAAGAACATGATATCGGAGGAATATTATGTAATTCCAGCAGTTTTTTGACTTCATCACCAGTAAATGATTTGGCAGCTCCAGTATCTATGAGTGCTATACACGGTGTTTCAAATGTTGACATGGTGATGAAGCATCGGTCGTCCTCATAGTGTACGTCTATCACGGTTGCATCGGGCAGACTGGTTTTTAAGGCATCTGGTTCTGGTTCTGGGATACTCGGCAGCCTTGTCTCTCCGGTATCCCTTGGTCTTTTAACGGTCTGTTCATATTTTGACCATGACAGTTTCTAGTTAGTACACCTAGTTTCCCACACTGTGAACAAAATATTTTTGCCGCATTTTGACATTCGTGTCTACGATGTCCCAGTTGTCCACATCTCCAACAGCTCTCTCGCCTTATATGTGAAACATTTATTGGCAAGGCTGGGGTGTTTTGTGGTGGTCTACTCATCTGACGGATAGGCGGTGTTTCGGTATTACGGGTTTTTTGTTGAACTTGGATTTATTCATACACTACTGCGAGTTGAATAAGTTCAGATAGTTTACGGAAATCTTTCTTTCGGATGTATAGGCGGTATTCTGGTAACATGTTTTCATAAATTCGTTCTAGTTTTTCTTCGGTTGATACGTTTGTTTGCCAGCGCATAAGTAACTGGATGGCCGTGATAAAATCTTTGCCCCTTTCTCTAGGTTTCTGTAACCTAGTTCGGATCTCATCGGCTAGTTTAATATTGAAACGTGGTGGTAAGAAAAATAGTTTGAAGTCACTTATGAATTCATCCCATGTTATCCATTCTTCTCGGTTGTTCCAATACCATGCTAGTGCTGTCTTTGTCAGCAGCTCGGGTAATGTATTTAACATTATATCGGTTGGTATATTGTAACACTGTGCCATTTCCTCAATTCTCTCGAGGAAATTTAACGGATCTTGACCTTGGTCAAATCTACCATTCCATTTTCTGACTTTATCCATAATGTCAGCGTCTGAAAGTGGTCGGTCTCGGATTTCTATCAGGTACGGAATATTTTGAATATTCGGTATATTGGTACAAGGTATCTCCTTGTCGGTAACACTTTGGCATGTTGGCGGTATATTCGGCTGCAATCTTTGCTCATCGGTTTGAGTTTCGGTATTGATGATCGAAGTTATCAATGTATCGGTCTGGGTTTCGGATGTATTTGTATTTGGAGGTGTCATTTTATCGGCCTTAGTTTCGGTTGACACAATTTTTAACTGATTTTGCTCCTCGTCTTGAAGAGCTTGTTCACGTTTTACACTGTCTGCAAGACGTTTTCGCAGTTAGTCCACGGTTCCCTTTGTATTTAAATTCCTACGGTTTAATTCAGTGATTAAGTCTTCCTTTTTCAGCTGGTAGACGGCACTGACTGTTATTTCACTTTTGTCGGTCAGTTTTAATTTTATTTGATATTTTTATATACGGATATCACTTTTGACAGATCGATATAAATTTCACGGGTATTGTTTATTCACTGGTATTTATTTGATACACTGGTATTATCTTCTTCTCGGTCTGGTTTCTGGATATATATATACGGTGACTACTCTACTTCATTCACTGACATTTCTCCAGTGGCAGAAAAGAGAGTCCCTGCTCGGGCACCATTTTGTAATCATTGCTATTTAAGTTGAACGTTGCGGGTCAGCTTTTAGAGTTACGCCAGGGTCAATGCGTTCAACGACGGGGAAGAAGAAGAAATAAATACCAGGTTTTGACGTTTTTAGAGGTGAACACTTATTTGATTTGATACTGAACAAATATTTTTATTTCACAATAAAGAATTAAATATTTTTATATGAATGTTATAACGAAGTCACAAATAGAATTTTAAATCTGTAAACGTCCGATATTGCATGCCGCATATAACAAGCAAGTAGTGCTTAACCAAGTTGAGTAACTGATTTGTTTACAATGAAGTAAAACTTAAATATTCATGTATGAACAAACCCTCTTGATGTTCCATGAATGATGGTAACTCAGGATGCCTGAGATGTCAAATGTCGAATGTAATCATCAAGACGGCCACACTTTCAGGTCTATAAAATGCGAGCAAGCACCGAGAAAAATCAGTCGATCATCAAGCTTCGACTAGCTAAGAACTTCTCAGAAGAAGTAATCGACTCAATTTCCTACCGAATGTGAGGTTTCCACATTTGAGACTTACCTATCATCCCGTATATCTAGTAATATTTCCGCTTCTACCGAATGTGAGGTTTCCGCATTTGAGACTTACCTATTATCCCGAATATCTAGTAATATTTCCGCTCCTGCCGAATGTGAGGTTTCCGCATTTGAGACTTACCTATCATTCGGTATATCTAGTAATATTTCCGCTCCTACCGAATGTGAGGTTACCGCATTTGAGACTTACCTATCATCCCGTATATCTAGCAATATTTCCGCTCCTACCGAATGTGAGGTTTCCGCATTTGAGACTTACCCCGTTTCCTATATTTACCCATATAAAAGAGTGAAAAGGTTGAGATATAAATGAATAAATAAAGCGGATTAAACCAACGTAAAGTTCTATAAAGTGGAAAACAAACAAAAGTGTATTAGGTTAAGTTTATAAAAGACCTTATGACCAAAAGGCTATAAATAAGTGTGTGTTAGTTAAGATTGTGTAGTATCATAAACAAAAGTGTATTAGGTTAAGTTCATAAAACCTTCTGACAAAAAGGCTATTAATAAGTGTGTTAGTTAAGATTGTAAGGTTGTGTAAGTGACACCGACAATAATTTGACAGCTTTATATAATACCTTGTGGGAAAAAGATAAAATATTCAAAGTGTATAGTATTAAGATTGTGGATTGTCATAGACAATAAAGTGACAAGTTTACCTTATGGAAAAGGGGTAAGTTTGTATAAAAATTGTGGCAGCTGAACACTGGACAATTTAGATATTGTACACAAATTTTTATATCTAAGTTGCCACAAGATAAACGTCATCATAAAACAATTGTATCATCGAACGTGGTAGGCTTTTGATGTATTAATTAATTATTATAATAAAGTATTTCATTCGTTATGGTTGCAATTTCTTTGCGCTCTCTTTCGACGTGTCGAACCTTTATATCCCCACAAAGTGGTGACCCCGACGTGATCGGGTTAGATTAAACTTATCCGTGAATGTAAATTATTGTGCGGGCGGTTCCAAAGAAAAACTCTTCCTTCCTGGAAATTACAATATCGACTTCTATCTGGACCTTAAAAATTATACTGAAAAAGATGGGAGGCAACGACGAGGACCAAGAGGAAAATTTAAGTACCAAACCGGAGGGCGAGCAACAAAATGAATCTGCGGCAAAAATTGCAAGAATTTCTTTACGCGCGCCACCATTTTGGGCCGATTCGCCGGATATTTGGTTTGCGCAGGTTGAAGAACAATTTTTAACCTGCGGCATTACCCAAGATGGCACAAAATTCAATCACGTTCTAGGCGCGATTGACAGCAAGGTGTTAGCCAAGGTTCGTGATGTCGTACTTACTCCTCCGCGTGTTAATAAATATAATATAAAGGAGACCTTAATTAGACGATATTCCGATTCGGCGGAGAAAAAAATCACCCGCCTTTTGAACTAAGTCTCATTAGGTGACAAACGTGCTACGCAATTGCTAAACGAGATGGAGCACCTCGCAGGTACTACTACACCTGAGGCACTGTTACGATCTCTCTGGCTAAATCGATTGCCACAACAAGTGCGTATAATTTTATCCACGAGCAAAGATAATATTCGGGCATTAGCAGAAATGGCTAACAAGATATTGGAAGTAGGCGAGTTCAGCAGTGTGTCCACTGTCACAGTAGATAGGTCAGATGGTGATTTATCGTCAAGGCTTTCAAGCTTAGAGACACAAGTACGATCCTTGACACGCACGGTTGCCGCGTTAAGTCATTATCATCGTCAGTTCGGAGTTCGGGCAAGAAAGTGTAGACCACCCTGCACTTTTCCAAACGAAAATCAAGCGGGAAACTGGAGGACTGTTCGGTAGATGAGGCGAGGTTGAACAGTCTAGCTAGTCATCGCCTTTTTATACGAGACAAGAACTCTTAACAACAATTCTTAATCGACACTGGTGCTGATGTTTCGATTGTTCCTCCTTCAACCAAGGAAGTGCTGAATCCACCAGCGAAATTATCTTTATATGCAGCTAATGGCAGCTTGATGCCTACATTTGGTGAACGACGTTGGACCTTGAATCTTGGGTTGAGACGTCCGTATCAATGGAATTTTGTTATTGCAAAAACAAAACAACATGCAATCTTAGGCGCTGATTTCCTCAGCAGATTTGGATTACTAGTCGACGTGAAAAGAGGTAAATTAATTGACAGTATAACTAATATTAATATTCCTATCTCTTTCAAGAAGATTCGACATCAAACAATTTCGACAATTGATAAAAATAGTCCATTCGCTGACATTTTGAAGGAATTTGTGGATGTAACAGTATTGCCAACTAACAAGTCACAAACTCTTACCAATGTTACCCATCACATCGAAACAAGAGGACCTCCAGTGTTCGCGCACACACGTCCGCTACCTCCCGACAGGCTAAAGGCAGCTCGGGCAGAATTTGAATTTTTATTACAGCATGAAATTTGTCAACCTTCCAAAAGCAATTGGGCAAGCCCTCTGCGCATGGTACAAAAGCCTGATGGTGGATGGCGCCCATGTGGTGATTATCGCCGTCTCAACGCTATTACGGTGCCGGATCGATATCCCATTCCGTTCATTCAGGACTTGACTCACGTTTGCCATGGCAAGAAAATTTTCTCCAAGCTCGACTTACAGCGTGCTTATCATCAGATACCTATCGAGTCATCGGACGTGCCAAAAACCGCTATTAGTATGCCCTTCGGACTTTTTGAGTTCCGGTATATGACATTTAGGTTATGCAACGCTGGCCAAACGCTACAGCGCTTCATGCACGAGATTCTTCGAGGACACGACTTCGTTTTCTCTTATGTCGATGACGTTTTCAAAGCTTCGGAGAACATCGAACAACATCCCAAACATCTACGAACGATTATGCAAGTTTTACGCCAGCATGGCCTCACTATTAACGCATCGAAGTGTCAATTGGGTAAGGAGGACATTAATTTCCTAGGTCACAAAATCAGCAGTTCTGGCATTCAACCGTTGCCCGAAAAAGTTCTAGCTATTCAGAACTTTGAACGTCCCAAGACGGTGAAGGAACTGAAGCGATTTCCAGCCATGATTTCATTTTACCAGCGATTTATTCCACGCGCGGTGAATAACCAGATGATACTTCGCTCTCTGATTACTACCAATAAAAGAAACGACACGACTCCTTTGAATTGGACGCAAGACACTACAGTAGTGTTCGAAGCTTGTAAAACGGATCTGTCTAATTCAATGCTGTTGACACATCCAACACCAAATGCACCTCTTTGTTTATTTGTGGACGCATCTGATAAGGCAGCGGGTGCCGCTCTGAATCAGACAATCAATGGAAGGACAACACCGCTCGCTTTCTATTCGAAACGATTTACTCCTGCTGGACAAAGGTACAGTACCTACGACAGAGAATTGTGTGTAATGTACAGAGCCATAAAGTACTTCCGAAATCAGTTGGAGGGAAGAATTTTTCACGTACTAACGGATCATAAGCCATTAACGTTTGCCTTCCAACAAAAAGGCAGATAAAACTTCTCTCCGGCAAACTCGACATCTTAACTTCATAGGTCAGTTCACTACTGACATTCGTTACATCGCTGGCCGTGAGAACACAGTAGCCGATACTCTGTCCAGAGTAGATGTTATTTCGTCCAACACAACTGCAATCAACTTTAAAAGGTTAGCAATGAAACAAAGGAACGATTCATGCTTTCAAGAACTCGTGAAGAATCCGCAAAAATTGTCCTTGGTAACTAAGGAATTGA
This sequence comes from Dioctria linearis, assembly GCA_963930735.1. Lineage (NCBI taxonomy): Eukaryota > Metazoa > Arthropoda > Insecta > Diptera > Asilidae > Dioctria > Dioctria linearis. The sequence goes on from OZ005744.1 coordinate 83,849,418, forward strand.
AATTACCAGAAATGGAAGAAACTATTTATTGCGATACGTCCCAGAATCGTATACGACCAGTTGTCCCCAAAGCATGCCGAGACGAGATTTTCCACAAACTCCACGGATTGTCGCATCCTGGAGCAAGAGCTACGGCCAAGCTGATCGCTGAGAGATTTGTTTGGCCATCTTTACGACAGGACTGCTCTCGTCTGGTGAAGATGTGCATTCACTGCCAACGGGCTAAGGTGCACAGACATACCAAGACAGCTATTTCGACATACGTAGTACCCAGCGAGCGGTTTTCACATATCAACATCGATCTAATAGGACCGCTACCTCCATCGGGAAAATTCAACTACTGCTTGACTTGTATCGACCGATTCACGCGTTGGCCAGAAGCCTTACCGCTTCCAGACATGAAAGCAACTACCGTGGCAAAAGCTCTCATCGATGGGTGGATATCCCGATTTGGTATTCCCTCACGAATTTCTACAGACTTGGGACGTCAATTCGAGTCTGAACTGTTCAGCGAACTCACCAAAACGCTCGGTATAACACACCTCCGTACAACGCCATACCACCCTCAGGCAAATGGCATCGAACGTTGAAGTCAGCATTGATGTGCCAAAAGGCAGCTAACTGGAGTGAAGTCCTACCTATCATTCTTTTAGGTATGCGATGCATAGTCAAAGAAGATATACAGGCAACTCCGGCAGAAATGGTATACGGTAGCACATTAAGGTTACCCGGCGAATTTGTCGCAGAGCCAAGTAAAAAATCGTCAGCTACAGAATTCGTCGCAGAGCTCATGAAACACATGGCTCTAATTAAACCGAAGCAAGCAGCTCATCATGATAATCCAACGGTATTCGTTCACAAGGATTTAAAAACTAGCACACACGTTTTCGTACGAAACGATACAATTCGCCCATCTCTTACACCACCATATGATGGCCCATATAGAATCGTGGGAAAAAAGGACAAGTACTATATAGTGGAAATGAAAAATCGTAAGGCGAAAATTTCAATCGACCGCTTGAAGCCAGCACACACTATGACCGAACTACAAGTGGAGCTCACAGCAACACCAAGTCCACCCCTCACAGCCAGCGCCAGAAAAGACGACAAGGGCAGGACGGAGGATCAAGATTCCACTTCGTTTTCAACAACGCTAATACGTTTACACTAGGAGGGGAGTAATGTGGCAGCTGAACACTGGACAATTTAGATATTGTTCACAAATTTTTATATCTAAGTTGCCACAAGATAAACGTCATCATAAAACAATTGTATCATCGAACGTGGTAGGCTTTTGATGTATTAATTAATTATTATAATAAAGTATTTCATTCGTTACGGTTGTAATTTCTTTGCGCTCTCTTTCGACGTGTCGAACCTTTATATCCCCACAAAAACAATACATTCATATAAAAATATTTAATTCTTTATTGTGAAATAAAAATATTTGTTCAGTATCAAATCAAATAAGTGTTCACTTCTAAAAACGTCAAAACCTGGTATTTATTTCTTCTTCTTCCCCGTCGTTGAGCGCATTGACCCTGGCGTAACTCTAAAAGCTGACCCGCAACGTTCAACTTAAATAGCAGCGATTACAATGTATTGTTTTTTTTACAAACTTAATACTAATACACAATCTATGTTTACCCCTTTTCCATAAGGTAAACTTGTCACTTTATTGTCTATGACAATCCACAATCTTAATACTATACACTTTGAATATTTTATCTTTTTCCCACAAGGTATTATATAAAGCTGTCAAATTATTGTCGGTGTCACTTACACAACCTTACAATCTTAACTAACACACTTATTAATAGCCTTTTTGTCAGAAGGTTTTATAAACTTAACCTAATACACTTTTGTTTGTGATACTACACAATCTTAACTAACACACACTTATTTATAGCCTTTTGGTCATAAGGTCTTTTATAAACTTAACCTAATACACTTTAGTTTGTTTTCCACTTTATAGAACTTTACGTTGGTTTAATCCGCTTTATTTATTCATTTATATCTCAACCTTTTCACTCTTTTATATGGGTAAATATAGGAAACGGGGTAAGTCTCAAATGCGGAAACCTCACATTCGGTAGGAGCGGAAATATTGCTTGATATACGGGATGATAGGTAAGTCTCAAATGCGGAAACCTCACATTCGGTAGGAGCGGAAATATTACTAGATATTCAGGATGATAGGTATGTCTCTAATGCGGAAACCTCACATTCGGTAGGAGCGGAAATATTACTAGATATACGGGATGATAGGTAAGTCTCAAATGCGGAAACCTCACATTCGGTAGGAGCGGAAATATTACTAGATATACGGGATGATAGGTAAGTCTCAAATGCGTAAACCTCACATTCGGTAGGAAATTGAGTCGATTACTTCTTTGTTAGCTATAAACTGAGAAGCTCTTAGCTAGTCGAAGCTTGATGATCGACTGATTTTTCTCGGTGCTTGCTTGCCTTTTATAGACCTGAAAGTGTGGCCGTCTTGATGATTACATTCGACATTTGACATCTCAGGCATCCTGAGTTACCATCATTCATGAAACATCAAGAGGGTTTGTTCATACATGAACATTTAAGTTTTACTTCATTGTAAACAAATCAGTTAGTCAACTTGGTTAAGCACAACTTGCTTGTTATTCGGCATGCAATAACGGACGTTTGCGGATTTAAAATTCTATTTGTGACTTCGTTACAAAATATAAGGTTTGACAAGTATAAAAAAGTAAAGCTTATTGAATTTAGAAGAGCAAATATAAACTTAGACAGATATGAAAAATTAAAGTTTATTGAATTTAAGAAGCAAATATAAATTTTGACGCTGCTGAAAATGAAAGGTTAGCGAAGTGAAAAGCAAATATAAATGTTGACAAGTATGAAAAATGGAGGTTTATTGATTTTAAGAAGCAAATATAAATTTTGACACTTGTGAAAATGAAAGTTTAGCGAAGTAAAAAGCAAATATAAATTTAGACAGATATGAAAAATTAAAGTTTATTGAATTTAAGAAGCAAATATAAATTTCGACACTGGTGAAAATGAAAGGTTAGCGAAGTGAAAAGCAAATATATATGTTGACAAGTATGAAAAATGAAAGTTTATTGAATTTAAGAAGCAAATATAAATTTTGACACTTGTGAAAATGAAAGTCTAGCGAAGTAAAAAGCAATTATAAATTTAGACAGATATGTAAAATAAAGTTAATTGAATTTAAGAAGCAAATATAAATTTTGACACTGGTGAAAATAAAAGGTTAGCGAAGTGAAAAGCAAATATAAATGTTGACAAGTATGAAAAATGAAAGTTTATTGAATTTGAAAAGCAAATATAAATTTTGACAAGTACGGAAAATATAAAATCAGCAAAGGAAAATTATTTGTATTGGTACCAACCTGAAAAACTATTGAAATGAATTTTAACCAGACTCTAAATCTTAGACTTAGATAAACCTAGTTTAAAAATTGTTTGTATTGGTACCAACTTGAAAAACTATTGAAGTGAATTTTAGCACGCTTTAAATGTAAAATTAGATGAAACTTGTTCCAACATTAAAAAATTGTTAAAATGAAGCAAATTTGCACAATGTAAACTCTTAGAGATAGAGGTCAGCCTAAGTCAATTTTGGAAGAGAGGAAAAAAGAATGATGTAATAGAATAAGTCACGTAGGCCAAGTTTTTTTTGTAAGTAGGAGACGCTCGTGCTAGAAGGACGTGAAAACGAAAAATTGAAAGAAAAATAAAAAGTAAAAGCATAGAAGCACAAGTTGGAATTTTCTTTTTTTGTCAGCGCCAAGTTTCACTTAAACTCATTTTGTGCAAGTACCCAAAAAGAAAGTAAGTGCCGACAAGGAATAACAGGAAGTAAGAAGATCGCAACAAAGAGCTCTTGCTACATAAAAGTTGCTTTGTCGCAGAATCCAAAGTAGCAGCAGCGCCTGAGTAGGCTGAGTTTTTCTTCTGCCAGGAACAAGGAGAAAGGTAAAATTCTTTTCTCTAATCTGTTGAGCGCTTGCCGGCTCGTTACACGCCGACGCCCACACCTAACCTGACTAAATGGGTAACGACGGTAGCCAAAGACTTGGATAACAATTGGTGCCAAGTGTGGGGTTCACTTCAGTTCCGTTAAAGGGGCCCCCACCAACCCTCTTATATTATTTTCTTTTATTATATTTGAATTTATACAATAATTTCTATAGATTAATATTAGCTAATCAGCTATTGGTGGAATACAAATAATTTATTTTATCTACCGCTTATTCTATATCCGAGTTAAATGCAAAATTTTCTATATTTGGCACGAAACAAGTTCAAACTACAAAATATCGTCTTAAAATTTCTTAAATTTGCTAAGTAACGTCTGCTATAGTACCAGTTAAATGCTAAATTTTCTATATTTGGCACGAAACAAGTTCAAACTACAAAATATCGTCGTAAATTTTCTTATATTTGCTAAGTAACATCTGCTATAGTACCAATTAAATGTTAAATTTTCTATATCTGGCATGAAGCAAGTACAAACAACAAAATAGCGTCTTAAATTCTCTTATATTTGCTAAATAACGTCTGCTATAATACCAGTTAAATGCTACATTTTCCATATTTGGCACGAAACAAGTTTTTTTTGTAAGTATGAGACGCTCGTGCTAGAAGGACGTGAAAACGAAAAATTTAAAGAAAATTAAAAAGTAAAAGCATAGAAGCAGAAGTTGGAATTTTTTTTTTATTGTCTTTTTTTTGTCAGCGCCAAGTTTCACTTAAACTCATTAATTGTGCCAGTACGCAAAAAGAAAGTAAGTGCCGACAAGGAATAACAGGAAGTAAGACGATCGCAACAAAGAGCTCTTGCTACATAAAAGTTGCTTTGCCGCAGAATCCAAAGTAGCAGCACCGCCTGAGTAGGCCTGAGTTTTTCTTTTGCCAGGAACAAGGAGCAAGGCAAAATTCTTTTGTCTAATCTGTTGAGCGTTTGCCGGCTCGTTACACGCCGACGCCCACACCTAACCTGACTAAATTGGAGACCGCTCGGCCAGGTGGTCAGGTAACGACAGTAGTCAAAGACTTGGACCAATATATATAACAACTGGTGGCAGCAGTATTTAAAAATAAAACCAATGCTTTAAACAGACAAAAAAGTTAATTAAACAAAAATAATAATATAAATAACAAAAGTATAAAGCATATAAAAAAGTAAGTTATACAACAACAACAAAATAAGCCCGGGTACTTTAAAACCACTTAGAGGAAACAAACAAATTTTAAGCGCCAGAGCGCCCAACGTGGGACCCAAGAGGGCTTCATCCCTGCCTCACACGGACGAATATTCACGGAAGGAAGGCCTCAAGAAGACGTCAGCCCATTCGTACCATATCAACAACAACAACATAATAATATCAACAGGCTCAGCACAAACATTTGCAAAGAAAACTACGGAACATCAGCAGGAGAAATCAGAAATATTTACAACCTTAAACATATTTATGGATAAAAGAAAAAGTAGGGTGAAAAGTTTTTTTTTCTTCTCTCAAAATTTAAACTTATTTTTGCCCCTATTACAGACATGTTATTTTTACTAGAAATTTATTTACATTTAAAAAATTCTTTGGTACAACTCATATTTTACATTTCAAGTGAAATTATTTTTTTTTTAAAGGAAAAACAAGTTGCAAAAAAATTCCCGAGTTCAAATTTATTTACTACAATTCTTCATCTTATCTCATTCTCACCTTCCGCCCTTGCACCAAGCGACCTCTGCGGTCCAAGGACACAATCGCTCCTCTGAGATAGGACTTCGAAAAGCTATCGTTCAGCGGAGAGATTTTGATTGGAAAGGTGTGATTCTACAAATACTTCCCATTTCCATTCCTGAATTGTTATCTACTTGTTTGTTAATAGAATTTAATTTTCAATTTCATTTAAAAAAAAGGAAATATTTAATGACAAACATCTAACTACTTATCTCTTATTATTGAGAGTGCTATCCATTTTCTGTACCAAATGCTGCAATATACATATGAACATATATACAATTTTTTTTTGTGATAATTTTCATTTTAATTGAAATTAAGTGTTTTTATCTTTTGTTTGTATATCAGAATTTTATTTTCGTCTTCTCCCAATTTTTACGTCCCACAAAATATCACACGTATAGAAAACCGAAGAAATTAGAAAGATGTTAAAACAATATTATAGTGCCAACAAAAAGTATAGAACTTCGGAATTTGTATCCAGTACAATTCAGAAGCAGAGCAATATGCTGCTTTTGAGAAAACAGAATCGTAACTGTCAACACGCTTCAACACGCACCTTGCTAGCCGCCATATCTGTCACCTTCTTACCAGACTGAAGAATGTCATAATATCGCATTGACGTCTAATTCTGTCATTACGAATCCCGGCACCATCCAGTCAACAAAATTTCCGAAGTTCAAATATTATTACCGTCAGAAAGAAATAACAACCTCAACCGCCATCCATTGAAAATACTGAGCTCCACTGAACCTGTCTAATAAAAAAAACGAAATATCACGCGAGTGTGTCGAATTTGGCATGCTCTATCTTTGCCACGGACTAGGTCGTCGGGGGGTGAATTCGGTGACTCACTCGTCGTCGAGAGAAATAAAAAGAGATTTTTAAGTTGAGTAAAGCGAATGGAAAAGCATTAATTTATTTTATCAGAATCCTGATATAAGGATCATTGGCATTCTTATGTTAAAGGAAGGAAATAATAATAATTGAAAACCAGATAGCTGGATATATTTAAAAAAAAAAGGGGGAAATACAATTTCGCCTTCTTGATGATATATTTTTTGTTAGTTAAGTATATATAATTTTTTATTGGTAAATGAGACGGTTGTTCTTGATATATGTTTATAGATATGGATTTTACTTTTTTGTAAAAGGAAGAAAAATGAAGACATAATTTTTTTGGTTATTCAATAAAAACAAATATATTGGTTCAAATTTTAGTAAGAACAAAAATATTTCTTTTATTTAAATGACGCCATAAGGTGTGAGTGTAGGTGTAGTGGTGGGATGCATGGGGATGGTTCTTTCTTCTTCTTTCCCTAGGTACGTCGTCAGTGGGATTGATTGCAGTTTTTGTAAGTTTGTCCGTTTGTTGTAAGTAGAAAATGCCTAATTTTCTATCCAGTTGACTTGAGAAACCATTCCGGGCCAAAAATGTTTAATTTTTAATCTGAACAAAGTTTTACCAATACCACCGTGAGATGCTTGAGGAGGTTATTATCAATCAAAGTTTCAGTTAATTCCTCCAGAATCCAGAGCTTCCAAGTAAGATCTTCCTGTACAGGATCATCCAACCAAGGAGAAGTACGATGATAAATATAACCTTCTAAAATTTGTACATCAGACAATTGATCTTTCTTACTTGAAATGTGTTCTGTCGAGATCTTAAAAGTTGGAGATTGAAAGGCTGAATAACTCAAATCCACAATACCAAAGAAATTTCATTAACACAACTGATACGTGATAAGGCATCTGGTACTACGTTCTATGTACCCTCACGATGTTCAATACTGAATTGAAAACCCTGTAACTTCAAGCTCCGTCCATCTAGCTAAACGTCCACTCAAAAAAACTTTGGTTCTTGAGCCACTTCAAACTAGAATGATCTATAAGAATAGTAAAGATTTGACCCTCTACATATGCTCTGAAATTCGTTACGCGCAGGACTGCGGCATAACATTCCAACTCAATGATACTGTAATTGCGCTGTGCTTTGTTAATTTTCTTAGACATATAAGCAATAGGATGTTCGTTATTATACTTATCTTTTTGAAACAAAACACTCCCAACGCCTTGTCTACTAGCATCAGATTGAATATAAAATAGGCTCTGAAAATCAGGAATGACCAGAACTGGAGCCATTGTCATTAAATGTTTCAATGTTTCAAAAGCATCTGGAGCTTCGGAAGTCCATACATATCTCTTATTTTTCAGGCAGTCTGTAATCGGGGCAACCACACTGGCATAATAAGAAATAAGCCGCTGATACCAACTAGTCATGCCGAGAAAACGACGAATTTGCTTGACCGATTTCGGAGCAGAAAATTCGTTAATTGCAGCAACCTTACTAGGATCAGTTTTCAATGTTCCATCACCAATAATATAACCCAAGTACTTCACCTCCTGAACACAAAATCTACTTTTATTCAAATTAATAGTTAGTCCCGAACGTCGAAGAGATTCACTGACCTGGTCCAACACTCGCAAATGTGTTGCAAAATCAGGTGTTACAATCAATAAGTCGTCCAGATACACAAATACATTTTCTCTCAAGTTACCTGGAATTACCGTCGGCACATACGCTGTGGCGCATTGCATAAACCAAACTAGAAATATGTCTGGTAAACGACCAAGAAGACCATCAATGTGAGGGAGCGGATATGCATCCTTCACTGTTACAGTATTTACTTTTCTAGAATCAATACATAAACGTACTTTTCCAGGTTTTCGTACGAGGACAACTGGAGAATTCCAAGAACTATTAGACTCTTCAATAATTCCCATTTCTAACATTCGGTCAAGCTCATCGTACATTAACTTCTATATGGCTGGGGACACTGGGTAATGACGTTCATTGATTGGGACTGCGTCCTCAGTATCAATCAAGTGTTCCTCCAGATGAGTTTTACCGAAACCCAATACATCAAACGACGGAACTTTAGTTTTCACTACATTGAGCCGAGCCGTTTGTGATGGAGCTAGTTGATGAAGATTATTGTCCGCGACTAGTGTGGTGTGTAAGGTGTTGTAGTTATCTCACTTATTATGGGAGGAGCAATATGAAATTCTCTCCAGAAGTCAACTCCCAAGTAGGATTCCGAAATTCAAAAATAACGGTTTTTGTGTCCAATCTAGCGAAAAGTGGAGCGGAAAACAAATCTATCTCATTTTTCGTTACGTACTCACCGAGAGCTTTACAAAAAGTACCCACATGTCACGATACGGAAGAAAGTGAAAATCGCGATTTTTTGTAGGTCCCCTTGAAAAATGCTCAAATTTGCAAATTTTTGTGGGAGTTGTCCCGGTAAAATATTTGTAGAATTTGAATAAAAACGCCAAATTCATTCCGGTATCTTTTCAACGACAGAGGAGATATGTAGGTTGCCGACTCTGCAAGTACCATGCCCATGAGTTTTCAGAGATAACCGGTAGAGGGCGAAATGCAGGCACGTAAAATTCTTATAGATTTTCTTTTTAATACGTAGATGACACCCGATCTTCCTGAAAATTTGTATAGATAATTACCTGATAAGGGTGCATCCACCAAAAAATCGAAAATCGGATTAAACGATAATTCGTGGAGAAAAGTTTAGGATTCCGAAATTCAAAAATAACGGTTTTTGTGTCCAATCTAGCGAAAAGTGGAGCGGAAAACAAATCTATCTCATTTTTCGTTACGTACTCACCGAGAGCTTTACAAAAAGTACCCACATGTCACGATACGGAAGAAAGTGAAAATCGCGATTTTTTGTAGGTCCCCTTGAAAAATGCTCAAATTTGCAAATTTTTGTGGGAGTTGTCCCGGTAAAATATTTGTAGAATTTGAATAAAAACGCCAAATTCATTCCGGTATCTTTTCAACGACAGAGGAGATATGTAGGTTGCCGACTCTGTAAGTACCATGCCCATGAGTTTTCAGAGATAGCCGGTAGAGGGCGAAATGCAGGCACGTAAAATTCTTATAGATTTTTTTTTAATACGTAGATGACACCCGATCTTCCTGAAATTTTGTATAGATAATTACCTGATAAGGGTGCATCCACCAAAAAATCGAAAATCGGATTAAACAATAATTCGTGGAGAAAAGTTTCGAAATGAATTTTTCAGACAGGAAATCAGAAAAAAATCAGAAAAAAATTAGCAAAAAGAATTTTGCAAATCGGGTAATATTTAGCCGAGATATGGGGTGGGGGTGGATTTGTACATTGCATTATATATTCTTTTTTATCTCCGACCAAGCACGACCGATTATTCAATTTCTTTCTTTCGACAACCGCTCCGCTAGAATTTAAAAACGAATTCTCCTTTTGATCACTTTCATTGCGATCAAGAGCCATCGTTCAGGGTAGAAAATGCATAGTTTGCATTTCTACCCTGAGCAAATTTTTCATTCATTCCGGACTTGATTAAACAAGTCCAGAATATTTTTCGATGGACGGTGGCTTGAAAAAATGTAATTCTATCCTTTAATAAACATCAGCCACCGTCCCGTCGTTTGACAATCGCGGCGCTCATATACATGTAATGTATTTGTGCTGCGCGACTTTCTAATCGTGAAATTCTTTAGCGTAATATTTGTGGGAAGGTTAAGGAACTGCTGACGCTGTTTTCTTCGCGTATTTTTTGATAAGCCAACCAAGTTTTTAAGAATGGTTAGCTTATGAAAATTTTATAAATAGATTTACCAGGCTAGATGGTACTGTCTTTGCGTGTATGTGTGTATACACAACATTCCTTCCCTCTGTGAATAAGAGAGCTATTCTTTGAAAAGGAATAGCTCTCGAAAAAATATATAAAATGATACAATGTCTCTATCTTGCGTGAATATATGATAATATTCATGGGGCAGAAAAATGGGTTGAATAGACACAGACCAACATAAAAAATTTAATCATTAGAAGAGAGTTGAAGAGAAGAAAAAAAATATCTTAATCTGGATTATTGTTGCTGGCAGCATTTTGGGATGCACAAAGTTTTATGCTAGGCTTCCTTTGTCATTCGCGATGTTGTTTGCCACGATATTGGACAATTGGCCTTTTAACAGCCCCTCAGGGCTCTGCACAATCGCGTACCAGGGTGCTGTGGTCCACATTAGGCCCGGTTTTAAGGTGAACGGGCCATCGACCCCTGACCGTATGGTGCGAGAAGGCCGTAGCAGGACGCTCCTACATGGTACATCTCTGGTTGGATCCGCACGGGGGTCAGTCTTGGTCAGTAATGGGTAAGTTATTTTTGTAATTTTCTCGTCTTGTTCATGGATTTATCCGTTTTTATTTTGGTTTTCTTTTCGGGGGTGTTGTCAATTTGAGTGGGATGCAGGGGCTGTGCAAGTGTTGCCATCCTATTTTTGACTCCCCTTTTGCGAATATTATATGGGCGCTGAAGACGACTCCGCCCCTTCCCGCTGTCGAAGACGACTCCGACGAGGACTGGGACTAAGCCGGCCACCAGAGCAAAAAAATTTTTTTTTGAATTTTCTTTTCTCTTTCATATGTATCTGTCCTATTTTCTTTCCTCTTCCTCAATATATTTTTTAATAAAGTTTTTTATAATATTTCAATAAAAATGGAGTTTTTTGGTTTTTCTGTCCCTTCTTCTGTTTTTAGGATTTTACCAGCGGTGATTTGTGTGCTTTTTTTTCTCTTGGGTCGTACTTGATGGACCTTCTTGTATCTATGATACTACTATCCGAAATTTTAAATTTATCTTCTAGTAGCCTATTTGGTCGTTTATATTTTATATTAATTTTATTTACTTATGCTCTATTTTATTGTTATCCTAATTTTATTTGTTTTATTATTTTTAATTTAATTTAAATACATATTTCTAATTAACTTGCTTTTGATAAAACAATTTTTTTTTTATTACTTCAGTAGTTTGGCGCTATTTGTTTCTACTGTACTGCGCCAGTTCTACATGTCTATTAAAGATTTCTTTCTCTTATTATTAAAAAGTGTTTGCCTACACTACTTAGTTGTGTCTAGTTAAATTTTTAGTTCATTTACTTGAATTTTTTTTTTTTGCTATTTAACATTTTACAGATACAAAGAGAAAGAATATAATATCCTACGTTTTTTAGGTTAAGTAATGTTAATTATTTTATTTATATATAACAAAAAAATACTTTCTACGTGCTAACGGTAGTTACTACTGTTATTCCTAACTTTTATTCAATACGTATTTCTGTTGGCTTAACTTCACTCAACTTAGTATAAGTTTATTCACCCATTTTTTTTTCACTGCAATCAGCTGTGGGTTGCTCTACTAGTTGTACCTAGTTGAATTTCATTATTTCTAATTTTTATATCTATGTATATATTTTATAGAGGAGAAACGAAAATCCATTTATATCAAAAATCATACGGTCGTATGTTACTAAAAAGTTTTGCTTTTCTTAGGTTAACTAATTTCTTTTTTTTTTAACTAGACGTAATCAAACTTTATTATGTCTAATGTAAAGTCGATTCATTAATATTTCTTACTTCTACTAGCTGGTTATTTTTGTAATATATATAAAAAAAACATATTTGTTACTTCCTACGTACTAGAATTATTATTGCACGGAAAAAATAAGTTTGTGATAAATATAGAAAGTAGTCTGTTAATTTTGGTTCATTCCATTAAAAAACTTTTTGTTAATATAACCAAATGATTGTGAAAACAAACAGTCAACTTAACGGACTTTCGATACTATATACATATGTAGTTTGTAATATTTGGTTTGTAATATTTAAAAACTGTTCGTAATTGTAATTCTTGGTTTGTAGCAATTCAAAATTTTCTGTTATTTATACAATGGCATATTATTAGTGTTTGGTTCAAATACGAACTGTTTGTAAATGCTACAAATTTGTATGAAACCTATAGAATTAGACGAAATATTCAGTAAAAGGTTCCAGTTGGCTTTAAGTATTTGCCGAGTGAGGTGTTCATTGATTTGTTCTAAAATTTTAAAGAAGCGGTAAAAAAACAGTAATACAGTAAGCAATAAGAGTTTCCATTTGCCGAATGAGGTGTGCATTGAGTGCGCAATTTGTGTTAAAATTTTAAAGAAGCGGTAAATAAACTAAGGTAAGCCTTTTATAATTATTTTATAAAATATTAATTTAATTTTTTATTATATTTTTTTATACCTAAGTGATTGCAATATACAGGGTGTTTCCCCTTAGGAGGTCCATAGAGCGGGAGGTGATAGTACTCACCTAGACGAACCAAAAATTGTATGGCAGGGGGGGGGGGGGGCAATATCAACCGTTTAGGAGTTACAGGGTGATTCATAAAAAAAGCTAGGTTTTCACAAAACACCCTGTATATTAAACACTACAGGGCGTGTGGTCACAGTGAAGGGCACAATGTATGCAGAACTTCATGGCCTTTCCAACGACAGCTCAACCAGCCCCGTACCCCTCTCCTCACAGAAGTTATGAAGGTATAAACTAAAAATTTCGGATTTTCTTTCCTTCTTTTTTACTTTGACCTCTATTATTTTTGCAAAATGGTCGTTAACTTATCTTTTTTTTATAAAAACTGTAAACTGCAGACTCTCCTCCTTAATATGACCTATTACACCCAATGTGCTATCTGCAGCCTTTTAAGAGTTATTACCTCTAAACCTATTCTCAAACCTATTTTCAAACCTATTCTCAACGATAATTTGTTCCCTTAGCACGTCATTTTAAAAAATATCGTCTTTTTTCGGTGTGACCTGAATAGGTTATGAGTTAATAACTGTTTAACGGCTACAGTTAACACATAGGATGTAATAAGTCAACTTAAAGAGGAGAGTCTGCAGTTTACAGTTTTTATAAAAAAAAGTTATGTTAACGACCTTTTTGCAAAAATAATAGAGGTCAAAGTAAAAAAAAGGAAAGAAAATCCGAAATTTTTAGTTTAGACCTTCATAACTTCTGAGGGGAGAGGGGTACGGGGCTGATTGAGCTGTCGTTGGAAAGGCCATGAAATTCTGCATACAGTGTGCCCTTAACTGTGACCATACACCCTGTAGTTTTTAATATACAGGGTGTTTTGTGAAAACCTAGCTTTTTTATGAATCACCCTGTAACTCCTAAACGGTTGATATTGCCCCCCCCCCTGCCATACAATTTTTGGTTCATCTAGGTGAGTACTATCACCTCCCGCTCTATGGACCTCCTAAGGAGAAACACCCTGTATTATTAAATATGACATATTCCAAAGTTTCTTATTTTCATTCTTACAATAATACTACCCGAGAAATTAGAGGTAGTGGAAATTTATTTTTATATCCTAAATGTTGAAATCATATAGGGTATAATAAGTTTGTCATTCCGTTTGTAACGCATAGAAATAATGATAGTAAAGCAAAATGGATTGAACACCCATTCATGTCTGTCGGTGCGTTCGTCCGTTCGTCCGTCCGTCCGTCCGTGCGCACGTTAACTCGAGAGCGCGTATACTTAGAGAACTGAAATTTGGTACGTGAACTTAAAAAAAAAGCAAAATTAAGTTCGAAAATGAGATAAATCGGGCAACTCCTTCGTGGGGTTGTCATACAAAAATTTTGATTTTCACTATTGGACACTGCCTGAGAACGCATCAACGTACAGAACTGAAACTTTGTACATAGTTTTTTCACAAAAATGGTAAATATAATTTCAAAAATGGACTAAATCGGGCAACCCCCTTCTTGGTGTTGCCATATAGAAATTTAGGTTTTTTACGTATTTTGTGAAAACTATCAGTCCTACGCGTTTTTCAGAATATGAAATCCTATGAATTTTATTATATCATTTTTTCTGTCCGACGAACTGTTATAGAAATACATATGCGAAAATCTACTTCAAAAATCAAACTTGCATAGATGGGTATGATCATATCAAATTACATGCGGAATTCATCAAGGGTATCATAGGAATTGGTATTAGACCAATTCTAGCTTTTTTACTTGTCTATTTAACATCATGTGTCTTCAAAGAAACGCGATTTTCGGCCACTTTTGAAACATCATATAATGCAAAACCCATTAGCGATTCCAACAATTTCTAATTAAAACTGTTGATCTCCGTTCCAGAGAAATAGACATAAATTGAAAGAATATCGGAATTCCTACAATCTATTTTTAAAACCCTGACCAATTACCATGTTATTATATATATATTAATTTCAGAGCCTAGAAGAAATATTAGATTGCGCAAAAGGAAAATTTGTACAAGAATATTTTAAAGTAAATGGTCGGTTAAATGCAGAATCCAGACAGAAGCTAGTTGAATGCATAAGTGAATATTTTATAAATGCTGAAAAACCAATGACAAAACATACATTTGATTATTGCTCGCTCGAAATAGTTAAAATGTTTCCTAAAGAATCTACTGTATGCTGCCTAAATTTAAATTCCTAGAATTATATATAATTTAAAATTTTTCTAGGAGACTTATTTCATAGCAAAGGTCAAAAATAATAGCCTGAAGGGAAAGCTGTGTAACCGATACTATAATGACATTCAAAAATATAGAAATTTGGATATGTTTCCTCGACTCATTAATAAAAGGAAAATGCTAAATGAGGGGGAATATACTGATCCGGTATCACCACATCCATCGCAGGCAGGCACCGAACAAAAAGATTAAATTGAAGTCAATGTTATACTTAATATTCCCTCAGAAGTATATGTCTTAAACCATATCATTTCATTTCATTTATATTATTCGTATTTATGACAATATACTGGATATTCGCTTTATAGTAGTTTATCTAGAAAGCTAAACAAATTTTTATTTAATTCTTATTTCAATAGATATTGCAGACCTTGAGCAATCGCGAATTTGGTTGAAATTTAATGATCACCCTTGGCCTGAAGTGATCCGTAAGTGGGAAGAATGTTTCCCAATTAGAAGAAGCAGCTGCTCGACGAAAAAAATTCAGGAAACAGTTTTGGATTGGCCTTTATTGAAACATGTTCTTGGACACTCATTGGTATTTACCAGAAGAAATAGAATGTCTTCTTTAGAAGCTAACTACTCTCTACTCAGATGCAAGAACATTAATACCCAATTTCAGTGGAAATCCGGAAGATCTTCACAAATTTATATCTAGTTGTGATGATATATACAAAACGACATCGACGGTGAACGAAAAGCACTCCCTTCTTAGCTTAATAAGGAGTCAATTATCTGCAGAGGCGTACGATATTTTCAGGTACAATCAAGTTGAAGATTGGCCTACTCTAAAATCAATTTTAAAATAAATATCCGAAGTAAATATTCCTAGATCTGCCCTACAGTCTAAGTTAAATAATTGCAGGCAGAGAATAGGAGAAAGCGTATAGGATTTTCTCTACAAGTCAATTAAAATTCCTTGAAAATCTCCATTAAAAGGTAATGAGTGTCAAGCAGTGAGAGCTATTGAGGACAGATTATCCAATCCACAGCTCCAGACCTTAGCTGAAGTGCACCCTGATAAACCATTCGCTTCATTAAAATCACATATTACTGATCATGCGTCACGCGTGGAGCTCAAGCAATCAAACTTTCAAACGAATTTTAAGACAAATCCAGCTCGTTTGAGAACAAGTCCGAATTTACAGTGCTTTAAATGTAATGGACTGGGGCATGTTGCTTCAAGATGCCGAGTCATACAACGTTCACCGCAAAATTTTAATGGAATTCAAAGAACAAATTCGCAATCCAGATTCAAACAGTGCTACATCCCGACAACAGGTCCCAAGTTGTCGATATTCATCGAATAGGACATTCTATCGACCAATGCTGAGCAAACAATGCGCGGGTTCCCAATGCTTAAAGGGATTCAAATCATATCCAAAACTTTAACAATACTCCACCAACAAACACGGCTGACAGACAGCCTCAAAATAGGTATTGGCAGCACCCAATAACTCAAGAAAATCTAGCTCCACCGCCGAGATATAACAATACCAATATCTCGGCTAGACCACCATCACCAAAGAGGAAAACTAATGGAAATCCATTCTGCATCCACGCAGAGAAACTGGATGCAGCGGGTGGTCAATTTTGGCAACCAGTCGCACATAAAAGCAACAGAGTAAATTTACAGAAATCCCGAAACAATCATCGACACATGCAGCAATAAATTAATTCGTATCCCCGTCCAAATTAATAAAAATTCATTAACTCTCTCTATGCCTGTCGATATCTGCTCTGCTCCAAAACTTACATTTCTAATTGTTACAGGAGCAGAGATAAGTTTAATTAAACTCCATACATTGAAGCAAGATAGCATCTGCTATAGAAACTCTGCCTGCAGCATAAATACATTGTTTACGGAATCCACTTCTACTGAAGGGCTCATCTTTGCTAAATTGAATTTGGAATCATCGAATAATAATAACTCCATCATAGAACACCCATTCCAAATTGTGGGAAATAAGTCCATCCTCTCATACGATGGCCTACTTGGTCATGATTTTTTGTCTCGATACAATGCGAGTATCGACTACAAAAATAAACTTATTTAAGTGAATGAATCAAACGAATTCTATCCTTATGAAGAATATTACACTAATTACCCATACGTTTATTTGAAAAGCGAAGATCCAGGAAAGATGTCTCAAGCTAAAAGTTTATCATATACGGAGATAACATTCTCCAATGAAAATTTTTAAAAATCTATATCCATCAATTGTTTCACAAGGTAATGAAAATAAATCTCCATTCCGTGCTTCACAGGAAGTGAAGCCAAATGTAATATAAAAGGAAAACGATATCCATCAGTAGATCCAAACAAAATGGAACTAACAATTAATAACAATCTATCTCCATCCACAGCTTCACAAGAGATGAAGCACAAAGATTCAATTATGTACATCCTCATCTACAGCCGCACAAGAGGCTGAAACAAATAAAAAACAATCTCCATCATCCAACGCTTCACAAAAGTTGAAGTCTGGAACTAAATTAAAAAAGAATGTAAGGAATTTCAATGAAGTTTTATCTACTTCAAATTCTATTGAGTCGGAATCATGAAATAACTCCTTCCAAATTCCACAAAAGTTGAAATCAGATCTCCTTCCTGTAAAATGTTTTCCAGGTTAATCCTCGTAAAATACGTCCCATGAGTCATACGAATTTGGCTGGAGCATTACATAATCCAAATAACATAAGTTTGAATTGCCATAAGCCACTGTGATGTGAATTTGCACAACGATTTCCAAATCAATTAAAAATACAAGAATGCTAAGAATGTTAAGCACATAAGTGCAAGTAAGCGATTTAGCTTTAACATGTATTAATGTGCATTAGTAATAATTAACGGGTGGTTAGCATATTGACATTTTGTATAAATAAGCAAGAACAATTGAATAAAACAACGAATTGGTATTCTAACTATCAACGAAGCTGCATCTTTTATTTAACATGGCATCTGCTAATTCTAGCTTGTCCAGAGTCAAACAGGGCATCTGCTAATTCTAGCATGCCCAGAGTCAAACAGGGCATCTGCTAATTCTAGCTTGCCCAGAGGCAAACGAGGGATCAGCTTTCTTCCTCATAAGGAGATCGGCTTTTTAATCTTCTCACTACGTGGCGATATCTCTCATCACAGATTCTATTAATCATACTACATATTCTCTCAGCCTGTAACAATTTACTATTACATGGCGACCGTGTAACCATATACATCACTTCCAACTGAGAAAGCAGTTTTGTCTTTGTCCTCGGGATATATTTCCACTTGCCAGTAACCACTCTTCAAATCCAATGTGGAAAACCATTGCGGTCCGGAAAGGGTGTCCAATGTGTCATCAATCCTTGGAAACGAATAGCTATCCTTTCTCGTTACGTTATTTAGTTGGCGGCAGTCCACACAGAATCTGGTGTTGCCATCCTAAAACAACTGGTGATGTCCAAGAGCTGTTAGATTCCTCAATTATGCCTTGTTCCTTCATGAAATTTATCATATCTGCGACTTCTGGTTGTTTGGCTAATGGTAGTCTTCGTGGTGTTTGCCGAATGGGCCTGGAATCGCCTGTGTTGATCCGAATCTGGAGAAGATTTTTTTTTGCCGAAATCCTCATCATTCATTGCAAATAATTCCGCAAATTCATCGATCACCTCTTTGGCATCGTTGTATTGCTGTTCACTAAGGCACTAGATAAAAGAAGTTTCTGAACCTGTTGAGTAGTAGCTGGTATAGGTATTGCCTCCTTAATATTACTACCATTATCCAAACTAACAATCTGATAAACGGGTTCACAATTTCCAATTATAGCACCGTCTTTTAGTTGTACCTCATTTTCGGATGTGTTGAACACTCTAACTGGAATTATTGTTGTGCATTCTGCCTCCACTAAAGTCTTACCAACGATGATGTTCGAAGTCACTTTTGTACGGTTAGGCTCCACCAAATAGAATCGGCAGGTCCCGATGTCATCAGTAGGCTTTGTCTATACTAGCTTCTCGGAGCATGCAGAGAGAGTAATATTTTCACAGACCATCGTCCTTATTTTCGAAGGATAATCTGCTCCTACTCCTAGTCTCACAGGAATTTCTTTGTTGCCATATTTGAGTATTCGTTCTCTCACATCTAAATTTATTTTATATGTGGTCATAAAGTCTACTCCAAGAATGCATTCATCCATTATGTCTGAAACTAGGGAAGTGTGAGGAAATAGTAGTTCGCCTAGTTGAGCATCCAAAGTTATTTCTCCAAAAACTAGTGCTGCTGCTATGCTCAAGCTGACATTTTGTTGTACTTCCGACACTTTTTGTTATCTTCCGACATTTGTTGTTGAACTTCCAACACTTCCTGCTGGATTTCTTCAATTTTCACATTTTGTTCGTCTAATGAATTTTTCAGAAAATTCTTTTGTTCCTCCAAACAAGTTTCTAGACAATTCTGTAAAGAAATCTTTTGTTCATTCCAACGGGATTCCATAGATTTCTTGTGTTCCTCGAGAGAATTCTTTTGTTCATCAAAACGGGCTTCCATTTTGCTCATTAAAGTACTTAAAAGCTGTTCTACGTTCATCGCAGGCTCTTCTTCAGCTTCAGGTTCTTCATCCAAAACAAATGTCTCAGGATTCTTTTGTTCCTCTATCAAAGCTTGTCTAAGTCGCTCCACTAGAACGTTCTTTAGACCTGTCGTTTGCAATGACCGCTTCCCCAACTCCACTTTCAATTCCTGTATGCGGAGCTCCTCTAGTTTGCGTCCCATTACTTTAATAATTTACTCACAGTTTAATATCAAATTATCTTTCGGAATTTTTTTTTTTTTTTTACTTGAAGAAGGAAAGTTTCACACGATTTCATCAAGTTAATCACTCTTTGAATTTCAAAGTCACATACCACCACTTTATTTCGCGAATTTTATTTTGCTTCTGACACCAGTTGTTACGAGCGTGGCGTTTGTTCATTAATTAAAACACAATATTTCAGATATAATTCAAAAGTTCTTTCTCTATTTAGCTTTACTATTTACTGTCACAATTCACAAACAATTATCAAATCAACTCTTTAGTTATCGCTAGTACTGTACTTCTAATAATCATAATCCAAATAGTTTACTTCGTTCTCTTCACTGTCTGAAATAAGACTCGCCTCCTGAATGTGAGTAGCGCCGTATTTATACTCTACAAATTATCCTAGAACCTTCTTCAAACCCTGTTTACCTAGGATGTCACTAACCTAAAATTGTTTCCATTTCCAATAGATGTCGCTTGTATCACTTTGTGGCGCGTAAGAATACCATAGCTGCTTTGTTCTACGCCTGTCGCCGATCATACTACCAGGAGCACTATCGCGATCGCCTTCATTCTGTTGCACTTACGTTTACTTAACTAACCTGTTTAAACGAGCAACCTTTCTACGCTTATTGTATATTTAAAAACACCTATTCGCTTCCTACCTAACGTTATTCTTTTTTTTTATGTAGTTTATTATATTTTTTTTCTATTTGACCAGTTTTTACCTTTACCTGGGTTACCGCTTATTTTCTCAAAGCACAAAAAAACGAAAAGGGTCACCAGATTCTCCTTCCTTCCGTCTTGTGTGTGAGTCTCGGGTTGATAGTCAAACAAGTAGGGGCGGTTCCTCATTGGAAGCAAAGGAAGCACTGCTTCCCTTGACAAAATAAAAAATCCAAAAACATTTTGCTTTAAAATATTCTTAGAATATTTAAAAAAATGTATAAAATTCAAAGAAGTTTACTCCTCTGGCATCACTAGATACAACCTGAAATATTTTATAAGTAACGTCCAATTTTCTCCTACAAACTATGAACATACCACCCAGCCCAATGCAATTATATCGCTACTAACATTCTGTATGGTACGCTGTCCAAAATGTAGCGTATGACCCACCCACCATCATTCTACCCAACACCAGATCCACCCCGAATTGGCTTGTCAAGCAAGCTACATAATATTCGCGTGGTATAGATGGAACGGCATTAGAATCAAACACCGTTGCCACTGGCATCGCAGTGACGCTGAAAGGGATTTCGTATTTACAACAACAAAGCCAATGTAAAAAGTTAAATACATTTAACTTCTTAGACTCATATTCACTCAAGAGTTTGCATGCGCACATTGCTATGGTACGCTGGCCGCAGCGTAGCGTTTGGCAATTGATTTACACCCCCTGATAGTAACTTTCATTGGTAAATTCTGGAGTATATGCTGGTGCGGGTGGTGTCGGTCTTGCTCACGATTTATTTAAATGCTGCCAGATGTTAATAATAAATTCGTAGCTTTTTTAAATAACATTAATCCGAACTTCGTGACGAATATTGTGAAATTTTAGGAATTGTTTTAGAATAGTAACGTGGATGGATTTACATGGTATTTTTTGTTTTAGAATTAGTCAGTGGGCTTAATTTTTTACGTTTTTGGGGGTTTTGGTGGCAGTGTGTAATACCAAATTGAAGCATTTCCTGAGATTTATTAAATGGCATATTATCTTTTGTTCTGTAAGAAACTTTATAACCGACTTTTTTCACCCGAATATCTTTAAAATGCGTGATTTTCGAATTTGTGTACAAACCGGCGTGTAAGTTCTTGCGGGGGGGCTGATTCTTCTTTTAAACGCTTCAGCATAATATTTTACATATTTCATATGATTAACCGAAGGGTTTGATGTGAAATAAATTTTCCAGTTTTTTCGAGTAAAACGTTTTTACATGGAAGTATTTACATTTAAGTGCGATAATCTTCTAAACTATACTTCTTATTCGCAAAAGAATGTAGATGCGAGTTAATATGCATATATTAGATAAATTATCAGTACGTTTACATGAATACTTGAAGTATTCTTGAAATATGCTTGAAGTAATCAAAATATCATCAAAACCCTGATTCAATGCGTAAATTTCAACTTAAGTAATTGGAATATTAAATTCAAGAAAAATTCAACTCAAGTAATTGGAATTAATTCAAACAACCGCCCTACCTGACCTTCAAGTGGATTTCAAGCCAAGTACTCAAGTATTCATGTAAACCTACTGTATGTCCTGTTAATTGTTATATGAGTTTTTAGCAAAAATGTAATGATTAGAAAAAAAAATATGTATCTATATTAAAAAAACTTTTTAAATAAATAACTTTCATAAATAAATTATAGGCTAAGTAACAAATTATTTTTTTTTTCACCCAAGAAAAGCTTCATTGCACAACTGAATCTACACAATAACAATATTTTTAAATTATATTATCTCGTTTGACTATAAATGTTTGAATGTTTTTTATTATAATTTTTTTTTAAACATATTTTATTCATATTATGCAAAAATAAGATATTGACTATCTATAATATTACGTACGTTTCTGTTTAATTGCGAGACAATGTAGAATTATTACCTACCTAAGTACAATAATAATGGTAATTGAATTCAAAAGAATGAATTAGATGATTAGATTTTTTGCGTACGTTGTGAAAGGGGATATTGAGTGAAATTTTTGTATTTGCTTAATTATGGGGCAGGCAGTATTTGCTGTGAATGGATTAAATGAAAGATATGATTGCATCGCCAGTTTATTTAACGATGATAATGGCTTCCTATTCTTTCAAGAGCAAGAATAAATGTGAATATTTATATTGTGTATTATTGACATCATTGACTTTGTTACATGTATAATTACTTATAGTAGCAATGAAATAGTCTGAAAAGCGGAGCTATAATTTACATAAAATGTATTGCTTCCCTTCTTCTGAATCCCACGAACCGCCACTGCAAACAAGGTCACCTTCATTAAATCCAGCTGAATTAGCACGCAAGTAATTGTGCGTCTTCACCCGATCGGTATTAACTGCTAATATTGCTCTCGTTTCCTCGTACACATCAGCTAATCGTTGTCTAAGCTCCGATACATAGTCGTCTGGTAACGCTTGGCAAACGCATCCCCTTTCGAATACAACCTTAGCTGGAGTTTGTCCGATCGTGTTGTGAACAGCTGATCGATAAGCCATTAGAAACACAGGAATATGTCGATCCCAATCGCGTTGGTGATATTCGACTACTTCCTTTAGATGCTCAACCAATGTTCTGTTGAAGCGCTCTACCATGCCATCAGATTGTGGATGCAGAGGAGTTGTTCTGGTTTCTCTTATTCCCAGCATTTTACACATCTCCTGGAAGGTCCGTGCTTCGAAGTTCCGTCCTTGGTCCGAATGAAGTTCTTGAGGTACACCAAATCTACTGGCCCAATTAATTATTACTTGTTCCGCAACTGTGGTTGACTCTTGATTAAGGATTGCATAAGCTTCAGGCCATTTACTGCAATAGTCAATAGCAACTAATATATAACGATTACCGTTATCTGTTACTGGAAAAGGTCCAGCGATGTCTACGGCTATCCTTTCAAATGGGGCTCCTACATTATACTTATGCATTTCTCCTCGACTTCTGTCTGGTGGTCCTTTGCAAGAAGCACAGATAAGGCATCTGCGGCACCACTCCTCAACATCCTCTCGCATATGTAACCAATAAAACCTTTCACGTATTTTGGAAATTGTTTTATTCACCCCAAATGTCCTCCAGATGATCCACTGTGCATTTCTTCTAGAACATCTTTCACCTGGGATGCTGGGACTACTATCTGCATTCGGAATGACTCGCCGTAAGTTGACTCCCACTTGCGTTTTAATATACCACATTCAACGTGAAGCGAATTCCATTGAGAGCTAGAGTAGCTCTTCACTTTCTCAGTCTTCTCCGAAATATCCATCCATTGTGGTCTTTCCATGTATTCTTTCCAAGCAAGAATGGGTGATATGTCTGCGTCTTTTCGTTTTGCTGTTCAAGCTCTCGTTGTCCCAGCCTGTCGATGGTTCCACCGTTATCAGCTGTATAGTTGCCTTTCTTTTTCTTCCACCCAAATGCAATGTTTGCATTCAACTTTGCATGGCCGTCGTGAAAGGGCGTCTGCATTTCCAGGGATACGTCCTCTTCGGTATTGCATTTCAAAGTCATAAGCGTGGAGTAGCTCTATCCATCTCGCCACTTGCTCCTCAGGGTTCTTAAACTGCAAAAGCCATTTAAGCGCTGCATGGTCAGTGCGGAGGATAAATTTCTGCCCGTAGAGATATTTATGGAAATGCTTGGTTGAGTTTACAATAGCAAGTAGCTCTTTTCTTGTAGCACAATAGTTTCTCTCTGATTTTGAAACTGCTTTGCTATAATACGCTACTGGTACCTCTTGACCATCCTCCTCCTGTGAAAGCACTGCCCCGATACCTACATTGCTGGCATCCGTGTCCAATATAAAAGTTTTTACCAGCTTTGGATAGTGAAGTACTGGAGTTTCACAGAGTTGTTGCTTCAGATTCTCGAAACTCCCGTTACATTTATCCGACCATATGAACGGCTTTCCATTTCCTGAAAGTCGATGTAGGTTCCTTGCTATATCTGCAAAACCTTTTACGAATCGCCACAGTGGGTCATCGGCCTTATCTAGCTGGACTTTATTACACTATCAAATAAAACAAATTTTTTTGGCGGAAATATTATTAATATGAGAAAACAACTTTAGTTTACACATTTGTACATATCAAAAGTCTAATATTAAATTCTTGGTAAGAAAATGTTTATAGCTGCGGTGACATTTTTTCCAGCGCTGACTCAGTGCAATTGACAGTGAAGATACAACACGAACCAAAATATTTTCCATTACCGTTGATGGATTTTCAAATTTCCACTTCTTCTTCAAATATTCCAATATTATTTCCTGGGAATGCGAAGCCCTCGGTTGCATAGCGCCAACTTCTCTTAACTTCTCAAAAATCTCTCTCCGCGAAACCACCAATTGTCTTCCTGCAATAATGAAAATGTTTATTGCATCTGCAGATTTCTGCAAACAAAAAGTGGTGACATTTAATTAATAATAAATACACTACACAAAAACAATTAAATGTTTAAATAGAAAACGATAAGAAAAAAAACTGCGGTCTTTTAAAAGTAACACATATCTAAAATAAAACACGCTAGTTTTTATAATGTTTGTCTCCTCTATATACACGTTAAAAAATTAGCAAACTGAAAAAATATTAGCCAAGGAAATACATACCTGTGCCACTAATATCCATAATCCTTAAAAATTTTCACAAAACTTAATACAAGAAACACTATAACCATTCAATGCGAGCACAAATTAAAGAGTGGCCAGTTCAGTTTATCTAGAGCAGGTAAAATCCTATTTTCGTATGTTTGTAATTTGCGAATACGTGTGAGATAAAGATTGGTGTACAGAAGGACATCTCCAGGGGAAGTCAGCTTTTGATATATATAGGCAAACAAGACAAACGTAATTTTTTTCAATTATGACTTCCTAGATATTGAAAATGGCCCACTGTGGCCTGTAGTAGGTTGCTAGACAAAGAAAACTCCTTAGTTGATGTTTGTCTTTTGGAACTGGCCAATTCTTGACTGCTGCTATTTTCTCTGGATCAGTTCTTACTCCTTGTAATGAAACTATGTGCCCCAAATATTTAACTTCATTTTTAAATAGAGCCCATTTATTCGTACTGAGCTTCAGTTTTGCATCTCTCAGTCGTTGAAGTACGTCCCGTAAGTTGCTTTTGTGTTCCTTGAATGTCCTTCCGATTACTATTATGTCATCTAAGTAGACGAGACATGTTTTCCAGGTTAATCCACGTAAAACACATTTCATGAGTCGTTCGAATATGGCTGGAGCATTACATAACCCAAATGGCATACATTTGAATTGCCATAAGCCAATTCCAACTGAGAAAGCAGTTTTCTCTCGATCCTCGGGATGTATTCACTGCGCAGTCAATTTTTCCTACACTTCCATATATTACAAGACTGCTATCATTTCTCTGCAACTGGGCTACCTGAATGATGACCTCGGGGGCTGTCGACTCAACCAACCAACTTCTGCCCCCCGAAGTTGGCGTTTACATGTTTTCCGACTGCTGAACAGGGAAGCTGACGCGACTAGTCGCTGTTTGATTTCTAGTCTCTTCCCGAATAGGTTGCTCCCTGGTTCGACATCTTTGCCATTCTTTTCTGTCCACCTCCTCTAGTGATTCCATTCGTCGGCGTTTCCTGCAGTCCCTTTGGAGGTGTCCTGGTCTACTACAATTCCATCATCGAAGAATACCACGTAATGGAATGCTTTGCGATAACTGCATTCTGTTGCGAGTACATTCCTCCGCCGAAATTTCTCTCACTCGTACTGCACTCCGAGAAGCTTGTCTGGCAGATTCATACGCCTACTGCATAGGCTAGCGCTTCTGCTGTTGACTTCTTTCCTGCTAGCCTTAGCGCTTGTTGTAAATTTTGTCTGCAATAGCGTTCACAAATGGTTCTGTTGCCACTTCATTAAGGAAATCCGCATTTACACTAGAGTATGAGAGTTAAGCTAATCTTTCTACACGAGCCTGCAGTTGTTGTAGTGATTCGCCATGCGTAGCTGTCGCCTGTTGCGTAGCTGTAGGCGATATACTTGCTGCATGTGATCATCTCCATAACGTAACTCTATCGCTTGTACTAATGAAGTATAATCACGTTGCCTTTCTATTGGCATAGTTTGTAATAGCTCTGATGCAAAACCTCGAAGTGCTAATACCAGAGCTGTAGCTTTGTCTGCATCATTCCATCCGTTTACTTCGGAAGCAGCCTCGAATTGTCTCTTGAAAATATGCCACGAATTTTGTCCATCAAGTATTGGAGGTTTCATTCTGCCTGCATTGGATATTTCAATTCCTTCGTGCCGTGGTTGTTGATGCTTCATCTTCTCCAAATCTGCTTTAAAGTTGTCAAGCTGTTCGGTGACTTTTTGTTGAACTTCAGCCCCTTCCTGCTCGATTCCTTCAATTTTTAAATTTTTTTTCGTCTAACGAGTTTTTCAGGAAATTCTTCTGTTCCTCTAAGCGAGTTTCTAGACAATTCTCCAGAGAACTCTTGTGTTCATCCAAACGGGTTTCCAGTGATTTCTTCTGTTCATTTAAACGGGATTCCATGGAGTTCTTTTATTCATCCAAAGCATTCTTCTGCTCATCTAAACAGGATTCCATAAAATTCTTTTGTTCGTTCCAACGGGTTTCCATAGATTTCTTGTGTTCCTCGACAGAATTCTTTTGTTCCTGGAGAGAATTCTTTTGTTCGTCCAAACGGGTTTCCATAGATTTCTTGTGTTCCTCGAGAGAATTCTTTTGTTCATCAAAAGGGGCTTCCATTTTGCTCATTAAAGTACTTAAAATCTATTCTATGTTCATTGCAGGCGCTTCTTCAATTTCTGGTTCTTCTTCGAAAACGAATCTCTCAGGATTCTTTTCTTCCTCTATCAAAGCTTGTCTAAGTCGCTCGACTAGAATTCTTTAGGCCAGTCGTTTGCAATGACCGCTTCCCCAACTCCACTTTCAATTCCTCTATACGAAGTTCCTGTAGTTTGCGTCCCATTCTTGCGTCTTTTGTAATTCACTTCGGAATTTTTACACACGATTTCACAAAATTAATCACTCTTTGAATTTCAAAGTCAAATGCCACCACTTTATTTCGCGATTTTATTTTACTTCTGACACCAGTTGTTACGAGCGTGGCCTTAGTTCGTTATTTTAAACACAATATTTCAGATTTAATTCAAAAGTTCTTTCTTTTTTAACTTTACTGTTTACTATCACAATTCACAAGCAATTATCAAATCAACTTTTTATTTATCGCTAGTATTGTACTTCTAATAAATCACAATCCAAATAGTTTACTTCGTTCACTTCAATGTCTGAAATAAGACTCGCCTCCTGGATGTGAGAAGCGCCGTATTTATACTCTACAAATTATCCTAAAACCTACCTGAATATTCCGTTCTCCGAACCCAAAGTTTACTAAGATGTCACTAACCTAAAGTTGTTTCGATTTCCAACAATGTCGCTTGTGTCGCTTTGTACCGCGTAACAATATTATTTCAAATTTCAGCACTTGTATTGCTCTTATTAGATGTAGAATATAAATTTACCACATTATAAAAATTTTGTCACAAGCCCGGAAGCAGTTGACTAATTTGTCGTACTTTTAGGCGTGTATTCTGACATTAATTCATTGCAAATTCATTTTAGTTTATTTTGTGGTTGATGAAAAGGATAAATCAAAATGAATATGGTGAATAAAAAAGTACGACAAATTTGAGGTGAAGTGTCAAAATATGTGACAAAAATATACGCCTAAGCTACGACAAAGAGATCAGAATCACCTCCCAGGTCCACTTTCTCCAATCGGGTCATAAGTCAAAATTAAGTAGTGTGGATCAAGGTATATACATAGAAGGCAAGGTATTCCCATTAAAATTTTGGTACATTGCAGCTGATAGCCTGTGACGGAATTCTGTGACTCATGTATATAAATTTTTATAGGAAAGACAGAGAGGAGAGTATTGTGTTCTCTGTACCGTACTTTTCTATACGTGTTCACAATATTACGTCACTCATGGCGGAACGTGGTTCGTAATGGGAATAACTTGTATTCTATATATATACTTTGGTGTGGATGAGTGCATGAAACAGTTTGAAGTTCTCAACGAATTCTCAGAAATGTCGGGTTGGAGATGTCAAAGACTGAGAATGTTGCTAGAGATTGTTCTGCCAGGCAGTTAGCAGTATGTCAGCTCCTGATTATTGAAGGTTTCCAGCATCACTTCCGTCCACTAACTTCCAGATGGGCAAAACCATGAATCTGATCAACTAATTAGCTAAAAGCCAAAAATTGATCTCACGAACTCATAACTCTGTCCAGCCAGTTGGCTAACAAAGACATGCCTCCGTGAATCACAAACGAAAAATTATTCCGTTAGGCCACCTGCCATTTCCAAGTAGAAAAATTCATGACTTGAGGCTTGGCCACCTGCCATTTCCAAGTAGAAAAATTCATGACTTGAGGCTTGACCAAAGTCAAACCTAAAACGAACTTCAAATCAAAACAGCAATATCGAAAACTCAAAAACTTTAAAATTCAAAAATTACAACAATAGTAAAAACTTTAACTTTACTTGAAAAGGAAACTTTAGCTCAAATCAGTCAGACCCAAACCTGCATGCAACTTCCACTATATGAGACTTTTGGTCAATCAACTAGCAAATACCAAATGATCATCTCGGCTCAAATCTCAGTCCCTAGTAAAATCTACAATTAAACCACCGAGTCAGCTGAGGTGGCACCACGTTGGGCGACATTTTTTGTTATGGAAGCATATGAGTGAGTAAGAGCAGGACGTTGTCCTGTCTGTCATCATCAGCTGACAGCTCACTTGCCCAATAGCTGGCACATTAATTCACGGATTGTCGAGGGTTTCCTTACAATTATAGGTACTTATCCTTTTTTTCTCTTATTGACGGTGCTCCACATGGTGGATTGCTGATTTATGGTGAGCCTTGAAATCAATGTTGGGGTGCCTTCCCCGTTTCACTGCAGCATGCCCTTTATTTTTTTCTTTACTTCGTGTTGTAAATTATTTTTAATTTAGATAAAGAAAACTTTTCACTTTTTTTTGCCGATTTTACTTTTCTTTCCAGCTTCACGACCTGACGTCTCACCACTTAATGCACAACAAAAAATGTCCGATGACTTCTTCTATCATTTATTCCGGCATTTATCTCTGAACCAATTTACTTATTCCCCTACATGGTTCTTCATTTCTCTGTCAGCTACTGACGGCTAGATGTGAGGGCAGTAACTTAAGATGCTACTGTCATCCCAACACACGACCATAGCACAAGCGAGGAAAGGATTTAAAGCACAGCACACCATCTAGAAACTGGAATTATTATTATAAAAAAAAAATGCCTTTATTACAATATCTATTAAGTATTTGCACGACAAATTAAAAGTTTTTAATAAAAACAATGTCAACAAATCTAAATATAGAACACTTTATTGTGACTAAAAGTATTGACCTCTTGTTATGCTTACTATTAGACAAAATTCTACGATTTAGAAGAGACATGAAGCATCAATCCGGCTAAATCTATAGAATAAATTCTCGCATTCCAGGCATTCTTGTTACATCTATAGAACTGTCTTTTGCTCCTCTTAAATATCTTTTTCTTTTTGCAGTTTTTTAATTCTTGATCTTTCGCGACTATTCCTAATTAGTAATCCTAGTACCAGTAATAAAATATAATACAAATAGCCAGAATGATATACAGACCTGAAATTACATTAATTAGAATAAATTTAATTAGTTTTATTTTGATCTTCCTTACGAATAGTACACCCATATTTTGTCAAAAGTCAGTAACTGGAAAGAAATGCCTAAATAACTGAAAGCAAAGAATTTTGAGATCCAAAATAAGACATTAATAATTTGCTTCGTAATTCCTGTGGTATCTTTCCTCAAAAGCGAATTATACATGTCTTCGACAGGAACATAGAATGGTGCCCCCATGATGCAGAAGTAATGGCCCGGATAGAATCCGTGCCAAAATGAAGAAATAAGCAATGTAACAAGTGTTCTACAAGTAAAGTAAGTTTATTATTTTTCTTCGTTTCAAATTTAAAGCTGTACCTAAACTTCTTGTTTGGATATCTTTTATAAACATTCACAGCTAGCCAGTATTGTACACATTTATTCCAGTGTTTCATAGCTTCTCGGAATGTCCAACAGGTCTCGGTATTGTATACGTCAATATTCTTAATACTTTCAAAATTGTATCTCAACTTTTCAGGGTTTCTAATAAAAATTATGTATTGAATAAATGAATTTAAATATCAATGTCTACCTTTTGAAGTGCAAATATTGTCCTTTCGGTCCTTCACCATTTCCAACGTTTGCTTCATCAGGATAAGCTCCAAACCCGGCATTCGTACAAACACATTCACTCAATGTCAATCCTGTATATATTCTCATCCGGAAAATTACAAATGCGGGCCAAACATAAAACAGACGATATAGAAAAGATCTCGCTTCATAAAATTCTGTCTCCAATGCATACTTGTTTAAAATATGAACATAAATAAAAATAATACCATAGAGACATAATAACTTACGCTGAGAGGCCAGATATTACTTGTTATAAGATAAAGAACAGCGTACAATGTGGTAGCTTTTAATTTTTCTGTAGTCTGAGTAGCACAATCTGCGTAATCTTTAAATGGTGTTTCGAAGTAGTCTCGATATGTCCTATATCGATAATAAGGTCCTAAAGAAGTAGATATGTAACCATAAAGCATTTGAAACAGAGACTAGTATTATTTATATTTAGTAAAATGAAAGATTATTTTATGGAAATTTACAGATCGTCACCTCAGTATTTATTTTACTATGTACACATGTATACTTAAATTTCATTTTTCATGAGATAATTTTTAAAGTTTTCATTGTAATAAAACTTATTTATTCAATGCCACCGCTAAGTTTATATCGTACAAATAAAATGTCATGTTCTTTTAAGAAAAAATAAGCTTCTCCTGAAGATCAAATTCAACAAAGTTTAAAAAGGGACGACATAGGAGAAATATAGTGCAATGAATTGCATGTGCGGAATAATGTGCGAAATAATGTACATAGTTATAAAACAAAATATTTCGATATAAAACATTTAAACTCCGAGTAATTATTATTTTTTTATTACTGTCAATAGTTCATGGTTACAAAGTAGGTAGTAAATAATAAAGATAATATAAATTTTTGAATAATGAAATCAACAAGGAAACCCTTTTTATACCCTATATGAAATATAAAGGGTATACTAAGTTTGTCATTCCGTTTGTAACACCTAGAAATAATGGTGGTAGAGCATAAAATTAATTTTTTTTTTAATTATTGCATGTCCGTCTGTCCGTCCTCACAATAACTCGCGAACGCGTGTACTTAGTGAGCTGAAATTGTGTACATGCCTTTTTAAAAAACAAAAGTAAAATTCAGTTCGAAAATGGGACAAATCGGGTAACTCCTTCACTGCCTGAGAATACGTCAACGTAAGAGCGTTGAAATTTTGTACATAGGGTTTTCATAAAACTAGTAAATATAATTTCAAAAATGGGCTAAATCGGGCAACGCCTTCTTGGTGTTGCCATATAAATATTTAGGATTTTTACGTATCCTGTGAAAACGATCACTCCTATACGGTTTTAATGTACTGGAAAGTTCTTTAGAATATGAAATCCTATAAAGTTGGTTATAATCATATTTGCTGTTCGACGAACCGTTCTAGACATATATTCAAAAACCTCTTCAAAAATCAAACTTGCGCAGATGGGTGACCATACGGAATTACAAACGAGCATTAATCTAGGCTATCATAAGAATTAGGTATCGAGCGTACCGAATACTTATTTTTTCGACAAATGTTGTTATGGTCATAGCGTATTGCATATAGCAATATGCTACACGTACTGACGCGTGTGAGCCGGCCGCGATCAAGTTTAAAAAAAACTGAACGCGCCCCGACGAAGCAATGCTTCCTCTAGGAGGTGCCAGTCTGACAGACAGAAAAAGAAGAAGAAGAATCGACCCTGTCTTATCAACGCGTTCAAGAAGCAAAGACGTGCGAGTTAAACATCCATCATCGTTTATAGTAAAGTGGAAATTATCCAACAATCCTTCGGCCATCGTTCATCTTTCTTACAAGGTAATATTTTCTCGTGAATTTCCCTAAAATTATAATACCCACATAGGTTATATTAAAAATTAGGACAAGGCAATCGAATAGGGAATGAGTCTAAGATTTGCACCTCAAGAAATACGCAAAGTTCGTGTAAAGGCACACAACACGGTGAAGGGAAGTTCATCTTCGTCATCACATTTAGTCTCATTAGCAGCTAGAATAGCAACCACCTGCTATAGATCATCAATAGCATATACAGCTGGAATTGTAGCAGCGGTTGTCGCTATCGCAATACCGGGTGCTAATTTTACCAGCAGCAACTGTTGGAATAACCAGCTTATATGAAACAGGTAATCGTACAGTAGCAAGTAATGATTCGAGTCGAAAAACGCATTTGGGCAGTTTGACCACATCAAAACAACAATTTTGTTCTAATTGGTTCAACTATACACCATCTTCGCTTGAATCAATTCTGTAGAATTCTCCAAGGTTTCAATAATGACTGGAATAACTAAAATTGGATTAAAGACTCTTCTGGAATGTATTCGATTGCGCACATTTAGTAAATTTGGACTGCAGCAAATTCAAGTGGATGCACACTATTTGCAAATGAATCTATGGCGATTTGTTACTGATGAGAAGTAAGTGCTATAAAATATTCTAATGTCAGAGGGCATGTTATTAAACCAAAAATCAGAACAGCACACTTGCTATTATCGATCAAGATGCGAAATAAATAGTTTAAGTTAATCGTTATTTTCAGAATAATGAAATTCTCAAGATAATTTTCAAGTTTAAAATAAATTAATATAGGTAGCTCATAGTACCAATAAAACTATTAAGAGCCGTTAGTTCTCGGATGATATAGAATTGGATAATTACAGTAGCGCAATACATAAATCGAATCATATAATACCAAGCTATAAATCTACTGCCATGCCACTTGTTATATTATTGCATAGAAAACTATTGGAATTTCTAACTCAACGCTGCTTATACAGTTTCTATTGACATCATCTAGAAGAAGTATGTCAGCAATATTGTATGCCTTCTTCTCCGATTCGCTTGCAGCAGGCAAGTTATGGAAATTCATCAGCCCGTCCTCCTAGTCTAGATAGGCACACGTTTTGCCAAAGGATTTTGTCAAAGAGTCAACTATTAGGAATTTTCAAAATCTTTTAATATACACAAGTACCCGCGAGAATATTCAATACGTTTACCCAAACATTTTCAGAAAAATTTTTGTTTTGTTTTGGCTTTTTTTTTTTTTTGAGATCATTGTTTTATTTTATTTTTGCCGAAAATTATTATGATGATGCAAGTTCTATTCTTGCTATTACATATTATTACTATTATTATTATTGTAGATCTTGATATCGTGAATTAAAAAGATAGGGTAGCAAGTAAGGTGAAGTTCAGTAACATTAGAGCGGTTTTATAGAAAGTTCGATTATAGTTAAGTTAAAGTTCTGATATATGTATCTTCAACTATCAAAAGGTACATTAGCATTTTAGTAATAAATTGAGCTGTGCGATATATCGATATATTCCGTAGTTCTAGCTAAGAGATAGACGGCTTAGTACGTTTCAATAATGTTTCATCGAGCTTTTTATTAAAATAGCACCTAGTTTAATATTTAATTTTGCATTTGTCTTCATTATAAAGTTGCATCATCCTAGTAAGTCAAACATAGAGTGTTTAAAGAATTATCTCAGTGCTTATAGGTATGTTGTATGCAAATTACTTTTCTTACCAAGTGAATTATCTAGTATATCTCCGCCTTAGGGATTTTTCTTTTTGTTTACCATTCATTTTTTTTGTGAATCTCCTTATTTAGAACATACTATTAAGATTTTCTTTCATCATTGAAATATGCATGCAATTCATAAGAGTTTCATTAAAATTAACTTTAATTTAACATTTATTTGCTTAGAATAAGTATAGGATTACGCATATTTTCCTTCGAGATTATTTCTTAAAACACAAAAATATTATACCGTCGAATAGTTTCAATTATAACGTGAACATGATTGGCTGAGCTTTTATTTTTCCTTTCACTATCCCGGAGCCCTCGCGATTGGGATAAAGGTCGTCTAGGTTCGCCTAGTCTCTCTCTCTCATTACAGGTCAACAAGGGACTTTGGACGATTGTGCCACCCAAAGTCGATGGGAGGATGGGGCTTGGCAGGAAGGCATGCCATCTGCGCCTTCAATGGAACATAGGTAAGTGACGTAAGGGTCCCTTCAGGACCGAGTGTGTGCTGGCTCGTTTATGTAGGCATGAAGATTTTTTTTTGATTATGGGCGGTGACAGCGGCAGGTATTTTCGGGA
Organism: Dioctria linearis; assembly: GCA_963930735.1. NCBI lineage: Eukaryota > Metazoa > Arthropoda > Insecta > Diptera > Asilidae > Dioctria > Dioctria linearis. Next base: position 83,884,508 of record OZ005744.1, read on the forward strand.
ACCTCCCCACACTCTCCGCCACCCTTAGCCGAGGTGCTAGCATGCCGCCCTGTACTATCGCTGTCATCGAGTGATCTGTCAGCTCATGCTGACAGTTTGGACTTCACGTCCTAACCATTCACTCTCAACTTACTTCCATAACAATGTTTTGAATGGACCATCTCCGATTTTGATAAAATTTTACAGGTGGGTTGGTCTTCTTGTTGATAGTACTTTGCTGAAATATTTTTCGTTTTTGTCCATTTCTGACGGCGATATGGTATTTTAAAATTTGGAAAAAGTGGCAAATTTTGCTTGGAAGCTGTAAATTCAAAACTTTATATCTTAGGATGTATGCATCGTAAGCCCATGAAACAAACTCCATTTGTTTAAGGAAGCTTTAAAGCTTCTGAAAAAAATTAGCTGAAGTCCTTTTTCTGAAAATTTGTTTTCAAGGATAATGGATATGTTCGTTATCCTTGAATATCTCAAAATGCGCACTCTCGATTTCTTTTTTTTTTAATTTAATCCTTAATGGCTTTTGAGGAAACTGTAGAAAGGAGAAAATGGAACTCCTTGAAGTTTGGATGGAGTTATTTTTTAAATTATGTAGTTCAGAAAACTTTGAACGAAAATTGATGTTGTATGGTGCGTTATCAAATACTTGTATGCAGCTGGTTTTAAAAATTACAGTGATACAGGAAAATAAAAAGAAAATACACATACTACAACTTTTAGATTGATGTCATATATAGTATATACATATGAATATAGTTATATCAGAAACCGCAACTAAAGAACTCATTGTTTACTCAATGTTTACATATGAAAATAATCGTTGAAAGTTCTACCTACCATATAATAATTTAAACCTGTTATAATTTTGCTCAACGCATCCTTTCTACCTGTTTTTCTTTTATCGCATATATCATGGCAACAGTTTCCATTTTACCTGATCGAACCTAATATATCTAGACTATGTATATGTATAACAACATATGATCCTAACGAAATTTAAGTTGGAAAATATTATAAGATCGGTTATATGTTAAATATCTATATTTTCTACACTGGTCGCCCGGGGTGAAATGGCGGTGCAGGTAACCAAATGTATTTACTTGCATTCGAAACAAGTCAATCTGAGTGAGATAAATGAAGTATATGTGTATATAATTTAAAGAAAAATGTGTTTCAGTTGTGTTGTATCAGTAATTGGTAAGTATAAAAGTGAGATGACTCCGTGTATCTGAAATTATTAATGCAACGTCGTTTCAATTAGTAAGCAAAACATATTTCGCAATTTTAATTTTTTTTAAATTAGTTTTCTGAAGTTAGTTTAAGTTTAATTATTCTTATAAATCGTAACTGTATATTATTACCATATATACAATTTTAGCATTAAGCATGGACAATCGTTATAAACTACGGGAGTGTTGTAATCCTTTTTTAAAATCAAGTCATTCCTCTAAACGCCAAAATTTAAGAAATGTTACCAAAGGGATGATAGAGCGTCTACCAAATTTACAGCTGAACTGGAAAATATGTTCGCAGTGCCGATTAGAAGTCTATAAGTTACCCGGTCCTTCACCTTCTGCAGAGATTGAGAGATTGATTGTTTTTTATTCTGTGTATTGACGACAGTTATGAGACACTGCAAAGTCTTGATTTATGCTGACGACAATAAACTATTCTCTCAGATTAAATCTTTTAGTAATTGTGAACGGGTACAAGGTGACCTTCACAAATTTTCCGTTTGGTGCCAAAACAATGATTTGGTTCTCAATATCGACAAATATGAGGTTATGACTTTCCACAGGAATCAGAAACCAATCACCTGTGATTATGTGTTCTCGGATTCCACGATTTGCCGCCGCGAGAGTGCTGTTTGTGACTTGGGTGTCAAATGTGACCACAGATTGAATTTTATCTCCCACATAAACTACATGGTATCAAAGAGTAGTTCTATGATGGGCTTTATCAAACGTTGGTCTCGAGAATTGTCGAATCCCACCATAACATTGCCTTTGTATACTTGCTTTGCGAGACCCCTCCTTGAATACGCTAGCCAGGTCTGGTCTCCATTTTACGCTACACACATCGATCGCATCGAGTCTGTTCAGCGGGCGCTTCGCTCTGAGGCACCTACCCTGGAATAATACATTGATTATTCCACCTTATGAGGACCGTTTGAAGCATTTGAAAATGCACTCGCTTGAAAAACGTCGCATGGTCGCCGATGTAACTTTTGTGCATCAACTCTTAAACGCGAATATTGATTCTCCCCTGCTATATAGTAAAATATCGTTCCGTGCTAGTGGGCACAATCTGAGAAGGTTACCTCTGTTGCATGTTAACTCTGCAAGATCCAACTTTAGCATGTATGAACCCATCAACCGCGTGTGCATTGCTGTTAATATTAAAGCTTGAGCATTTTGTCGTTTGCGTTTTCAAGCATGCTTTAAAAAAAACGTCTATATAATAATTAATTTTCTGTTTCCATGACACATTGCATGTTATTTGATCCGGTGTTTGGTCTATGTTTAGGGTAACATACTAATACTAACACCGACTAAGTGATGAAACGCATGTATTGTTGACCATTTATTTATTGTGTTAACAACAAATCGAAAGGAACAGAACGAGTTTTCAGGTACAAGGGTGCGGATTCTTTCACGTACTCGAATACGCAGTCTATGACATCAACTTGTTTTTACTTTTTCGTCGGTCTACCATTCTATTGAATTTCTCTCTCTAGTGCAGCAGAGATTAAGAAATATAAGTGGAATATTTTGACGTGTAACCTTGTTTAGAAGCATACATATACCAGTGCATTTAAACAGCTCTAAAAGCGGGATAGGAAATAATCCCTATTGAGATTCTGTTACTGTCACGATATCATTACAAGGATCCTCCGCCGTTTGAGCCTGCGTGCATGTATGCTTTCTCAAGGTTATGCTTAATTGCGCTTTCTCGCATTATATGTTGGTTACGAGTGCCACATTAATAGAGGTAGAGGGCAAACGAATTTTTGTGCACCGTATACTAAAAATGCGTGCAATAAAACTGTGTCCGTTCTAAAGCAGAGTTTTCACAAGCGAAGTTACTGTCCCAAGTAACCCCGTTTTCAGTCCCTCAACTACTCTTGACATACCCACTAGTTTACTTGCGCCAGTATGAAAACGAGTTCCACTCACCTAACTTTTTAGCGAAGTGGAACCTTAGAAATAGTCAAATTGAGTGTATTTCCTGCAACTGGTACACGTTTTGATGTGTGTAGTCATTTATAATATCATCTGGCGTGGAACTTGTGAAATCTGAAGATATTTATTTTTGAGAGCAAATGTTTTCAAGTGAAAAATTACATATTGAAAAGGTCATAAATTGTGCAACAATGTAATTAAGGGCAATTTCGGAGAAAAAATTCTAAGAAAAAAGAAAGTGCGAGTACGTTCTTGGATTGCTAAGGAATAATATAATTGCTACGTAATTATCTTTAACATTTACGAAATTTCTTACTCAAAAATAAAAAGCACTCCCTTCGTATAAAAGCTCAAACACAAATGTGTTGACATTTTACAAGTTCCACACCAGCTGATATTATTAAAAACTACTTAAATCAAAAAATGTACCAGTTGCAGAAAATGTACTCAATTTGATTATTTCCCAGGTTCCACTTCACTAAAAAGTTGAAGTGAGTAGAACTCGTTTTCGTACTGGCGCAAGTAACTGGTGGGTATGTCAAGAGGAGGTGAGGGACTAAAAAGGAGGTTACTTGGGACAGTAGATCCGCTTGTGAAAATTCTGCTTTATGCTCTTTCAGATTATTGCTGCTGTACAAGTACATCTATCTTTCTTTTACTTGTATGGTAATATTCCTTACGTTGCCGTCGATTGCCATTTCTTGATACGGAAGTTTAGGAAATACTTGAAGTATTCTTCGCGAGTGGAAAGGTTCGAATAGTGCGCAGTGATAGAAAAGTTAAAAAAACAAACAAACAAAAAAGTATTTATAAATATATTTGAATTGGTTCTTCTTTAGTTCATTTGAGGAAAGAAAGATGAGTATAAGGTGAAATGACGCGACAAAGGAGAAAACAGGACGCGCATCTAGCAGTAAAACGTGCTGATTCATTTACGAGCTCGGACGTAAACGGCATGCATTCTGAAATTCAGCTGAAAATAGAGGAAGTAGCCAGTCTGATACCAGAGTTTTCACCTGGTATGGCAAGAAGTCCTTCAGCTACTCAGTGGTGTGAAATAGTCGATGGGGTACAGCGACTGTATAAACTGAGCGACCAAAGGTCAATGCTTTACCCTTCGCTTCGATTTAAAAATGCAGCTAGACTTTGGTACCAAACGATGCAACACGAACTTGCTCAGTGGTCAAATTTAAAAAGCATCGAAAGATCGAAAATTTCCCGTCGCCAGTTAATGAAGCTAGTATTCATATGAAACTGATTAGTCGGAAGAGCAGTCAACTGAACCAGTAGAATCATACTTCTATGAAGTGACGCCGTTAGCTAAAAGTGCGAAGTTATCGGAAAACTACATGATAAATTACATAATTACGGGGCTTGCTGATCGAAACCTCGTAAATATACTTACTCCAGCCAACTGCCAGACTCTAACTGAGCTGTTGAACCAAATAAAGCTCTACGAGGTTCTAAAAGAACAGGAAAATAGTCGCGCTGAATTTAATTCTGTGGGATGTAGTGAACGGCACAGTCACTCATTTCACTGAAGACCACGGCAAGCTCTACAGCAGCGTCAGGAACATAAGAGAGCAGAGTTGTGGAGAACTAATAAATTTAACAAGTTTACCGGAAAATGTTTTCATTGTGGCAAGAAGGGTCACCGAGCCAGTAACTGCTATTCTAGAAGAAATAAATAAATAAATTAATTAAAAAAACAAAAAAAAAAACATTATTTATTTTGAATAAGCCAATATAGTACTTCTTTGTGTTCGTGCTTTATTGTTGCTGTTCCTATTCCTTCATTGAAAACTACTTTATGAGTGATTTTAATCATAAAGATACGACTGCATTGCAGTGTAGTTATTGTGAACATCGAAAAGAAGAAGTATGAAGAGAAGTTCAGGAGTACTGGCTTATAGGCAAACATAAGATTTATTTCGTGGTTCAGGAGTACTAGCCAAATACATGATGTACATATGTGTTATCACTATGTTAAGTGGGGAGGACCCACAGGTATGTCGAGTATCTGTGTATGTATGCATGCATGCATGGTACAACATAAAATGAGTGCTTGTGTAACTTAACAGTAAATTTTAACAACATTTACAAAGACCTAGCTTGTAGAATGTATGAATGAGGCTGGGTTGCTGAGGTCAGCAACCCGCAGGTTGGCGGAATGTAAACCTAAGTAGAATTAAATCCCCGTAGAATAGATCTTTAAATAAATTGCCACCTAGTAGCCCGTCGTCGGGCAAAATACAGTTGGCATTCCTGTTACTTACGCAATTTTGTTTGGAAGAGAGGAGTTGAGAAGTTGACAAAGTAGTAACGTAGTAGCAGCACGTGCGGAACGGAATTTCGTGAGGAGCACGTCGACGGGTTAGCGTAATAATTCGTGAGCAAGTTTATAGTATTTACCGGAAAATTTGGAGTACCGACGATTCTTTGGATCTACGTCATTGCTCTGATGTGCCACATAAAATTCCTGTCCTAGAAACTGGTTGAAGTTGGTTTTCACCAAGCAAAATTCGGCTCCTGGATGTCGCAACTTGGTTCTTTTCTGGTGTTCTATTCGGTGTTTTCTGAGCATGGAAACTTCGTAAGCCTTCTCTTCTTTTAATTCGATGGAACATAACATATGACGTTCCAGTCTTATCAGCTATATTTCTCAACGACATGTTGGCATTTCATTAAAAGTTGTCTACCACTTCTTTGGCCAATTTTGTTCTAACGAACCTACTCACCTTCCTAACCCGGATTTTCTCTGGACACTATAATAAGATTCTCGAAATTTACTGAGAACATTTTGAATGATTGGTTTCGGAACTTTTTAAGCCTCTTTGAAACATATTCGGATTTTCCATATGGGTGGAAAGAACTAATTTGCGACGTTCTTCTTAGCTGACTTCCATTTTTACCACATAAGAATTTTACACTTAATGGCTTGCAATTACAAGTGCACACTTTTTATAGATACAGCCTTACCAACGGTCCCTAATTTTGTTTACCTGGTGATGAGTAATAGAAGGGGGATAGGTATTCGGGTGTTTTTTTTTCTGAAACAGTCCTTATTTCAAAACAATGTACCAATTAAAATCAATCAAGCTAGATTTAAAGATAAGGCAACAGATTTAAAATCTCTTTTGGTTTATCTGCCAGATGAAAATAGAAATTACATATTATCAAACAGTTTCAATGCTCAAATAAGGAGTGTTATTGAGTTATTGCGTAATTTATTTTGTTTCTGTTATTTTTTACTGAATGAAGTAATATTTGTTCAAGTAGACTCTTTTGGAATTCTCCGGTGCAAACGAAAAGCACAAAAAGAATTTTTTAATTTATTATTTATGTCAAGTTTTGGTTTTACTCATCAACAAATCCCAAGCAACAAAATTGAGTGACTCGAAAATCAAAATAGGAGGATGAATAATTTTGTCTGCAGTTTCGTATTTTCATTAATTTTTTTTTCGAGTCACTCAGTTCTGTTGTTTGGGACCTGTTAATGAGTCGAACCAAGACTTGAAACTTTGCCGCCCTAAATTGTGGGATAGAATCAGAGTTGTTAAAGAATGCGGCTTATTTTGGTTTTAATTCAAAGGAATGAAGAATGCATATTTTGCATTCTTTCTTTCCTCTTCAGTATTAGGAATTAGGAAATACAATTCCACATTCCTCAAAAAAATATTGCCGAATGCATTATTTTTCCTTTTAAAAAGGGCTGCATTTCTCTGGAATACTTTGCATTCATTGAAGTCTGTGTGAATTCACTTGTATTCACTTGCATTCAGCATTCATTTGAATTCAGTGAAATTATTCCATGAAATTATTTTGTGATTAAGAATGAAAGAACAAATAAAGCATTTTTAAGCATTTTTTTAAAGAATTTCAAATCAAATCAAAAAGTAGTGTAAGAGTAATGCAGCTCAAAGTAATACATTCTTTTTGTAAAAGGAAAAAGAATGCATTCGGCAATATTTTTTGAGGAATAGAATTCATTTAATTCCATTCCAATTCTTTAAACATACTTTTACTGCAGTTTCCAATTCGTTCATTTGAATGAAAAAATGTATAGGAATGCAGCTCAGAAATAATGCATTCTTTAACAACCCTGGATAGATAAATAAAAATTGCCTTTTTTTGCGTTTCGTTTTTACCGGAGAATACCAAAAAGGCCTACTTGAACAAATGTTGTTATGGTAGACTAGGAGTGAGATGGTGATTTTACTTTAGATTCTAAGCGGCGCAATTACGTAGAGAATACAACAGAATAATGACTTGTTTGCCTTCCCACCCGTTTGTATCCTAATACTATATTAAATGGTATAAGTGGACACAGTTTTGCGACTTATGCGAGCATTACCAAGGCATCAGTAAGGCACAAAAAATGTTTTATCTGACCAGCAGCTTAAGTGGATATGCAAGAGCATTAATACAGCATCTTGCAGTAACTGAGAGCAACTAAGATACAGCCGGGGGCATTCTTCAGTCTGCGAGAACAAAAGGTTGTTATGTACAGCACTTCTCAATAGATTCTTAACGCAACCAAAGCAATGGATCCATGGTTTGAAGAACTCGGGGATTGTTACAGAATCTTGGAGTCCATTACTTGTGCATCTGATCATCAAGAAGTTTGATAAAGATACTTGTGGCGGTACTAAATATGCACTTGCAATAGATGACACGAACGTAACCCACAAAATACTACCAACCAAAAAATAACAACACTGGTTTGAGCATCTCTGATACTGGGAGATTTAGGAGTTTCTTGGAGTTAACGAGACCGAAGACAACTGGCCGTGCCATACGTTTTTTAATTAAAAATATAGAGTATTTGTAGTTTGTAGAGTAATTTAACAATAATAATAAACACATGAAAAGAGATTGTGTGATTGCGTTTTTTACTGGCTACATGCTACATAAATGGGGACCCCGACGTGATCGGGAATCAAATATCATCCATGTGCTCGTGTGTTCAGTGCGAAATGAATTAACCTAATCTCCACAAGGATTGCAGAAAACAAGAGTTTTCAATGGTTAATTGTTAAACTCACATCAAAAATTAACGTATATGTATTCAAAGAAATATCGAAGTCACATCATATTAGTGCGTCCAACAAATTGTAGTGCCCCCCCCCCAAATATATATATATATATCGCAAAAATTGCACAGCTGTAAGCACAAAAAACCACACGAAACGAATCATCGATAATATTTTTTGGATGATACACAGTTCCTGATGATAATATCGCATTATATATTCATGACTGTACTCGCACAACGTGATCATTTTCATCATCGTTACCGTCAGCCACACAAAAGGGCCTGATTTTGTTATCAGCATCACCGCAGAGCGCAAACAATAATACTTCCCCGAAACTTTCTTTACAAAAGTTTTTTTTTGTAATATATATATATTCAGATCTAGAATAATTTTTTTTTTATCTTTCAATGCAACTAAACTAAATTAAGAAGAAAGATCTATTTATTATATGACATACATATATAGCAAAGCAATTGGAACTTAATACAAAGAGATACGATGAAATTACGCTGGTCGTATGTAAGTAATAGATTAAATATATATCTACTATCTATAAATACCAAATAGCATAAATTAAAACCATTCATTCGAATTTATATGCACACAAATTACGAAACTATCATTCGAATTCATATATACATACATTATGAAACAACATTTTAACATAGAAACGAATACGATAGTTACAAAATTCAAGCTATAACTTTTGCGGTCAATTTCGCTCACAACTTGATTTAAATTCTAGAATTTCTAAAATTCTTCTTATTAATTCAAAATTACGGAAACTAATAAAGCCAAACTAAATACGGGTGAACAATCGGAAATTGATGACACTTCATAGTCAAATACATCATCAAGCGGCGATGCAATTTTTCCAAATTTAGTTGCTTCTTTGAAAATTCCTCTCTTCTGGAGTAGCCGACCTGATTTGTGGTTTCTACAAGTAGAAACACAGTTTATATTAAAATGTATAACAGCCTCTAATACAAAGTATGACCACCTAGTGGCTTCTTTACCTTCCGAAACCATGGAAATAGTGGCGGATGCCCTCTTAAATCCACCAAGTCAAAATAGGTATGACAATTTAAAAACCCTCCTTCTTAACAGAAGTCGAGATTCTGAAGAACGTAGACTAGATGCACTTTTGCATAAAGCCGAGTTAGGAAATTACAAACCCTCGGAACTCTACCGATACATGGAATCCCTAGCGGGTGGCAATAGTTTAGTGAACCCTTCGCTGCTCAAAAAACTATGGGTAAATAAGTTACCTAACTCAGTTAAAGCCTGTATAATAGCCATAGAAGGGTCGCATACATTGGAAGAAATATTTACTATCGCGGATAGAATTCATGACTCAACAACTTAATCAAGAATTGCATCCATTAGCTCAAGCAAGCACTCGTCCACTAGTAATTTTTCAATTCAAATCAGTGAGCTTTCTGAGCGCATTAACCGTTTGGAATTTCGTCAGCCAAGACAAAAAAATAGATCGCATTCTCAAAGAAGATTCCGATCGAAATCTAATGGTAGAACACCGTCTCAAAATAAACTTTGCTGGTTTCACAGAAAATTTAAACAGAGGACCCGCAGAAAGATAATAGTTAAACAACCACTCTTTCAATGGATTGCTTATCACGCACCACTCAGTTAGCGTCGCCGAAACTTTACTTTTTCCGTTTGGATCCATCTTAAATGATTTTCCCGCTTTAAAAGCACCTCCCAATTTCAATCAACCAGTAAACCACAATGTTGTCCACCATATAAACACCAACGGAAGCTTACCGTTGCACGTCCCAGACGTCTTAATCCCGAAAAATATAAAGCTGCGAAAGTAGAGTTTGAAATGATGATTAACTTAGGCATATGCAGACCCTCATCATCACCAGTGGCGTCACCCCTACATCTAGTTCACAAAGAGGATTCCCCAGATTGGAGACCGTGTGGGGACTACAGGCAATTAAACGCTGTCACAATTCATGATAGATATCCCTTGCCTAACATTCAAGATTTCGCGGTCAACGTAGGTGGTTGCACTATATTCTCCAAAATAGACCTCATACGAGCCTACCACCAAATTCCAGTAGCCACTGAAGACATTTACAAGACGGCCGTTACTACTCCATTTGGACTTTTTGAGTTCTAACGTATGCCTTTCGGCGTTCGAAATGGAGCGCAAACTTTTCAGCGTTTCTTTAACGAAGCTCTTTCTGATCTTGATTACATCTTTGTCAACGTCGATGACATACTTGTCGCTAGCAAGTCCTCACAAGACCACAAAGGACATCTTCGAACCCTAATTCTCTCGTTTACATAAATATGGCATTAATATAAATCTTTTTAAATGTCTTTTTGGAGTTAAAAAGTTAGACTTTTTGGGTCTTTCAATTTCATCTGATGGAATTGCGCCTTCAGAAAGCCGAATCACAGCAATTCAAGAATTTCCTTTCCCTGAATCATTCAAGAAGCTTCAACGGCTTTTGGGAATGATTAATATTTATCGTCGCTTCATTCCCGAAGCCGCAAAACTCTGTGCACCTTTATATGACTATCTTAAAAATACAAACCCAAAAGAGAAGTCTAAAATTCCATTTCAATGGACCGAATCGCACGAAGATTCATTTCAGGATATTAAGAATAAATTGCAAAATTACACCATACTAGTTCATCCAAATCCACAAGCTGCTACAACCCTTTACGTAGACGCATCAAGCGACGCAGTAGGGGCTGTTTTGCAACAAATCGAATATAATAAGTGGAAGCCTTAGGATTTTTTTCAAAACGGCTTCAGGCACCAGAAAAAACGTACTCTACTTTTGATAGAGAACTATTAGCCATTTTCCTAGCCATCAAACATTTTCGCCATTACCAAGAAGGCAACCAGTTCATTATATATACAGATCACAAACCGTTAACTAATGCTATATTTTCAAAATCTGACAGAAGTCCTAGACAACCCAACCAGCTTAACTATATCTCACAATTCACTCAGGACATAAGACATGTTAAAGGAAAACAAAATGTGGTCTCAGACACATTGTAGAGAGCACACATCGATCCCATAGATTCATCAAGTTTTCTGGACTCGACTATTTTATCAGACGATCAGTTCAAATATGAAGAATTAAAAAACATTTTAGACAAGGCTAAAAATTCTCCGACCTCATTCAAACTCGAAAATATGGTTGAACCGGCCGGAAATATTAGTATATGGTGTGAATCTACAGGTATTAATAGACCCTACGTGCCCAATATTTTAAGGCGAACAATATTTGAAAATCTACACAGTTTGTCTCACCAAGGAATACGTGCTACTAGAAAATTGATTACGGCGCGTTATTTTTGGCCAAGCATTAACAAAGATATCAATGCATTCCCTGCCAAAAAGCAAAAATCCAACGCCACATATCATCCCCTCATGGAAATTTTAAAAAAAGAACATAACTGCATCTTCCATAGCTAATGTTTTCTTACGCAATTGGGTTGCCTTATATGGAGTACCAGCAACAATAACCACTGATAAGGGTACTCAGATCGAGTCCCTCCTAATTAAAGAATTTTCCGCCATACTAGGCACTAACCGCATACGTAGAATGACGTATCACCCGCAATCAAATGGGTCTATAGAACGCTTTCACGGTCAATTAAAAACTTCAATAAGAACAACGAATAACCCTAAAAATTGGTTTAGCAGTATACCCTGGATTCTTTTAGGTATCCGTTCCGCCCTTATTGATGATCTGAGTGTATCTGCCTCCCAATTATTGTTTGGTCAGTCACTACGTATACCAGGAGAGTTAATCTGTGAAAGAACACAACCAGAATATGCATTAACATCTTCTGCTGACAAAGAAATACGAAATATCATGGTCAACTTAAGCCCAGATAATCGTAGACGCCGCACGCAACCCAATATTTTTATTCCTCAAACATTATCCTATTGTTCACACGTATTCATTAAAGAATTTGTTCAAAAAAGTACTCTTAACACACCTTATACTGGACCCCATGAAGTTATATCTAAGCACAACAAATTTTTCAAAATATTGGTAAATAACAAAGAGGAACATAGATAGATTGAAACCAGCGTATGTAATTTTATAATATTAGGTCCCACCCAATGAAAATTCCTTATGTAGACAGACACGATCAGAGTCGAAAGATAAAATAATGTTTAATATTTTTTTTTTTCAAAAACAAAGAAAAACCACAATATCAAGAATTGTAATTTAAATACTGGTGAAGTAAATAAATAAGAATTGCGATAAATAACAAAACGTTTGTAACACTGTTCAACAATTATGTACATTTCAATTGATAATAAGAATAACACATAATAATTACATTATATTTACTATATATAAATTGTTTAAGTAATAATAACTAAGAAAAGAATTATATACATATGTACATGACACAGACTTAAGTTAGTTTGCAAGATTAGGTAAGCTAACAAAGATAGACATTGAATTATATACAAGAAATGAATTAATTTAAAATGTGCCTAGTTAGAAATATCGAAATGATATATAGGTTTTTTTCGAGAGGGGGAGTACTGTGGCGGTACTAAATATGCACTTGCAATGGATGACACGAACGTAATCCACAAAATAACAACACTGGTTTGGGCATCTCTGATACTGGGAGCCATACATTTTGTACTTAAAAATATAGAGTATTTGTAGAGTAATTTAACAATAATAATAAACACATGAAAAGTGATTATGTGATTGCGTTTTTTACTGGCTACATGCTACAATACTCATTCACTTTATGAGCAATGTTTGGAATCCACTAAGAGAACTACCCACCATTAACCAACTATTGAAATTCTTGGAGATGCGATTTCAAACATTGGAGGCATTGGGAAGAAGCAAGCATACATCTGGGCATGATCGTCGTGTAACACAGAAATCATTCACGAACAATTCAAGAACAGCAGCCATAACCTCGACAAAAGTGAGCATTTGCGTCATATGCAAGAAAAATCACCCTCTGTACTCGTGTAAAGAATTCTTATTGCAACATCCAACAAATCGCTGCAGCATTTTATAAAAACACAATGTATGTATTAACTGCATGAAAGTAGGCCATTCAGTTACACGCTGCAACTTCGAAAAACATCTGTGCCAAATGCTCCAAAAGGCACAATACACTGCTACACGTGGATACAACAGCGAGACAAGTCAAGACTGACCAATGTGCATGGTCAAGTACACAACGCAATCCAACAAGCAGCAAGGAAGTAATGCGACCTCCTGTGCAGAGTGATACCACTACACTTCACACTTCAACCACCGACATAGTAGTTGAGAGGACAATCCTAGCTGCCCGCACTAATCAACTTGACTCCACCTATGTACTGTTAGGAACAGCTATAATAGAAGTGGTCAACCAAGAAGGAGCTAGAGTACAGTGTCGAGCTATTCTTGATTCCAGGTCGCACTTAAACTTTATGACGAAAGATCTAGCAATGAAACTGGATGTTAGACAAATTACAGAATCATACCCAAACGACACAACATCGAGCAAACGTGCTTTTACGAGTACGTTCAAGAGTAAACAATTTCTCAACTCGTTCGGAAGCATTTGTTCTACCCAATATTACAACATATCAACCCGAACGCATAATCGATAACAACTCTTGGCCAATTCGAAGTCCATTGGACAGATTAAGCTTGGTCCAAATCTACAGACATTGCAAAACACTGTATTTGGATGGATTTTGCAGTGAAAGAACAGAAGATCTCTTCAAGAGCTTTTGGAATTTAGAAGAAATTGATTTAAACCTTACAGTAACAGAACAGAAATGCGTAAACCACTTCAATCAGAACGTAAGAAGAACCAGAGAAGAAAGATTCATCGTGAAATTCCCAGTTTTAAACGATTCCAAGAAACTATGGGGACATCGTATTAAAAAGATTTCTATCACTAGATCGAAAATTCAGCAGACACCCTACAATAAGGTCGCAGGACGTTGAATTCATGAACGAATACAACAGACTTCGGCATACACATATGAAGGAAGTGAACCCTACTGAGATTGCCAGACAGCATTATTTCTTACCACACCATTGTGTGCGAAAGCTTGACAGTAACACTACCAAGCTCAGAGTGGTGTTTGATGCATCGGCAAAAACTTCATCTAATATCTCGTTTAATGCTATCCTACACAAACGTCCTACTACCGAAGATGAATTATTTTCAATTCTTATCCGATTCAGATTGCCAAAATTCGTTTTCACGGCTGACATCGAAAAGATGTATCGGCAAGATCTACTTGATGACAACAATCAAAACTACCAGCTGATCTTTTGGAGAAACAATCCAGATAAACCTTTGAGATCCTTCAGACTTTGCACACTTACATACGTATTAACTTCAGCTCCATTTCTTGCCACAAAATGCCTGTAGTCTTTAGCAGACAAGGAGAGAGAATGGTTCCCATTAGGCGCAGACGTTTTGAAAAGGGACGTCGACGATGTAAAGACCGGGAATTAAAGATTTTACTTCAATCAGCGGGTTTCAATCTTCTTCATTTTATACTTTCGTCGCCAATAGCGTAGCTTCCTTTCAAAAGAAACGAATGCAGAGCAATGGTGACATGTAAAATCCAGTGAAAACCGTGTAGACCTCGTATCTCGTGGAATAACCCCAAAGAAATTGAAGAATTGGCAATTGGTTGTACGGCCAGTTTTACATGGCTCAGACCGGATTTGGCCATCTAATTATTCCAAAGTGGACACTGATGTGGAAAAGAAAAATTCTTAGGCCGTGTTAACCGCCTCAAGGGAATACTCATCAGTCAGCACGGAAATTCAATCAACAGACTGCAGAGAATAATGGCGTACATTCTAAGATTTATTTATAACGCAAAGCCAAAGAATCAACATAAGCCTGTGGCCATATGCTTCATTCACGCCACAACAAGTTCGACTGAAGCTTGTTAAAACCTTGCTGGTACCCTTAATTATGTATGGAGTGGTAATGTATGGCTGTATGAATGCAGTATGCTCGCGCAAACTTAATGTTGCATTTAACTCGTGTGCTCGCTACGTTTTCAACCTTCGTAGATACGATCATGCATCCCCCTTTACCAACCATATCTTGGGTTGCAGTTTGGATCAATATGTTAAATACCGCACAATACTCTTTCTTTTCTGCTTAATGTACAACAAGGGGCCTCGGTATCTGTTTGAAAAACTTAATTTTGCCACATCGTCCAGGTCAAGATCGCTAATCGTACCCAGACATACCGTCCTGCAGAGCCGAAGATCATTCTATGTTCACGCGATTAATCTCTGGAACTCCTTGCCTCTTGGAATCAAACGAATAAACAATCTGGCCGCCTTCAAGGCTGAACTTTTCGAGCACTATAAAAATATATAAAAATATGTAAATTACTGTTCCTCTCGTTATCTGCACATAATTTTAAGAAATTCGAGCGATTTCTATTTCCTTGTATTATATATATTTTTTACAACTATTCTCTGAGGTACCAATTGTTAGCATCTTATAAGTAATTGTACAGTACGTAAATGAAATATTTCATTGAGTTATTATTCATATGCTCTCATACATTTAATTTAACACTTGCTTATAATAAGATCAGATTTGCTTTTCTCTTTCCCTGTTTCTTTTTTCTTTTCTTTTTTTCTAAATACATTATCTGTTTCTTGTACATGTAAATGAGATATTATATCTTATATGTATATCATAGAATAAACAATTTGAATTTGAATTTGAAAAGGAGCGAGTCTTCAGTAAGCATTCAGGAATTATATGAAGCGCTTATCATAATTTTAAACGAGGCACAGCAAGAAGGCTTCATGGATGATACCAACCAACTAAATCGAATTGCAACGGTTAGCAACAGTACTTCCGTAAATAGCCTCACACCCTTAATTGACAATAAAGGTATAATAAGAGTAGGAGGAAGACTAGAGCACTCAAATCTACCATACGAGTCAAAACATTCAATTTTGCTACATTATGCTCACCCAGTCATCAAACTACTAATGACAGACATTCATAACAGCAATCTGCATGCTGGCCAACAAACCATACTGGCGTGTAAGTGCCAATCAGGGGGAAGACTATTGCCAGAGTTCAACTCGCTAGGCCATTTATAAATTCCGGAGTAGACTTTGCAGCCCCATTTGGACAAACTTCAAATTAAGAGGAAAAACACCCTCAAAAATCATATATGGCAGTATTCTGTTTCGCTACAAAGCGACGCATCTAGAAGTGGTGGGCGATTGACGACAGAAGGAATTCTCGGGCCTTTTTTCGGTGGATTATGGGAAGCAGCAGTAAAATCAGCCAAGTCCTTATTATACAAGGGCGTCGCTGCAGCTTCTCTGACATATGAAGAGTTAAGTACACTCACATCTGAGATCGAAGTCATAATGAATTCAAGACCATTAACCCCGTCATCATCCAAACCGAATGATCTGACAGCATTAACACCCGCACATTTTCTCATGGGAGCCTCTGACTTGAAGTATGTATTGACCCACAGGTAAACAGGTACATTTTACTGCCACTGATTTTGCAGCAATTCACGATCCTAGAGAATGAATTGATCAACAATAACGAAATACTCCTATCAAATCCAAGAAAACGTACCGCTAGAGCCCCATTGGATATAGTAGGGAATGTAGCTAACTGTCTATTTGGATTCCTTGACTCTGAATATGCAGAAAAGATGGCCTCTACTATTAAAAATATATGAAACAACGAGGATCATTTGTTGAGCTCAATTAAAAATCTAACACCCTTAATTGATTCTACTCCCAAAATTTGAAGAAGGACGAAGAAATCATCAGGCACCAGTTCAATGAGGTACGGCTACGTCAAATAATCAACAACATCACAGAAGAGCTTCGTCAAGAAGGACTAGCACAGCTATTTATGTCATCAGTCATACAGTTAACGTTAATGACATCAGCTTACCGACGTGTACAAACTACTATGCTAGACGTGATCATAGATACACATCACGGCAGATAAATCCTCAGCTGCTTTTTCTGAGACAGAAAAAACAAGAACTAATTACGATAAAGGACCATTTACCAGCGACCCTAAGGCTGCCAGGGATTCGCGAAACTTTGACTCAGATCTACAGTTTGATGACTAGAGAAGGTCGAATTACCGACAAATACGTAATATTCCGAATCAAATTGCCACTGTTTGCCTATGAAGAATTCGAACTGTTTCGTATTATTCCTGTTCCAGTGGCAATCAATAACACCTTCATGGCTATCAAACCTTCGGCTGATTTCATAGTAATTAACCTGCATCAAGACCAATTCTACCCACTCAGCAAACAAGAATTAACCACCTATAGAAAATGCTGCTTGCATTTGTAAACAAAAACACCCTATATACAGAAAGGGAACCAACATCAACGGTTGTGAAATGAGTTTCATATATCAGGTAACACCTTTACTAAACTGTCAAGTAATGGAGACTGAAAACAGTCCCAAGTGGATACAGTTATTTAATCCCAACCAATGGATTTACTCATTAAAAGAAAAAAGATCAATAAATGTGGTATGCCAAAAAACTGTATCAACGCAGATTCTTGAAGGATCTGGAATTCTAAAAATCCAGAGCAATTGCGCAATAAAGCAAGAGCTCATTGCCATGCAAGCCCACAATGTCTAACCGAGCGCCTTGCGAACATCACTTCTGCCATTCTGCCAACGGAGAACTTGGGAGGATCTCATTTCATCAAAGAGTCTGAAAGAAATGCAGCACAGTTTTATACACTATAAGCTCAAAAAATTAAGCGAGGGTATTGCCAAATTACGAAGAAATCAACATTTACCAAACGAAATCAAGCCAGTCGATCTTCATCAATTCACCTTGGGCTGCTCAGCACTTATCATTGGACTACTTATTGTCGCCTGCTTGATATACAGGTGGGCAAAACAAAAATACAACAAGCGTGGACTGAGCAAAGCTACAACCACACGGACTTCTTAGCAATTAGCAGCTGTGATGAGGAAGTTTGAACAAGCTGTTCAACGCGGCGAAGATGCCTGAACATAACACATAACATACATACATACAACAAAGCATTTAATTTCCATTCAATAATGTCTATATAAGTTTTCTCATTTATTAAGTCGTAACATAATTTGTTCACTTTCTTGCATTTCTTCAATTTAGAGTTTTACAATAATAGTGTATGGTCAGCAATTATAAAAAATTCCATAAATTGTAAATAACTTCAATTCACTCGTCTTGGAAATATCAGCATTTTTTACACAAATAAATTTTTAGCAGTAGATATAAAATTACGCCTGAAAATTATTTCCAGCGCGAATAGAAATGTACAATCAATTGCTTATTAGCAAGAAACAGCAAATTGATTATATAAAAGGCCGATAATGAAAAATAAATTGGTCATTAAGTTTTGATTTTCAATATAAAATTGTGGTATTACTGTACGTCGTCTCTCTTACACTGGGCTAATTATAGGCAGTGCAATTCGGCATTACAACATTTAACGTTCCAAGGACCCTTTTGCAATTCATCAAGGGACTAATCCATGACCCAGTGCCATATCAATACTACGACAAGAGTTCAAGTACAAGAACTTGCACTTTAGCGGAGAACAAAAGAGCTCCTTCGCTATACAAACAGTACCTATCTTTTTATAGTGTAACTTGGAAGTCAATAAAAATTTATTCTATTTCGGTTACGTTTCTTTTATTTTTTTTATTTTTCCAATCTAAGGAATTTATTACTACGCAACACCATCCCAGGGGACGGATTCACTAACACGGAGAGTTGTACAGCTGTGGCAATGAGAGTTCTTTTGGCACTTAACTATTTGTTATGGTCGTAGCGTATTGCATATAGCAATATGCTACACGAAGTACTGAAGCGAGCGTGTAAGCCGGCTGCTGTTAAGCGGAAAACTTGAACGCACCCCGACCGAGAGAAGTGCGTTTCCTCAAACTCGGTGTGACATGTTGACGGAAAGGGAAGAAGAGTTTTTTTGGAAAAGGAGAAGGAGGTCGACATTTTCTGGGGAGTCGGATATTGTTTTTTTCTTCTGAGTTTTGAGTGGTTTCACGAGGTTAAAAGAAAAAGTTTTCCCGCGATATAAAAAGCGTGAAAAACGTGCTATGTATGTAGCCCAGGCAAAAGAAAGTTGGTCAAGAAAAGAAGACGGAAAACGTTGGTGAATCTCGTCTCCCTGGCGCGGTTTTTCCGAATTAAGGAGCGAAGCTCAAGGAGCCCGATGAAATTGGGCCCGGACTGGATTAAAGTGCTAAAGGACTAGGAAAATTCAACACTATTCTGGGATGCCTGGATACAGCAGTAGCTAGAGGCGATATCGAATCTTGCGGAAGCGTGAGAAGATTTTAATCCATCGAAATTACTTGGAAGCGAAGAGGTGCCCTCTTAAACGGCTTAAAACATTTTCGGTCAGAGGCCGGCTCATTCATCCTAATAGGTATTTTCGCTAATCTGTTGTAGTTTTTTTAAGAAATTAGCTAGTATCTTGAATGCATATGTGCACACGTACATCCTCATATCAAAATGGAGGAGAACAATCACTGGAACTCATATTTAAGCACTGAAATTGTATAATGTAATTCTTTCTGTAACTTTTTCGAGATAAGTAGTTACTTTCAGTCGCCAGTTAGGCAGAAATATACGTTGCGTTCAAATAGTCATTTCTCTCGTCAGCAGATGTAAAGAAATGTGGGATATATCATTATTGCTTTGAATTTCAAGTCGTTGTATCTAAACAGATGTCTACTTCACAGCTGTCCAAATTATCAGGGGCGATGTAGATTTAATTATTACTAGTATTAATGTTGATACCAGTGAGTAGAGTGATCAGTGTACGCGTAGTCAAGAATATTTCTTTTCATAAGAATCATCTTATATTGTTGAGCTCTATGTTCTCTCCATTTCTCGAACTAAAGTTTGAAATCTCAGATAGATCGATTTTAGCACATCAGAAAACTTCATGTCAAGTCCATTCTGAGTTTTTATATCAATGAGCTTATAAGGAAGTGTTCAAGAAAAGTAGTCGCCTTTATTGGAACACTACCATGCAAAATGGAGACTTGTGTTTTTTTCCAGATAGTCGGCAGCAAATATTCCGCCTCTAGGGAGCTCCTTCGAGAGATTGAATCTTACGTGAGTAAATTTTTTAACGAATAAATGTGTTAATTTCTTTAATGTGATAATTAAGTTCTTCGTAAAATTACACTTTCACGCCCATTGACAGTATTAGACTGTAGCAACCTTTTGAAAATATAAGCACATTCTGTCATCCGGAAAGGATGATTGTATAAACCAATTGTATATGTTGGCCGCGATTGATGAGAAGTTTCCAAAAGCAAACCCAAGAAAGATACGGAAAACTTAAGGGATATTATATGTTTTTTTATGGTCTGTTGAATAAGAAAAGTCGGCAATAAGACTTCATTTAGAATCACGTGGTTAAATTAAGATTTATTTGATACTATGTCCATGAGACAAAAAAAGAAAAATTAGAAAAAAAAACATTTTTCACATTTACTAAACAAAATGGGTCTTCAGAAAGACGTTATTTGAAGTAATTTTACGTCTCAGATATGATTACAGGTGAAATTACCTTATATTAGAACTTTATTTGCAAAACTTCGGCTAGACTTTGAGTTGAACTTTATTTAAAGTTAATTCCTCTATTTGAAATTATATTTGTTACGGTTATTAAGGAAGAACAGTCTTCAATAAAACATTATATAATTTGGAATTATACGTTATGTCCTTATAGAGGACCGGCAATGAGACTTTATTTAATCAAAACTCGGGGTATCATGTCAGAAGACCAATTAGTATCGTGAACTGGAAAGAAAGAAGGTCTTCGTGTAAATATTGAATTTTGCGGACGTTCACTGAAAATAAGCACATATTGATCACTTACTCCGGTATAGAGTTATTTTAGGTTAACATATAAGTGTAAAAATGGTCAGGATACTTTTTATTACAGAAACTATTATAACGTAATTATGCTTTAAATACTTTTATTTCTCCTATCACTGTTCCGGAACCCTCTTGCACGAAGGTCGCTTAGGTCCGCCTAGTCTCTCTTTCCAGGTTAATTAGGGACTCTGAATAATTATACCCCTCAGAGTCAGATGGGAGGATGGGGCCGGCAAAGAAGGCAAAACATCTGCGCCTTCGATTGTATACGGGTGGGTGACGTAAGGGTCCCTTCAGGACCGAATGTGTGCCGGCTTTTGTTTAGTAGGCACGAATTTTTTTTTTTGATTATGGCTTACGGCAGCGGCAGGTTTTTTCGTGGACCCCCCCCCCCCCCCCACACTATCCGCCAATGAGCCGAGGCGAGCTAGCGTGCCGCCCTGCAGTGAACGCTGTCCGTCGAGTGATCTGTCAGCTCCTGCAGACAGTCTGAACTTTACGTCCGATGTCCATCACTCTTCATAGTTCCATAACAAAAATGGCGCCTGGGGACTGGGACTTAAGAGTGAGATGGTCATTTGGCACTTTGCTAATTGACTGACCTCAAGTCTCATATCCAGTGGAAGTTACATACGGACCTGAGTCTAACTGTTTGGTATTTGAAAATTTTTCTGTAGAGTAACGTTAAGTTTTTAAAGTCTGAAAGTAAAGTAAAGTTTTGAAAGTTTTTGCTATCTTGTTTCTCGATTTTGTATTAAAGTAACGTAATGTTTGAAGGTTTTTGGAATTTGTTTGAAGTTGAAGTTCGGCTTTAGGCTTGACCTTGGTCAAGCCTCAAGCCTGAACAATTAGTTGATTTTTTTTGGAATTTTTTGAATTTTTTGAATTTTTTTATGATCTTTCCCGCTGGCCTTCTGCCATGGAAATGTTTTTGTGTGAGCTCTCGCGGAGACATGTCTCTGTTGGCCAACTGGCTGGACGGAGTTATGAGTCTGCGAGACGACTGTTTGGCTTCCAGCTAATTAGTTGACCAGATTCATGACTCTGCCCGATTGGGGGGTTAACTAGACATGACAATCAGGTGAAGGGGAAGGAAAGAGAGGTTGGAGGATGGAAGTGATGCTGGAGACCTTCAGTAATCAGGAGTTGGCATACTGCTAACTGCCTGGCTGAAGAATCTCTAGTATCATTTTCAGTCTCTAGCTTCTCCAACCCGACTTTTCCCAGATTTCTGTGGGAACTCCACAATTTTTCATGCACACATTCACGTCGCTTGCTCGTACAAAGTTTTCTGACCTGAAAAGAGGGAGAGCGACCTGAAGACTTTTGTGTTGAGAGTTAGCTCCTGGAAGTGAAGAAGAAATCGTATGATTGTTATTAAGAATTTCTGAAACGCTCGATTGGACGTTTGTGATCTTTTGGTTTTTCGCATTTTTGAACTATTAGAGGAAATTTTGTCATTCGAAGAATTTGCTATCGCTTCTGAACGTTTGAATTTTTTTTTCTCAACCAGTATTTATATTGTCTCGATTTGGGAAGACGTAGCTAACTTCCGAATCCCTGATTTTTTTGAATTCTTTTTCAACTTCTCCGAGCGTTTGGAAAAATTTTTGTTTGAAATTTAGTATCTCGTCCAAACCTTCGACTTTAAAGTAGTATTTCGTCATCCTCACATTGTGAAGAGCCTGTTATCTCTTCCGAATTTCCAAATTCTTTGGATTTTTTTTTATATCTATTCCAAACCCTTGGTTTGAAAATCTTTTGCTTGATTTACGACTGATTCTACAATGGCTACAGCGCGAACACCACCGGCAGCAACTGGGGTACCGATGCTGTTGCCAGATCCGTGCTCCGTCTGTCTAGAGAGCGACTGGTCAGGACAGAGGAAGCCAGTGAAGACGGTCTGTGGACATGTGTTTCACAAAGCATGTCTGAAGACGTGGATTGGACAGCATTCAAACTGCCCGTTCTGCAGATCTCATCTCACTCAGTATGATTTCACTGAGTATACTGGTGCTGTCCCGAAGATGACAAAGCCCGTAAAGACTGTCAGTCACGATCCATTACCTCCCATGGCGTCACTAGAGTTACCACCTTTGACAGTTCCACCACCTAGTCGACGATCACTCCCTTCTGGAATGCCAGATCTACATTCAAGGACTTTTACCAATCCTAACACGCGACGAAATAGCCCACTGCCTTCTGGCAGTGGACATACCTCAGCAGCTACGGATGCTTTGATGGCAGGCTTGCGCCTACAAATCCAAGACCTAGTACGCGAAGGCCTCGAACAGAGCCTCGATGTTTTGCGGACTGAACTAGTAACTAGTGTCCGACAACAGATCTCAGCAGCATTGCTGCCCATGGATTTTTCACGATCACCTCCGTCCATGGGTGACCCAAGACCATACCAAGAATTTCACGACTCGCGTAGGCAGTCGTCAAATAGACCGTATTCAGCTTTTGGTCAGCCTAATAATCAGCCTAGACCAGATTTTGTTCCACCTCCACAACCACCACCTATTCGTAACCCTGCAGGAGTAGGACAACGACGTTCTGGCAGTCCTATCCGCAGGTGGAATATATCTTATAGCGGTGATAGCTCACGGCTCACTGTCGATGAATTTGTGTTTCGAGTGGAAGCATTGACCTATTCGGCCTTAGAAGGAGATTTCGATCTTCTGGCAAGGCACATGACAACCCTGCTTTCTGAACCAGCTATGGACTGGTACTGGTCTCTCCTGAGGCAAAATTCCACGCCTTCATGGGAGTATGTAAAAACAGCTCTATTAGCTGAATGGGGAGTACCCGCAAGATAACCTTAAAGTCAAAGTTCAGCTGATGTTGCGAAAACAGAAAGCAGGGGAGTCATTTGCTACATACCATCAACACCTGGTACAGTTGCGCGATCAACTGCAAAGTCTCTTGGCGGACGGAGAATTCTTGGAGATCGTAAGCCTTGAACAAGGAGGAAGGTCCGATCCATTAGCAGAACTTGACGAGTTCCTGAATTGTCCACTGATATCATTCAGTGATTCTGATGATGTCAGTAAAATACCTGATAGTACGAACATTTCACTGATAGAGACGGAGAACCTGATAGACTTCTCCGCGGATCTTCAAGCTCCCATTTCCACTTTTGGGGAGCCCATGACATTATTAGACACTTCTTTGGAAGAGTCTTTAATTTTCGATATCCCGATAACACCTACAGCACTTTTAGCTGACAAAGTTACTGAGCAGGAGATTTGGCCTCATGGCATTTCGATATTAAAACGGCCACCAAGCTCTGTTATGACGAGTGGGCGTGATCCTGTTGTACATCCGCTGACGACGTATCATACGCGTCTGCAGAAATATAATGCAGTAAGAGACCGCATCTTCTCCTCAGTAGCGGAGTTAGCTGACATTATGTATCCTGACCTGGATATGAAGAAGAAGAAGAAGAAAGAAAAGATCTACCGCTCGTTGGCGGGAATACTCTCGATGGATGAGACTGGAAAGGAAAAAACTGGCACAGATTTCCGTGTCGATGGCAGACATTCGACCGTATGCCGAAGTAAAGCTGCTCGGGCGAACTGAGACTGGATTACTTGATAGTGGTGCCACTGTCAGTATTCTAGGCCAGGGAGCTCTAGAGAAGCTTGCAGAAGCAGAGGTTGAATGGAAGAGGTATCGGACACAGGTCCAAGTAGCTAATGGTGCCATGACGACTGTGCATGGTCATGTGAACTTGGACGTCACTTTCCGTGATAAGACCCAAAACGTGCGTTTTTACGTGGTTGCTGGACTCACATAAGCACTATATCTAGGAATAGACTTCTGGCGCCTATTTGGATTGGCTCCAGATGTCCTGGGTATAGTTGCAGAAGTGAATCTGAGTCCAGCGGCTACCTCTGACACCGATTTGCCATGTTCTTTCCAGTCTAGATCAACAACGCTTAGAAGCCACCAAACAGCTTTTCCCTTCTTTCGCCTCTTTGGGCCTGGGAAAAACATCTTTGGTCGCTCACAAGATTGAAACGAATGACGCAGCTCCGATAAAACAACGCTTTTATCCGATATCACCGGCAGTACAAAGATTGATGGATGCCGAATTAGAGCGAATGTTGTCGCTGGGTGTGATAGAGGAGAGCCAGAGTCCTTGGAGCTCTCCAGTTGTTCTGGTGAGGAAGCCTGGAAAGGTCCGGCTTTGTTTGTCAACTCTGTTACGAAGAAGGATGCCTATCCGCTATCGCAGATAGACGCCCTTCTAAGTCGACTTCCTCCGGCAAACTACATTACGAGCCTGGACCTGAAAGACGCATTCTGGCAGATCCCACTAGACACTGATTCCAGAGAGAAGACCGCTTTTACAATACCTGGTCATCCTCTCTATCAGTACACAGTGATGCCATTCGGCCTATGCAACGCTCCACAAACGATGTGCCGCCTCATGGATAAAGTCATTCCTTTCGATCTTCGTGAGAACGTTCTCGTCTATCTAGACGATTTATTAATTCTGTCATCAGACTTTGACTCGCATCTCACGCTACTATCCCGTGTGGCGGACTGTTTGAGGAAAGCTGGCCTCGCTATCAACGTCGAGAAGAGCAAGTTTTGCATCAAGGAGACTAAATACTTGGGTTTCACAGTCGGGAAAGGACGGATTAGGACTGACCCAGACAAGATCTCAGCTATAGTTGACTATCCGTCACCTAAAACTGTTCGGCAGGCCCGACGCCTACTAGGTATGGCGAAATGGTATAGACGGTTCATCCCGAACTATGCTGATGTAACTGCCTCCACTACAGACACCTTGAAAAACCCCAGTCAGTTCAAATGGACACCTGAAGCCCAGACGTCCTTGATCTTTTAAAGCAAAAACTTGCTTCTGCTCCGTTGCTAGTGAGCCCAGACTTCACCAAACCATTCGTTATACAGTGCGATGCGAGCCAACAACGTATTGGAGGAGTGCTGCTTCAACTAGATGACGATGGCCACGAGAAGCCAATAGCCTATGTCTCGAAAAAGTTGAACTCAACACAAAGAAATTACACCGTCACAGAGCAAGAATGCTTAGCTACAATCTTGAGCGTACAGAAGTTCCGGCCCTTCATAGAACTCATGCCGTTTAAGATAGTGACTGATCATGCGAGCTTGAAATGGCTGATGTCTCAAAAGGACCTCAGAGGTAGACTTGCACGGTGGAGTTTGAAGCTTCGACTTCACTAGTGAGCACAGAAAAGGAAGCCTGAACGTCGTCCCTGATGCGCTGTCACGCATCCATTGTGACAGCCTGTCCACAAACGAAGATCCTGGCCCGGAAGTTGACCTTAGTTCGCCATATTCCAACTCGTTGGAATATGAGGAACTGAGGCATAAGGTTAAAACGACTTCTGGCAAACTACCAGATCTTTGCCTCAGGGATGGCTTCGTTTACATTCGGACAGTTCCGAGAACAGGCGATCCGATTCAGGAGGAAGAAGCTTGGAAGCTTTGGATTCCACGAGGGCTTGTCACCGACGTCGTTTCAAGGGCTCATGATCCGCCACTAGCTTCACACGGAGGTATAGGGAAAACACTGGAACGTCTGCGAAGACATCTGTACTGGCCACGAATGACAGTTGATGTCAGAAACTACGTATGCGCCTGTGACGTGTGTAAGGAAACGAAGGCTCCCAATACTATTCTGAGACCACCTATGATAGTCCAGTCTATGACGAACGACCAGGCAGAAGCTGTACATCGATTTTCTAGGTCCATATCCTCGGTCAGTGAAAGGAAACGTCTGCATTCTGATAGTTCTTGACCACTTTTAAAATTTCCGATTCTCAAACCAATGAGAAAAGCATCTACACTCAATTCATTGAGACGGAAGTGTTCCACGTGTTCGGAGTCCCGGAAATGATCGTCTCTGACAATGGAGTCTAGTTTTGCTCGACTCAGTTCACCAGATTACTGGATAAGTATGGGGTGAAGCACTTAAGAACGGCAGTTTACTCGTCGCAAGCAAACGCCTCAGAGCGAGTAAATAGGTCTCTATTGTCGGAGATTAGTGCATATATTAAGAAGGAACACACGAGATGGGATGAGAAACTAAGCCAAGTAGCTAGTTCCCTCAGGAGCTCTTTCCACCAAGCAACTGGCTTCTCTCCTTATCGAACACTCTTCGGTCAACAAATGATTGAACATGGCAGCTCCTACTCCATCTTGAGGAGCCTTGGAACTCTTAATGAGCCGTTGAGAGTAGATGCTGAAGACAAAATGAGATTGATCCGTGCGAGAGTGCAGGAAAATTTACAGCAAGCGTTCGAACAGGGTTCACGAGCCAATAATCTCAGGGCGAAACCTGTCGACTTCAAAGTTGGTCAAGAGGTATTTAGACGGAACTTTGCCCAAAGCAACTTCCAACAGCAGACTAGTGCTAAACTGGGACGAAAATTCGTTAAGTGTCGGGTCCGAGCCAAGAAACGAAACTCCCTATACGAGCTTGAAGATCTGCAGGGGAAACTGCTAGGAGTCTATCACGCCAAAGACATCAGGCAGTGATATCCAGTCTAGAAGCGTCATCTATCGACTGTCACGTTTATTCCTGGTAGCCCTAAGGCATCCAGCCAGCTTCACTGGTAAACTATAGGATATCGCGAAGCCCTCCTATTGCCCCGTCAATGGTGGGTGATATACCTGTTGGAATCCATTCCTGTATACGGCTGTGCATGTCACTACTTCGACGACGCCTTGGAGACACACCCTTGAACAATCGCCGGTCGGAGATCAGAGGAGATGTTGTGCCGGGAAAGCTTAGCTGGGCTTCCTCAGCATCTCGGTAAGGGAGGGCAGAGAGACATCGACCGGTTGGTTTTTTTTGGGTTACCAGCTTGTCAGTGTAACTTTGGCTTCCCACACTGAGAAGGATGTCGAGGTCTGGTCGAAGACCGCCGAGACTTCAGGGATGTGTCCTCGATACGTCATCGGTCAAGTAGATCAACCGTCATAATATAGCACGAGTGATGAGGATACGCATTGGGTCGTGGGTCGAGACACACATTGGGCGCCCGCAGCGATGAGGGCTATGTTTAAGACCGGCTAGCTCAGTCGACCATTTTTCAGCGTTGTCTGAACCAGGGGTGGCGCAGACCACTCTGCCTCTGCTTCTGGGAAGAAGAAGAATTTTTTGGAAAAGGAGAAGGAGGTCGACATTTTCTGGGGAGTCGGATATTGTATTTTTCTTCTGAGTTTTGAGTGGTTTCACGAGGTTAAAAGAAAAAGTTTTCCCGCGATATAAAAAGCGTGAAAAACGTGCTATGTATGTAGCCCAGGCAAAAGAAAGTTGGTCAAGAAAAGAAGACGGAAAACGTTGGTGAATCTCGTCTCCCTGGCGCGGTTTTTCCGAATTAAGGAGCGAAGCTCAAGAAGCCCGATGAAATTGGGCCCGGACGGGATTAAAGTGCTAAAAGACTAGGAAAATTCAACACTATTCTGGGATAATATTTACAGGCCTGGATACAGTGAGCTCATTTAGCAGTAGCTAGAGGCGATATCGAATCTTGCGGAAGCGTGAGAAGATTTTAATCCATCGAAATTACTTGGAAGCGAAGAGGTGCCCTCTTAAACGGCTTAAAACATTTTCGGCTCATTCATCCTAATAGGTATTTTCGCTAATCTGTTGTAGTTTTTTAAAGAAATTAGCTAGTATCTTGAATGCATATGTGCACACGTACATCCTCATATCAAAATGGAGGAGAACAATCACTGGAACTCATATTTAAGCACTGAAATTGTATAATGTAACTCTTTCTAGTGTAACTTTTTCGAGATAAGTAGGTACTTTCAGTCGCCAGTTAGGCAGAAATATACGTTGCGTTCAAATAGTCATTTCTCTCGTCAGCAGATGTAAAGAAATGTGGGATATATCATTATTGCTTTGAATTTCAAGTCGTTGGATCTAAACAGATGTCTACTTCACAGCTGTCCAAATTATCAGGGGCGATGTAAATTTAATTATTACTAGTATTAATGTTGAGTGATCAGTGTACGCGTAGTCAAGAATATTTCTTTTCATAAGAATCATCTTATATTGTTGAGCTCTATGTTCTCTCCATTTCTCGAACTAAAGTTTGAAATCTCAGATAGATCGATTTTAGCACAACAGAAAACTTCATGTCAAGTCCATTCTGAGTTTTTATATCAATGAGCTTATAAGAAAGTGTTCAAGAAAAGTAGTCGCCTTTATTGGAACACTACCATGCAAAATGGAGACTTGTGTTTTTTTCCAGATAGTCGGCAGCAAATATTCCGCCTCTAGGGAGCTCCTTCGAGGGATTGAGTCTTACGTGAGTAAATTTTTTAAAGAATACATGTGTTAATTTCTTTAATGTGATAATTAAGTTCTTCGTAAAATTACACTTTCACGCCCATTGACAGTGTTAGACTGTAGCAACCTTTTGAAAATATAAGCATATTCTGTCATCCGGATAGGATGATTGTATAAACCAATTTTACTTAGCGATATATGTTGGCCGCGATTGATGAGAAGTTTCCAAAAGCAAACCCAAGAAAGATACGGAAAACTTAAGGAATATTATATGTTTTTTTATGGTCTGTTGAATAAGAAAAGTCGGCAATAAGACTTCATTTAGAATCAGGTGGTTAAATTAAGATTTATTTGATACTATGTCCATGAGACAAAAAAAGAAAAATTAGAAAAGCAAACATTTTTCACATTTACTAAACAAAATGGGTCTTCAGAAAGACGTTATTTGAAGTAATTTTACGTCTCAGATATGATTACAGGTGAAATTACCTTATATTAGAACTTTATTTGCAAAACTTCGGCTAGACTTTGAGTTGAACTTTATTTAAAATTAATTCCTCTATTTGAAATTATATTTGCTACGGTTATTAAGGAAGAACAGACTTTAGTTAATCAAAACTCGGGGTATCATGTCAGAAGACCAATTAGTATCGTGAACTGGAAAGAAAGAAGGTCTTCATGTAAATATTGAATTTTGCGGACGTTCACTGAAAATAAGCACATATTGATCACTTACTCCGGTACTCCGGTATAGGGAAGTTATTTTAGGTTAACATATAAGTGTAAATAATGGTCAGGATACTTTTTATTAAAGAAACTATTATAACGTAATTATGCTTTAAATACTTTTATTTCTCCTATCACTGTTCCGGAGCCCTCTTGTATGAAGGTCGCTTAGGTCCGCCTAGTCTCTCTTTCCAGGTCAATTAGGGACTCTGAATAATTATGCCCCAGAGTCAGATGGGAGGATGGGGCCGGCAAAGAAGGCAAAACATCTGCGCCTTCGATTGTATACGGGTGGGTGACGTAAGGGTCCCTTCAGGACCGAATGTGTGCCGGCTTTTGTTTAGTAGGCACGAATTTTTCTTTTTGATTATGGCCGACGGCAGCGGCAGGTTTTTTCGTGGAACCCCCCCCCCACACTCTCCGCCAATGAGCCGAGATGCTATAATAATTTTAAATATGCACGTTAAAGCTTGTATGTAGGATAAAATCGTAGTTATATTTTATCCCATAATTAGATAGTTTCAAATTAATGTTTTTTTTTTTTAATTTTTCAA
Source organism: Dioctria linearis (assembly GCA_963930735.1). Lineage (NCBI taxonomy): Eukaryota > Metazoa > Arthropoda > Insecta > Diptera > Asilidae > Dioctria > Dioctria linearis. The sequence continues at coordinate 83,915,235 of OZ005744.1, forward strand.
ATAATTTTTTTTTCGATTTTTCTCAATTTTTTCATGTCTTATTTCTTTCCATTTTTATACCCTAGATGAAATCTATAGGGGTATGCTAAGTTTGTCATTCCGTTTGTAACACCTCGAAATAATGATGGTAGAGCAAAATGCATTGGACACCCATGCATAATATTTAAAGTTATTTTGATTTTTGCATGTCCGTCCGTCCGTCCGTCCGTCTGTCTGTGCGCACGATAACTCGAGAACGCGTTCACCTAGAAGGCTGAAATTTAGTACACTGTGTTTTCATACTAATAGCAAATAAAATTTCAAAAATTGGCTAAATCGGGCAACCCCTTCTTGTTGTTGCCATATAATAAGTTTGGTTTTTTACATATACTTTGAAAACGATCAGTCCTAGACATTTTTATTGTACTAAAAACTTCTTCAGAATAAGAAATCCTATAAAATTGGTTATAATCATTTTTTCTGCCCGACGAGCCGTTCTAGAAATATATGCGAGAAACTAATGCAAAAAATCAAAATTGCTCAAATGGGTGACCATACGAAATTTCATCTAGGGTATCATAAGAATTGGTCTTAGATCAATTCTAGCTTTTTCACTTGTTCTATTTTCCATTTGTTTTTTCGACTCACTCGATTTCGCTATTTGGGACCTGTTGATAAATCAAAACCAAGACTTGAAACTTGCCGCCCAAAATCAAATGGGTTGTGTCATGGAATAACGAATAACAAATATGTTTTTTTTCGCTTTTGCTGTTAATCTGGCTAATCCAAAAATATGCCTCTTGAACAGGTATTTTATAAGTTATGGTCTTATTTATTTTACTTGGCTACCGGGACTTTATTTTAAATGCAATTATTTCATATTCCGCTATGTTATTATCATGATCAATTTTTACTTTAATGTTAGATGTAGCTACTCCCATAAGCACATAATGTACTCTAACATCGAACTTACTATAGTACTGTAGTTTTACTACAGTCAATTGATAAAAAATTATATTGCTCAACATAATTTTGAAATATGTAGTTACCGAAACTATTTCACAGGAAATTAAATCGAACTATCAGAAGATATTTGAGAAATATTCAAGAAATCTTCACAATATTTGGTCATATTCACAACAAATTGTGATATTTTTTTTTATGTAAATAATACTGTTTCTTTTGGTACCCGATACATTACGGAATTTGCAAATACAGCTATAATAAAAGAATTTAATTCTTCGAAGTACGTTCGTCGTAATGCTACCCGAATCGCACTTGCGAGAATTTTCCAATATCATATGTGAATGTGCACACTCGAAACAGTTCTAAATAAGTTTAAGTATATAATGTACAATAAAGATTCAGTAATATTTCGTAGTGACATAGCAATAAGTTAGTAGTGTAGTGCGATTATATCGGTCAAGTTCAAGTTTTGTTTACCTCCGGAATAATTTTAAGATGTAACACTTTCTTCAGTTTTTGTTTTACTTTGACTCGATACATTTAGCGTAAGTGATTTTAACTTTGCATTAAAAGACAATGTAACGAAGTTACAAATAATATTTTAAATCTCCAAATATCCGTTAGTGCATGCAGTACAATAGTAAGTAGTGCTAAACCCGATTTTGACTGACTGATTTGTGTACGCTAAAGTAAAAGCACTTAAATGCTCCGATATAAACAAACCCACTTGACGTTCCATGATTGATGGTAACTCAGGATGCCTGAGATGTCAATCGTCACATGGAATCATCAGAACGGTAACACGTTTCGGTCTATAAAAGGCGAGCTGGCAGCATGGATAAATCAGTCGTTCTTAATAAAACATCTGGACCAAACAAACTCCTACACAATAGCGCCGACGAATTAATTTACTACCACAGGTTCCACGACCCTAATAAATCTGGCCTTGTTTATAACACAGCACAATAAGCCACAAACCTTGCCGCCTTTTCTGGTACCTAAAACAATAAAACATTACTACTCATAACTAGGATTAAGAGAACCTTTTCCTCAAAAACGTTTTCATTTAGAAAAATACAGATAAGAATTAAAATTGTTTATCAGATAGTAATTAAAATGTAAAATTATCTGTTAAGTTAGTTGGTAAATTACCTAGGATATTAAAGAAAAACTGTACGTTAGATATACATAATAAATATTACCTCCCCTTAGAACTTTAAGTCAAGTTTCGCGAGTTTTTTATAGGCCTTTTTCTCGCAATCTCTTTTTAATTAGTTTAAAAATCTTAATTAAGCCAGGTATTCCTCTAGAAGTTAAGGCATGTTTAAATTAGGGTAAAGAGTTTTCAACTACTCTGTCTAATTACTTAAGATAAATAATAAGAATAGTTAAGAGCTACAAATTGTTAGAAAATAGGGCAAATAAAGAAATGGTGTTTAAAAATTGTGGATAAATCAGTCGATCATCAAGCTTCGACCAGCTAAGAACTTATCAGTTTCTAGCTAACAGAAGTAGTAATCGACTCAATTTCCTGCCGAGTGTGAGGTTACCACATTCGAGAATTACCCGTCATCCCGTAGTAGTATTAGAAATTTCCTACCGAGTACGAGGTTTCCGTATTCGAGACAAAATCTCTTTCCTGCCGAGTGTGAGGTTACCACATTCGAGAATTACCCGTCATCCCGTAGTAGTATTAGAATTCTCCTACCGAGTACGAGGTTTCCGTATTCGAGACAAAATCTCTTTCCTGCCGAGTGTGAGGTTACCACATTCGAGACTTACCCCGTTTCCTATATTTGCCTATATAAAAGAGTAAAGCAGAATAAACCAACATAAAAAGTGGAAAACAATACAAAAGTGTATTAGGTTAAGTTTATAAAAGACCTTATGACCAAAAGGCTATAAATCTGTATGTGTTAGTTAAAATTTTGTAGTGTCATAACCCAAAAGTGTATTAGGTTAAGTTTGTGAAAACCTTCTGACAGAAAGGTTATTAAAATGTGTTAGTTAAGATTGTCATAGACAATAAAGTGACAAGTTTACCTTATGGAAAAGGGGTAAACATATCTTGTGTATAGTATTAAGATTTTAAGGTGGTGTAAGTGTCATAGACAATAAAGTGACAAGTTTACCTTATGGAAAAGGGGTAAACATATCTTGTGTATAGTATTAAGATTTTAAGATTGTGTAAGTGTCATAGACAATAAAGTGACAAGTTTACTTTATGGAAAAGGGCTAAAACATAGCTTATGTAATAGTGTTAAGTTTGTATAAATAAAAAACCAACACATTCTTTTAAAAAAAATATAAAAATATTTGTGAAATAATCTTTAATTTTTAATAAAAATATTTGTTCAGTATCCCATTAAAAAAGTGTTCACCTCTAAACGTCAAAACCTGGTAATTTATTTCTTCTTCTTCCCTGTCGTTGAACGCATTGACCCTGGCGTAACTCCAAAGCTGACCCAAAACGTTCAACTTAAATATCAACGATTACAAAATGGCGCCCGAGCAGGGACTCTCTTTTCTGCCACTGGAGAAACATCAGTGAATGAAGTAGAGTAATCACCGTATATATTCAGAAAACCAGACCGAGAAGAAAATAAATACCAGTGTATAATATAAACAATTCCCGTAAACAAAAATTATATCTGTGTGTCAAAAGTGATATCCGTGTATAAAAATATCAAATAAAATAATCATGACCGATAAAAGTGAAATAACCGTCAGTGCCGTCTACCAGCTGAAAAAGGAAGATTTAATCACTGAACTAAACCGTCGGAGTTTAAGTACAAAGGGAACCGTGGAGGAACTGCGAAAACGTCTTGCAGACAGTGTAAAACGTGAACAAGCTCTTCAAGAGGAGGAACAAAATCAATTAAAAATGGTGTCAACCGAAACTAAGACCGATAAAATGACACATCCGATTACAAATACATCCGAAACCCAGACTGATATATTGATAACTTCGATCATCAATACCGAAACACAAACCGATGAGCAAAGATTGCAGCCGAATATACCCCCAACACGCCTGAGTGTTACCGACAAGGAGACATCTTGTAACAATATTCCAAATATTCCGTACCCGATAGAAATCCGAGACCGACCACTTTCAGACGCTGACATTATGGATAAAGTCAGAAAATGGAATGTGAGATTTGACCAAGGTCAAGATCCGTTAAATTTCCTCGAGAGAATTGAGGAAATGGCACAATGTTACAGTATACCAATCGACCGAATGTTAAATACATTACCCGAGCTGCTGACAAAGACAGCACTAGCATGGTATCATAACAACCGAGAACAATGGACAACATGGGATGAATTCATAAGTGACTTCAAATTGTTTTTCCTACCACCACGTTTCAATATTAAACTAGCCGATGAGATCCGAACTAGGTTACAGAAACCTAGAGAAAGGGCCAAAGATTATATCACGGCCATCCAGTCACTCATGCGCTGGCAAACAGACGTGTCAACCGAAGAAAAACTTGAACGAATTTATGAAAACATGTTACCAGAATACCGCCTATACATCCGAAGGAAAGATTTCCGTAAACTGTCTGAACTTATTCAACTCGCAGAAGAGTATGAATATATCACAAAAATCCCGCAACACCGAAACACAACCGATCCGTCAGATGAATAGACCACCACAAAACACCCCAGCCTTGCCAATAAATGTTTCACATATAAAGCGAGAGAGCTGTTGGAGATGTGGACAACTGGGACATCGTAGACACGAATGTCAAAATCCGGCAAAAATATTTTGTTCACAGTGTGGGAAACTAGGTGTACTAACTAGAAACTGTCATGGTCAAAATATGAACAGACCGTTAAAAGACCAAGGGATACCGGAGAGACAAGGCAGCCGAGTATCCCAGAACCAGAACCAGATGCCTTAAAAACCAGTCTACCCGATACAACTATGATAGATGTACACTATGAGGACGACCGATACTTCATCACCATGTCAATATTTGAAACACCGTGTATAGCACTCATATATACTGGAGCTGCCAAATCATTTATTGGTGATGAAGTCAAAAAACAGCTGGAATTACATAATATTGCTCCGATATCATGTTCTTTGAGAACTGGAATGGCGAACAGTAGTGAATTTAAAATCCACCAGTCATATATGGTGGACACACAGTGGAATAATCATACAATTTCACATTTATTCTACTACATGCCAAATCTAGCCGAAACCATCATACTGGGTGTAGACTTTCTTCGGAAAGCTGACATATCAGTAAAAATATGGAACCAGGAAATTTCACCAGGAATGATGAACATTGAAGAAGAAATTTCCAAACCAGCAACATGTACAGTGGTAATACCCGACGAGATAGACAATATACAGGAAAACCAAATAACCGAATTCCTGTCCACTCAAATTCAAAGATTTGACAAAATCTCCGGACCCACTCCGATAACACAGCACAATATCCAAATGAAATATGACCGGCCGATAAAACAACGCTACTTTCCTCGTAACCCCGCTATGCAAGAAATTATAAACTTGCAAATTGATGAACTTCTTGCCGAAGACCAGATAGAACCGTCAAAAAGCCCATACAGTTCACCCATCGTACTAATACGTAAAAAACAGGGCGGATGGAGGCTATGTATTGACTACCGACAAATAAATGAACATTCCGTTAAAGACGCCTATCCGTTACCTCAAATCAACCATATACTGGATAAATTGAGAGGCGCAAAATACGTTTCTACGTTAGACTTAAAACAAGGATATTGGCAAATACCACTGACAGTAGAATGCCGACCATATACAGCATTTACCATTCCCGGTCGAGGTTTGTTCCAATGGAAATTTATGCCATTTGGACTTCATTCCGCACCCGCTACATTTCAGCGAGTTCTAGACCAAGTAATCGGTCCGGAAATGGAACCATATGCTTTTGCATATCTGGATGACATTATTGTTATTGGTCGTACTCTGGAGGAACACTTGGAAAAATTAAAAGAAGTGTTTGACCGACTCATAGCTGCAAATTTAAAAATAAATCCCGACAAATGTGATTTTCTGAAAGAAAAGATCCGATATCTGGGAAACGTTGTCAGTTCACAAGATATACATACCGACCCGTCAAAAGTTGAAGCCATAAGTGCACTTTCCGCGCCGACAACTGTCAAAGAAGTAAGACAATTTTTGGGTATTGCGTCATGGTACCGAAGATTTGTGCCGTCCTTTTCTACCACAGTAGCACCAATAACTAAACTACTGCAGAAAAAACATAAATGGAACTGGGGACCTCAGCAACAACAGGCATTTGAAGTATTAAAACAAAAATTAACCGAGTCACCAATACTAGCCTGCCCCGACTTCACACAACCATTTATACTTCAAACGGATGCTAGCCAAGAAGGACTAGGAGCCGTATTCTGTCAAGAACTAGATGGCGCAGAGCATGTTATAGTCTACGCTAGCCGTATGTTGAATAATGCCGAACAAAAATATTCCGTGACAGAGAAAGAATGTCTAGCCGTTGTATGGGGCATCAGAAAGATGAGACCGTATTTAGAAGGCTATAAATTTACAGTCATCACCGACCATCAAGCGTTAAAATGGCTTCATTCGCTTGAAAATCCGTCTGCCCAACTCGCAAGATGGGCTGTCGAAGTTCAGTCTTACGACTTTGATGTCAAATACCGACGAGGAAAATTAAATGTAGTAGCTGATGCACTGTCCCGTCAACCGTTAAAGAATACAGAGTCACAAACCTCTCTTTTCACCTTGCTTTCGTCTATTGAAATAAACTCCGAATGTCCATGGTATCACAACAAACGTTACCAAATTCAGAAACAACCCGAATTATGCCCAGATTACAAAATTGAAAATGAACAAATGTATCGTCGATTCTTTGATTCAACAACTTACACCGAGGACGCTGTACCGTGGAAGCTTTGTGTGCCAAAACTACTTCGAAACAGGGTATTACGAGAAAATCATGACATTCCTACTGCCGGCCATCTTGGAATCAACAAAACTATAGCCCGCATTGCTAAATACTACTACTGGCCTGGAATGTTCCGAGATACTGCGAAATATGTACGAAGTTGTGACATATGTCTACGTTACAAAGCCGAACAACAGAAAACTGCTGGTTTAATGCATGGATTCCCCGCTAATCGACCATGGGAAATCGTTAGCACAGATTTCATTGGACCTCTCCCTTGTACAACAAAAGGTCACACCACAATACTAGTGTTCCAGGATAAATTCACAAAATGGGTAGAATTTATGCCTCTCCGACAAGCCACCACCGCCGGACTAATACGTGGCTTCAGAGAAAGAGTAATCTCTCGTTTTGGTTATCCCGAAGTATTAATATCCGATAACGGCACTCAGTATACAAGTAGAAAATTTAAAACTCTGCTAAAAGACTCAAAAATAAAACACCGATTTACACCGCCATATACGCCGCAAGCTAATCCGACTGAAAGAGCAAACCGTGTGATTAAGACAATGATTGCCCAGTATGTGGACCAAGACCATCGAAAGTGGGACGAACATTTACCAGAATTAATGTTGGCTATAAATACTAGCAAACATGAGTCTACTGGATATTCTCCACACTATCTAAATTTTGGCCGAGAAATAATATCACCAAATAGCTTATATGGAGAATTAGGAGAGAAAATTCCTACAACCGAAATCACCGAAAAGTCCAAAATTTTACAGGAAATATACGAAATCGTCCGAATCAACTTGAATAAAGCATTTACTGACCAACGTCGTTACTATAATAACCGTGGACGTGATTGGTGTCCAAAAGTTGGAGAACAAGTTCTACGAAAAGAACGAATATTTGTCATCCACCGCAAAAAATTATACTGCTAAACTAGGGCCCCGATATAGTGGACCATATACTGTAGCTAAAATAATTTCTCCTGTCATCGTCAAACTCTCAACACCAGAAGGAAACACTGCCGGCGTAACTCACGTAAAAGATTTAAAAAGGTAGGGGACATTGGGGAATTGTGAGTCACGTCAATATTTCACCATAATTGGAAAGTCTGACTCATGCAAATGGCTGTCATTGTCTTATATTTGACCAAACTCATTTTCCATTAGCAATCGATGCGTGTACACGTACTCGTTCGTTCCGTGCGGCAACCACTTGGAAAATTTTCTCAAAATATTTATTCGCGTTTCTGTTTGCATTGATGTGACAACGATTTTCGGAGAATCGATTCAGGTAAATATATTCATAATTATCTTATGGCATCGACATTTCAACTTTTAAAAGGAATTTCGCATAAACATGAAATGAGCGAATCATACACGGCCCTCTTGTCAATCAAAACGTTTGGGGAATTGTGAGTCACTTTTTTTGGGGAATTGTGAGCCACAACATCTTTGGCATTTTTCAAGCCAATATCGCATTTTTAATGCGTGTTTATAATTTTTTATGCAAAATTCCAACAGAATATTAGTTGAGTGGTTGGATATGCCGAAGAAATTGAACCGAAACAATTCCATTCGCTGCGATTTATGCGATCGAGCTGTTCATTTGAAATGCGTCAGTACTGGAGCCTATTTCACATGCCCGAATTGCAAATCCGAGTAATTTTAATACCTTCCTTTTTATATATTTTTTTAAACTAATTGTTATGTAATTTCCAACCATAAAATAAATATTTTACAGCGATATTTTTGATTTTCCACTTAATTCAGACGGTGACTCACAATTCCCCAACATTTTTAAAAATCTCAAAAATGCATGTTTTTTGCCAACGCTCAGATTTTTTCAGCAGATAATAATTTCAAGATACTGCTTAAGCTAAAAGTTATGGTTTCCTTCCTAGTAACATAAACCATTTTGAAATTTTAAAAAATTTTGATTTTTGTGGCAGTTATCGAGCTTGGAAAAAGTGTGACTCACACTTCCCCAATGTCCCATACTATAAATCAGAACACGGTAACACCCACAGTATGTATTTAAACAGTACAGTCAAACCGAAAGCCTTCAGTTGCATAGTAAACAGCATGGCGACACCACGGCAAGAGATTTCTGCATCATCAAAATTCGAAATGAAGACGCCACGACGAGTAACTTTTGCACCCTCTACCGCACAGAAGGCAGACAAAAAAACACCATGGCGTGTAACAGTGACACCATCCAGCACGCCAGAAGTCAAGAAATCATCTCGCAACACCAAACTAATTCTGCCTACCACACAGGACCCGTGTAAACGACGACCAACGCAGCCCCTCAAACCCAGCAGTCTATTGCTGCCGAAAAATCAGGTTGCAGATATTATAAAAAAAATTGAACAAAATACACTGGAACAGATGGCGCAGCAAGGGAAATCAACACCCGCTCCACCCAAACAAACAAAACGGAATCCGCTGTCATCAAATACGATGACAAATTTATCGTCACCAACCGAAGACATCTTCGCGGGAATTGGAACATTATAATGTATATGAGTCAAGAAGACTGATTAATTTTAAATAAAACATTTCTTTTTTTTGTTATTAAAAATGTGTTTTCCACTATAAAATTATGTTTTCCACAGTAGAATGATAAGAAACAAAAACTGAACAAAATGTAACAGTTTTATATTTTTTTGGAAGAAAGAGGGGGATGTAACGAAGTTACAAATAATATTTTAAATCTCCAAATATCCGTTAGTGCATGCAGTACAATAGTAAGTAGTGCTAAACCCGATTTTGACTGACTGATTTGTGTACGCTAAAGTAAAATCACTTAAATGCTCTGATATAAACAAACACACTTGACGTTCCATGATTGATGGTAACTCAGGATGCCTGAGATGTCAATCGTCACATGGAATCATCAGAACGGTAACACGTTTCGGTCTATAAAAGGCGAGCTGGCAGCATGGATAAATCAGTCGTTCTTAATAAAACATCTGGATCTGGATGTAACGAAGTTACAAATAATATTTTAAATCTCCAAATATCCGTTAGTGCATGCAGTACAATAGTAAGTAGTGCTAAACCCGATTTTGACTGACTGATTTGTGTACGCTAAAGTAAAATCACTTAAATGCTCTGATATAAACAAACACACTTGACGTTCCATGATTGATGGTAACTCAGGATGCCTGAGATGTCAATCGTCACATGGAATCATCAGAACGGTAACACGTTTCGGTCTATAAAAGGCGAGCTGGCAGCGTGGATAAACCAGTCGATCATCAAGCTTCGACCAGCTAAGAACTTATCAGTTTCTAGCTAACAGAAGTAGTAATCGACTCAATTTCCTGCCGAGTGTGAGGTTACCACATTCGAGAATTACCCGTCATCCCATAGTAGTATTAGAAATTTCCTACCGAGTACGAGGTTTCCGTATTCGAGACAAAATCTCTTTCTGCCGAGTGTGAGGTTACCACATTCGAGAATTACCCGTCATCCCGTAGTAGTATTAGAATTCTCCTACCGAGTACGAGGTTTCCGTATTCGAGACAAAATGTCTTTCCTGCCGAGTGTGAGGTTACCACATTCGAGAGTTACTCCGTTTCCTATATTTGCCTATATAAAAGAGTAAAGCAGAATAAACCAACATAAAAAGTGGAAAACAATACAAAAGTGTATTAGGTTAAGTTTATAAAAGACCTTATGACCAAAAGGCTATAAATCTGTATGTGTTAGTTAAAATTGTGTAGTGTCACAACCCAAAAGTGTATTAGGTTAAGTTTGTGAAAACCTTCTGACAGAAAGGTTATTAAAATGTGTTAGTTATGATTGTCATAGACAATAAAGTGACAAGTTTACCTTATGGAAAAGGGGTAAACATATCTTGTGTATAGTATTAAGATTTTAAGGTGGTGTAAGTGTCATAGACAATAAAGTGACAAGTTTACCTTATGGAAAAGGGGTAAACATAGCTTGTGTATAGTATTAAGATTTTAAGATTGTGTAAGTGTCATAGACAATAAAGTGACAAGTTTACTTTATGGAAAAGGGCTAAAACATAGCTTATGTAATAGTGTTAAGTTTGTATAAATAAAAAACCAACACAATCTTTTAAAAAAAATATAAAAATATTTGTGAAATAATCTTTAATTTTTAATAAAAATATTTGTATCCCATTAAAAAAGTGTTCACCTCTAAACGTCAAAACCTGGTAACTTCTTCTTCTTCCCCGTCGTTGAACGCATTGACCCTGGCGTAACTCCAAAGCTGACCCAAAACGTTCAACTTAAATATCAACGATTACAACAAAAAGATTACCAAATCGATTTCTCAACACCCAATTCCAAAAAATCGGCTCCTCACAACCCGATTCCAAAGAATCAGGTACCCGAACATAAATAATAGACTCTTTTATTAATTGACACAATTGTAGGGTGCATAGATCTAAGACTAAAAAACGTATACAAGAATTTTGACAAAGATCTAAAAAATGAAAAAAATTTCAAATTTTGAAGCAGTCCCAATTTTCACAATTGGGTAAGTGGCACTTGAAAGAAGCTCTTAATATTCAAATGATCTAATAAAAAATTATTTCCAAAACGAACGAATTTTCAACATACAATTTTAGCAATTTACAGCACCCCTGATCAGGAGTTGGCCGCTGTCACTATAAACAACACCATCTGTATTCCCTTTATCTCGCATTTTCCCGTCAAAACGATTAGCAACAAATCTGTTGATGAAAGGATCCTAAATCGCCCTGATGAAATCCTATAATGGCAGCTCAGGAACATTGCCTACTCATGCTGTTGTCTATTCACATAGAATATAGCTGATTGCGCCGGAAGGTAGATTATTTGATCAGAGCAAGAACTAAAGAAGTTGCTAAATGCAACTTTGAGAATGGTGTGAACCATTGAATAAATAACTAATAAGGAAACGGCATATCGGATGAAAACCTAAGCCACTCGGCGAAATGTATTAGTGTGCTGTGTTTGTATTTGTTTCGTCATTGCAGTATGAAATCGTGACATTTTGAAGGGGACAATTTGGTAAAATAAACAAATTTTTAGCGCCCCCTTATTTTCAGATAATATTTCTTGGCGTTAGCTTTGTATGACTGACATAATTTAGGCAGGATCCCCTCCAAGCAAGGCGAAACAAAAACGTATCGAAAATGTAAACATGCTTGCATAGAAGTGTACGCAAAAGAAACGCTTTGGTGTTGTAAATGAGAAACTGAAACGAATCATCAGGCCAAAGAGCAGAGAAACGTAGACTGTCAGTATAGTGGTAGTTAACATTATATTATTAGTTATTTATTCAATGGTGTGAACTGGTGGAAAGTCAGGCAGCTTAGTCTTGGCTCCAAAGCTCGGTGTGATGCTGACTGCTGCAACGACTTCCTCTAGCGAATTGTATGGAGAGGAGGTTATGGCTGCCTTTGTGTACATCAAATCTAATGTGGTGGGCACAGATGGTATCCCCATCAAAATCATACTCCCCTTTATTTTGTCACAACTGACAAACCTTTTCAATAAGCTCATTACTTGCTCAGACTTTCCCGATTGCTGGAAAATGACTCATCACGCCGATCCTGAAAGTAGCTTCGCCTAAATCGTTGTCTGACTGGAGGCCCATTACCATACTGCCTTCCATCTCCAAAGCTTTTGAGTCTATCATTGCTGAACAGATTAGTCATCACCTCGAAGTATTTTATTGTCGGGGATTCAATCTGAATTACGGAGCAAACGTTCTACCACTACAGTTTCATCCAAGGTGGTTTCGGATATACGTGAGCTCTGTGATGATGGCAGCAACGTAGTTCATATTCTCCTCGACTTGAGCAGAGCTTTTGAATCTGTCCTGCACTCTGTACTGGTCAACAAGCTTACCAGGCTGTTCGATTCTCCACATCTGTATGCTCCATGGTTACCAGTGTAAGGCTTTTTTATACCTCCGGCTGATTCCTCATCTATGGCTTTGAAATGTTGCATTTCTTTTAAATGGAAGAAACCAGGAAGAAAGAGCTCAAGCAAAGGGTTGAGAGGTACAATTACCTTTTTGATTTTCCATTCCGTAGCTAAGGGAGCTCACCTTTAAGAAAAATCACGTCGTCTGGAGTCAAAATTAAGCCTGCATTTATTGAGTACATTACAGCTTTTTTATACAATAAGAAAATCGCTTACTTCACCCATTTTGCATATAAAACCAAATTCACACCGAGCGATCACCTGTAATCGGTCAATGCACACAAAGCGCCGAGTAAGCTTTATATTGCTATACTCAAAGTTCATAAGACAATATGCTTAATGCTTGTTTACCCTTGAGTTCATTTGTATGACTATGACGCTTTGTCATATGAACAAGAAATTTGTTTTTCTTTCTTTTTTTTGCTTGTTTACAATTTTTCTACTGAAATTTCATTCATGCAGTGTATGTTTCATTCATGTTGTATAGAATTCTTTTATTCTACTTGGTCAAGGTGCTTGTACCTAGATGTAATGGCTACGTTAACGGTGCCTGTACCGCAACGCCAAAAGATTGTAGAGAATTCTCTGTTGAATCTTGTGCTGCTTAATCAAGGTACTTGTACCATGATTTTAGCAATATGTTACGTTAACGGTGTTTGGACCGCAACGACAAATTAAATAGAAACTACGTAGAATTTAAATGAAACTGCTCGGTCTGATGATTGAAACGAGATTAGAAATTATATTTTCATAAAACTTAATTTAACAATCAAAAATTTTTAGTAAGTTAAGTTCTTTTTTTGCAAATAATAAGAATGAGAATTTCACACAAATTCGGATTCCCATGCATGCCTTCATAATATGACACAAAATGTGCATATCGTATTTCGTCTGGTGGCAACGGGAATTTATCTTTTTTCATATATACAGCGTGTCCCGTATGTGGCCTGGCACCCGAAGGCTACGTATAAGTTATGCTTAGACAAACAAAAAATTGTATGGGTGGGGGAGGGGAAATCATAACGGTTTCAGCCATTTTCGTTGGAGATGGTTAAGAAAAAGTGCAAAATACGCAAAAAGGGTTACATTTTGGGTACAGAGTGTGATAGGACATTTTAAAACTAAGCTTTTGGGCTTTTTAAATTCAATATGAAAAATTGATATTGATGACGTGTTTTTTGATAAAAATAGTAGTTAAATAAAAAAAACGAGTAGAAATTACGAAATTTTAACTTTCTTGAGCCATAACTTCAAAACTGAAAGGGTGAGGGAAAAAAATTATAGACCATTGGAAAGGTCGAACGATTATCTATCTACCAAAGTAGATCATCGTCATCATAGGGTGTAACGTTCAGAAGTTACAGGGTGATCTATAAAAACATACCCAAATATCTTAAAGTGCAGTTATCTCAGAAACCATTACGATTTCCCCTCCCCCACCGATACAATTTTTTTTTTGTCTAAGCATGACCTATCCGTAGCTTTCGGGTGCAAAACCACATACGGGACACCTTGTATGTAGGTAGGTATATTTATTTTCTTATATTGAAATTCTAATTAATATATCTACATAATAATCTATGATTAATCTGCAATGATTTAAGGTCTGAACACATGTGTAGTAAAACTCGCTCTTTTTTGCTTTAATGCTTTCCATTACATATTGCCTTTTTTTATGAATAATTTGTTGTGCGCATATGTGTGCTGTAGATCGATTAAGCGTTCTACACCTGCTACTAATCGAATCGCTATCACATTGTTGTTTCAAACAGTAAGAGCTCGCGGCCTGCGGCTCTAAGCTCGGGTGTCCCACAGGGTGCTGTTATGGCTCCCCTTCAATTATTCTCTATGTTTATCAATGATGTGGCATCAATTCTGACTAGGTCGCCAACCTCAGATGGCCCTCATTTTCATTTAGATGCTGATGATTTATGGTGCATCGTCAGCCAACAATCTCTCAATACTAATTGCTTCAATTAACAATAAATTCGACATCTCTCGATGGTGTGCGGATAACAAGCTTAGCATCAATCCACTGAAGTCGCAGACGATATTATATACATCATGTACTAGAACCCTTACCCCACTCCATCTGGGGAACCAGAACCAATCTTGCAGGGCTCGGTCGTGCCCATCTCGACGGATGTCAAGAATTTGGGTCTGTTGATGGATACTCATCTGAAATGGGTAACACAGGTGAAATTAATGTGTTGCTCGCTCAAACAAGCACTCAACATCCGGATAATGCTTGTGAAAGCCCTTAATGCTTGTGTCCGTTTCGTGTTCCGACTCCACCGCTCAGAACACATCTTACCTTTCATGAATTTATCAATTCCATGCTCACTTCCCATAATCTATGATGTACGAGTGCTCACCTACATCATGTGCTCCATACTCAAGCTACTCTCTCAAATTCACTATGGATCCAATAGTGTCTACAGGTAGGGGTCTCGCGCTGAAATGTGCTCCCTTCTCTCATTAGGGGATCCGCTACCTTAGGAAGTTTCAAGAGCTGTGTCTTAGAACACATGATCAGCTCCCAGTAAATGGTCGAGATCTAACCTTGCTCATTCTGTATCGTATTGAGATTTTACTCTGCTCATTATGTAATATATTGACGCACACAGATGCTATATGGTCAGTACGTCAGCCTCATCAGATGAGGCCTTAGATTTTAACGCTTAATACCTAATACTCTGTACGGTACCTCGCTTTATTTATCATTATCTTGAGCTTTAAATCATAAATCTTACTAATGTGTCCATGTGATGCACACGTTGAATAAGTATATCTCACCGCAGTGCTATTTAATTAATATTTATTGTAGCTGATAAGTAACCTGGTACTTATGCTAACTCTTATCTACATATCCTGAACTATTTTAAGACTTAGTTCAACTCACCTATGTACTTACTATCTTAATATTGCAATTTACTTGTTAATTTGTAGCTGGTAGGTCAACTGTTACATCTCTTATCTACCTATCCTGTACTATTTTAAGACGTAGTTTAACTAAACTATGTACTTAATATCTGAATATCTAAAATACATAGTTTACTATCTTAATATCTCAATCGCTGTACTTAATATCTATGTACGTGGCGTTTACTTTGTGTTGAATGAATTAAATCATAGTCCACTATAGTCCTGGGCGATGTTTATTGATGTTTTTAAAGCCTCGATGTTTCATTCACCATATTCGATATTTTCACATCAATGTCGTCACATTCCAACATCGAATGACATCGATATTAGCTTTCGATGTTCGGAAATTACATGGTATACGGCACTGATATGTAAACATGGACTGATTAATTTTCTATTTCATATGAGAACCATTTTTTTTGTAGGGGTGTTACAATTAACTTAACTTTATATTTCATTTTCAGCTTTAATATTAATATTACAAGTTCAAAATATTCCAAATAGATTCAAAATTATTACATCAATATTCCTTAAACTCGATTTTTAAGAAAATAAAATTAAGCAATTTTTGTGTACCCAACCTTAAAACCCTAAAAGTACGTATGAGGGACAGAGAAAAGATTACAGATATTGTGAGGTGATAGTACTCACCTAGACGAACCAAAAATTGTATGGCTGGGGAGAAGGGGGGGGGGGCATATCAACCGTTTAGGAGTTACAGGGTGATTATGAAAAAAGCTAGTTTTTTTACAAATCACCCTGTATTTTCAAAAGTATAGGGCGCACGGTCACAGTTACAGGCTCATTGCATGCAGAACTGCATGACCTTTCCAACGACTGCTCAACCAGCCCCATATCACTCTCCCCTCAAGAATAATGGTTGTCTAAACTAAATATTTCGGATTTTCTTACCTTTTTTTTAAATTTAACCTCTATTATTTTTGCAAAACGGTCGTTAACATAACAGTTTTTTATAAAAACTGTAAACTGTAGACTGTTAAATTTAAAAAAAAGGTAAGAAAATCCGAAATATTTAGTTTAGACAACCATTATTCTTGAGGGGAGAGTGATACGGGGCTGGTTGAGCAGTCGTTGGAAAGGTCATGCAGTTCTGCATGCAATGAGCCTTTAACTGTGACCGTGCGCCCTATACTTTTGAATATACAGGGTGATTTGTAAAAAACTAGCCTTTTTCATAATCACCCTGTAACTCCTATCAACCGTTTAGCCCCCCCCCCCAGCCTTACAATTTTTAGTTCGTCTAGGTGAGTACTATCACCTCCTTTCATATGGCCATCCAAATTCGGGACACCCTGTATGTTGTATGTGTACACTATACACTTTTTAGACATTCTTAATGCAATGTGAATGGCAACTATACAAAAATAAAAAAACAAAGCACTACTTGTGTAGTTATGTATGGTTTTGCTGTTACCGCCACTACGAAATGTCAACAAAATATCGCATATTGGTACATCATTTGATCAATGCCAGTGCTACTGACATAAAAAGGAAAAGGCTGCATAGCCAAAATAAAAGTTTTAGAAAGTTGTCTAGAGTTCAGCAACTAACATAGCACTTTATCAGAAGCCCAGTACCTCATCTAGTTCTGCTAATAATACAGTCAAAAAATAAATTGAATATTTAAATATTTGCTAGGTTGCGTATATATTGTATATATCTTGGTTTTTATTTGGAGCAAACGAACAGCTAAACTAAATTAATACAAACTTAAATCTCATTATCTAAACAGATAACGTGTAATTTCTATTATCACTACATAGATGATAGTTGGCGATATCAACATCGATGTTTCGCTTCGATATCATACCAATACTCTACTATACTGCACTATGTACATAATAAGATCTCTATTTCTTTAGCTATAACTTATATCATAATGTTTGTCATACTTCACTATAACATGTATATATTAAGTTTCCATTAATTCTTTTTATTATCTGTTTGGCTCATGTTAGTATCTTTTTTTGTTTGAGAACCCGCAGTAAATTGTTGGTGTGAAATATAACCAAAAAATGTATGCATGAGTATTAAGTTAAATGAAAGGCAGCGTCAGAAACAATCGTCTGACAGGAAATCTCCGCGGCCTAAGTGAGTAATAATATGTTGAAAAGACCCTTTGTTCAAAACTGAAACATTATTATAACCACTTACTTCATGCACGTCTTAAAAAACAGAGTTTTTCCAAAGCACAACAATTTCCAGCATTCGTGTATTACTTTTAGAAATCGTTTTATCAATTCATACTTTTAATTCAAATAACATATTCAGATTCACTTTTATCTGATGTTACACAAGTACATCGCTTTCGTTTTCCTCAATTACATTAAATTTAAGGATATCTTGCAGTTTTTCTAGTGCGGCATTTCCCTCGGACCATTTAATTTATTTTCTACTAAACTCAACCACTTTCTGTTGGTGATAATTTAATTTCTTTATTTTTCATCGCATTCTTCCATATACAGCATATATAATTGCTTCTGTATATTTTTTGCGACAGAACTGCATTGTTTGGGAAACCTATAATAGAAAAAAATTCCACATTCCAGATTTCCAGAGGTTCATAGGAAATTCGCTACTTATGTATAAAGGTAAAGTAGAGATTGTACTTATTAGGAGACGGTAAAGGTAAGGTGACAAGATATATTATCGTAAATGTAACAGAATCTCATGAACCCTTTGCAAAATATCACATACTTCGGATATTTCCAAAAACTTTTTCTGATGTAAGCTTGCAGGATTTGTAAAAAAAATTCATATCGAGCTTCGTCAACCTTCACAACTTTTGTCCGTTATTTAATAGACGAAATTTTCTTTTAGTGTATCTTCTTGAATAATATCTACTTGGTTTCCAAATTTAGAAATTGTTAACTGCAATTCTGGTCTAGTTTCCATAATTTTAAAAGGTTTTATTTCTCCTTTCTAGAAAAACATCTTGGGACTGCATTTTTGTACTAAGGTATATTACCTGTTTCTTAGTCGAATTTCATGTGATTATAGATTATTAGAAAATCTAAAATTTTCACTACTTTAACTTCGTCTGGCAAGGGGTTAGTCACGCGAAAGCGTCTTCGGACTGCAGTTTTGTGTTCAGGGAAAGACTCTCTGTTTTTTAAGGCGTGCAGTGGTTATAATGTGTTTCGATTTTGAAAAAGAGGACGTTTTCAACTACTATTACTCACTTAGGTCGCGGAGATTTCCTGTCAGACGATTGCTTTTGACATTACCATATATATTTGGTTATACTTCACACCCAAAAGTTACTACGGGCTCTTGATCAATACGTATTCATTTAGTTCCCACTACTTCTGCTTTTATTAATTGTTTTGCTATAATGTAACTTACTTTACTTTACGATGTATATATCAAGTTCTCACTACTGCTTTTCACTTATTTACTGTTTATCGTACCTACTGTTATTCTTTTATTGTTTGTTTTGCTATAATGTGAATCTACTATATTACTTTCTATGAAGTAGCCAGCCAAAACCCTCGAGAATACTTCACAAGCCATGAAACAGACTCCTTTACTACCACATGACAGACCCAACAGAGTCCAACATTCTTTTGCTTGAATACTAATATTAGTTTCTACTGCAATGAGTTTGTTCGTTGCTCCTTTGTTAGTTTTCTTATAAAGTTTGATTCTGTCGCTTGTACCAACTATCTATTACTTACTCGATGTACCTAACGTTGTAACGTAGCGTAAGCTGAGGTTCTTCAATAAATGCTTTTCTATTCAATTCTATTCTATTCTCAAATATTTGCACCTCAAACAAAAACTCTCAGCTGAATATCATTGTAATTTCGCTGTGCCGTGGACTGATGATATCGAATGCAGCTGCCTACAGATTCAGACACCGGCTGCACATACACACATGCAATTATTGACTCAGCTGAGAGTTATTGAGCGTAAAATGGTAAGGCTAGTTTGTAATCAAAACTATCTTATTATTTTGTTAAGTAAGATATATAGTAAGTGTAGTCTTTGGGAAGATAAGGAATCAAGCTGTAAATTACTACCAGACTATTTTTCTGTATGGATAGTAGTTTAAATTTAAATATTAATAATAAACTGCACTTTTATGTTCTGTTTATAAACAATAACCATTACCTGTTAAAACTCCAATGTAATTAAAACAATAATGAAATAATTCGGTAACATCCACTTTCTGGATTTCCATGTCGTAATCAGTAATATCTATTGCTTTTGTCGCATCATCCAACTTTTGACTATCTCCCAACGTCAAGTCTCTATTACGCTGAATGATCTTGTTATAAGCACTATTCATCTCAAACGCGGCGCCAACTATCTAGAATTAAATCACAACGGTTAAAGTCCAAATGGTATTATGCACAAGTAGTTTTAAATTGCAAATGGTTTTTTTTTTTTGCGGATTTACCTTCAGAGTAAGTATCATCTGGATCATGTTTGTATGCCCTGGAGGAGCTGGAATTCCAAAATAACTCGTAGTTCGGAAAAAGACTAAATAGCTAAACATAAATACAAAACAGACTAAATGACATTGCCTAAAAATACAAATTTTTAGTAAGCATAATAAATATTTCCTTGTTGTAAAATACTTTGGATGAATTTGAGTGATAATTATCGCAGCTATCCAAAAGGACACCAGGCAGTGTATTATATGAGAACCGGACACTATGAATATTATCAAAACACCGAACACAGTTCCTACAATTTTTCTGACATTATCATCCTTTATTTTTCGATAGTAGGATCCAAAACCAATACATGATAACAGGCAGGCAAGATAAATAATATCGTCAAGATCCATTTTCTCGCCAAATCAAGTCCGTAAAAACAGCCAATTACACTGCGAGTGAGAAACTAGTTCTAGTTACTCGTAGCAATTACCATGTAAGTGATATGATTTGCAAATTGTAATATAGAAGAACGTCAACTGAGTGCGGCCAGTAGTAGGACGGTTACGTCGCCTGGCACAAGGCGAACAACGTATGACCTAACCAGTGTTGGAAACTTGTGGGAAAATCCGATTTTGTGGGAATTTCTGCCCTCTAAATCATTGTGGGAAAAAGGGAAAATATTTTTACAGTAAACAATTTGTGGGAAAATTCATCACCAAAATTTTCCTAGAAGAGTTTTATACTAAAAACACAGTAATTCATACAGTAGCCAAGCTCTGTCAAAACCTTAGAATATAGAGCAAACAGGAATGGTGATAAGCCAGACTTTGCGTAATGAATTCCTGGTTGTGTTGGTAGTCCATTTTTACATGTATTTACACGCCATCCCTATTCTAAACAACTTGTCAATTTGAAAAAAGTAAACAAAGGTTTTGTGCGGAGCATCTGTGGTAAAAAATGTTCTTTTTCTACTTTATTCTGAAACAATTCACATAATTAATTTATATAAATCTTTGCTTCTATTAATAAAAAAGATAATTTAGGTAGTGCAGTTGCCTCCACTGACATATAATAAGAATGGACTGAGCCATCCTATCTAATTCCTATCACTGACATATAATAAGAATGGACTGAGCCAACCTATCTAATTCCTATAGTTAAAAATGGCACAAATTTTTGCTAAAATCTATTTGTCTCTTTCAAGCTCGAAATGTACACTGAACTGTAGAAACAGTACGGCTGTATTAATTAGAATGCATTGGAATTGACATACAAATTCAGACAAATATATTGTTTTTATACGTCTATCTCTTACAAGCTCAAGGAAATTTGACAACAAATCTGCAGAGGAGCACATTTTTCAGTAATATTACAAATGAGTTTTTGGGTTAATTAAAACAAGTTTAACTTTCTAAATAATTTTAATTTAATGCAATACTATTTTATAACATCTTTAGTGTTTCCAATCGACAAATAATAATAAATTATGAATCGGTGTGCAATTGTACGAAATAAAGGGTTTTCACAGCCTGTTCAATATTTGTGCCATTTTTGAAGCAAGAACGCTCAGTCCATTCTTATTATATGTATGTCAGTAAGTTGCCTCAAACAGGATTCCCTAGTTAATTATCCAATTTATATTTGCAAGCACTGACCGAACACTTCATTTCTGCTTTTTAAATTGATATGAAGATTTTAACTACAAAACTTTGCACTAAATAAAGTTCAAAAATAAATAGTTTTGAAAAGAATTAATTCGGTTTTTTTGTTAAATTTCACAAAAAAATTTTAAGTTGACCAAATCTGCTCACAAAACAAAAGCACATTTGACAATTAATCTACAGCTTTGACAATTTCTCCATCCAGCATCTCACTTACTCCTATGTATAGTCTCCTGCTCTTGACAATTACGCTCATGTACACGAATTTTACACGATTCAACCATTCCTGTTTGCTATATATTCTAAGGTCAAAACTGTCAAGTGAGTAGGATACTCTATTTTCTTTCAATACTTTTAACTAAACAAGAGTCAATTTCTAATAAAAAGATTTCTATGTAAATCTAAAGTGAAAAAAACAGAACATACAGCATGCACAAACTTGTACTAGAGGAAGAGGGATAAAATGACAATCAAAACTATTTCTGCAAGAAAAAAAAAGGCTAAAAACAATTTGTTGCACTTCATGTGCCATTCCGCTTGGTCGTAACGCCCACAAGCCATGAACAAAGATGAAAGAAGAGTGCAGCGGGCCGGTCAGTAGGCGACATCCACAGTCTTCTTGCCTTGTCTAACTGCAGGAGTTTTCATATAAAAGTAGCTAGTATTTTGCTCAAACGCTACAATTTCCATAAATTTGTTCTACATGTTATATTTTTTTAAAACTATTAGAAAGAAAACATATTTAGCTGCAATTTGTTTTAACTTCATTTTGCTGTGGGAGCGACAGTTTTGGGTTTTAGGACCTGTTTAAGATAAAATTTTAGTTTTTCCTCCATGACGAGTATACAAAAAGCCGTGAGAGTGAGCTCTTACTAAATGCTGTAAATGCTGTGTCGGTACCACTGACATATAATAAGAATGGACTGAGCGTTCTTGCTTCAAAAATGGCACAAATATTGAACAGGCTGTGAAAACCCTTTATTTCGTACAATTGCACACCGATTCATAATTTATTATTATTTGTCGATTGGAAACACTAAAGATGTTATAAAATAGTATTGCATTAAATTAAAATTATTTAGAAAGTTAAACTTGTTTTAATTAACCCAAAAACTCATTTGTAATATTACTGAAAAATGTGCCCCTCTGCAGATTTGTTGTCAAATTTCCTTGAGCTTGTAAGAGATAGACGTATAAAAACAATATATTTGTCTGAATATTAATATCAATTCCAATGCATTCAATTAATACAGCCGTACTGTTTCCAAAATTGGTTACAGTTCAGTGAACATTTTGAGCTTGAAAGAGACAAATAGATTTTAGCAAAATTTTAACTATAGGAATTAGATAGGATGGCTCAGTCCATTCTTATTATATGTCAGTGGTCGGTACCTTCGGCGACTTCATGGCTTGTATTATATTCCGGGGGTTACGGCTTGGTAGAAATATCAAACTGCTACAAACATTATTACAGCCATTTTGCCTGTTACACTGTCCATGTTTGGTAATGGAACAATACATTTGCAGACTGCTGCTGAAATGTGTACTTACAACCATTGTGCAATAGTTCCCTCTTATGGGAGAAACATTGAGGTTTTTTTTATTGTAATTAAAATTCTAAAATTCACTTTTCAGTAGTTTGTTCTAAGCTGGGCTGAGTAGGTTTGTTGGAGCACAGTATATCATACAGTAGCCCAGTATATCATACAGTAGCCCAGCTTAGAACAATCTACTGAAAAGTGAATTTAAGAATTTTAATTATAAAAAAAAACCTCAAAATTTCTCTCATAAGAGGGAACTATAAGTATGATACGG